>JALAZF010000459.1:2175000-2775000 GCA_022829125.1 Lathyrus tuberosus | reverse complement strand
CAATCGAACATACGACCAAAACACCCGACTACATATTAGTACCTGATTAATATTGAAACCTTCCACTTATCACTTCCATTTTGAAACGTCCAATGGTCTCATCACTCCTACATATTTCCAATATTCAACTTATGAACTCTTACAAGTCACACACGCATATACCAAATGCGTCACACCACGTTTCCGTTGCGCCACTTTGATTACTCGCAACCATCAAAACTACCAATCTCACGACCAAAGTCTAACTCTTCCTCATATTCTCCAAAAATCATTGTTCACTTTCATTATACCCAACCACACACTCTACTGTGTTACCTCACACACCAGACACGAGTCTCGGAACTGCTCAAATCATTTCAATTCTCTGACCATCAAAACAGACATGCATACCAACTTTCGACTTAACTTTTCAGGCACAACCTTAGCTTTTCGCGAAGGATAATCCAAGCCAAACTCATAACTCGTCACAAATTCCAACCCTCCTCATTGTCTCATACTCTATTCCTTCATACCAAACAAGCACTCTAAACTCTTGTGATTACCAAACACTTCGAGCCTAGAACCATAAGGATAATACCTCCAAACATTCCAACACAATACGACCGCAACCAATTCCAAATCCAGAATAGTATAGATCCTTTTAAAAATCCTCAATTGTCGTAAAGCATAAGCCACGACTTTACTCTCTTGCATTAACACCTGACTACACTCTTCAAAGACACATCACAATACCTCACAACCGGTTTATTAGGATCACACAAAATCAAAACTGAAACCGTAGACCACTTCTACTTCAGCTCTCTGAAGTTCACTCACAACGAACATCCAAAATAAACGACGCACCCTTTGCAAGTCAACTGAGATAATAGAAGTACGAACCTAGCAAAGTCTTCCTTAACCTGTAATAACAACCAACTGAGCCCAAAAGTTTCTAATCTCCTTAACCAACTTCGGAACCTCTTATTGTAGAACTGCATCTACTTCCGATGGGTCCATTAACATAACCAAGGAAACTAACCTTTTCAACCAAAATTCTCACTTGAATAACTTCGCATAAAACTTCGTCTCTTATCAACACTTGTAATTCAATTCTCAAACACTCTACCTGTTCTTTCTCTGAGTTTATAACAAATCCGAATATCCTCAATCAAAGCCACTACGAACTTATCCAATTAAATATAGAAGATACAATTCCTCTACTCCACAAACATTCCAGACGCATTACTAACACCAAATAACATCACTATACGTTGTGATGCCCAACCAACTTCTAAAAGATATAAATTCTTAAAGCTTTTGCAAAACTTTTCAATGGGTAACTGGCTACTCACACAGAAGCTTAACCAAGTAAATTACAGCCTATCCCGATAACAAACATAACCAGTCACATCAAATCGATCAAAGCCTTAACTCACACAATTCACCACTCTTATCCAACATTCCATACACTTGCAACTCCACTCAAACTCAACTAAACCATTCCAGTCAACTGTTCATGAAAGTGGACACTTGTTCTCAATCGTTACCTTATTCAACTGCCAGTAATCCATACACAATTTCTTCGCTTAACAGTCCAAATTCCATAAATTCCAACATGTAGCAACAACCATCCCAAAGGAACTCTCAAATACTACATCCACACTTAAGGTTTTCTCAAAATTTCCATTAATGCTCTGAAACTCAAAGGACTCCAAACCTCACCAGAACTCTAAGTCTTTCTTCCCATAGTCTCAATACCATTATACACATCATGCTTGTTATTTCGTTCAATCATCCTTCCTTTTTGTTACTAACAATGCTGGAGCTCCCTAAGCCAACACCCTAATTTCCATCCAAAAACACATCTGAAAACCATGCACAACTGACGGCCCATCACTGTGACTTCCTGCCAATTCTAGAACACTATCATCACAGACCAAACAAACATCTTATTCTCATCTACTAAGAGTTTCCTACTTACTTAGCAGATATAAACCTCAACTATTCACCTTCGTCCAATTAAGTTCAATCTCTACTCTCTGAGAAGCAGTCCTTAAATAAAACCCAATCATTCTCCCTCAATGACTTTCCAACCTGACCAACATATCAAAACCTCTAATCCGTCTCATCTTCCGATATAAGAATCTTCATTGACTCATCAAAACAATCCGCAATCATATTCCTTAAATTCCAAACCGTTCATTGCACACACTATCAAAGCTGGAAAGACACGTCTATTCCATCCAACATAATTCCGTCTACTATCAACAAGAGATTAAGGGTGATCAGTTCCTCAATTTGTCAATAGACAGCCGACAATCATGATGGGGAATAAACCATCTTTACCACACTATAATAGCATTCCTTACATCTCATGCACAAAACTACCTAAGGCACCAATCCTTAGTCGACATAAACCTTACCTCCGCATTCCCTCCGGAATCGGAAACAACACTGTCCAAACAACACTTACAATCTTGCAATTCACAACACACTGAGACAACGCTCTACACCTGAAGCAACTTGGAGAAGTACCAGCTTCTCCCCCACTTATCTCATTCTCAATCCTGAAAACAAAGGATTAGAAAACTAGAAAGTACTAACAGTGTTCCACACACCTATCACGTACTAAGGGACAAACAACATCTACAGCATTCAACTGTCACACCAACTGACTCAACAACTTGGCCGGACGGACCGACCTGCTCTGATACCACTAATGTAACAACCCAATTCCCATCGCGAATAAATAATACATAAATAAATCAGAGTAGATAAAAATTTATTTTTCCAACAGAAACAAGGATGCCACATTTAAGTAAATAAAATACAATCCCTGCTCATTTATTTGATACATAACACAAAATGGAGTGAACCTCAAAGAGCAACTTTTTCCAACAAAATGAAGTTCAATTATGGAATAAAGCGGAAAGATCCATAACTGACTCGTTTTACAAATAAATTATTTTCTAACGTCAAAATATACATACCAAAGTAATACAAAATATATTCAACCATTGTACACATATATAACATAATCGTTCCCCGACTCCCGTGCTACGTATCAGAGCAGACACCAAGACTGACAAAAGAATGGAGAACTAGTCTTCACAAAAGCCTCCAAGACTACAAATCTGTAATTGCCTCATAGAGCAACAAACCACAGCAGAAGGGTGAGAAATAACAACTAAATCAAGATTGCATAATAATATGCAAAACATAAAAATTCACATACATAGTTATTCTCACCACATCATCGCATATTAACACATATATCATGCCACATATACATAACATATATCAATTATCTAACATAATCACATATTTACACATAAGGCACACCAAAGTCACAACATATTGAAACACACCACCACGTCACATAGCACATATCTACGCATAAGACATATTATCCACAACCAATGCATTTATCACATATGCACATCAATTCACCAATTCAAACATAAATCTGAAAACATAATCAATTAATTCACAATTTCCACACATAATCAATCCATTCATGATTTACGCAAATGCACAGAGACCGACACAATGACTCTATGCAATGCATATGCGGTACCATCCATCCATCATTTCTCGTCACCAGTTCACTCAGAAACTCTGCTGGAATCATCGCTCGTTACTTAATGTAACTCCCCGTCGAGCACACGATGTTCCCCGTCGCTCACACCTCTTATTTTTAAGGCACACGATCCGATCCGATCGCTTTAGGTCCTCTTATTTTTAAGGCACACGACATTTATGGATCGCTCACACCTCTTTGTATAAGGCACACGATCGTCTATAACCATCGCTCACACCTCTTATTTTTAAGGCACACGATCCATCCGATCGCTTTAGGTCCTCTTATTTTTAAGGCACACGATGTTATAGCAGATTCCCTCTGGAATCGATTCGTTGCTCACACCCACTAGGGCACACAACATCACAATATGCATATCATGATGCTTGGTATACAATGACTCATGACATTCAAATGCACATATATATGCAACCATCTCAATCAACAAAAATCATGCTTTGCAATTCAAGCCCAAAACAATACATTTATTTGCCATACGGCCACAAACCATCATCACACCATCTAAACACATACCTTCACATTACATAACATCACACCAGTCATAAAGTACATATCACACGCATGTTGCATAATAACACGTCAAATGCACATCATTAAAACGGTAAAAGTCAACAAACAACACAATTCCAATTCCTGACATAATTAAATCGGCGACAAATCTCAAAACTATTTTTATAATAAAAAACTTTTTACTAGCTTTCCATCGGTACATAGAACGTCCCGATCCGAATTACGGATCAAAAGTTAGGCATTTTCAAAGAAAAGAATTTATTGAGAAACAGCCAAATTCGCCTGGTGACTTAGGATTTCGCTTGGCGGATCCCCCTTCGCCAGCACTTCGCCTGGTGAACTAGAGGCGAGTCACAAATTTAGAAAACCCCAAGAGTTACAGAAGCTACCCCATTTCTGTTTTCCTGATTTCGCCTGGCGACTTACGATTTCGCCTGGCGAATCCCCCTTCGCCAGCACTTCGCCTGGCGAACTACTAGCGAGACCTAATTTGCCTGGCAAATTTCCAATTCACCTGGCGAATCGCACCAGAACCAGAATTTCTTGCTACGGGTTATAGGGTTCCTAAACCCCCAAAAATCCCATTTTTCAACCCAAATCAATTCCAACGGCAAAACAAGTATCAACGATTGTTCATAAACACAGTGTGATCATTCAACGCAATTTCTATCGAATTCCGACCGTGAAAACATCGATTTCTATCAATCGTTCATCAATTTATCAAATGAGAAAAAGTTGTAAAACAACCAAAACAATCACCACAAACAACACATATACATACACAAGCAAGATATAATTGAAACTTCTCACCCTTACCCGATTAATCGCGCTCGAAACGGAGTTATGCCGATTTTTCCTCTTTTCCTCTTTTTCCCTTCCTCTTCCTTCCTTTCCTTCTCTTTTCTTTCTCTTCTTTTTCTTTTCTATCTTTTTCTCTCCACTTTCTGTCTATTCAAAATATCTAATCCCCTAAAAAGACTATTTTACCCCTCAACTCAAATATCTCGCAAACGCTCTCTAAATGCGATAAAACATAAACAGCGATGAAATATATTTCGGGAAATAAAAGTTGAAAAGAAATTATAATTTATTGCAATTATTTTACCTATCAAGGAAATTAACCAATTAACTCAATTAGCAGGTAAAATACAATAAATTCACACATTTCACAAAATTCACATAAATGAAATAAATAAATGCAATTAAACAAATCGGGGCGTTACAAACCCTAGAGAGACCCCTAGCAAAAAGGATTATGAGGTATCATTTGAAGATGAAGGGAGTTGTGTGTAACGTCCGGTTATTTAATTAATTATTTAATTAAATATCTTCGTATTGTTGTTGTTTTGTGTTGGCTTCTGAATTATTGTGCTGAGTTGCTATGTATGTTTTAGTTGAATTAACTTAATTGATTCGAGTTGTGTTGGCGCTAGTGGGATTAATTTAATTGAGTTGATTAAGTTGTAGATATAGTATTAGAAATAATACTAGATTATGTTATTTGGTCTTCGATGAGTAGCAGTAGTATTAGTTTACTAGAATTATAAGAAGTTAGTGGACTTATAAGATGGTTAGTAGTAGTAAAAGGTGAGGTGTAGAATTGAGCCCAATAAGAGTTAGTAGGAAGTTATAAGGGTTAAGTTGAATAAAAAGGGAAATTTGGGTAATCAGAAGTGGAGTGGAGAACAAGTACGTGGAAGTTGCAAAGTTTCAGAGAGAAAAAGAATAAAGCAGTAAGAACGTGGAAGCTACAGAGAAGAGGAGCAAGGGTTTGCAAGAGAACGCGTAGAGGCTGCGAGAGCGAGAATTCAATCGGAGAGTTAGAGCGACCTTCAATCCAAGGTAAGGGTGGGGTTCTGACTCTATAATGGGGTAGTTGATGAATGATATATGGGGTTGGGTTGTAGAATTTTCCTCTGCTTACGCTGTAATGGTGATTGGGAATATTGAATTGCGTTTTCCGTTGATGAATTGGTCGTAGAATTACTCTGTCTGTGCGTAATTGTTGTCGTGGATTTTGAATTACGTTGTTGTTGATGAATTAGTCATAGGAATATTAGTTTATGTTATTTTAAGGTGTAATTTCACTATGTCTGTTGCAATGAGAGAATTTGGAACTGATATGGAATTGAAGAGAGGGTTGTGAATTGGAAGAAGAACTGGAGCGAAGCATTTGGACGAAGGGATTTTAGGTTGTGGCGACCGTGACAAGGGCGTGGCGACCGTCACGCAAGTTGTATGCGGGTGACGACCGTCACTCAACCATTACGACCGTCACGCTTGGTGACTAGGGCCAAGGAATTGTGACGAGCGTCACATGGCCTGCTGTGAGTTTTATTTCTGTTTCTGTTATGAGGATTCTATCTACCATGGTTTTGATTGTTCTGTTCCATTTTAATTTGAGAAGTTGTTATATAATTCAGTAGTGCTGACAGATAAATTGATAATGGAATTAATTAACCGATTTTCAGTCAAAAATTACCGGATAATGAAATGATTGATTTTAGTACCTTTTAGTGGGTGCATTATAAATTCTAGTTGCTGTGATACTGGTTGTTGAGAAGTATAAAGTTGTGGAATATGTTGAATTACCTCTAATTATTGGCAAGGATTAAGTTGTAGGCCTATGGGCAATGCTGATTTGCTGTTGTGCTGATAGATATAATTATCAGTGTTGTTATTATGATGTTCATGTTGGGTCACTTGGTATAACATATTAAGCTAGCCTGGATTGGCAAAATATTAAGCAGAAGGCTTATGCCTTGTTGATGCCTCTATTAATTGGAAAATTTTTAAGCTGGGACTTCTGCTCTAATGGTACCACATGCATGTGCATTTTGAGTCGCATTTCATGTTGCATCGTTGTTGTTGTGTTGTTAATTAAATGTGATTTTTAAGTTGTTGTTGCGTTGTGGATTAATATTGATTTCAAGTTTGTTATGTTGCTGATTGAGATGTTGTCGTTGTGTTGTTGATTTATGTTGCCTAAAAAGTTGTGAAGTGGGGATCTTATAATCTGATCTAATATATTATTTATCATATATCAGATTATATTGTTTGATATCTCACCCCTTCTGTGTTTGGTGATGGTTTATACGCCATTCTGCAGGTAATCTAGAGTGAAGGTTGTTTACCTTCATTAGTTTGAGTCGGTGTCGTCGCTCTGATACGTAACACCCGGGGGGAATGAACGCTTGTTTCTTTATGGTTGATTTTAGTATTATTGCTGAGATTGTAAGTTGTTTTCCTTAAAGACTGGTGGTTATGAGGTTGTTTTAAGTTGGATAGGGATGTGCTGTCATTAAGCTGAAGTTTTATGAATCCGTTGCTTATTTATAAAAGTTGTTTTGTTTCAAGGACTAAAATTATATGTTATGTATCTATGTTAAAATGCGATTAAATGTTGTTGCTGTAAGTTGTATATGTAGCATCCCACGTCTTTGGTGGAATTCTGTAACTCTGATTTTATTAATATTCGTCGGGTAGAAAATGGGGTGTTACATTAGTGGTATCAGAGCAGGTTGGTCCGTCCGGCCAAGTTGTCTAGTCGTAGTTGTTTAACAATAGAGTGTTGTTAATTTGTTCTGACCTTGTTTATGTTGTAGCGGTAAGTTGAGATGGCTGGAAGGAACGATGCTGCAATTGTTGCTGCATTGGAAGCAATGGCTCAGGCTGTGCAGAATCAGTCGAATGCTGACGAGAATGCTGGATCTCGCAGTTTGGCAACTTTTTAGAGGGAGAATCCGCCTACCTTCAAGGGCAAGTATGATCCTGATGAAGCGTTGGTTTGGTTGAAAGAGATGGAGAGAATATTACGTGTGATGGACTGCACTCCAGCGCAGAAGGTTCGATGTGGGACTCATATGCTAGCATTCGAGGCTGATGACTGGTGGCTAGAGACTCGTCAGAGGTTGGAAGCTGCAGGTGAAGGTATCACTTGGGCTGTGTTCCAAAGAGAGTTCCTGAGGAAATATTATCCAGAGGATGTTCGTGGTAAGAAGCAAATCGAGTTTCTCGAGCTGAAGCAAGGGAACATGTCGGTTATTGATTATGCTGCAAAGTTTGTTGAGTTGGCTAAGTTTTATCCGCACTATAACGATGATGATGCGGAGTTTTCAAAATGCATCAAGTTTGAGAGTGGGTTGCGCCCCGAGATTAAGAAGGCAGTTGGATATCAGAAGATTCGTGTTTTTGCTGATTTGATTGATAGTTGCAGAATTTTTGAAGAGGATAATAATGATCATTACAAGATTATTAATGAGAGGAAGAGCAAGCACCAACAGAATTGTGGTAAGCCTTATGATGCTCCAGCTGGTAGGGGCAAACAGAAAGTGGCTGATGGTAAGAAGACTAGTGGGGGAGATGCTCCTGCTGGTGTAGTTTGTTTCAAATGTGGGAAACCTGGTCATAAAAGTAATGTGTGTACTGCTGAGGTAAAGAGGTGTTTCCGTTGTGGTAAGACTGGGCATGCAATATCTTAGTGCAAGCATAAAGAAAGGATTTTCTTCAACTGTGGTGAAGAAGGACACATTGGTAGTCAGTGTCAGAACCAAAGAAGGAGCAAACCAGTGGGAAAGTGTTCGCGTTGGCTGGGACTCAGACAACTAGTGAGGACAGACTCATCAGAGGTACATGTTTCATTAATAGTACTCCTTTAATCGCTATGATTGATACTGGTGCTACTCATTGCTTTATTGCTGCTGATTGTGTTAAGAGATTGGGTCTTATGTTGTCTTCTATGAATGGAGAGATGGTCGTCTAGATTCTAGCTAAGGGATCGGTGACTACTTCTCTTGTGTGTTTAAAGTGTCCTTTGTCGATCTTCGACAGAGACTTTAATGTTGATTTGGTGTGTTTGCCGTTAACTGGGATGGATGTGATCTTAGGTATGAATTGGTTAGAATATAACTATGTTTATACCAATTGCTATAGAAATTCGGTGAGTTTTTCTACTCCTGAAGAAGAGGATGGAGTAGGATTGTTGTCTTTTAGGCAGTTACGAAAGTTGATGCAAGAAGAAGCTCAGGTGTTTTCGTTGATGGCGTCGTTATCTATTGAGAATCAAGCTGAAATTGAGGAGTTGCAAGTGGTGCGCGAATTTCCTGAAGTTTTCCCTGACGAAATTCCTGATGTACCACCAGAGAGGGAAGTAGAATTTGCGATTGACCTTGTACCTGGTACCAGACCTGTTTCTATGGCACCATACAGGATGTCTGCATCTGAATTGTCAGAATTAAAGAAACAATTAGAGGATTTGCTTGAAAAGAAGTTTGTAAGGCCAAGTGTATCGCCGTGGGGAGCTCCAGTGTTGTTGGTGAAGAAGAAAGATGGGGGTATGAGGCTCTGTGTTGATTATAGACAGTTGAACAAAGTGACGATTAAGAACAAGTATCCACTTCCGAGAATAGATGACTTGATGGATCAGTCGGTAGGTGCTTGTGTGTTTAGCAAGATTGATTTGAGGTTAGGCTATCACCAGATTAAAGTGAAAGATGATGATATTCAGAAGACGGCTTAGAACGCGTTATGGACATTATGAGTATTTGGTGATGTCGTTCGGTGTTACTAATGCGCCGGGAGTATTCATGGAGTACATGAATCGTATCTTTCATACTTACTTGGATCGGTTTGTGGTGGTGTTCATTGATGATATACTGATTTACTCTAAATCGGAAGTAGAGCATGCAGAACACTTAAGACTAGTATTGCAAGTTTTGAGAGAGAAGAAGCTATATGCAAAGTTTTCAAAATGTGAATTTTGGTTAAAGGAAATTATTTTTCTTGGTCATGTCATTTTGGGTAGTGGCATTGTTGTGGATCCATCTAAAGTAGACGCTGTGTTGCAATGGGAAATTCCAAAGTCGGCTACCGAGATTAGAAGCTTTTTGGGACTAGCCGGTTATTACCGAAGGTTTATCGAGGGATTTTCTAAGTTAGAACTTCCGTTGACTAAGTTGACTTGTAAAAGTAGATCTTTTGTGTGGGAAGTTCAATGTGAAGAGAGTTTTACGGAACTGAAGAAGAGATTGACGTCGACTCCGGTTTTGACATTACCTAATCCGGGGGAACCATTTGTGGTATATTGTGATGCTTCTAAGATGGGTTTAGGAGGTGTGATTATGCAGAATGATAAGGTGGTTGCTTATGTGTCGAGGCAGTTGAGAACTCATGAAAAGAACTATCATACGCATGATTTAGAACTTGCTGCAATTGTTTTTGTGCTGAAGATTTGGAGACATTATCTTTATGGTTCTAGATTTTAAGTGTTTAGTGACCATAAGAGTTTAAAGTATTTATTTGATCAAAAGGAATTGAATATGAGACAACGAAGATGGTTGGAATTATTAAAAGATTATGATTTCAGTTTGAACTATCATCCACGTAAAGCTAATGTGGTGGCTGACGCCCTAAGTCGGAAAACTTTGCATATGCCGGTGATGATGGTTAAAGAATTGGAATTAATTGAGCAATTCAGAGATATGAGCTTAGTTTGTGAAGTGACACCGCAGAGTGTTATGTTGGGAATGTTGAAGATTAACAACGATTTTCTAGACAGTATCAAGGAAGCTCAGAAGTTAGACGTGAAACTAGTAGATTCGATGGTTAGAATCGATCAGTCGGAGAATGGCAATTTTAAGTTAGATGTGAAAGGTGTGTTGAGATTCCGAAATCAAATTTGTATTCCTGATGATGCGGAGATGAAGAAAGCAATTCTTGAGGAAAGTCATAGGAGTAAATTGAGTATTCATCCGGGGGCTACAAAGATGTATCAAGACTTGAAGCAATTGTTTTGGTGGCCTGGGATGAAGCGTGATGTGGCTCGATTTGTGTATGCGTGTTTAACTTGTCAGAAGTCAAAAGTTGAACATCAGAAGCCTGCGGGGTTGATGCAACCGTTAGAAGTTCTAGAATGGAAATGAGATAGCATTTCAATGGACTTTGTGACGGGATTACCTAATACTTCATGAGGACACGATTCGATTTGGGTGATTGTTGATAGGCTTACGAAGTCGGCTCATTTTATTCCTATTAACATCCGTTTTCCAGTATGAAAGTTGGCAGAGATTTATACTAGCGTAATTGTAAAGCTGCATGGTGTTCCTCTGTGTATTGTGTCTGATAGGGATCCGAGGTTTACTTCTGATTTTTGGAAGAGTTTGCAAGAGGCTTTGGGTTCTAAGTTGAGGTTGAGTTCAGCGTATTACCCTCAGACTGATGGTCAGACGGACAGGACTATTCAATCATTAGAGGATTTGTTGAGAGTGTGTGTTCTTGAGCAGGGAGGTTCGCGGGATACTTATCTTCCATTGATAGAATTCACTTAGAATAACCGTTACCATTCGAGTATTGGAATGGCACCTTTTGAAGCGTTGTACGGTCGGAGATGTAGAACTCCTTTATGTTGGCATGAATCTGGGGAAAGTGTAGTGCTTGGACCTGAAATTGTTCGAGAGACTCCTGAGAAGGTGAAGTTAATTCAAGCGAAGATGAAAACTTCTCAAAGTAGACAGAAGAGTTATCATGACAAGCGAAGGAAAGATTTAGAATTTCAAGCTGGTGACCATGTGTTTTTTAGAGTTACACCTGTGACCGGTGTTGGGCGTGCATTGAAGTCTAAGAAGCTCACTCCTCATTTTATAGGTCCGTATCAGATTTTGGACAGAGTTGGAAATGTTGCCTATAGAGTGGCTTTACCTCCTAATCTTTCGAATTTGCACGATGTGTTTCATGTGTCACAACTTCGAAAGTACATTTCAGATCCATCTCATGTGATTCATATGGATGATGTGCAAGTACGGGATAATCTTACTATTGAGACAATGTCGGTGCGAATCGCGGATCGTGAAATGAAGACCTTGAGAGGCAAGGAGATTGCCTTGGTGAAAGTAGTCTGGTTGGGAGCTGCCAGAGAAAGTATGACGTAGGAGTTGGAAAGCAAGATGCGGGAATCCTATCCCGAGTTGTTTGAACAAGATAAAATTTTGAGGACGAAAATATCCTAAGTGGGGGAGAGTTGTAACACCCGGTTATTTAATTAATTATTTAATTAAATATCTTCGTATTGTTGTTGTTTTGTGTTGGCTGCCGAATTGTTGTGCTGAGTTGCTATGTCTGTTTTAGTTGAATTAACTTAATTGATTCGAGTTGTGTTGGCGCTAGTGGGATTAATTTAATTAAGCTGATTAAGTTGTAGATATAGTATTAGAAATAATACTAGATTATGTTATTTGGGCTTCGATGAGTAGCAGTAGTATTAGTTTACTAGAATTATAAGAAGTTAGTGGACTTATAAGATGGTTAGTAGTAGTAAAAGGTGAGGTATAGAATTGAGCCCAATAAGAGTTAGTAGGAAGTTATAAGGGTTAAGTTGAATAAAAAGGGAAATTTGGGTAATCAGAAGTGGAGGGGAGAACAAGTACGTGGAAGTTGTAAAGTTTCAGAGAGAAAAAGAATAAAGCAGTAAGAATGTGGAAGTTGCAGAGAAGAGGAGCAAGGGTTTGCAAGAGAACGCGTAGAGGCTGCGAGAGCGAGAATTCGATCGGAGAGTTAGAGCGACCTTTAATCCAAGGTAAGGGTGGGGTTCTGACTCTATAATGGGGGTAGTTGATGAATGATATGTGGGGTTGGGTTGTAGAATTTTCCTCTGCTTACGTTGTAATGGTGATTGGGAATATTGAATTGCGTTTTCCGTTGATGAATTGGTCGTAGAATTACTCTGTCTATGCGTAATTGTTGTCGTGGATTTCGAATTACATTGTTGTTGATGAATTAGTCGTAGGAATATTAGTTTATGTTGTTTTAAGGTGTAATTTCACTATGTCTGTTACAATGAGAGAATTTGGAACTGATATGGAATTGAAGAGAGGGTTGTGAATTGGAAGAAGAACTGGAGCGAAGCATTTGGACGAAGGGATTTTGGGTTGTGGTGACCGTGACAAGGACGTGGCGACCGTCACGCAAGTTGTATATGGGTGACGACCGTCACTCAACCATTACGACCGTCACGCTTGGTGACGAGGCCCAAGGAATTGTGACGAGCGTCACATGGCCTGCTGTGTGTTTTATTTCTGTTTCTGATATGAGGATTCTATCTGCCATGGTTTTGATTGTTCTGTTCCATTTTAATTTGAGAAGTTGTTATATAATTCAGTAGTGCTGGCAGATAAATTGATAATGGAATTAATTAACTGATTTTCAGTCGAAAATTACCGGATAATGAAATGATTGATTTTAGTACCTTTTAGTGGGTGCATTATAAATTCTAGTTGTTGTGATACTGGTTGTTGAGAAGTATAAAGCTGTGGAATATGTTGAATTTCCTCTAATTATTGGCAAGGATTAAGTTGTAGGCTTATGGGCAATGCTGATTTACTGTTGTGCTAATAGATATAATTATCAGTGTTGTTATTATGATGTTCATGTTGGGTCACATGGCATAACATATTAAGCTGGCCTGGATTGGCAAAATATTAGGCTGGCCTGGATTGAGAAAATATTAAGCAGAAGGCTTATGCCTTGTTGATGCCTCTATGAATTGGCAAATTTTTAAGCTGGGAGTTCTGCTCCAATGGTACCACATGCATGTGCATTTTTAGTCGCATTTCATGTTGCATCGTTGTTGTTGTGTTGTTAATTGAATGTGATTTTTAAGTTGTTGTTGCGTTGTGGATTAATATTGATTTCAAGGTTGTTATGTTGCTGATTTATGCTGATTGAGATGTTGTCGTTGTGTTATTGATTTATGTTGCCTAAAAAGTTGTGAAGTGGTGATCTTATAATCTTATCTAATATATTATTTATCATATATCCGATTATATTGTTTGATATCTCACCCCTTCTGTGTTTGGTGATGGTTTATACGCCATCCTGCAGGTAATCCAGAGTGAAGGTTGTTTACCTTCATTAGTTCGAGTCGGTGTCGTCGCTCTGATACGTAACACTCGGGGGGGAATGAACGCTTGTTTCTTTATGGTTGATTTTAGTATTATTACTGAGATTGTAAGTTGTTTTCCTTAAAGACTGGTGGTTGTGAGGTTGTTTTAAGTTGGATAGGGATGTGCTGTCATTAAGGTGAAGTTTGATGAATCCGCTGCTTATTTATAAAAGTTGTTTTGTTTCAAGGACTAAAATTATGTGTTATGTATCTATGTTAAAATGCGATTAAATGTTGTTGTTGTAAGTTGTATGTGTAGCATCCCACGTCTTTGGTGGAATTCTGTAACTCTGATTTTATTAATATTTGCCGGGTAGAAAATGGGGTGTTACATTGTGCAGGTCAATTACCTTCCCTAGTTTGTGATACGCTGGAATTCGAGGCAGACATTGCTAGTTTCGAGGTTAGTAGGGAGGTTGTGTGTCAAGAAAAGCTTAACATAGGATTGGAGACAACTTCGTTAGTTGTTATTCCTCTCAAGACAAAAACACTTGTTGAGGATCCTCCAGGGTTTTCCAACGAGTATTTTAACGAGGATGTGGTGGGCCCGAGTCTTTATAAAGGCAATTCGTCTGGGCCGGATCATTTTGGTGGTTCGGATCAACAAGGGTCGGACCCTATATCTTCTTTCCAAGTTGGAGCGGTGGGAAGTTCAGATGGACTCAAATTTAAAAAGAAAAAGCCTTTACCTGACATCTACAATTTTCAAATTCCTTTTTCTCCTTCTTTTTACTCAACCCTCATCAAAGCCTCTCCCTCTGCGAAGAACAGTGATTTGTTTCCTGGGCCTCGCTGTAACACCCCATTTTCTACCCAACGTTTATTAAAAATCAGAGTGCAAAATTTTCAACATAAAACAAATGAGATGTCACATTTTCAACTTGAACAACAAAACCAATAACATAAACCTGTATTTCTTTTTAAAAATAGATACATAGCATTCGGCATTCACAACTTATAAATCAGCTAACAACTTTATTCAACCAAAACAACGTTTAATTTAGAATTATTCAACAATTAGTAATAACAATGACTTAGAAACAACAACATAAACATTCCCCCCGAGTGCTACGTATCAGAGCAAGACCAACTCGAAGTAACAGCAACTAAAGGACTTCATAAAATTACTTCACTTCCACAGCTATTCTTCAGTACCTGCTCAATTACCCATAATAGGTAACATCATTACATAAGGGGTGAGATATCGAAAAATATAATCAAAGGCATGATAATTAATATATTAGATTAGAATCACACAAATTTCACCGCTTCATACAACATTCATGCAACAACTAGAAATAAACAACTTAATAGCAACCACAACTTATAACAACCAGCAACTCATAACCACAACTTGTATCGACAGCAACTTATAGTAATAACAACATATAACAACAACTTATATAAAAGATGCAAATTATAGTAATAACAACATATATAACAACAGCTCACGACATTAGCAACTTATATCAAGCAACAAGATATAGCAATAGCAACTTATAACAAGCAACAACTTCACAACAACGACAACTTCACAACAACAACAACTTCACAACAACAACGAATCAATAACAACAACAAATTCACAACGACTCAAAATATGACACAACTATGCACATGCGTGTGATACCATTGGAGCAGAGCTCCCACCTTAAACATTGCCAGGTTATCGAGGCATTTCAACTTAATCAGGTGCCATCAAGGCCAACTTAATCAATGCCATCAAGGCCAACTTAAACATTGCCATCAAGGCCAACTTAAACATTGCCATCAAGGCCAACGTGGTGTGAGCATACAGCCCCGACTCATGAGTGCAATGTATGCGACAATTATCAAAGGCATACAATCAACTACATCATCAACAAGAACAACCAGAACAACAACAACGAAAACAACAACTCAAACATGCATCAATAGCATCAACTTAATCCAACATTGGTCGTTCGACCTACAACTTAATCAACAACAACATATTTAACATCAGCAGGTTCAATTAACAACATATTCAACGTCGTATAAACAAGACAACAACAACACAACTCAAACAACATTGGTCATAAGACCTGTAACTCAATTAGTTCGCCCGTAAATCGGGACAATTACAACTTATCCAACTGTACCTGCAAATCAACTTAATCGACATAATTACCACAAAACAAACCAACTAAGAATACCTACTAATTTATATTAGTTATCCCGCCAATTTTCATTAAATTCCGGACAACTAATTTTCCGCTAATTTGGCTAATCGGGACTATTGTATAAATATTGTACTGCTACCTATAATTAAAGACTATATTATTTTTTTGCTATAATTGAACCGGATACAGACCTCAAAACCATTTTTCCTGGAAAGAACATCTAGTTAGCTTTCCAACGCTTCGAACGGGGGTCAAAACCGACTTACGGATCAAAAGATATGAATTTTTGAAGTTTTTCCAAAACAGAATTTTCTTCATAAAAACTGCTACGGGTTTCACTCAATTTTCCTCAAAATCTCATCTAAACATCACTATAATACAAATTAAATACATAGCAACCCATATCTATCATGTATCAACAATTAGGAACCTCAAAACATGATTTCCAACACAAAAGTTTTGGATCCAAATCTCAAAATCTCAACATATCAAATGTTGTAATTTTCCATCAAATTCACCCAAACATGTGAAATCATACATATAATCAAAATCATCTACTGGGAGCAAGACTATTTTTAATAGAAAGAATATTTCGTTAGCTTTCCAACGCTTCGAACGGGGGTCAAAACTGACTTACGGATCAAAAGATATGATTTTTTGAAGTTTTTCTAAAACAGAATTTTCTTCATAAAAACTGCTACGGGTTTGAGCAATTTCGCTCGAAAATCCGACCGATTCAATTATTTTCTTCGAAACAAACACATACTCATTCATACCAAACATATAGTAGTGATTTGGAACCATCAAACGCGAATTCTACGACTTTCGATTTCAATCTGAATCTTAAATGGGTCTCTAAACTATTACTAAAAATCAATTTCTAAACACACAAGATTCATTCAGTGCAATTTCAACACATACGGTAGAATTTATATAACCTCAATCCTACGTATCAACTATCATACTCGCGGTTATAAAATTCGAATCCCACCCTTACCTGGAGTGAAGGCGGCTCGAATTTTCGATCGAATTTCTGGGACTAACGGCTACCGGCAGCATCCATCGTATCCTCTTTTCTTCAACCTCCTTCGAATGCTACATAACCTAACCTCATTTTCTCTTATTACTTGTAACTGTTATTCTTTTATTTCTTTTAACCAAATAATAATAATATTATTATTATTATTCCTTAATGGGCCTATTTCTTACCCTCTCAATTGCTTCATACAACCACACAACAATCCACCCAATTAATTAAATAAGATAATCCAATAAATAAATAATATTATTCTTAATATTATTTCCTCCGATTTAACCGACTAAAATTTGACTTTAACTTAATAATCCAAATACGCCTCTTAAAATAATACGATAACACCCAATTACTCGATTAATTCTCAAACTTCGTCTAAATCCAATAATAAAATCCTTCGATAATTTGATTAACTAGTTAATTAAATTCAGGCATTACAACTCTCCCCCACTTAGAATATTTTCGTCCTCGAAAATTTATTCGACACGACTATTCCAACAACTTAATTCTTCCGAGTAATCAAATCTCTTCCTCGCAAGGCAACTCCACATATAACACAAACAACGGTTCTTAACCTCAACGGCGACAACAACGCGAATACTACCCAAGTGATGCAATTGACAACTAACATCGCGACACAAGAAGTAACCAACTTAAGAATTTACCGGTTTTAGAACTAGAACGCAACAACATAAGAACACACAACTTAAACACGACATCAATAAAACCAAACTACCAACATCGTTGTCACTCACACATGAACAACGACACCATGCCACGCGTTCGCTGCGCATTCTGATTACTTGCAAAGTATCAAGACTACTTAGTTTAACTCCAACTTCTAATCACCAAACCGACATAATACCAAAGCTTTTGACTTAACTCTTCGGGATCTCCCCGTTAACACCACACATAAACTATAGCTTTACTATCTTTTATCAACATAGTTCCCAAAATCACCTTAGGCGCATAACAACGTTACAACAACATTTGACACCTGAGTCCACTTAAATTCAACAAGATAAATCATCTTTACCAACCAAAACTCCACTTTTACAAATCAACTTATAATTTAACTTCTTGTTCTACCTGTAACTCAACTCTCACATCATCCAGTCTCAACTAAAATTTTCCATACTACTCATCAATCAAACACAGCTTCGTGTTGTCATCCTTAAATTCAACTAATATTCTAACATATGAACTTGTATCAGCAAAAACAAACAACCTTCAAGCACTTGGCTTGACTTCGACCAATTCAACGTACATACTATACTAGTTGGCACGACACATCTATCCATTAATTATGACTCCGTCTACTATCAACAATGGATTAAGGGTGATCAGTTCCTCAATTTGTCAATAGACAGTCGACAACCATAACGGTGAAATAAATCATCAGTACCCAACACAATAGCGTACTTCAACTTGTGCCCAAAGTCCGTAAGCATAATGCTCCGCCAACTTTCTAAGGCTTACCAATGCCACTCTTAGTTTCTTTAGATTCAACTTCGTCAACGATACAAAAATGTTCAAAATCCATTACGCATCCTCTTATGCACGTTCATAGTACAACACGACCTTAAATATTTTTCCAACACCGAAATCGCTACAACATTGAGAACGATCCAATTCAGTTTGCTCCAATTACAACTTTCAACCAAGGTGAAAACTCTTAGCAACACAAATCAATATTCACATTTCTCTCAACATTACCTTTACTTAACATCATCGTCTCAATCATCCTCATTCAACATAAATTGCATCTCCAAGCATTCTCCGATACAGTCACATCTTACAAATACCAACATTTTATTCTTAATAATATTCCACACTTATTTTCATCCTTCCAAATTTTTCAGCAAATGTCGCTCAACTTCAACCATATATATCTCCTTCAATACAGATCTCTCAATCACAAAATCATATTCCAAAATGAAGAGAATTTTGTGTAGAATTCAGAACTTCAAGAATCGCGTAAATCCGACTTACGAGTAAAAAGTTATCAGCCACACAACGGGACTGGTTCAGAATTTCCGTATGCAGAATTTTCCAAAAATCAGCATCAGACCCAAGCAATAAAATGCACCTTTCTCTCTCTTCACAAACCTCCTGAAGGCAAACCTTGTATGCAAACTGTAGGGAATTTCGTAAGCTTTCCAAAAAGTCCAGAACCGCTTCCATCTAAATCACGAGTCAAAAGTTATACCTCGTTTACTGACAGCTGCTCCAAAATCACAAAAACCAGAATTTGCGGTTGATGAACATAAGTTCCATTTCCCTCTCTTGCTTCCAAGATCTAACAACATCCTCCTTTTCGTCCAACTACGAAAATCACTCAACTTTAATCCAACTATACTCAAGATATACAACTTAACGAATTAATCCACCAACTTATCATTCCATTCGGAATAATTCCTTAATTTCAATCATATTTGATTCACCGTCCAGACTCTACGCACATCTCCAACTTGACTGATACGGATGCGTGAGTCCAAACTCTCGCCGGTCCGCAATAACATCGCTCCAACATATGCACCCTTGCAAGCAACATCACCTTGAAACAACTTCTACATACCAACAACACGTACGGGAGCAAACTTCTCCCCCACTTAATTCAAACTAACCTGTAGACAACTACTAGAAACTACTAACAAACAAGCACCGACAGTGTTCCACACACATGTCGAGGACTAAGGAAGAAACAACATTAGACAACATTGGCCGGACGGACCGACCTGCTATGATACCACTAATGTAACACCCCATTTTCTACCCAAGGTTTATTAAAAATCAGAGTGCAAAATTTTCAACATAAAACAAATGAGATGTCACATTTTCAACTTGAACAACAAAACCAATAACATAAACCTGTATTTCTTTTTAAAAATAGATACATAGCATTCGGCATTCACAACTTATAAATCAGCTAACAACTTTATTCAACCAAAACAACGTTTAATTTAGAATTATTCAACAATTAGTAATAACAACGACTTAGAAACAACAACATAAACATTCCCCCCGAGTGCTACGTATCAGAGCAAGACCAACTCGAACTAACAGCAACTAAAGGACTTCATAAAATTACTTCACTTCCACGGCTATTCTTCAGTACCTGCTCAATTACCCATAATAGGTAACATCATTACATAAGGGGTGAGATATCGAAATATATAATCAAAGGCATGATAATTAATATATTAGATTAGAATCACACAAATTTCACCGCTTCATACAACAGTCATGCAACAACTAGAAATAAACAACTTAATAGCAACCACAACTTATAACAACCAGCAACTCATAACCACAACTTGTATCGACAGCAACTTATAGTAATAACAACATATAACAACAACTTATATAAAAGATGCAAATTATAGTAATAACAACATATATAACAACAGCTCACGACATTAGCAACTTATATCAAGCAACAAGATATAGCAATAGCAACTTATAACAAGCAACAACTTCACAACAACGACAACTTCACAACAACAGCAACTTCACAACAACAACGAATCAATAACAACAACAAATTCACAACGACTCAAAATGTGACACAACTATGCACATGCGTGTGGTACCATTGGAGCAGAGCTCCCAACTTAAACATTGCCAGGTTATCGAGGCATTTCAACTTAATCAGGTGCCATCAAGGCCAACTTAATCAATGTCATCAAGGCCAACTTAAACATTGCCATCAAGGCCAACTTAAACATTGCCATCAAGGCCAACGTGGTGTGAGCATACAGCCCCGGCTCATGAATGCAATGTATGCAACAATTATCAAAGGCAAACAATCAACTACATCATCAACAAGAACAACCAGAACAACAACAACGAAAACATGCATCAATAGTATCAACTTAATCCAACATTGGTCGTTCGACCTACAACTTAATCAACAACAACATATTTAACATCAGCAGGTTCAATTAACAACATATTCAACGTCGTATAAACAAGACAACAACAACACAACTCAAACAACATTGGTCATAAGACCTGTAACTCAATTAGTTCGCCCGTAAATCGGGACAATTACAACTTATCCAATTGTACCTGCAAATCAACTTAATCGACATAATTACCACAAAACAAGCCAACTAAGAATACCTACTAATTTATATTAGTTATCCCGCCAATTTTCATTAAATTCCGGACAACTAATTTTCCGCTTAATTTGGCTAATCGGGACTGTTGTATAAATATTGTACTGCTACCTATAATTCAAGACTATATTATTTTTCTGCTATAATTGAACCAGATACAGACCTCAAAACCATTTTTCCTGGAAAGAACATCTCGTTAGCTTTCCAACGCTTCGAACGGGGGTCAAAACCGACTTACGGATCAAAAGATATGAATTTTTAAAGTTTTTCCAAAACAGAATTTTCTTCATAAAAACTGCTACGGGTTTCACTCAATTTTCCTCAAAATCTCATCTAAACATCACTATAATACAAATTAAATACATAGCAACCCATATCTATCATGTATCAACAATTAGGAACCTCAAAACATGATTTCCAACACAAAAGTTTTGGATCCAAATCTCAAAATCTCAACATATCAAATGTTGTAATTTTCCATCAAATTCACCCAAACATGTGAAATCATACAAATAATCAAAATCATCTACTGGGAGCAAGACTATTTTTAATATAAAGAATATTTCGTTAGCTTTCCAACGCTTCGAACGGGGGTCAAAACCGACTTACGGATCAAAAGATATGAATTTTTGAAGTTTTTCCAAAACAGAATTTTCTTCATAAAAACTGCTACGGGTTTGAGCAATTTCGCCCGAAAATCCGACCGATTCAATTATTTTCTTCGAAACAAATACATACTCATTCATACCAAACATATAGTAGTGATTTGGAACCATCAATCGCGAATTCTACGACTTTCGATTTCAATCTGAATCTTAAATGGGTCTCTAAACTATTACTAAAAATCAATTTCTAAACACACAAGATTCATTCAGTGCAATTTCAACACATACGATAGAATTTATATAACCCCAATCCTACGTATCAACTATCATACTCGCGGTTATAAAATTCGAATCCCACCCTTACCTGGATTGAAGGCGGCTCGAATTTCCGATCGAATTTCTGGGACTAACGGCTACCGGCAGCATCCATCGTATCCTCTTTTCTTCAACCTCCTTCCAATGCTACATAACCTAACCTCCTTTTCTCTTATTACTTGTAACTGCTATTCTTTTATTTCTTTTAACCAAATAATAATAATAATATTATTATTATTCCTTAATGGGTCTATTTCTTACCCTCTCAATTGCTTCATACAACCACACAACAATCCACCCAATTAATTAAATAAGATAATCCAATAAATAAATAATATTATTCTTAATATTATTTCCTCCGATTTAACCGACTAAAATTCGACTTTAACTTAATAATCCAAATACGCCTCTTAAAATAATACCGATAACACCCAATTACTCGATTAATTCTCAAACTTCGTCTAAATCCAATAATAAAATCCTTCGATAATTTGATTAACTAATTAATTAAATTCAGGCGTTACACTCGCTCGAAGACAAACCAGAAGAAACCTTCTTCTCTTCTCCCTATTGTCGAAGTTGAAGAGTCGTCGGTGGTTCCGGAAAGCTCCTATTCCATTGACGAATCTGATATATGCAGAGGCAACTCCAGGTGTAAGGCGGATTTGGCAAATGTTCCTCGTAAGATATTAGATTCACTCAAACTCTTAGGTATTGAAGTTGATGAAGACGAGGAAGCTCTTGTGCGAGTAATTAGGGATTTGGAAAACCGTGACAGAAATCAATTTTCCAAACAGTAGGAAGTAGTTAACTGTGGGATTGTTTTTTGTGTATCTCATTGTCCGTGGAGTAAAGGTGGTTGCGGTTGGTCGATTGGTCGGCTATTGGTTGATCTTTTGCGCGTGTGGTGTTGCTTTCTCTTTGGTAGTCAAATTCTAAAGTAGTGAGATTTTGGTTTTTATTTTGTTGGTGCTTGTGGTCAACAAGTTTCGTTTAATTTTCGCTGTTGTATTTACCTTCCTTTCCTGTTAGCGCTGAGGTTTAGTCGGCTGGCTTGGTGGCGATTGCAGATCGTTAGTTATTGTTTTTTCGTGGAGCTTTTACCCGTGGGTTTTTCTTTAGGCTGGTGTAGCTGTTTTTGTTTTGGCTGGTTTTAATAGGTTTTCTGTTTAGTTCTCCTGCTGGTTGTTTTGTGTTGGTGGTTTAGTTTTCTTTCCTGCAGGTTTCAGTTGGGTCTGTTTTGGTTGGTTTGTGTAGGTGTTTTTATCTTGTGTTTGTGAGGGTTTGGGATACCCCTAGTATCCCTTTTGAATGAAACTTTTTGCTTATCAAAAAAAAAAACTTATAATAAGTTATCTGATATGTTTTTTTATTTTATTTCGGACAACTTACAAAATATGTTTCGGTATTACTTTTAATTTTTAATATATCGAAACTCTTTTCAGAAGACTTTCAAATATTTGGTATTGAATATTTTAGTACACCATAAGAGTTAATAAAAGTGTTCCGAAATTTAAAAATATTATGATATTATATTATAATAATCAAGTGTTCCGGTTTGTTTTTATGTATCATGTGAGAAATAAAAAAATGATTCCAACAACCGGGACACTTCAAAAAAAAGTTCCAATACATTATCCGTTAATGCATATCACTTTTAAAAAGAGTTTTAGAATTTTTTTTGTGTCAAATATCTTATCTAAAGTGTTTCGGTAGACAATTGTTTTTCTCTGATTTGGAAATAAATTACCAGGTAGAAGTACAAGAATAAATTTATTGTATGAGAATATTTTGGTAAAAAAAAATATAATATAGGGGTATAAGAATAAATGTAGGAGTATGTAGTAAAATTTTCTTACATCACTACTTACACGCTCTCAAAGACGGCCCTGTCCAAACCATATTCTTCATCATCTCTAATTTTATTATAAATTTAATCCTATTGATTTTGATTCAAATTTAAACTATAATAAATTCTATAACTTACAATTTAGTAATTTATAAAAAAATCGAGTCACCCCGATGGGTTAAACCAGTTTGAATCACATATTATATTTTTTTTTATTTTAATTTGAATTAGGATTTGTTTTGATTTTGTAAAAATTGGGTAAGATTTGATTTTGAAAAAAAAAATGATTTGATTGAAAACTAAAATTAAAATATGATTAAAATTTAAAATTATAATTAAAGTCTATTAATTACACTTTACGGATTTATATAGTATTGCTGTTTTGTTCCTATATATATACACAGAGAAGCATGTTGCACCATAACTCAGACCTTCACCTATGAAGATATCACAAAGCTTCATCGGATTTGTCTGCTGGAATACGCTTGTAATTTGCTGCGTAACTGTAATTTTATATACCCACCATGCAGATTCGCCGATCGAGTTCAAGGTAACAGAGGCATCAATCACACAGTTCAATCTCACCATTGACAGCACTTTATATTATAACTTCAAGTTCAACATTACAGCAAACAACTCCAACAACGACGTACGATTTTATGAAAAGATCTATGTATCTTCTTATTATAAAGGTAATGAATTTGCTGCGGTTGCGACGGAACCCTTTCTTCTAGGTCCTAAGAATACCATTATGCTTAAGTCTGTCGTGTTTGAAGGAAACAGTTTGATCAAACTGAAGCCTCAACAACTTATTGAGTATAATAATGAGACTTTGTTAGGGTTTTATGATTTAGATTTGGAATTATTTCCATATGCTAATTGTCATGGTTCGAGATTCAATTGTCTAGTTCATTGTCGAGGTTTGAAAGTTCCTTTGATTTCTAATGGTAAATTAGAATCCACTTTCAATGTTACCAAATGCTCCTACGACTGATTGAGCTCATTTATGTGTGTCTGAGTTTCTTGTTTGTTTTTTTTTTTTTTTTTTGTCAATTAATTAAAAATTAGTATTTAGGTTATTTTTATATAAATTTTGTTTTTTTTTTATATATTTGGGATAGTGTTACAATCATTTATTTGAGAGGAAACTGTGTTATTTAGAAATATTTTTTCTCTTTTGTAATATTTCACTCTACTTATTATTGTGTTATTGAAAAAATAGATTTTATTTTATTTGTTTTATTATTAATTTATTTCATATTTTATTATGTTAAAAATATTTAAAATCATCGTATACCCATAATCTTTTTATGGAAAGATTTGATATAATCTTTTTATGGAAAGATTTGATATAATCTTTTTAATTTCTAATGTTAAATATTTGGTATATATAGTCGATTCCTTAAATCCATTAAATAAAAATAATAAAGACAATTAATGTCAATTTTTATGTGTCAATGTTATTTAAATTTGGATTCATTTTAATGAGATGGTGAAGTAGACAAACATGAAAACTTTGTTTTTGAAAATTGTGGCGTTTTGATTAAAGTAACAAAGAATTAGGTAATCATTTTAAATTTGCAAAATAGTACACATTAAATTAATATGTAAAACATTTTTTTTAGTAAACAATTCATTAAAAGAGAGCAAAAGAATTGCTCAAATGAAAGTACAACTACAACTGCACTGCATCTGCACTACAACCTAGAGCAAGCAAGAGGAAAACAGTGTCAGTCATAGAATTTAACCGCAATCCAAATCCAAGATCTATAAATAATGGTTGACAAACAATCGTCGAAACTAAACTAAACATCGCTCCTTTGAATTGAATATCATTCCTCATAAGTCAAATACTTCATACCGTCGCCAACCAAATAGTTCTGACAGTGTTTCGAACAAAATTATTCCTCGCCCTGCTATTGATCATCAAAAAACCAATAAATTCATCAAGGGTCAGATCAATACCATTTCCAATCTAATCCAATACCTTCAACCAAATTCTCCTGATATATGAGACAAAGATTCAACATGTCTAAAGCAGAAAATGCAACTGAAATCTCTCGGGTTTGTCAGCACCCCCCTGCGAATGAGAAGTTCTTTGGTGGGGATTCTTTTGATCAAATATCTCCAACCAAAATACAGTGTATTAGCAGGAATTTTTAATCCCCACGTGAACAAGAGAGTCGGCTTGATCTAATCATTATTGCTAGCAGGACTGATCTCCGACAAGTAAGCATAAGTGCATGACTTTACTGTAAAAACTTCGTTGTCTTCCTTACTCCAAACAACTGCATCTCGCCTGTCCTGGTACAGCACAATTGTGGCTAGCAAATCCTTGAGTTCTTCCCATAGTGCAACATCCAAACCCAAGAGTAACCCGTCTGTGATGTGATCGTTCCAGGACCATCCCTCCTCGTTCCAACAATCGGCCTCCGCTACTGTCATATTGTTGTCAACAGCTTTCTCGTAAAGGGAAGGATAAGCAATGCAAATTGTTAACACAAACAGAATAACCAGAATTTGTTGTTAAATCGTTCAAAACCAAATCTCTCCACCATATGGAATCATGTTTTCCCAAAACCGAATTGTCTCCACACAAAACTTTGATTTCCAGTCTCCCATGTCTATAACTCAACAGTTTAAGCCAAATTGCGTTTTTCTCCGTTATAATTCTCCACTTCCATTTTAAGATCAAAACATTATTGATGACTTCAATGTCTTTCACACCCAATCATCCCACTTCTTTTGGCTTACAAACATCCCTCCAACTCGCCCAATTTATAGTTCTCTTTTCAACATAGTCACGCCACAGGAAGTTGCTTTGAATGCGCCGGATGTCGCGAATCACTTTAGCCGGAGCTTTATAGAATGAAAGAGTGTAAACTGGTATAGCATTTATGACAGTATTAATGAGCACGGCCCTTCCAGCCAATGACAAATGTTTCCCTCTCCATATTTCCAGTTTTCCATGCAACGAGTTTATCAGATCCTTCCACATAAAGTACTTCCTTGGACTGTCACCTACAGGAACTCCCAAAAATATGAAAGGCATGCCTCCAATGTTGCATGACAGAAAAGTAGATGCTGCATTGAGCATTCAGTCACTTATGTTGATGCCATCACTAGCACGTAAAACCTCTTTAACAACAGTTAAAAAATACATATAGTAACGCAAATCAAGGCATTATTATGTAGAGTGTTGTGGTAAATGCGTTACTTATAATCATAACCCTGGGACCGTTGTTGTATTCTGGAAAGCGTGTGGTATATCACAACGGTTATGCTTAACAAGCGTTGTGATACATAAGTACTGGGTTTGAAACCTAGCAACAGCAAATTAATTACATTAGATGACGGTTAATGTAGACAATCGTCGTGGAAAGTACCCATAGTTTATTATATATTACATTAGATGACGGTTAATGTAGACAACCGTCGTGGAAAGTACCCATAGTTTATTATATATAGATGTATATTGTTTGGTTTACCGTACTCCTATTTAAAGAAATACAACCATTCAAATTGGCAAAGAAATATATAATCCGAAAATTAAACTATTCTTGAAAACCAACTTAAACACACCAATTTTTTTTCAAATTGAATTTGTCTCATTCATAACATTTTATGTTCTTTAACACATAATATACGATTCAATGGTCTGATTCCTTCAATGCATGGATATCTTTTATTATAGTTTACCTCATCATCGTCGCTTATCAACGCGATTGTAAATTATATCGATGAATTGAAGCAAACAGACCATTGAACCATGTATTATGTGTTAAGGAACATAAAATGTGCTGAATGAAACGGATGCGATCCGAAAAACATTGATTGATATAGGTTGGTTTTCAAATACATCTTAATTTTTCATAATATAAGTTTCTATGTCAATATAAACGATTGCATTTTCATTAAAAGGTAAGTGAAACAAACAATGTACATAGTATATAATAAACTAAACAAGAACAAAATATAATTCAAGAGAAAAACTGTTCATCTTCAACTGTTTCATCCAATTCAATTGCTACCGCCGGAGCCGTTCAACTTCTCCGACCTAACAATGTTCCAGGTTCACTAATAAGTTTCGATTTCACGTCTTCTTGTAAACTCAATCTCCCACGTTTTCAGCTCAGGAACCAGTAGATACTGGGTGAACTCTTTCCTATCTTTGGCTTAAATTCCTGGCTTTAGGACCTAGGGGCCTCGGTAGGGAGGTGATTCCATCTGGGTTTTACTGGGTTATTGATTGGATCGTGGTTTCTATTTGGTTGGGTTTAACATGGGAGGTAACAATGGGATCTGGACGGCGGTGGGCAGGAAGAAGAAGGGTTCTGGTGGTTATTCGTCTAGGGCAAGAATGTCGATTTGGAAGAGCAATAAAGGAAAAGTCACGGACTTGGATCTACAAGAATCTACTTCAATTTTCTTTACTCGGATCCCAGAATCATATGAAGCGAAGCAGATGTTTGATATATTTAAGGAGTATGGGTCGATTCTGGAAGTCTTCATTCCGGGTAGGCTAGATGTGAGGGGAAATAGATTTGGTTTCGTCAGGTTTAAGAGTGTAGAAGACGAAGATCTTCTTGCCATTAATCTAGACAATATTGTCATTAATGGTACTAAGATTTTCGCTAACTTACCCAGATTTAGGAGAGAGCACAAAGTGTTTGGTGATAAGGTTCCTTTAGATCGTAATATAGAAGAACTGAAAAAGAGGGAAGGTTACACAATCAGAAGAGATAGGAGGAGAGGATTAGACTCTAAACTGTCCTTCGCTCAGGTTGCTAGTAGAGGAAATTTGCAGAACGCTGGTATTCAGAAGTCAAATCAAGTATTACTTGGTGAAAAACCCAAGTTCGCTCATCTGAGTTACGAGGTTAAAGGGGAAGAAATGGAAAGATTCGAGCAGGCATTTACAGGGGTTCTTGAGATACCAGGTACTGCGTTGGAAGTTTCGGAAGCTTTGCAGATGGAGGGTTTCTTTAACATTAAGATTACTCCCATGGGAGCTAATCTTTGTCTTTTAGAGGAAGACAACTCTGGGGACATTAAAAGGTTGATAGCAGAGGAACCAAGCTGGATAGCTAGATGGTTTTCAGACATTCATCCATGGAACCCAAATGATGTGGATGAAGAAAGACTTACCTGGCTTAAGACTTTTGGCCTTCCTTGCCATGTATGGGGTGAAAATTTTTTCAAATTTATGGTTGGCTGCATAGGAGCTTTTGTCAAAATGGACGAGGACACTAGGAAACACTCAAGGTTTGACGTTGCGAGAATTCTAGTGAGGACCAAGTTTGCAATGAATTTAAACGAAGTTATCAATGTGGAAGTTAATGAAAAGACTTATCGTATTAAGATTGTGGAAGATTCTTTTGGTTCTTATCTCAAAGATCGTATGTCTGGTAGAAGAACATCTTGCTTTGAGGAAGATAGTTCTGATCTTGTGGATTCGGAGTCTTTCAATTCTGGTGGTGATGAGCTATGGAATAACTTGTATCAGGACATGGGGAGTAAGTCGTTGGATATGGAAGTAGTTCATACTGTATGTCCAGAGAGTTTCCAGGGCCCTGCTGATAGAGAAGGTGAAGAGTTAGTCAGGAATTGTAGTAAGGAGTCGCCCCATCATATGGAGGTTGTGGATGAAAGTTGTTCTAAATCAGGATATATAATAGTAGACAGTCCAATTGTTGAATATAGAGGTGGCTCCACAAGTGTGGGGGATGAGTTCCAAAGTGGTGTGGAGGCTAATATGGTCCAGTCCATATTGAGTGGTTCGTCTCAGGAATATGTTAATTGTTCCTTGGCTAATCCTATTAGAGAGGTGCCTGAGTTAGTGCGTGATGCTTTGGATAGGAGTTATAATCCTCAGCACGATATCAGTAGAGATGATGGTGCTGCTAGACAGGAATCTAGGGATAAAGTAGGAGCTCAAGTCATTAAAAAGAAGACAAAGAAGCAAGTTATAGGGGAAATCTATCAAAGGCTGAAAATTCCATTTAACCCTTCGTATTATACTACCCTACTTCAAGCAGAGAGCTCATTTCTGAATGTTCACAAGAAACAGGTGGAGAGGGGAAGAGATACCAAGGAACAATCTCCTTCTTGTCAAGATAACAAATCGTCTGGGTCTATAAATAACTCCATTTCAGACTCTGGTTTTGTGCAGGGTAATATAAGGATACTGAAGAAATTGGAAAACACTCCTACTAGGGTATGGCACTCCATCCAACAGGTTGGCATTGAAGCCGAGGAAGATGATGAGGTATTTGAGAATATATTGAGGAATTTAGAAGAGGAGGATAGGAGTTCTATTAGAGGTAAGAAGGAGGAAGCTACCAAGGTTAAATGAATATTGTTTCCTACAATATTAGGGGGTGTGGAGGGGTTTTGAAGAGAAAAAAGATCAGAGAAACATTAAGCAAAGTAGGGGCTGAGATATGTTTTTTGCAGGAAACGAAATGTAATAGTGTATCAGAAGGTCTAGTGTTTAGTCTATGGAAAGATAGGAATTGCCAATGGTCTGCATCTAATGCCATTGGATCAGCTGGTGGAATGGTTATTATTTGGAAGACAGAAGTTTTGTCACCTGTATGTAGTTATAGAGGTAGGGGTTATCTTGGAATGCAAGCGATATGGAAGGGCAAGAGGTGTTATTTCTTCAACATTTATTCACCTTGTATCATAGCAGAGAAGAGGGAGTTATGGAAGAGCTTAATAAATCTTAAGAGTGCCTTGGCTCCTGGAGAATGGTTATTAGGGGGAGACTTCAACTCGATTAAGTGTATGGAGGAACAGATTGGGTACATCAGACCTAACAAAAGACACATGTTAGAGTTTCACGAGTTTATAAATACCTTAGGATTGGTTGATCTTCCTTTAGGCGGGCTTAAGTTTTCATGGTTTAAATCTAAAGGTACAATCTGTAGCCGTCTTGATAGATTTCTTGTTTCTCCTTCCATATTTAATGACTGGAATATGGTGACTCAACGAATTGGGGAGAGGGACATATCTGATCATAGGCCTGTCAGCATTATGGTTAAGAATACTAATTGGGGCCCTAAGCTGTTCAAGGTTCTTTCTTGCTAGTTTGAACATAATGATTTTATTCTATTTATTAAGAAGGAGTGGGAAGGAATCAGTGTTACAGGCAATGCTTCTTATATTCTAGCAAGGAAAATGAAACATCTTAGAGAAAGAATTAGATGGTGGAATACTAATGTATATGGCTGGGTTGATCTCAAAATGCATAAGGAAGCTGAGTCTATTAATTTGCTAGAAGAACTGATAGTTCTGAGACAGGGAGTAATTACAGGTGAGGAATTAAGGAGTAGAAATGAAGCAGAAGATAATTTGTGGAAGTCTATGAGAGTAAAGGAGAGTGTCCTGAAACAAAAGTCGAGAACAAAGTGGATAGCTGATGGAGATATTAATACAAAATTCTTTCATTCAGTGTTAAGGCAGAGGATAAGTTTGAACACAATCAATGGGGTAGTTATTAATGGCTCTTTCGTGGAGGATGTTCAGACTGTGAAAGAGGCTGCTAGGTCTCATTTTTTAGGAATATTTTACAAGGTGGATAGGCCATTCCCCTATATTGGAAGCTCTGGTTTTAATTCTCTTTCATTTGAAGACAGTCAGGAATTAGAGGCTGAAGTTAATATGCAGGAAATCAAGGAAGTGGTGTTCAGTTTATCAGGGGATCGCAGTCCTGGGCTTGATGGTTTTAGTTTTGAATTAATAAAGAAATGCTGGGAGGTCGTGGGTGTAGATTTCTCAAAATGTGTGTTGGAATTCTTTGAAGGGGAACAACTTCATAAAAGTTTTGCTTCTTCCTTCGTGGTATTGATTCTGAAGGTTGAATCTCCTAATGATTTTGACGGGTATAGACCTATCTCTCTGATAACTTCAGTGTATAAGGTAATATCCAAAATTCTTTCTAACAGGCTTAAAAAGAAAATTTGAGGAGTTATTTCAAATACTCAAACTGCTTTCTTGGAGGGAAGAAATTTGTTGGACGGGGTGTTAGTTCTAAATGAAATTATGGAGTTGGCCAAGAGAGATAAGAAGGAACTAATGATGATAAAAGTTAATTTTGCTAAAGCATATGATTGCGTAGATTGGAATTATTTACGAGAAGTGATGATACATATGGGTTTTGGTTCAAAGTGGTTGAGTTGGATGGAAGGTAGAGTTTTTAATAGTTATTCCTCGGTCTTAGTCAACGGCAGTCCAACTCAGGATTTTAGAGTGACTAGGGGACTCAAGCAAGGAGATCCACTTGCTCCTTTCCTGTTCTGTTTGGCAGCAGAGGGTCTGGCTGTAATCATGAAGCGAGCTATAGTTGCTGGAGTGTATTCAGGGTTTAAAGTTAATTCAGAAATAGGTTTCCATTTGTTACAATATGCGGATGATTCTGTCCTTATTGGAGACGACTCTTGGAAGAATATTACTGCAATCAACACTATTCTGAAAGGTTTTCAGTTAACATCTGGATTGGACATTAATTTCAACAAGAGTTCTTTGGTTTGTTTGGGTTTGGAATAGAATAAATGCAGGGCTGCAGAACTGTATCTCTCATGCAAAACTTCACCCCATCAGTTTTTGTATCTTGGGATTTTAGTAGGAGGTAACCACAGGTTAATTGCTTTTTGGAAGCCGGTAATAGACAGGATGAGAGCCAGACTAAATTCTTGGAGAAATCGTTTTCTCTCAATGGGAGGTAGAGTTACTTTACTCAACTCTGTTCTTAATAATTTACCAATCCATTATATGGCATTTTACAAAATGCCGGCTAAGGTGGTTAGAAAACTCATCTCGATTCAAAAATCGTTTTTGTGGAGTGGCTTAGAAAACAAAAGAGGGATTGCTTGGATTAATTGGAGTACGGTTTGTAGGAAGAGAGAGTTTGGAGGTTTAGGAGTAAAAGACCTTAAACTCTTTAATTTGGCTCTGTTTCTCAAATGGGCTTGGAAGATTATAGAAAATAAGAATTCTATTTGGAAGGATCTCATCAATCATAGGTATCCATATTGCTGTTTAGATTTTTTCAGTGGTGAAACTTCAAAGTTGCAGGTGACTCCTTCTTTATGGTACCGTGATCTGGTTCAGGCCACGAAGGTTGAAGGTTGTGGTATACTGGCAGAGGCGTTGGAGTATAATATAGGTGATGGTAACAGAGCGGATTTTTTGAGGTCAAAGTGGACTTCAAATGAGATACTAGGAGAATGTTTTCCGGAGGTGTATGGTTTCTCTGAGATAAGTTCAGGCAAGGTTATTGAATATGGTTTTTGGGATGGTGCGGAGTGGAGGTGGCTGATTAAATTGCGAGATACAAATATTCTGGAGCAAGTAGTGACACAGCTTGAGGAGCTTTACAGGGTACTAGAAGGATTCTCATTAGCCAAGGATATGACAGACTCGGCCAAATGGATGCTGGAAAAAGATAATTGTTTTTCTGTTTCTTCCTTGTACGATTTTTTGCAGGAAAAATTCAGACAGAATAATGGTCAGTTTGGAAGTGATGATATAGCAGCTTTCAAATTGGTGTGGTTAGCGCGAGTTCCGTTCAAGGTGAAAGTTTTTGGTTGGAGGGTGATACACAAACGAATTCCTACTAGGGATAATTTGATGAGGAGAAGTATTATTACTAATAGATATGAGATGTCGTGTCCATTTTGTTTCTTGGTAGAGGAGTCGATTGAGCACGTTCTATTTTCCTGCTCAAAGTCGACATTGGTGTGGAATTTTGCTTGTAAATGGTGGGGGATTAATTTTATAGTGGAAATGAATGTAGTGGCTCATTTAACAAGTTGGTTGCATAGTTTTGTAGATAAGGGGTTGGGAGTTAGTTTAGCAGTTGGGGTCTGGTTGTCAATTTGTTGGATCATTTGGTTATCCCGTAACAATATTGTATTTAGGGATGAGTTTTGGGATTTGGACACGATTTCGAATCGTATTTTACTTTATACGTGGTGGTGGTTAGGCAAGGAGTATAATAGTCCTTCTTTTTGTAATTATTTCACTTGGGTTAATTTTCCTAGTGATTTTTGTAACCGGTGAATTTTGAGCTGGTTAGGTTGTATACGGGTTGGGGAACCCCTTTGTTCCTCTGTTTATATTATTAGCTTATTAAAAAAATATATAATAAACTAAACTTGTCAGCCTGCATAAGAATTTAAAGAACAAAACATTGCTAAGTCACAAAAAGCCTCTATCTTGTAACTTAGCAATGTTTTATTCTTGTTTTGAGAACATTTGTCAACAACAACATACAACAAAACAACATGCAACACAATAAAACAAACATACATTATTTAAGCAAAAAAAACCCCAAGTGGGACTGTAACAAGTCAAGATACATTGAGTCAATAACGCACCTCTTATTGAAAATAATCGTGGAACTGTAGCAAATCAAGATATATCAAGTTCATCTAGTTTTTGAAGCAATGAAGAAGAAATATAAGGTGGATGAAGTTTATACAATAACTTCATACTTCTTATATTTTTCTTCATTGCTTTAAAAACCATATGAAACTTCACCATAGTATACGCTTGCTACCACCATACGCTTGCTACCACCATCATCACCATGTATCTACAAGGAAACACAACAAAAATCAAACTTAACCCTAAAACATCAATAACATAATGTTTTTCACAGCATCCTAAAACCAAACCCTAAAACAATAATCCTAGAAAGAAGAGAGCAGGAGAACATACCATCTTCGCCGCCGTAGGAGTTTGCGCCCAACGTTGCTCCCGTCAGATATCCTTTAAGCTTCTTTTCTCCATTCACTTGTAACAGTACTGGTTAAGATTCATGAGAGGAGAGGATTGTGTTAGGGTTTTCTTTAGAGAGAAACGAAAGTTATGAACTGGGTCACAGATAGTTTCGTTTATATATTAAAAACTATCACTTTTTGTTACGATTTAAAACTACAACCGTAATTATATTTTATATTTTAAAATAATAGCAAACTATATCACGACGGTTACTCATAATAACCATAGTGATATCCCTTATTTAAAAATAAATAAAAAATAAAGGAGCGCATTAACCTTAAATGAAAAACATTTTTGGCACAACTGAGGTTCGAACCCATGAAAGATTGATTCTATCATATCGGTTGTACTTACAACTGTTATTATACCCTATAAATTTTTAATTAAAAAATATAATATAAAGTTAGCGCCTGAGTTTAGAGATATCACCACGGTTTTTGGAAGAACCGTGGTGACTTGGGCGTTGTTGTTTGCGCGTTTTGTAGTAGTGCATATAAGTTGCTTTTGCAGAAGTTATCCTTCAAACCAGTCATCATCTTAAAACCTCTCAAAATGACCTTTAAACTCAAAAGGTTCTCGCAAGTTCCTTCGCCCAAAATGATGGTATCATCCGCGAACTACATCACATCGATTTATTCCTCGTCATGATAGTGAAAACCTCTGAAACTCCCTGTCTCCACTGCCTTATTCACCATGGCAGTTAAACCTTCCATAACAATAACGAACAAAAACGGCGACAAGGGATCGCCTTGACACAAACCTCTTCCCACTACGAAATCCTCAATAGTGTTACCATTGACAAGAACAGACATCGTGCTTGTAAACACGCAACACTCCATCCATCTTAACCAACGGTTGCCAAAACCCATTATAACTAACATAAACCTCAAAAAATTCCAATTAACACTATCATATGCTTTCTCGTAGTCTACTTTCAGCATAAGACAACTACGATTTTCCCTTCTAGCCAAGTCAATAACTTCGTTAACCAAAAGAATACCGTCAGCAATGTTGCGTCCCTGCAGAAAAGCAGTCTGTTTATGAGAAATCAGCTTGCCAATGACAACTCTGATTCTCAAAGCTAACAACTTAGCAAGGATTTTGTACATGCTACTAACTAAACATTCTGCTAAGGATTTTATTTTGGAAAAAGAAGCAGAATCAAGCTTCGTCTTCACAATAATAAAATTGTGAATCATGCTAACATAGTGGGTTGATAACTAAACTTCCATATCAAGATCTTAGCAAGCAAACAAGTTTTCTGGGATTAATCTTACTTCTGTCTTCGGCTTAAATTCCTAGGGCCTTGGCATTAGTCAGATTAGTTCGGGTCAGTTTCTTGCTCATGATTAGTCATCAGTTCTGAGAAATCAATATTATTATCATCTTTCTGGATAACATATGGATTGGAAGGTTGTGACGAGAAGGAAAAACGGAGACGAAAATCTGAGGGTTTCGATCTGGAAGGAGAGGAGCGGTAAACACATAGGAAAACATGAAAAAATCACTTCATATTTCTTTACGGAATTCCCAGAAGACTATAGTACGAGAGACATGGCAAATGTTTTCATGGAGTTTGGCATTTTATTTGAAGTCTTCATTCCTGCAAAGAGAGATAAAAGAGGTAAACGGTATGGATTTGTAAGATTTAGAAAAGTGGAGGATGAGAGGATCATGGCTATTAGATTGGATAACATCCAAATCAATGGAAGGAAAATATTTGTTAACACTCCCAGATTCAACAGAGGTAGGATGGAATTTGGAAATGATAATCTGAGAAAACAGCCTGAGAAAAATATTTCAAAAACATGTGCTGCAAGAACTAGTTGGATGAAAGTCAGACAAAATAGTACGTATGAAGAAGCTGTTAGAGGGGGAAATCACTACAACCGAAAAGTTCAAAACAACTCTCATGGAGTAAAAACGACTGAAAAGAAAGAACCTAAACCTAGTTGGGCTGGTCGAATGTTCAAAATTAAGGACAAAGAACTAAAACGGTTAAAGAAGCATTCGTGGGAGTTATTAAGACGTCGGGGAATTCTTATAATATCCAAGATATATTCAACAGAGAAGGTTTTTTCACATCAAAGTAACACCCATGGGAGCTAACATGTGCTTACTTGAAGATTTAGAGGAGAATGCGGTAAGATCATTAATAAAAGAAGAGGAAGATTGGCTAGTAAACTGGTTTGGAGATATCAAACAATGGTCACCAGCGGAAGTTGACAAGGAACGTCTCACATGGGTGAAATGTTTTGGAATCCCTTGTCATGCATGGAGAAACGATTTTTTCAGATATATTTCAAGCAGAATAGGGGATTATATCTGTAGTGATGAGGAAACTGAAAGACATTCAAAATTCGATGTTGCTAGAATCCTGATCAAAACAAAATATACGAGCAACTTGAATGAGGTGTTCAATATTGAGATCAATGACGTGTTGTTCTGTATAAAATGGTTGAAGACAGTCATGGGCCAAAATGGGTTGTCTTTCCAGGTACTACAAAAGAAACTGATGATTCTGATAATCCTTCGTAAAGGAAACGAAGGATGAATCAGATGGGGAAGACGATGATGAAGGTGATACTGTTAATGGAGATGGAATAGATGAAGAAGATGAACCAGTCAAGCAAGGAGATGAATTCGTTGGAAAAGGTGAAGAAAGTAATGTGGTAGGTTTTGGGAAGAACAATATTTCAGAGGCAAAGCAGGTAACTAGTCATGATGATCCTGCTGGCACGGGTAAGGCACGAAAGTACTCCAAAAAGGCAACTTTTGGAAGCTACAGAGAGAATTGTCAGAATATGGAGAAGTCAAAAAAGAGGATGGAAATTAATGTTAGCCTACCAAAAGATGTTCAGACGGGACATGATAGGAGAATAGGCCTGATAGGGGGAGATCAGTAGGGAAATTGAAATTGAACGTGGTTCAAGGAATATGGAATTGGAGAATAATAGTCATATTCAGTTAGTCAACAACATGGAGTTGGGCCTAAATATTTGTTCACACAACATTGATGGGTTTAGGCCTAATCCAAGACCCTTATCAGATATCAAAACATGTGGGTCGTCTGCTATTATTTCATCTAGAGAAAAGAAGCCATTGACTGAGATCTATGATAAAATCTAGATTCCTTTTGCTCCATCATACTATTCTACTTTGTTACACTCATCACTTATTCTAAAACCAGCCAAGTTATCCTATGGACAATCAGAAGATGCTATAGATTTTTCATCTTAGAGTGGAGACAGTGATTCAAGATACTCGGGGGGATCCATTCTATGTTGTGAATCCATATCAGATAAGGATGTGGAAATAGGAAATGAGAGGGTAAAGAGAAAACTTGATGATGTACCAGGCAATGTGTGGACAATCTTGAAGGAATTGGGTATAGAAGGAGAAGAAGATGATGAAGCACTTGAAGGCCTAATAAGAGGTTTGGAAAAAAAAGGATAGAACTAGATATGAGAGTCTGAATGAGGCATCTTCAAGAGTTCCATGAATATTACTTCTCTTAATATTTGTGGTTGTAACTCTTCCATCAAAAGAAGGAGAGTTAAACAATTGATTGGGAAGGAGAAAATTGAATTTTGTTTACTACGAGAAACAAAACGACAGGTTATAGATGATTGCTTTGTTAAAAGTATTTGGGATAGAGAGGAGTTTGATTGGACTGCAACTGGATCCATAGGACAGTCGGGAGGTATGTTATCCATCTGGAATAAGAAATCTTTTTGTTTTGTGTTTAGTTTTTTTGGTACTGGTTATCTTGGGGTATATGGACATTGTAGGGGCAGGGCGGTATACATATTGAATATATATTCTTCTTGTGTACTGAGTGAGAAAAGGAAGTTATGGGAGAAACTTATTAAATAGAAATTAGAATTTCCAAAAGGGGACTGGATTCTCGGGGGGGGGGGGGGAGTAGGGGGGATTTTAATGCCATTAAATCCAAGGGAGAAAGGAAAGGTAGAGAGAGCTGTAAGAATTCTGAGATGGAGGAATTTGGGTTGTTCATAGAAGATATGGAACTTGTGGACTTACCTGTAGTGGGCAATAGATTTACATGGTATAATTCAAATGGATCTTGCAAGAGTAGATTATATCATTTTCTTATCTCTGAGGATTTATGTCGAATCTAGGGAGCTGTTAATCAGAAGGTAGGTGATAGAGATGTATCAAACCATAGGTCAGTGTCTCTTGTGCTAAATGATAGGAATTGAGGGCCCAAACCTTTCAAAACCATCAATGCATGGTTTGAACATCCTGAATTCTTAAAATTTGTTAAGGAGGTGTGGGATTCTTGTCAAGATTCTGGAGATGTATGTAATACCCTTATTCAAAAACTGAAGTTTCTCAAAACAAGACTGAAATGGTGGAACTTAAATGTCTTTGGAATATTATATCTTAAAGTAGAAGAGGGCATAGAGAAACTTAATGTATTGGAAGGTGAGATGGATGAATTGGAGACTAACTTTTCTGAGAGCAAATTGAAAGATAGAAGTGAAGTAATAGAGGAAATATGGAGTAAGTTGCATCTTAAGGAGAGCTTACTCTTCCAAAAAGCAAGAACCGGGTGGATATTTGAAGGAGATAACAACTCAAAATACTTTCACTCTATTATCGATGCTAGGAGAAGAGATAATTCAATTTTAGCCTTGAACATTGGTTTGAATGTGGAAGATAAGGTGGAGAAAGTAAAACAAGTTATTCATGATCATTTTGCAGAGAAATTCAAGAATAAGTTCATTGAACGTTTTAACATGGATCTAAGTACGATGGAAAAACTCATTGAGGAGGATAATGCTATGTTGACAGAGCCTTTTTCTTCTGAGAATATCCTTGAGGCGATTAAGTCATGTGATGGGAATAAAAGTCCCGTCCCCGATGGTTTCAACTTAGAATTTATAAAGAACACATGGGAAATAATAGGTGGAGATATCATTAATCGCATTACAGAATTCCATGAGAAGGCAATCCTGCCTAAAACATTTTGCTCATCTTTTCTTGTCCTTATTCCAAAGACTGATAACCCTCAAGCCCTGAACGAATTTAGACCTATAGCTCTGATTGCCTGCATACACAAAACCCTGTCAAAAATCATTGCAGCAAGACTGAGTCGTGTGATAGGGAAAGTGGTGTCACATTCCCAGACTGCATTTATTCCAGGCAGACAGTTGCTTGATGGTGTACTGGTGGCAAATGAAGTTCATGATCATGTCATTAAGAAAAAGAAAAAAGGATACATGTTCAAGGTGGATTTTTCTTAAGCATGCGATTGTGTGAGCTGGAGTTTTCTATTCAAGGTGTTAGAAGCAATGCATTTTTGTCCTTTATGGCAAAGATGGATTAAAGGATTAATTTGCAACAGTTATGGTTCGGTATTGGTGAATGGAAGTTCTTCTAAAGATTTCAAATTTAACAGGGGTCTTAAACAAGGTGACCCGTTATCTCCCTTTCTTTTTGTCCTAGTCACGAAATGCCTGGCATTACTTGTAAGGGAAGCAGAAGAATATAAAATCTTGAGTGGTTTGAAGATTGATGGTGAAACATCTATTTGTTTACTGCAATTTGCTGATGATACACTGATTATTTGCGATGAATCCTGGTCCAACATTTGGGCGAAAAAACCAGTTCTGAAAGGCCTGGAAATTCTGTCTGGCTTGAAGGTGAATTACTGCAAAAGTAAGCTAATGGGTTTGGGATTAGAGAACAAAAAGATTGAAGCTGCAGCAACCTTTTTGACTTGTAAAATTGGAAAGTTTCCCTTTAGATTTCTAGGGTTGTCAGTAGGATGTAGGCACAAAACTGATGCATTTTGGAAATCGGTCATTTCATCTATTAAAGCTCGTCTGTCTTCTTGGAGGGGAAGGATGTTATCTATAGGAGGGTGTGTCAAAATGATCAATTCAGTCATAACTAATTTGCCAATACACTATTTATCATTCTTCTTGGCTCTGGTCAAAGTTTTGAGAGAGATTAAAGCAATACAAAGGAAATTCTTATGGGCAGGTGATTGGGACAAGAAAAGCATTGCTTGGGTGAAATGGACTCAAGTTTGTAAGTCAAGAAAACAAGGTGGTTTAGGTATAAAAGATGTGTTGGTTTTTAACAGAGCTTTAGTTGCAAAATGGATATGGAGAGTGATTAATGAACAAGAAGCAATTTGGAGTGGTATCCTTAAGGCTAAGTATGGAGGTGACTTCCATAGTCTATTTCTAATACAGGCTGCAAGAAACTTAAGACAGTGTTCGAGGTGGTGGAACGCTATTGTCTGGTTAGCAATGCCTTCAAATGATCAGGGAGTACTCAATCTGTTAACATGGAAAGTGGGTAATGGCATAAATACACTTTTTTGGAATTCTCAATGGATCGGTGGAATTGCACTCAAAGTTCAATATCCTGATCTCTATAATTCACCTCCTTCTCGGAATATTTTAATTATGGATTGTGGTGATTGGATAGATAACAAATGGATATGGGACCTAGTTGGCAAGAATGTGTTCTTGAGTGATGAAGATGGTGGGACTGGTGCAGAACTTGTACAGATTATTGAGGAGGTTTCTATGAACTCTCAAGATGAAGACATGATTTTGTGGCCCAGGGATAAAGATAATAAATTCAGCATGAAAGATTGTTATTTGGCAATGAATCGAAAGAAGGAGGAAGAGGACATAGATAACAATTTGATGGAAGCTCTGGAATTTCTATGGAATGATAGGATTCCTCTTAAGATTAATGTTTTCGGTTGGAGATTATTTTTGAATAGGCTGCCAACTCGTGAAAATCTTGTTAACAGAGGCATTACCAATGATCCACACCAGATGGCTTGTGTATTCTGTTTTCAGGTAGTTGCAGACATATCTCATATCTTCCTAACATGTCCTAAAATTAAATTGGTTTGGAGGGAAATCGAAACATGGTTGGGTGTTCAATATCCTAGAGGGTCCAATTGTATCGAAGATTTTCTATGCTGGGCCAAATCTCCTAGGTTTGGAATGTCGTTACGATACATATGGTTGGTTTCGTGCTGGTGCATTTGGAGGTTTAGGAATCAAGTATTATTTAACGATTACATTACAATTCCTAAAGAAATTTTTCAAGCGATTATCCTTTGTACTTGGAGATGGAAGGTTTTGAACACAAAGAAAAAATCTCTTGGTAATCTATATGAGTGGTACAAGATGCCTTTGGATTTTTATAGATAGCTAATTGGTATAGTTTTTGGATAGGCATTAGTATTATATGCACTGCCTCTTTTATTGCTGTCATATATGTTAGCAGGATTCAAGTCTCATGAAGTAGACATAGGATTTCACTTGTTTGAATTCTATTTATGTTGTTCCTGCATACTAGCAGGTCTATGATCATGCATAATGGCAGATGTTGTTTCTGTAATTGGGTCTACATTTAGACCATATTAATGAAATTTGAGTATTACAAAAAGGATTTTATTTTGGAAGATTTCCTTGGCTTATTTCATTTTGTAAAATTTCCACTTGATAAGTACTTTTTTTAAGGTTTTCTTTTTGGCTAATTTTAATGACTTATAAAATATTTTATTTCTTCATTTGGATTTAGAAGTTACAGGAGCAACACCTTTTTTTTCATTACAGCAACACCTTAATTTTAATGACTTATAAAGAATTTCAAAAGTTACAGAAGTTAATATAAAAAATATGTGTCGTATTTTTAGCTCTCAAAGGTTTGTTAGTAGTTTGGTTGAGTTTTATTGTAATGAGCTTTTATTTGTTAATGTTTCTAACCTCCTATATTTTTCTTATTATTTGTTGTTCTAGAAAATGAAAGTAGGATATGTATCTAAAAATTGGACTAGGATATGTATCTTTAGTTGCAATCGAAAATGAGAAGAGAATAGTTTTATGTCATGTAAGTTTTGGAGAAAGAGCATTTTTCTATAAGTTTTTTAATTCTATGATAAATTTTGTTCTGTAAGTATTTTATTTAATTCTCTTGGTAATTTTTGTTTTATGCAGGTAGGAAGTAATTGTTGCAGTAGCTTTGGTTTTGTTTCGTGTCTAATAAATTGTTGGTGTTAAGGATAATACTCTTAACATTGCATAGAAAGTTGTAATGCACCTTATATTTTAGATAATTTTAAATTTGTATTGATTTTGGTTTTGTATTATAATTTATTAAATTTGTGATTTATTTAGGTAAGAATTTAGTTTTTTTTAATGTTATTTACTATTGTTTTTGGATGATTTAGTATCAAATTCTATTAAAAATATTCAACTATTATGTTTATTGATATTTAGAAGGATGAAGGCTCAAAATAATAGTCACTTTGAACTAAGGATGGCAAAAAAAATCGTACCCGTGGATATCCGCGGATAAAATCTGTCACGGATATGAGGCGGGTAGCTTAATGGATATTCACTAATAAAATAAATGGATATTTAGATACTCATCTGTTAATGGATATGGATACGGGTTTAATGATATTCATGCTCACGGATATCCATATCCGTTAATAAATTATAAAAATCATTTAAAGATCATTAGTTTATTATACCTTATCTTTTCATCTTCTAAAAAAAGTAGTCTTCTTATATTTCTTTCTTTTTTTTTTTTGAAATTTTCTTTGAAGAAAACTTTTCCCATTTCATTCAAATTCTATTAGTCATTTTATATTTAAACTCTTCAATACTTCATATTTCACTTCAACAATTTCACAGTCCAACCAACTAGTGTCGTCATTCCTCTGTCGAACCAATGTCTCCTGATCGTGAAGGCTGATCAGAACCTGAGATGGGCCAAGAAGAACGTCTGTGATGTTGGGCGTATGAAGTGAAAAGGGGGTGTACCTGCAAGGCACTCTGATGCTAAAGTAAGAATCGAAAGAGAGAAAAGGCAAGTACAAAAGCAAGTATTTTTAGGATGATTCTCAGATACTTGGCCCTCTCAAATGAGATGGTTTATATAATGCCCCCAGCGCATGGCCAACGGTTCCTATTTTCGGGGTGGAATAACCTTTTTCTGAAGAATAGGTAACTGCCAAAAACTAGCCTTTATGACAGGCAGAGGTGCCCAAAACTAGCCGTTGTGACGGGCAAAGGCGTAGTTCCGGGCACAGGTTCCATGACTGTTCTTGGATGGTGGATTCGTGCGTAACGGGCAGAAATACCGTGGAGGAGCAAATGACCTTGAGGTTCACCTGTCCAAATGTGCCCGGTAGAGGGGAAGAAAGGTAAATTCCGTCTTCTATTGACTGGACCTAGGTAACTGGGACGTTCTGGGAGCAGAAGTGGATTAGGCCATTCCTAGCCATTGGTCCAGTCCTGAACAGGAACTGTTGTACCCCAAATTTTACCCTCTTTTTTTTTGCTAGATGTTTAGTTGGTTTATTCTTCCCTTGTTTTTTAATTTCCATTTTCTCATTTTTACTTATTTAATCTTAATTTAGCATTTATTTTGATAGTTGTATTTTATGATTATTTATGTTATATATTTAATTTGCTTTTAATCAATTTCAATTAATCAGTTAATTTAACCTAATTTCTTTTTAGCCTAATTAATTAATTTTATTGGTAATTTAGTTTCAATTTAATTATTTTAATTTTAATTAATTATCTTTCCTATATTAATTATTTTCGTCGAACATTATTAATCCTTTATTTTTAATTTAAGTTATTGATAGTTGAATTAACTTAGTTTTCCATTAATTACGATTAGTCTTTTATTAAGAAATAGAAACCAAATTCATGATCATTTGCTTTTTTTTCAATTCAGATTGCAACCTTGAGCCCATCTCACGTTTTTTTGCACCAGGCCCATTATATAAACCAAATTAAAAATACAAGTTGTTGTTGTTGCCACTTGGTTCAAAAGACGTACGTCCAAAGCTTCTGAACCTCAACGTAAACCTGCGTTTTCAATAACCAGTCTGCCACACCAAACGTTAACCTGCAGTGAAAAAGACAACACAACAACGTTCAAATTCAATTTGAAAATTAAGAAACAAGTTCAGTTTTAGGGAAGCATAAATAGAGAGAAGAGGCGTTCGGAGGGGGGAACACATGAACAGAGGTTTCAAATCATAAACCAGAAACAAGTCCTAAACCAGAACAAGTTCTCAACAAACCAATACAATTCAAAAAAAACCATCTCATTCAAAAAACCAGAAAATCACATAATATACCATACATCATCATTCCTCCATTTTCATCATCAATACTCCCTCACTACATAAAAGACCACAACCATCGCGCACCATTCCGCCGACAAAACCGTCAACAACCACTCTATTCTTCCAATTCGTTTCTAGCTTCAAACACCAATTGTCTTCATCATTCCTCAACCTCCATCCTTCAAACCTTCAGAACCCGCCTCCATTCTTACAACCTTCTTCTTTTTTGTTTCAATCTCTCACTCTCACCTACAACCCAATCTTCAACCGACAAACCATAATCACAAACAGAACCAGAAACCGAAAAAAGATGAAGAGAGAGATCGAGATGAGAAAGAGAACGATTGAATCAAAACAAGCTTGTGAGAATCAACCCAACCTGAATGAGGAAAGGAACGAACAATAGATCGTTGAAGCGAGGACGCCTTTGAAAGCCGTGTTCTTCTCTCCTTTCGTTTCCCAGCGATAAATTGATGTTGACGATGGCATTTGTTGATTGTGGAAGATGAATCACGTGACCCTTTTTCTGTTTCTCAGATTCGCGGTCGTTGACTTGCGATTTCGCAACCATAACCGCCATCGTTACTTTGAATGTTGGTGATGAATCGTCAATCTGGGCCGTGTCCTGTTTCGGTTTATTTCATCACCCTGTCGTTGTGTTGCTTGAACTGTGCCTCACCATCTTTCTATTCAATCCAAACAAAAGAAAAACCTACTCCTTTGCCGGCTTCACCCTGAAACTTGCACCATCCGTGAACCTCTATCTTCAACTCAAGCCTTCAATACCCTTCTTCAAATCACCCACTCAATAATCTCACTCCAACTCAAATCACAAGACAACAAAGCTCACTTTCCAGATTAGCTTCAAACCAAAAACCTGGGAACAACACTTTCTGTCTTCAGCGACCTCAACCTCGTTCACCTTCTAATCCACCCTCCAACACGCCACCACAAAAACACTCTTTCGTTTAACTTCAACAAACACCACAAACCACCTTCAAACACCACGACACCGTTAAACAACCACCAACCTCAACATCACAAACATCAGCTTCCTCAACCTTCAGAAAAAACCACAGAACAAAAAGAGCAAAACACTTCGAAAACCTTCTCCCTCGTTCACTTCCGGCGAACCACCATCAGCTTCTTCAACCGAACCCAGATTCAACACAATCCCTCTGTCGTAAGCTTCCAACATCCTCTTTCCAACCTTCCCAAAATCAACCCAAATCGCTCCAAATCAAAAAGGAGATGAAGATAGAAAATTTTTTAGCGAAGTCGTACCAACCTGAGAAAGAGGAATCGATGGGATTCGAGACAAAGGCGAGTGAGATGGAGAGTGTTTCGTCTCAACCTGGATTCAATGTTGTTTTTTTTTTCGACTCGTCTCGCCCCTTTTCAATCCACTGCGTAATACCTTTGTTGCATTGGTTACTTGTGTTTGTTGTGAGATTTGGGGACGGACATTGTCGCTGATGTTAACCTAATCCTCTTTCTTCTAACTAACGGTGTTGGATTGGTAACTGAGCTTCTTTTTTTTTCTATTTACACCTTCACTTCCACAAAGCATGCGCGTTCCACCCTGTTTTTTTTTCTAAAACCGTTCGTGTTTTTTTTGGGAGGGTGATGGGCCTTTGAGCCCAAATGATCCCATTCCTTTTACACACACACATTTTCAGCGCCTCACCCCCTTTAATCAATTTCAAACCTCTCTCTTTTTTTTATGTTTTATTTTATTTTGCTTTAAAATCTTTTTTGAATATTTAGTTTCTGAACTTTAAATGGTTAATAGTGCTTATTTTGATTTTGAATTTTTTTCACCATTTTGGCCAATGACATACAAAAATCAAGACTTGTTGATTTATTTTAAGATCACCTAAAAGTCTTGATAAATAGGAGGCCATTTTATTTTGTCGGTCAATGAAAGTTAAATATCAAGATTATTGATTTATCGATATAAATCTTGATTAAAATACGAGACCGACTTTATTTTTTTGCTTCGATTCCATTTTCCCCATTTTGGCCAATGACATCATATAAATCATGACTGGTTGGTTTATTTCTAAATCACTAAAAGTCTAGATTTGTAGGAGGCCACCTTTTTATTTTGGTCGATGAAAGTTTAAAAATCTAAGATCATCGATTCGTCGATTAGATCTCGATTTAAACGAGACCAACTTGGCTTTTATTTTATTTTGGTCGATGAAAGTTAAAACTCTAAGATCATCGATTCGTCGATTAGATCTCGATTTAAATGAGACCGACTTGTCTTTTATTCCGATTTTATTTTGATCGATGAAAGTTAAAAATCCAAGATTATCGATTTGTCGATTAAATTTTGATTTAAGCGAGATCAACCTTATTTTTATTTCGTGATCTTTATTTTGGTTGATGACATAACAAACCTCTTGGTTTGGTTGATTTCATTGAGTTGACAAAACTCTGATCAACATGAGACCACTTCCTATTTAGTCGATGAAAGTCAAGAATTATTGATTATCGATTTCTCGATTAAATCATAATTAAGACGAGACTATTTCATTTTATTTCATCGTATATTTAAGCATTGTCTAACATGTTTAATTCTCACTTTGCATTGATATCATGATTTTATCTTATCTCATTAGCTTAATTCATGTATTATTGTATCATTGTATGTGCACTAATATCTTTATCTTAGTATCTTTATAACTGTTATCTTTCCCCTATTCCAAAGGAAGGTTAAACATGTTGACTCATAAGTCATGCCCCACACACTACAACAAAAAGGACTTATAACATCTCACCTTAGACAGCGCTTTATTACAAAAGCGCTGCTATAGGTCAAAAACACGGAATCTATTAATTTAATAAAGGAAAAGCGCAAAAAAATATAAGACCTTAGACAGCGCTTTAGTGAAAAGCGCTGTCTAAGGCCTTTTAAATTTTTAAAAAAATTTAATGGAAAATATTAGACAGCGCTTTCCTTAAAAGCGCTGTCTAAGGCCTTTTAAATTTAAAAAAAATATAAGACCTTAGACAGCGCTTTTAAGGAAAGCGCTGTCTAAGGTCTTAAATATTTAAAAAAATAAAAACAAAAGCGCTGTCTAAGGCCAATCTTAGAAAGCGCTTTTAAAGCGCTGTCTAAGGGCCACCTTAGAAAGCGCTTTGTTGAAAAGCGCTGACTAAGGTCTAATAAAATTAAAATATATGAATATACTCACTTTTCATTTTCAGTTTTGCGCTCTTTCTTCTCCCTCCCCTGTTGCGAACGGATACTTGCGAACCTGAGCTAAACCCTTGTCGTCGTCCACCGCGCCGTCGTCCACTGTTCCTCCCTCATTTCGCGACTCCGACGACCTTTACTCCACTGTGACCGTCTGTTCCTCTCTCATTTCGCGTTTTCGTCACTCAGTTTGGAAGTTTAAGAGTTTCAGATTATTACACATTTTATAAGGTATGCTGATAATGTTGCTGTTGATAATGTTGTTGTTGATGTTGATAATAATGTTGTTGTTGATGTATTACACATTTTACACGTTTCAGAGTATTACACATTTTACACGTTTCAGAGTTTCAGTTTGGAAGTTTCAGAGTTTCAGAGTTTCAGTTGATAATGTTGCTGATAATGTTGATAATGTTGTTGTTGATGTTGATAATAATGTTGTTGTTGATGTTGATAATAAAGTTGTTTATGTTGTTGCTAATGTTGGACTGTTGCTAATGTTGATAATGTTGCTAATGTTGTTAATGTTGTTGCTAATGTTGGACTGTTGTTGGATATAAGAATAAAATATGTGCTAACTTCATTTTTGGTGATATAGGAATAGAATCAATATAATGTGTTAGTTTAGTTTGTTCTTGTTAACATTTTTCTACATTGTTAACTATTGCTATATAATGTGTTTGTTTAGTTTAGTTTAGGTTAGTGTTAGTGTTAGTGTTAGGTTAGTGTTAGTGTTAGTGTTAGTGTAGTATTCTTGTAACATGTAAAATTGAAGCTAACTATATTCTTTTTTACTTGGATTATTGTAGTGTGCCTTCTTCAGCACCTTTGATATTTTCTGTGAGTGTAATATACTATTTAAAAGACTTTAACATTATGGAAGAAGCTGGTGGAGTCGGCAAGGGAACTGCTTGGGACTTTAACGTTGATGTTAATGATAGCACCTTGCAAATCCACTTATCATGGGCAGGAAAAAGAACTAATGCAATTCCTATGAGAGGTGTATACGGACCTCTTATATCTGCTATCACCGTGACCCCAAGTAACTACTAGTTTTCATATTGTTTTGATTTCATAACCTTCTGCTAAATATACTGAGTAAGCTACATTGTATTTCATATTCTTAAAAACATTTATACTTTTCTTTAGACTTTAAAATTCCTTCAAATGGTTTATCTGCTGGAGCAATTGCTGGAATTGTGATTGGATTAATGTTTAATTCTTACTGATATGATCATATGACTTTTGAAATTGCATAGATCTAATAACTTATATTGTGTTGGTCAATTTGTGGTGTAAAAGATTGGGGGAGGATCTCTTGGCGATGTAACCATCTTGCTAACATTGATTTTAAATGATGATCAGTATAGAGGTTAGTTACTGTAATGGACACATATTTTTGTTTCTTTGACTTCGGTTTCAACTTTGACTATCCTTTTCATGAACATATTTGATATAACAAAATTCTAAATTTTTTATATTTTGTCTAGGAAAATTGGAGAGAACATCTGTTTTGAAGGCGATATGTGCTGGATTTAAGGAAACTACCGAACCTCAAGTTTGTATAAGTGGAGGTTAGTGTGCTTAATATTTCATCATATGAACCGAACTAATGATTGATTATTTTAGATTAAAATTTCTAATGTTAGAGTGAGTTCAACTTTATTCTGGTTTCGATTTATCAGATATTGAAACTAATGAGTGTCTAGGAAGAAGAAATGGAGGATGTCGGCAAGACAAAAGTGCTAATGTAACTGCGTGCAAGGTATACATAAGCAATTTCTGTTGCCAATTTTTCTTACAAAATATAAGCACTATGGACATATATAACGGTCCATAGTCTTTCTCTGATTGGCTGCAAATTGAACATTTTATTGTTTCTCAGGATACTTTCAGGGGAAGAGTTTGTGAGTGTCCTGTTGTGGAAGCTGTTCAGTATAAGGGTGATGGTTATGCAACATGTGAAGGTACTCTTTCTAGAAATATAATAAAGTTACATCTTCATTTTATTTTTCGAATATTAAAATATATGTTTTCGTCTGGGATCATGATTCACTGCAGTCACCGCTTGTTTACTACTAACCAAAATGATAAGCAATTTTCCATGTTGTTGATGATATGTTTACTCTTCTCATTTGACAGCTTTTGGACCTGCAAGATGTGCTTTCTATTGAATTTGTTTACTAGTAACCAAAACATGGCATCTAATTCTAAGGTGCTGATGTGGATCTTCTTATAATATGTGTTGTAAATAATCATTGAGATTAGTAGGAATTAGTTTGCATTAGTTGTCACAAGCTAAGTTGTCTGACCCAATTATTATCTACCACACACTTTCTGTTTGCTGTTAAAAAAACATACACTTCCAATATAATTCAATTTATAAAATTTACCACAAATGTTTATAGGAATCAGCACAACGTAAGTGTTAAATGTCTAGTTTTGCATTATTAATATATATATTTTTTATAAATATGTTCTTATGTATTGTTAAGGATGACTTCATTGATTTTATATATCCACTGGTACACTGGGTAAACTAATGGAATCTTACAAAAAGAATCACATGCAGATAAGTAGTTTGTTATTGTATTTGCTAACGCTAAAGTTTAAGGAAATTCTAAATTGGCTTACACACTGTTTTAGTTTGATGATTGTTACATGGATTTATTTATTTTGTATTATTATCTTTTTCATTTTGTTGCTTAGGTACAAGGTATATAGTTACAGCAATGAGACCAATGCATGGTTTAGTGAAGCTGTTGGAAGACCTTGCACTTTGATATGGTATTCTGGTTCCAATCATAAGTTTGTGTTAGATAAGACCAAATATTTCTATATCCCTAAACTTAAGGTATAATATTATACTCTTACTTTAATTGATGAGAATTTTAATATGTGTAACTTTGGTTGGAGTAATGCTTTGGTTGGATGCAATTTTGGTGTATATACTTTGAATTGCAATTTTGGTGTATATACTTTGAATTACAAACTTTGAATTACAATTTTGGATGCAATTTTGGTGTATATACTTTGAATTACAATTTTGGTGTATATACTTTGAATTGCAATTTTGGTGTATATACTTTGAATTACAAACTTTGAATTACAATTTTGGTGTATATACTTTGAATTACAATTTTTGGTGTATATACTTTGAATTACAATCTTTGTGTTTTCAGGACCTATAATGTAGATTGAAGCAATGTTTTGGTTGGATGCAATTTTGGTGTATATACAATTTTGGTGTATAAGTAATATGTGCATTGTAGAAAAAATGCTTTGGTTGGAAGCAATAACTTTGGTTGGAAGCAATGCTTTGGTTGGATGCAATTTTGGTGAATAAGTAAAATGTGCATTTGTAGAAAAATGTAATGATTTGTAATTATAAATAGGTGTATATACAATTTTGGTTTGTAATTTTAAATATATATATTGGTATGAAATGCCAATTTTGGATATATAATTTTGGTGTAGAAAGGCCAATGGTTTGAATTGCCAATTCTGAAAAAAATTGCTGGTTGAAAATTACAGGTCAAATTCTGGTTGAAAAAACCTGGTAAAATTGTGGTTAAAAAAAAATTATATAAAATTTTTCGTACACCTTAGACAGCGCTTTTGGTGAAAGCGCTGTCTAAGGTCCACTTTAGACAGCGCTTATGGTGAAAGCGCTGTCTAAGGTGTACTAAAAAAGTCAAAAATGGAAGGTCTTAGACAGCGCTTATGGTGAAAGCGCTGTCTAAGGTGTACTAAAAAAGTCAAAAAAGGAAGGTCTTAGACAGCGCTTTTGGAGAAAGCGCTGTCTAAGGTGTACCAAAAAAGTCAAAAAAAGGTAGGGCTTAGACAGCGCTTTTGACGAAAGCGCTGTCTAAAGTAATCCATATAATGTGAAAAAGCGCTGTCTAAAGGTACCATAGACAGCGCTTTTCATTAAATACACGCTCCTTTAGACAGCGCTTTTGGTAATACCAAAAGCGCTGTCTAAACCTATAGCGTCGCTGGTTTATACAGCGCTTTAAAGCGCTGTCTAAAGGCTAAAAAAGCGCTGTCTAAAACCGTTTTTGCGCTAGTGACATCTTAACCTAAGTAACCTCTCAGGAGAAACCTTATTCTTTGGCCTCATCAGAGCCATAGAAATTACAACTAGCCTTAGGAGAGAGTTCCTCAACTCTTAGTGATATTCATCATAATGAATTTATCACTTCCTCCGCTAACTAACCTTTAGCATAGAACCTTTAGCAAACATAAGATAACATTTAACAAGAGGCTCCCGTAGAGTACTACGGACGTTTAGGGTGCTAACACCTTCCCTAGGCGTAACCAACCCCCGAACCTTAGATCTTTCCCTTTAGGTTTTTCTAACGATCTTGAACCTTTCCTTTGGATAAATCAAAGTCAATTGTAAAAGAAATATGATGCAAGTTAATTAATAGCTTGTTATCCAATTTTCACCGCAACAGGAACCCCCCAAGCCGTTGCTCCCGAGCATGGGAGTGATGACTTATGGATAACTCGCAACCCTCGAGGAACTCTGGAGGATTCGTCGTTTGGCGACGCGATGGTTTTGCTAACATGTACTCGCGAGCTCTGATGTCCGTGAGGAATGTGACATCGTTGTATATGCCCGGCGTATGGGGAGGTTAACAGTTAAGAAGAACTGAAATGATGGGTCGCCACGTGGGCTTCGAGCCCTGTGCAGCGTTAAAAGAGTAATGATGGCTAGGCTAGGGTCATGATGATGCCCCTAGCCCCTCGTGGCTATGTACGTGCTTCCAAATTGCTTATATATAGAGGAGAGAGTTACTCATTTGTGCCTTTCGCTTCTCTCTCCTTCTTCATTATTTTCTCAAAGTTTCAGTCCTTCGTCGTCGTCAACTGCCGTGTGTCATACCCCAAATTTGTCCTACCTGTATATAATATCCATTGTCCTAACCTATCTCTAAACCATTTTCGTTCTTTTAAAACCATTTCTAAACATTTCATTAATCATGCATTTTGTCTTTCCATGTCCTTCTTGATTTTAATTATTATTATTATTCTTGTATTTAGTTAGATATTTATTTTAAATTTATTTAGAATTTATGTAGTTAATTTCGGTTTAGTTTATCTCTTTTACATAGTTTATACTTAATTTAATTTATTTCCAGTTATTATCAATTTTAAATTTAACTTATTTGTAACTTTAACTTATTTTTAACTTTAGTTTAACTCTTATCCTTTTATTTTAGTTTAATTATAATTAGATTAATTTTGATTTTAGTTATAATTTAGTTCAATTTTAATTTTAATTTTAATTTTATTCTTTAGTTTAGTCTTAATTAGGTAAATTTTAATACATTTTTAATTATAGTCAAATTTTAATTTTAATTTTTAATATTGATTTAGATTTAAATTCAATTTAAGTTTATATTCTAATTTCATAAAAAAACACAAAAATAGTCATTAAGCCTTCACCAAGTCTTTGCTGTCATTACACTACAAATTTTGACCACAAACTATATTACCAAGAAAGATCCCTTTCATGCATGGCACCTCTGCGCCTTGTACCTGCATACACCAGGCCAAACCTTATACAAAAATAAGACCTGCTACTCTCTGCTCACATTTTCAAACAAAACCATTCTGTTGTGTCAAACCTACACTGCTACAACCTGCTTCAAACCAGAACCAATGTTACAAGCAACAACAACTATACCTTAAGGCCTTGCAGAAGTACAACAGGATAAGAAGAAAAATCAGTTTGCTGATATAAGGAGATTGGAATTAAACAGGAGGGGGGGAAAGATAACCAAGGTCACCGAATTGCTTTCAACCATAAGCCTTCATTGAACCTTCTTCAATCATCTTCATCATCACCAACCACCAAACCGCAATACCTCACTGCTAATCTGTTAAAACCGAAACACCATAAATCCTCTCTTTCAACCTTAAACCATAAACATCTCTGTTCATTAGCTTCCACCCTTTTTACGCACCTTCTTCTTCTTCCTAAACTCAAAATCCACCCAAAATCCAATTTCAGAACCAAAAATCAACCCCAAACAACTTTAAAAAAATCGTTTCAACCCAGACAACAAACCCAACAACAGACAAACCGGATTGGGTTTATAAGAAGAAGAAGAACAGGACACAAAAAAAACAACAACGATTCAGCAAGAGCAAGAAGAAAAGAAACTCATTTCAAATTACCTTTCATCCTTTTCTTTCCACTGCATCACACATAGTAAAAAAACCACAACAGAAAAACAAAAAAAAAAGAGAGAAGAAATTTCTCTGCAATACTCTCACTTCCATAGCCATCTTTATTCAACCACAAAGCATCAACCAAAATTCATCCCCCTTTTGCAACCGTACACCACTTGGCTTCATCATATTTTTTTCTCTCCGCCTACCACCTGCTAACAACAACCAAACACGGCCAAAAAACCATCCTCAATCTCACATCATACACATTGCCCTTCTTCTTCCTTAACACCACGAAATCACATTGAACACACAAACCTCCAATCTGCACCATATAACACCAACCTTGCAATTCTCAAACAAACCAGATCTACATCCATCAATAAACAACTTCATCGAAGTTTCTATTTCACCTCTATAAACAACTTTTTCACACCACAACAACTCACATCACCTGTAACAACAGTAAATCAAACACACGCACCGCGAGGAGGAAGAAGAGAAAATATGTTATGAGGAGAAGAACAGAGCATCGCGATAGGGTATCGTGAAATCGAGAACAACGAAAGCCGAGAGAGTGAGAAATGAGAATCGTGCAACATGAGAGAGAATGGGGAAGGCGCCGCGCGAGTTTCTGGAAAAGAGGAACGGAAGAAGTAGGAGAAGCAGAGGTAACGCGTTGTGAGAAAGCGTGAGGCTGAGTTTCTTTTTAATTTCTGCAATTTTTTGTTGAGCTGGTTGAGCTTCTAAGCCCACACAACATGCTATCTGCACCCCTGCGCTCGAGCAGCACACCTGGGGCTTGTTTCCTTTTTTTATTTCATTTGGGCTTTTGTTTTTTAAGCCCAAAAATGTTCTTATTCATACTCCATCTTCACACTAACACCCCCCTCTCTTATTTGTTTTGATTTAGAATTTTTTTTTACTATTTTTTGCTTTTCTTTGCTATTTTATTTTATATGATTTATTTTAGATTTATTTTTATATATTGCTACTTATTTTGTCATTTTCATTTGGATTCTTTTCTATTTTTGGGCTAATGATATCAAAGACATCTTGATATTGGGTGATTTTTTAAAATCGGTATCAAATCTTGATTTACATGAGGCCTACTATTTATTTACTATTTATTTATTTTGATTTATTTTGTCGTTATTTTATTTTCATTTTTGGGTCAATGAAAATCAAATACTAAAGATTATCAATTTTTCGATTTAAAATCTTAGTAAAGATGAGACATTTCTTAGTTTTTCCGATTTTTATGTCTATTTCGGTTTATATTCTTTTATTTTCACTTTTGGTCAATGAAAGTCAAAAGTCGTTGATTATCGATTCCTCGATTAAATTCCGATTAAGACGAGATCAATTTTATTTTATGTCAATATTATACCTTGTTCATATTATCTCGATTATATTATTCATACTCTTATCATATTGTTCATATCCATATTCATGTTTATCTAACCATTTCATTTGCTCACCATTAATCAAAAAACACTAACAATTATCAAAACCTAAAAAAACTAATTGATGGACCGTTGGTTATGGTCATTTGCTTGGCGACTTTGGTTTGAGGTTTAGTTTAAGACACTTCGCGCACACACGGCTTTCTCTTGGGCTACCTTACAATGAGACCCTTTATTTCATGTCATCCCTTGTACTTTACATGTACCCCGCTCCCCATTCCGATGTACGCATTTAATATTCTTTTGATTATGGTTTGTTTACTAGGAGCACCCCTAGGGACTAGCATAGACAACCCATTTTCAAACCAAACCCTCGATTCATCGTCGAGCCATTTTCAAACAAACTCATTTTCAACCAAACACTCGATTCGTCGTCGAGCCCATTTTCAAATCAACCTCTAATCAACTCTTTTCCAAACCAAACTCTTTTCATAACAATAAACCCTTGATCCAACGTCAAGAGGATTTTCATAATCAAACGTCAAAAACAACTAACAACTATCGCAACTCTTTCAAGGTGAAAAATGGGGGTTCAAGTCTTTGATCTCCCTTCGATTGTTTGGGTGCGAGTTCTCTTACTCGTGTGTGAGCAATTGGCGCCTCTTCTTTTAAATCAAATCCTTTTTAAAATAACCAAGCGCATACAATAAACCCTTGATCCCACGTCAAGCGGATTTTCATAATCAAACCTCAAAACAACTAACAACTATCGAAACTCTTTCGAGGTGAAAAATGGGGGTTCAAGTCTTTGATCTTCCTTCGATTATTTGGGTGCGAGTTTTCTTACTCGTGTGTGAGCAATTGACGCCTCTAAAACACATCCAACTCGACAACCATCCGTCCAACATTCCAAAACACTTTACAAACCATCAAACCTTTTCAAACTCAACCACCTTAGATGAAAAAGAGAGAGAGCCAAATCTTTGACTCACTCTCCCGATTACTTGGGCCCGAGGAATCTTTCTTAAGTTCAAGTAATCGTCATCTAAACCAACCCAATTCCTCCCTTGTTTCGTGGGCATACCACGAACTACGACTGCTCTGATTCTTTATTCTCATCTGAATAAAGATACGTAGGCACAAGATTGCGATAATCTTGGCGAGCTACCTTCCCTCCATCTTCCGTCTTCCCTCTATCCCTTCCCGTAGTCGAACTACGATTGCTCTGATTCCTCATTCTCGTCCGAATGAGCATACGTAGGCCCGAGGTCGCGATGATCTTGCCGAGCACCTTGTCCTTAAACCATCCATTTCCCCTTAGTATCTTTTCCTTTTATCTTTACCCTTCCGCATTTATTTTAGAGAAGAAAATAGATAAACTTAGCTAACGAGTATCGCGATTCAAATCAAGAGGTTCCCATTGAGTACAACGGACGTTAAGGGGTGCGCGTACCTTCCCCTCATGTAACCGACTCCCGAACCCAGAATGTGGTTGCGACGATCATGTTCTTATCCTTTCGTTAAAGGTTTTCTCGATATTTTCCTTTCCCTTTTTAGGATAAATAAAGTTCGGTGGCGACTCTGTCGAACCATTTTCCGCGCCTTTCGCGCGAAGGGTCGTGTCTTCGATTAAGCGATTTTTTCGAGGTGCGACACCGTGTTCACCGCCGTCTGAAGCTTCGACCAAGTTCTTCGACCTCCTTTCCTTTCTTGACCACGTAATTCCTTTAATCTAGCTTTATTTCTAGCTTTTTCGTTTATGTTTTGTTAGAAATCATGAGGCTAGGTTGAAATTAGGTAGGACTGTTGTGTTTTCCGGCATCTGTTGGTGGTAGACGGTGGTTTGGCCACCTTCTGCCATTGTTATGGCTGCCGGAGCTTCTTAGAGACCGTAGGTTTGAGGTCGTTTTGGGGATTCATTGCGATGACGGCGTGAGCGAAACCGACGGAATTCTGGAGTTCTCTGGTGCTCTGATAAATTATCCAATGAATATATGAGTTTTTTGGTAGAGCTTCAAACAGAAACTGGGTAGTATGCGGAGAGATTCCTCGTAAACACAGTAGGGGTTACCTCCTGGTATCTCCTTGCGGGAGGCTCTCGTGTTATTTGATTTATGGCGTAGGTTGGGGACAATGTCCTCGACCCTTCGCGCGTCCTTTCACTTGACTAGCGGTGGAAGGGTGGATTTGATTTTGCAGTCGAATTCACTTTTGTCCTCTGCTTTTAAGGTGAACGAGATGGCGCATGATCTCGAAAGAGATATTCTCATAGACTCATCCGGGGAGAGGTCCTCGGAGAGTAGTGATACAGAGGCTTCAAATACCCCCAGCGAAGTTAGGGAGGATCATGATTCCGCGGAGGAATGGACGGTTGCGGAGCCTGCCAAGCACGCATCCACTTTCGTGTCTTACACCGGGGATATGTTCACGAACATATGGCCAGAGGGAGAGTGGAAGGGACACTTCCCCAATCAAGATGATCGTATATTCACAGACTACAGGGAAAAGTTCCCAATGTATAAATATGCTTTCAAGGAAATAGGTTTGAGGCTGCCCTTTACTGATTTTCAGCAGTCTATCTTTGTTCATCTGGATTTAGCCCCGTCACAATTGCACCTTAATTCGTTGGCGTTTATCCGCGCCTTCGAGCTGACCCGTGAGTTCCTAAAGATAGGAGCCACTTTGCCTTTGTTCTTCACTATCTTACACCTTCAAAGGCAGGTCACGGGGAGAAGGTATGGCTGGGTGTCGCTGAAGTAACCGAGGAAACTGTTTAAACCCTTCTCGGAGTCTATCCGGACCTTTAAGGAGAGGTTCTATGTCATCGAACCTGTGTCAGAGCAGGCCCAAGATACCACGTACGTTTGGGCCGTGTCAACGGACGAGGAGGGCAAAGATATGTATGACGAGGAAGGGAAAGTACTAGCGGACAGGGTGTTCAAATTCCCTTTTCGTTGGAGTGGGAACCACTTTACTCGGGGCACTAGCCATTATCTTGCCCAGCCGGACATGCTGGACGAGAAAGACATAGTCGGCTATGAGGCATTGGTCAATTACGTCAACTCCTTCAGGCCCGCGGAGTGCTGGACGAAAAAGAGGAACCCGATCTTTGAGGACGATGGCGGGCAAAGAGTGGAGTATCGCTATATTAATACGAATGCGCTTTTGGAGTGAAAGACTCATGCAGATGCTCTTAAGTTGCTTGGTAGTTTTAGCTTTTTAACTTGTCCGAATTATAACTTCTTCGATGTCTAATGTGTTTGTAATATTTTTGCAGGTGAGATGCCTTCTTCCCACGAGAGGATGGTGAAGAATGCCCTTGCGAGGGGTAAAGCGGGAGCGACTACTTCGAAGTCACGCTTTACTCAGTGGGTGCCTCCTTCTCCAACGGTTACGGGGAGCTCTTCTCCTGTTCCTTCTACTGCTCAGGGATCTCCAGTGCTCGAGGCTTTAAGGTTTAAGCGGACTAGGGCGAGCGAGCTGGAGGATCTTAGTCGGGCGGATGAGAAATGCAAGTTTGAACTTCCCCCTTGTCTCCATGACAAGAAATACTTCGAGGGGACGTCTCTGGTGGTTCCTCAGGCAGAGTCCCTCAAGTTAGAAGACATGGATCGTCCGAGTAAACGGGTATTGTTGGCGCAAGATGTCTCCACGGTGGTCCGGGTCTTAGAGATGGCGGTGGTGTACGCCGAGGGTGACTCTTCCTCCGAACTTGAGCTTAAGAGAACCCAGGCGACGATAACTGCTCTAGAGGAAAATTTTAAGAAGACCAAGGAGAAGGCCAACACTGCCAACGATGCGAGGAAGAAATCGGACGAGGAGGCTGCCAGGTTTAAAGGGGAGAACGAGACTCTGACCGCCGAAAAGAAAGCCGCTGAGGACATGGTCGAGCAGCTAAAATCTGTAGGTGCTCCGACTGAGGATGATCCCGAGGATATAAAGGCTTTGAAGACTAGGGAGGAGCTGGTTGCTCGTATAGCGCGGGCGGATGAGGATGTATTCTCTATCGGGGAGGAATCGTTTGAGAATGACGTGGCCCAGCTTAAGTTGGTGAACCCAGGTGTTCAAATCTCTACAGAGGGCACCAACTTTCTTGGTTATGTCAAAAATGGCAAGATAGTCACCCCGGAGTTCCTCAATATCGGTGTCGAGCATGCTCGTCCCGAGGAGACCCACTCGCCGCAGCCTAACACTGAGCAGTCGGAGCCTAACCTTGGGCAGCCTGAGCGGATGGAGGAGTGATATTTCTTTTTATTTTCTATGATAATGTATTTGGCCTGCGCGCCATGTTTTGACGTAACTTATTGTTGTGTGTATGAGGGGCGTGGCCCTCTTTGTTTTGTAATATGCACAATCGTGGCCCTTGTGGCCACCTAACTCACATGTATGTATCCGGCGATCATGACCGTCTTTGTATGTTTATATTTGTGCATGGCTTTCTTTGATTATTTTGCTAAGTGTTATATCGTTGCTCGATACACATGTGTGTCCGTGGTCGGGATGATTTAGATTTGTCTTTTACTTTGGGGAATTGCTCGATTTAGAAGTGCTCGTCAGTGAGGGGAATTCGCCGAATGTCCTGGATAGATCCTGGCACAGGGGTGGAGCTCAGGTCACGTTTGAGGCCTGAGTTCGCGGTGTGAATCTCCCATCGCGAGCTGGGTGTTCTACCTATCATAGTACTTCGACGACGGCGGGCTCGACTGAGGAACCACTGTCGGGCAGAGACCCGGCTCGATCCTGAGCGTGGTTCTGTCTTGGGCGGCATGTGACGCTTGTACCTGGGCGTGCATCCTAGTCGAGATGTTGTATTCGTTGCTTTGGCGAAGCAAACTAACAATTAGGGCCTTAGCTATAGTATTGCTTTAGCTTTTCGGCGTTCCATGGTCGAGCAAGTTCTTCCCCGTTGAGGTGTTCTAGGTAGTAGGCCCTGTTCCCCGTCTTTGCTCGGGCGCGATAGGGTTCTTCCCAGTTAGCGGCGAGTTTTCCTTCCCGAGAGTCCTTGTGGTTCCTTCTCAAGACGAGGCTGCCCACTTGGAATTCTCACCGTATTACTTTGGCGTTGTGCATAATTGAGATCTTCTGCTTTAGTGAGGCTTCACAGAGAGCTGCTCCAGACCGAATCTCTTCTACGAGGTCGAGCTCTTCCCTTAGGGCCTCGTTGTTTGTCTCTTCATCCAGGGGTGATTCGGTACGCCTGGATGGTACGTGTATCTCGATGGGGATTACTGCCTTTGTCCCATAGGCCAGGCGGAAAGAAGTTTCCCCTGTTGAGGAGTGGGGAGTTGTGCAGTATGCCCAGAGGATGTTGTGCAGCTCCTTGACCCAAGCTTTCTCTGTTTCGTCTAGCCTTCACTTGAGGCCTCGTAGGATCACGCAGTTTGCTGCTTCGGCTTGCCCATTAGTCTAGGGGTGTTCGACGGACGCGAAGTGTTGTTTCGTGCCTAGTTGAGCGACGAAGCCCTAGAACTTCCTGTCTGTGAATTATGTCCCATTGTCCGTGACTATCGCTTGTGGAATGCCAAAGCGTGCGAGGATGTTTCATTTGTAGAAATGAAGTATGTTAAGGGCTGTTATTTTGGCCAGAGCCTCCGCTTCTATCCACTTTGTAAAGCAATCAACCCCTACATCAGGTATTTGTTCTGGTTTGACCCTACGACGAATGGTCCCAGGATGTCCAGGCCCCACCATGTGAATGGCCACGGGGAAGACATGGATTTGAGCTCGTTAGGTGGAGTGAGGTGCATGTCCCCATGCCGTTGGCATTTGTCGCATTTCTTCACGTGTTCTTTTCCATCCTGTTGTATGGTTGGCCAGTATTATCCTGCTCGAAGGGCTTTCCGGGCGAGAGATTTGCCCCCAAGATGTTGGGTGTTGATTTCTTCGTGGATTTCGCGCAGGACATGGGTGACCATCTCCTCCTCGATGCACTTGAGTAGAGGAATGCAGAACCCTCGCCTGTAGAGTTTATCCTCGACCAGGACGTAGGAGCAGGCCCTGCGTCGGAATGTACTGGCCTCTTTGGGGTCGGACGGAAGCTCATCTTTAGCGAGGTAGTTGTAAACGGGGTCATCCAGCAGTTGATGTCGCCGATTACTTGTACGTCAAGGGTCGGAGATGTCTTCTCGATACTGGGTCGAGGAAGCACCTCCTGGATGACGGACTTGTTTTCGCCTTTTTTCTTCGTGCTTGCCAGTTTAGATAACACGTCTGCTCTGACATTGTGTTCGCGGGAAACATGTTTTACTTCAACAGTGGCGAACTTCGTCATTTTTTCTTTGACCAGGGCTAAGTATTCGGATAGGTTGTCATTTTTGGCCTGGTATTCTCCTCGAACTTGGAGGACCACAAGTTGCGAATTCATGTAGATGACGATTTCATCTGCTATCAAAACTTCGGCCAGGCGAACACTGACGAGGAAAGCCTCATACTCAGCCTGGTTATTGGACATGGGAAAGGATAAGGTGAGTGATACCTCGATGATGATTCCTTCACCGTTTTCCAAGATGATGCCTGCCCTGCTTCCCGCCGAGCTGGATGCTCCGTCTACGAAGCTGGTCTACTTGCGTGCCCCGCAGGTGGGGGACTCTGTGAACGTCATCTCTGTGACGAAATCAGCCAAAGACTGGGCCTTAAGGGCCTTTCTGCCTTCATACTGAGTGTTATTTTCGGTCAGTTCTAACGACCATCTGAGCATTTTGTCGGCCATATCTGGTCGCCCCAGCAGTTGCTTTACAGGTTGATATGTCCGGACTACGATCGTGTAGGCCAAGAAGTAATGCGTCAGTCATTGCACACCATTGATGAGGGCTAGCTCTACCTTTTCTATCTGCTGGTATCTCAGCTCCGGTCCCTACAATGCTTTACTGGTGAAATATATAGGCTTCTGCTCGTCGGGTGTTTCTCGGACAAGGACGGAGCTTACGGCCTCGGTTGCCACGGCGAGATACAGGTACAGAGTTTCACTGTTATCTGGTTGAGAAAGGACAGGTGGTTCTGACAGTGCTTGTTTCAGATGGAGGAGAGCCTGGTTGCATTCCTTTGTCCATTCAAACGATGCCTCCTTGCGGAGGAGTTTGAAGACAGGCAGGGCAGACTTGGCCATGAAACGAGACAGAGAAGCGAGCATCCTATTGAAGGATTGGATGGACTTCTTCGAGTTGGACGTTGGAAATTCAGAAAATGCCCTGCATTTGTCGGGGTTGGCCTCGATTCCTCGCTCCGTCAGATAGAAATCAAGGAACTTACCAGCCCTAACTCCGAACGTGCACTTTTCTGGGTAAAATGCATTCGGAACTTCCTGGCCTGTTCGAAGACCTTTCTTAAATGGGTCGTGTGATCGGTTTCCTCGTGAGATTTTACGACAATATCGTCCATGTAGACTTCGAGCATATCGCCTATTTCTCCCTAAAAGACATTGTTCATCATCCCCTGATTTGTCGCGCCGGCATTTTTCAGGCCGAAGGGCATTACGTTGTAGTAATAATTGCCTAATTTGGTCATGAAGGCCGTGTATTTTTTATCGCTCATTGCCATTGGTATTTGATTGTAGCCCGAATAGGCATCCATGAATGATAATAGTTTAAAACCGGCAGTGTTTTCAACAAGTTTTTCAATATTGGGGAAGGGTAGGCATTGTGTGGGATATCCTTCTAGCTATCTTGTTTTAATGATGTCAACAAACACATTAGATTGTAATTTGAGCGGTATCACTTCACGTGTCGGGCATATAGCGTCTTATCGTTATTGGTCATATGTCTAGATGCATAGGATCTTGTTCTCTCCAAAAATAAAGGTCCACTATTGTTTTAGTAGTGTCTAGCATGTATGTTTGACCTTGGTCTGGTGAAAATATTCAAAAAATGAAATTTCCTGAAAAATTTGCCTTCATGCGCTGACCCCTGAAACCATGCGCTAACCCCAGAATTTGCGCACTGACCTCCAAAAGCCACGGGTAAGCGCACAAACCTGAGAACTCAAAAATGTCATTTTATGCGTCGACGCATAGACTCTGGAGGTCGACGCATGACCCTGATTTTTGCATTTTTTCACTTAATTTCTTTTCTGTTGTTTTTCTGTTATTTTTTTGTTGGTCATATTTTTTCATATAAATAGTTTTGGTCTTCATTTTTAAACATAACAAGAAACGTGAAAAATATATGTCAGTTCTCTCTTCATCTTCATCTTCTTCATTGTGTAAGCAAACAATCACACATAATCATCTTTGTTTGTGTCACCCATTGATCGAAGTGATAACGTTCAAAATTTAGGAAGTGTGATCTTCATCTTCTGGGTTGAGAGTTTGGCAGGTGTTTCTTGAATCAAACCAGTTGGGTTTGTCCTCCAAGAATCGAAGAGATTTTGGGGATTTTTGTACAAACTATTCATTCTACAGGAATTCGGCTGGGCGAAGGTAACCGGAAATTGGCGCAACTGTTTCGATTTAGTAACTGTAATCAGAGGATTGTAAAAGAAGGTTTGGGTTCGAATTCTTGGAAGATTTCAATTGACCGAGTGAAGGTAACTGAAGAACGGCGTTTTCTTTCGGTTTAGTAGCGTGGGACGGTAATTGAATCATCCATATTCGGAGCACTTGATTCATCTTGAATCAAGGGAAGAGAAAATTCTGCATCAACGATCGAAGACGTTCGGGGTTTGAATGTTCATAGTTTTCTCTTGTAATAAACAATTTGCAACAACTACATATATATATATATATATATATATATATATATATATATATATATATATATATATATATATATATATATATATAAATTCCTTTTGCGGAGTTGGGGGCAGACGTACCCAAAGCGAGGACGATTGGGGAACTGCCTAATCAAATCTCGTTTGTTCTCTCTTTCCCTTAACTCTTTTACATTTCAGTATTGTTCGAATGTGTGACGTAGCAAACTATTAAAATTTCTGTCGTAGAATAATTGTATGCTGATAAACTGTTTTGTTAAATCGATATAATTCATTGAATTGTGTTTTGGAGCAGCTGCACATTATTCTCCATAGAAATTCTGCACATAGTGTGTTTACGCACACTAGGTGTTTGATAATTTGTGTCCAAGAAAAATTCGAACACATAGCTTTAAATTTCTTATCAATTAACCTCATTGGATCAGTATAAACATCAAGCAAGTGATAATTTGTTGTCTGCGTTTTTTAAGTGTAATATTCTGGACTGAATTTTTCTCTGTCGTACTCATCCGTGATATTTTCGTGCATATCCGATCCTTTCGGTAGAAGGTTTGTTGTAGACGTTCTATCCAGTGGTAGCTTCCGTTAAACAATTTTTTAAAACAAAATTTTTGTAGACTATTTGCGTGTAAAACTCAAGGGATCTATTCAACCCCCTTCTAGATCCATAGCCATCGTCTAACAAGTGGTATCACGAGCTCTGGTTTATTCTGGTGCTTCGGTAAAACTTCTTGGATCATGGCGAACAAACCTAAGGGGGCTTATAATAGAGCTCCAGTTTTTACAGGTGAAAACTACAGCTACTGGAAGGATTGTATGCGCGTCCATATTAACTCCATAGATCGGAAGGTTTGGAACGTTATTTTAAACGGTCCCATGGCAATTACTATTACTAACATGGAAGGCGTTGTCGTTCCTAAACCCGAAGCTCAATGGACTGAGGAGGACGAGAAAAAGTACAGTTATGATTGGAAGGCTCGTAATATGATCATTTCCTCCTTGGGAGTTGATGAGTATTATCGAGTCTCCCATTGTGAAACAGCCAAAGCTATGTGGGATGCCTTACAAGTAGCCCACGAAGGCACTAATGATGTTAAGATGACTCGTATTAATACACTAACGCAAAAGTTTGATTTGTTTTACATGAAGCAAGGGGAAACCATTGCGGATATGCAAAAATAATTCACTCACATTATCAACAAATTGCATGTTCTTGGTAAACCAATTCCAAATGAGGTTTCTACTAACAAAATTCTGAGGTGTCTTAACAGGGAATGGCAACCGAAGGTTACCGCTATCAAGGAGGCCAATGATCTTGCTACACTAGACCTCACAACACTCTTTGGTAAACTCGATGAGAATGAGCAAATGCTCATTAGCTTGGATAAACATGAAAAGAGTATAAAGAAAGAGAAGGCAAAAGATACGGAGAAGAAGTCGATAGCTCTTAAGGCTTCTTGTTCAAAGTCCACACATCAAGAGCTAAGTGATGATGAAGCCAAAAATGACAAAGATGAAGAATTCGGTGATGATATGAGCTTATTTGTGAAGAGATACAATATATATATATTCGTAAGAACAATATTCAGCACTCGGACAGAAATCTTGTCAAGTTCAGGAAGCAATCTAGAAGTGAAGGAAATAAAAATGGCAAGGTAAAAGGGACGTGCTACAACTGTGGAAAATCCGGGCACTACAAGCCGGATTGTCCATCCCTAAAGAAAGACAAAGATAAGGATAATGACAAGAGTCGCTCAAACAAAAAGTCCAACAAGTCTCGACGAGCATACGTCGCTTGGGAAAGCGATAGTGAGTCGGAGAAAGATGATTCCTCAAGTGACGAAAGTGAATCCGTCAACCTTTGTCTTATGGCACGTCACAATAAAGCAAAAGAGGTAAAACACTCTAAATATGAAAATTGTCAAAATATGTCTCATGCTGAATTAAAAAGAGCTTTTGATACATTGCACCACGAAGCTAAGGAAGCATTTCAACGCTTAGCTTCCAATAAAAAGATCTTTTCCTATTTGGAGAAAAAGGTTTCCGATTCCCAAAAGGAATTGGAAGATCTTAAAAACTCCATGGTGAATGTATCAAAAACTAAGTTCGATGAGAATAAATATACATGGTTTAACCTTGGGGGCTGTGATACTTGTCACATTTGGCAAAGAGAGGTGAGAACCCTCAAAGCCAAGTTAGACAAGGCTCTCAAGCCTAAGATTACGTTTGCTATTGATCGATCACATTATCGTGAAACAATGAATAATCCGTATCAACAATACACGTATGTGATTCGAGATAGTGATAGCAAAGGTAAACTCCAAACGAATCGTGATTGCCTATATTGTTGTAATCCCGGTCATACTATTGCTAAGTGCCGCTTTCGGAGATTTCTTGTTTCAAAGGGCATTTATCAATGGTTGCCCAAAGGCAATATTGGTTTCACTTACCATAAAGGACCCAATGAGAATTGGGTACCTACTCTCCCTTGATTTATTTTGTAGGTACAGAGTCTTGAGACCACCGAAGGAAGATGGGTTCTAGATAGTGGCTGCTCAAGACATATGACCGGAGACATATCTCTTTTCATCGACTTTGTGGCGAAGAAAAAGGAGTTTGTCACCTATGGAGATAACAACAAGGGACAGATTCTCGGCAAAGGTAGTATAGGTAACCCCTCATCTACTACTATCTCTGATGTACTTCTGGTGGAAGGCCTTAGACACAACCTTTTAAGCATTAGTCAACTATGTGACAAAAATTATAAAGTCTCTTTTTCAAAGGATTGTTGCGTAGTTGAAGATTGCGACAAAAAGAATGTGTTTAAGGGCTTGAGGGTGAATAACGTCTATATGCTAGACTTAAACGAGGTATCATTGGATGGAGACAAGTGTTTAGTCACTATGAATGAAGATTCATGGTTGTGGCATATACGCTTGGCTCATATCAACTTTGATTTGCTTAACAAAATTGTCTTTAAAGATCTAGTCATCGGTTTGTCCAAAATTAAATTCACAAAGGATCATCTTTGTGATGCGTGCCAAATGGGGAAGCAAACACGGATCTCTTTTAAATCTAAAAACATTGTTTCAACTATGAGACCCCTTGAGCTCCTCCATATGGACCTCTTTGGACCATCTAGGGTTAAAAGCCTAGGTGGTAACTATTATGGGTTTGTTATAGTCGATGATTTTTCTAGGTTTTACTGGACAATTTTCTTAGCAAATAAGAGTGATACCTTTTCGGCCTTTGAACGATTTGCTAAGTTATCTCAGAACAAGTTAAACACAAACATTGGGTCAATCAGAAGTGACCATGGGGGTGAGTTTGAAAATCATTTATTTGAAGCATTTTGTGATTCCAACGGAATTGATCATAATTTTTCCGCACCACGTACCCCTCAACAAAATGGGGTAGTGGAACGTAAAAATAGAGTTTTGGAAGAACTTGGAAGGACTATGATCAATGATAGTGGATTACCAAAATACTTTTGGGCCGACGCCATAAGTACGGCTTGTTATGTTTTGAATAGGGTGCTCATCCGGCCTATTCTAAACAAGACACCGTATGAGCTTTTAAAAGGGCGTAAGCCAAACATCTCTCACCTTCATGTATTTGGTTGCAAATGCTTTGTGTTAAATAATGGGAAAGAGACTCTCAGTAAATTTGATGCCAAGGCTGACGAGGGTATTTTTCTTGGATACTCTCAGTCAAGTAAAGCATATAGAATTTATAATAAGAGGTTACGTGTAGTTGAAGAGTCAGTTCATGTTACTTTTGACGAGTCTTATCCGAGAAATGTCGGAGAAGGTAGTTCTTTTCATGGTGCAGGTGTACCTATTGAAGACATACTCAAGGACACTGATAAGGGAATTGATCAGCCTGAAGCAGTGCGTATTGAGGAGGAAAAGGATCACCAACCAGTGAAAAGTGAGGATGATCATCATGCTAATAAAGATGAACTTCCTCCTGCTTGGAAGTCTTTAAAAGACCATCCAATTGACAACATTCTCGGTGACATCTCTAAGGGAGTAACTACTCGCTCTAAACTTAGTAACTTTTGTTATTACTCTGCTTTTGTCTCCCAAGTTGAACCTAAAAACTCTAAGGAGGCATTACTCGATGAGCATTGGTATCTATCAATGCAAGATGAACTAAATTAATTCTGGAGAAATGAGGTTTGGGACCTTGTCCCCCCTCCGCGAGATCATCGAGTAATAGGCACCCGATGGGTGTTTAGGAATAAACTTGATGAAAATGGAGTAATAATGCGTAACAAAGCTAGGCTTGTAGCTCAAGGCTATAACCAAGAGGAAGGAATCGACTATGAGGAAACTTATGCGCCGGTTGCCCGATTCGAGGCCATACGCCTTCTACTTGCCTATGCTTGCACAAAGAACTTTAAGTTATTCCAAATGGATGTCAAAAGTGCATTCCTTAATGGATATATAAATGAAGAGGTTTATGTAGCCCAACCTCCAGGTTTTGAATCACATGAATATCCTGATCATGTCTATAAACTTAAGCGAGCTTTGTACGGACTTAAACAGGCCCCCAGGGCTTGGTATGAACGTCTAAGCAAATTTCTACTTGGTCAAGGGTATTCAAGAGGAAAGGTTGACACAACCCTCTTTATTAAATGTCAAGGAAAACACTTAATTTTGGTACAAATTTATGTTGACAATATTATATTTGGGTATACTAACATGACCTTGGTCAAGGAGTTTTCTAGTTTGATGCAGGGGGAGTTTGAAATGAGCATGATGGGGGAGCTCAACTATTTCCTCGGATTACAAATCAAACAACTTGAAGAGGGCACATTCGTGAGTCAAACGAAATATTGTCTTGAGTTACTAAAACGTTTTGATATGCTGAACTGCAAAGCAATAGATACTTCTATGCCTACAAGTGCTAATCTCGATCGTGACGAAAAGGGTAAGGATGTTGAGGTAAAGAAGTACCGAGGTATGATAGGGTCTCTCCTTTATCTTACCGCATCACGTCCCGATATAATGTTTAGTGTATGCATGTGTGCGAGGTATCAGGCACATCCCAAGGAATCCCACCTGAAGGCAGTTAAGCGCATACTTCGATACCTCTCTGGTACTCCAAAGTATGGGCTGTGGTATTCCAAAGGTAGTGTTTGTTCCTTAGTTGGCTACTCCGACTCCAACTTTTCCGGGTACAAGTTGGATAGGAAAAGTACTAGTGGCACGTGTAACTTTTTCGCAAATTTCTTGGTGAGTTGGCACAGCAAGAAACAGGTTTTCGTTGCTTTGTCAATAGCCGAGGCGGAATACGTTGCCGCCGGTAGTTGTTGTGCTCAAGTCTTATGGCTTAAACAACAATTACTTGATTTCAACTTAAAACTTGAACGTATTCCAATTTTGTGCGATAACACTAGTGAGATTAATCTAACTAAGAACCCTGTACTACATTCACGCACCAAGCATATCGAAATACGCCATCATTTTCTTAGGGATCATGTAGAGAAAGGTGATGTTATTTTTGAGCATGTTGACACTAAGAATCAACTTGCTGATATTTTCACAAAACCATTAGCTACAGAGCCTTTCTTTCACATCCGTAGGGAACTTGGCATTCTCGATATCTCGGATCGTGCATAACATCTTTTAGAATTATGATCTTCACACACATATATATATATATATATATATGCTTGTTCATGTCTTTAACTAACAATGCAAAGAGAAATTCATCCATATGTGAGGGATCTCACCGTCATGATGTTCAAGGTAATATCGTTCCAACTTATAGAGGTTTATCAACATTTTGTGCCATGTTACTTACTCTAATATTGATGTTTATTTCATTTTGTGCACTTATCATTCATGTGAATGTTTGGTTCTGTGTGTATATGTGTATTTATCTGGTTGGAACAAGAATTTTTGCAAAATTTTCATTTTTACAGGTCCATGCGTCGACGCATAATTTCATGCGCTGACCTATTAAACATTCGGGAAAGCGCATAACCACATGTTTAGTTTCTTTTTCATTTTTCAAGAATCATGCGCCGACGCACAGATTCATAGGTCGACGCATAAGTGAAGCGTTCAGACTTCTTCACTACTGGGTTGCGTGCGCCGACCTAGTGGTGTTTACTTTCCCTATATTTTTTCTCATTGCACATTAATCTATGATTATTGCATGTCATCTCATTAGTCTTTTTGGTCAATCTCTCCCTATTCTTCTCCTTAAACCTCATCAATCTCAATTAATCTCCACTAAACCCTCATCAAAACCCTAATAAAACAAAAAAGGGGGAAGGGAACACCAAGAGAAAATTCTCTATATATCTGCTGCAAGGTCTTCAAATTGTTTCACACATCTTCTCTTCTATCTCTGCAAAAATCAAGTGTGATAATCTTTCTTCAACTCTTCTTCAACAATGGCTTCCAGAAGAAATGCTGGTACAAGAGGAGCAAGAGGATCCACTTCACAACCAGCACCAACCAGAGGATCATCCTCACACCGAGTAACTTTTGAATCTTTAATTTCTGAAAGGCTAGCCACTCCTTTTGCGGAATTATTCTCTAACCGGGCTGTTATAAGACAACATGGATTTTATCCTTTGATGGGTCCAGATTTTCACATTCCTGAAATTTCTGAACTCATAAACTTTCAAAATCTGAATGAATTTGTCAAATGTGATGACAAGTATAGTGAAGATTTGACTCAGTTGTTCTAATGTGGGATGAAAGGAAAATTTCGTGGGGCTGAATTTAAATTCTCTATAAATAATGCAGAATTTCAGGTGACAAACGATGTATGGTCTACATTGTTTGTTTTGAACACTGATGAAAATCTCCCAAAGGTTACTGATAAGACCTTTATTCAGGGCTATGAATTCAAAATTGCTCTGAATTCAATGTTGAGGGAACCATATCCAGCTGAGTTTGTGGCAAGTGAAGCATTTCCTAAGAGTGTCACTACCGGTCATTTAAAATTTGAAGAACGTATTCTTCAGTGGATTGTTGCTCGCATCTTGAGGCCTAAGAAAGGAGGCTACTCAAGAGTTGAACAAGCAGAGGTGATCTTATCTATATCCTGAAGAAAAATATCAAAATTAACTGGCTGTATTACTTTGCTTATAGGATGTTCACCACTCGTAGCTCCAACAAATTTCTAGCACTTGGTTATGCATCTGTTGTGGAAAATTTTTTGAATCACTTTGACATTCCTATTCCACAGATTTGTCATATTCATATTACTGTTGAACAACAGTTTCTGGCCAGAACCTTGTCCATGATGGGTTACCATTGGCAGCCACGTGAGCGAAGGTTCATCCATCGACAAAGAACTACTCATCCTGAACATAATGAACCTGCTCATCTTGAAGCAAGTGAGGATGAAGGCAGTCAAGGTAATGGAAATCAAGTTGGTAATGATGAAAATGTGGTGATGCAGGAAGATGTTGTTATGCAAGACAATGTGATTGTGGAAGAAGAAGACAATGAGGCATGGATGGGCTATCAACCGGAAGAAACCTCTGACAATCAAGGCTGGGGTCAGTGGCAACAAAACAGCTGGACTAACCTTGGTGCTGTGTATGTTCCTCCATCCTATGATGCGGACTATCAATGGCAGCATCCAGAAAATTCTGCTCCTCCAACTCCACCGTTTCAGCATGATCAACAATCCTCTGATGAAATTCTAGCAAGGCTGACTGAGTTGTCTCTGCAACATCAAGAATTCCAAGCGCAACAGGAAAATCGATACCTGAATCAGCAGGAACAGCTCACAAACTTGTCTAACCAAATATCATCTCATGCCACCAACTTCAACAATTTCGCCAATGCAGCTATGAATAGGTTCAATCAAATGGATGCCAATCTGACTCAGCAAAATCTAAACTTGGCAAACAGCCTTGGTAACCTCAATAGCACCTTGATTGAGCTCAACCTTCAACTTGAGGAATTTCCACCACCAAGTCAACACCATAGGGGACGAGGTTATTCGTTTAGGGGGAGGAGACCATAAACCCTAGGGCATTATGTTTAGTGGTGCATGAATTTGTGTTTTGTGGTTTGATTGTAATTTGAGCGGTATCACTTCACGTGTCGGGCATATAGCGTCTTATCGTTATTGGTCATGTGTCTAGATGCATAGGATCTTGTTCTCTCCAAAAATAAAGGTCCACTATTGTTTTAGTAGTGTCTAGCATGTATGTTTGACCTTGGTCTGGTGAAAATATTCAAAAAATGAAATTTCCTGAAAAATTTGCCTTCATGCGCTGACCCCTGAAACCATGCGCTAACCCCAGAATTTGTGCGCTAACCTCCAAAAGCCACGGGTAAGCGTACAAACCTGAGAACTCAAAAATGTCATTTTATGTGTTGACGCATAGACTCTGGAGGTCGACGCATGACCCTGATTTTTGCATTTTTTCACTTAATTTCTTTTCTGTTGTTTTTCTGTTATTTTTTTGTTGGTCATATTTTTCATATAAATAGTTTTGGTCTTCATTTTTACACATAACAAGAAACTTGAAAAATATATGTCAGTTCTCTCTTCATCTTCATCTTCTTCATTATGTAAGAAAACAATCACACATAATCATCTTTGTTTGTGTCACCCATTGATCGAAGTGATAACGTTCAGAATTTAGGAAGTGTGATCTTCATCTTCTGGGTTGAGAGTTTGGCAGGTGTTTCTTGAATCAAACCAGTTGGGTTTGTCCTCCAAGAATCGAAGAGATTTTGGGGGGTTTTTGTACAAACTGTTCATTCTACAGGAATTCGGCTGGGCGAAGGTAACCGGAAATTGGCGCAACTGTTTCGGTTTAGTAGCTGTAATCAGAGGATTGTAGAAGAAGGTTTGGGTTCGAATTCTTGGAAGATTTCAATTGACCGAGTGAAGGTAACTGAAGAACGGCGTTTTCTTTCGGTTTAGTAGCGTGGGACGGTAATTGAATCATCCATATTCGGAGCACTTAATTCATCTTGAATCAAGGGAAGAGAAAATTCTGCATCAACGATCGAAGACGTTCGGGGTTTGAATGTTCATAGTTTTCTCTTGTAATAAACAATTTGCAACAACTACATATATATATATATATATATATCTCAATTCCTTTTGCGGAGTTGGGGGCAGACGTACCCAAAGCGAGGACGATTGGGGAACTGCCTAATCAAATCTCGTTTGTTCTCTCTTTTCCTTAACTCTTTTACATTTCAGTATTGTTCGAATTTGTGACGTAGCAAACTATTGAAATTTCTGTCTTAGAATAATTGTATGCTGATAAACTGTTTTGTTAAATCGATACAATTCATTGAATTGTGTTTTGGAGCAGCTGCACATTATTCTCCATAGAAATTCTGCACATAGTGTGTTTACGCACACTAGGTGTTTGATAATTTGTGTCCAAGCAAAATTCGAACACATAGCTTTAAATTTCTTATCAATTAACCTCATTGGATCGGTATAAACATCAAGCAAGTGATAATTTGTTGTCTGCGTTTTTTAAGTGTAATATTCTGGACTGAATTTTTCTCTGTCATACTCATCCGTGATATTTTCGTGCATATCCGATCCTTTCGGTAGAAGGTTCGTTGTAGACGTTCTATCCATTGGTAGCTTCCGTTAAACAATTTTTTAAAATAAAATTTTTGTAGACTATTTGTGTGTAAAACTCAAGGGATCTATTCAACCCCCCCTTCTAGATCCATAGCCATCGTCTAACAGGCATCCTTTGGGCATGCCTTATTAAGATCAGTATAATCAATACACATATGCCACTTTCCATTAGATTTTTTCACGGTTACAACGTTGGACAGCCAAGTGGTGTACTTGGCTTCCGAGATAAATTTTGCCTCGAGGAGGTCTTTTACAGCTTTTTCTGCAGCCCCCATTTTTTCCGGAGACTGCTTCCTCCTACGTTGCGCTACTGCTTTCACGGCGGGGACAATCGTGAGTTGATGGCAGGAAACAACAGGGTCTAAGCAGGGAATTTCAGCGGTACTCCAGGCGAACAAGTCTGCGTTTTTTCGAAGGCAGGCTTTGAGTTGTCTTCTCGCGATGGCGGGGAGACCGGTCCCTATCTTTACTCCTCGCTGAGGATCGTCGCCTAGTAGGACGAGCTCGAAGTCGTCATCCGGGATCGGACGCATCGGATGAGAGTTGTTGCTGGTCGAGGCGGAGGAGCTGCTCGGGCCAACCTGGCCTTCTTTCTGGTCATCTTCAGCAAAGCGGCTGTCGAGGTCGACTGAGTCGACGCGTGCCAGTGTCTTGGCTTCCTCTGAGCTGCTGAACAGTGCTGGCTTGCCGGGCATTTTTGGCTTTGCGGCGATGGTGTTGAGTCTCTTTGTGGCCGCTTCGAAGCATCGTCGTGCAGCTTCAATGTCACCGTGTAGTGTGGCGACCATTCCTTTTGAAGTGTAGTACTTCATTTTGAGATAGACGGTGGATAGCACAGCTACGAATTCGGCCAAAGTTGGCCGCCCGAATATGCACTGGTAGAGAGACGGACAGTCAATTACCAGGAACTAAACTTTGATGGATCTAGCTGTCTCCGCAGATCCAAAGGTCACGATCAGGTGCTCGAACTTTCTCTTTACGGAGCCCATGGTGACTTTGTTAAAGCCCCCTTCCGAAAATGACCATCGTGGAGGGGAAAGTCTCCCATAGGCTGTGGGCTGCGAAATACGCAGGAGCGCTGAGCTCATCTGGAACGTAGAAATCCTCCGGTCGTGACACACTCATGGCGACTTGGAGGTTAGTTTCTTCTGAGGAAGGTACTTCTTCCTCAACTTTCTTCGACTCCTGGGCGTCTTGCCGGGGAACATCCTTCTTTTTAGTAAACTGCTTCAGGTGGGCGTCCCTGATTAGTATTTCTATAGCATCCTTTAGGTGGATGCAGTCTTCGGTGGTGTGGCCGTGACTCTTGTGAAAACGACAGTATTTTGATTTGTTGGTGTTTGGCTTGGTCGGCACCTGCTTGGGGAAGCGTACCCCTGCTTGCTTGAATTCTGAATTTGCGCATTCGGACAAGATTTTTTCCCTGGAGACAGTCAGGGGGTGTAGTCGTGGAAGTTGCCAGAGGGCCCTTTGCTGTCCCGAGTTTCTCAGGAACGGTCTTCGCGCCTCCTTTCTCCCATACGGGATGTCGAGGGTTCGTCGCTTTTGGATGCTCGGGCGGTTTCTTGGTGGCGCGATGCCCGAGTGGTGCAGGCTGCTTCCTTTTCCTCGAATTAAATATATGTCTGTGCCTTGAGAAGAAGGGCGTCCAGGCTCCTCGGAGGTGCGAGGCCAACAACTTTAGAGAATTCTGAATAAGGGCGAAGTCCCCTTTCAAGCAGAAACTTCTTCATTTCGTTGGTGGTGGGGACTTGCACCGCTTCTTTATTAAACCTCTCATTGTATGACCGGAGAGGCTCATCTTTCCCTTGAATTATGGCCTCAAGAGAGGCTTTGGTCTTTGGATGTCGGCGTGACGCCGTAAAATGTTTGGAAAACATCCTGCCCAGCTGCTTCTATGAGGTGATGGACTCCTCGGGCAGTTGTTTGTACCAGGTCATTGCCCCTTTCTGGGGCGTGGTTGGGAACAGACAACATTTGATGGCGCCCAAACGCCACGGTAGTCTAACAGCGCATCGATGTTCTCGATGTGCTCATCTGGGTCGGTTGTTCCATCGTACCTGCCCAAAGAAGGTGGCTTCTCTAGTCCTTTCGGTAGACACGTAGCGAGGATCTCTTGAGATAATGGGTCGTGGGGCCCGTCGTCACTGCTGGAGCTGGTCCGGGAAGGGGAGCAAATGCTGCGATCGGGAACATGACGGCGACTTCTATGGGGAGATGGCGTCTGTACCCGACCCTTCGATCTAACCAGGGGTGAACGTTGATCTCTCCGGGTTCTCTTGCTGCTCGGGGCATGCTGGTCTCGCGGAGAGACGTGGTCACGCTTTCGGAGGGTGTGGGATTCTGGCTCTTGGCGCACCCGACGATCATCTTCCCGCCGGTGACGCAGACTCTTGGATCATTGTCGATCCTTCCTCGGTTGAGGGGACTTTGGACAGGCAGATTCTTCCAACGCCCTGATCCTCTCATTCTATTGGAGGATCAAAGAGTTGGTCTTGTTGATTGCTTCTAAGAGGGCCATCACGGCCAGATCGGCATTGGGTGGCGCTGGAACGGGCTGGAGGGCCAGTGAGGGCTGGTCTTCAACACGGTCAGAACGAGTGGGGGAGGGAGATGCGGTAGCTCCGTCTCTCATACGACGGGCATCTCCTGAAAAGAAAGAAGTGGATCCATCCACGTCAATCTTGTTGACGGGGACAAGAGGAGGATTGCGAGCATCTTGAGCGTGATCTTGGCAAGCCATGATCTTAATCTTGGTCAGGAAGTTTGTTTTGGTCTTTGAATCTGAGGTAGATATGGAGACGGGGAGAACAAGTTTCCCACAGACGGCGCCACTGATCGGGAAGGCTGATCAGAACCTGAGATGGGCCAAGAAGAATGTCTGTGATGCTGGGCGTGCGAAGTGAAAAGGGGGGTGTGCCTGCAAGGCACTCCGATGCTAAATTAAGAATCAGAAGAGAGAAAAGGCAAGTACAAAAGCAAGTGTTTTTAGGATGATTCTCGGATACCTGACCCTCTCAAATGAGAGGGTTTATATAATGCCCCCAGCGCGTGGCCAACGGTTCCTATTTTCGGGGTGGAATAATTGTTTCCTGAAGAATAGGTAACTGCCAAAAACTAGCCGTTATGACGGGCAGAGTTGCCCAAAACTAGCCGTTGTGACGGGCAAAGGCGTAGTTCCAGGCACAGGTGCCATGATTGTTCTGTGATGGTGGATCCGTGCGTAACGGGCAGAAATACCTGGGAGGAGCAAATGACCTTGAGGTTCACCTGTACAAATGTGCCCGGTAGAGGGACAGAAAGGTAAATTCTGCCTTCTATTGACTGGACCTAGGTAACTGGGCCATTCTGGGAGCATAAGTGGATTGGGTCATGCCTAGCCATTGGTCCAGTCCGGAACATCTCCCTTCCTACTCCTCTGTCGTCCACTCTTCCATCATAATTCACAATCACAATATCTTTTATTTGTTTGGTTAAAAATGAAATGTATGAATATTATGTTTGGATCTAATTATGCTTTGATGAATAAGAAGAAAATTAATGTGATGAAATTTTTTTGTTAAATTAAGAGTGAATTGTATGGATATTATGTGATAATAACTTTTTGTGTCTTTAAAAGTAGTTAAAAATATTTTTTTCAAAAAAATATTATCCATAAATATCTGTAAATATCCACGGATATCGTAAAACTCACGAATTAACCGCTTAACGTATACCCGCATGGATATGGGGTGGATATGGATATCATATTTATCCAGCAAGACGAATATAGATATTATAGTATTTGTCCACATAGATATCCATTAACATTCCTACTTACACACTCTCAAAGACGGCTCTGTCCAAACCATGATCATTGTCATCCCTAATTTTATTATAAATTTAATCATATTGACTTTGATTCAAATTTAAACTATAATAAATTCTATAACTTACAATTTAGTAATTTATAAAAAATTGAGTCATCCCGATGGGTTAAACTATAATAAATTCTATAACTTACAATTTATTTTAATTTGAATTATGATTTGTTTTGATTTTGTTAAAATTGGGTAAGATTTGATTTTGAGAAAAAAAATTGATTTGATTGAAAACTAAAATTAAAATATGATTAAAATTTAAAATTATAATTAAAGTCTATTAATTACACTTTACTGATTTATATTAGGGGTGTTCAAAAATATGGTTAACTGAATTATATACTAGAATTGAACTGAATTGCACTGTAAAAAAACTGAACCATTTAAATGGTTAATGAACTGAACCATTTAATTAAAACAATTCAAATTCAGTTTAAAACCGGTTCAGAACCAGTTTTCTTTTATAAACTGATTTAATTATATAAATTAATTAGTTTTTAATAAAAGAAATAAAAAACTTCTTGAAAGTAAAAAAAAAAAATCTAAAAATTAAAAAAAAAATCAAAAATTAAAAAAAAATTTCTAAAAAATATATTTTTTATTTCCTGAAAATAATTTTTTCCTGAAAAAAAATTAATATCGATTTTGTTTGAAAAATCGATTTTTTTTTTTTAAATCCGAAATATGGATTTGACACATTCTATTAAAAAAAAATCTTTCATAGAAAAAATCCAGTTTGTTAATTTTTCTTTTTTCCACGCTGGCAATAATGAACTTTATTTTGTTTTCTATTTATTATATTTTCTTCTTCACTTTGTTAATACCATATAATGAACTATGGATTCTATTTTTAGTGTTTCAAATTGCACACTAACAGTCACATATTTGAAAAGTTTAAACTAAAATTGCTATTTAAAGCAAAAAGTTAAAAAAAAAAATCCAGTTTTGAATTCAATTTTATTTAAACCAAAAAGTTTAAAAATTGCTATTTTAACCAAAAAGTTTTAAAAAAATCCAGATTTGAATCCAATTTTATTTTAAAAAATCACAAAAAAAACAGTTTTTTTAATAATTAAGAAAACCAGTTTGAAAACCAATTTGAAATTTGGTGAAAAAAATAATTCAGTTCTTTTAAAAAATTGGTTTTAAACTGGTTAAACTAAATTAAACTGGTTTAAAATGGTGAATTGGTTCTAAACTGGTTCTAAATTATAAACTGGTTCTGAACTGGTTCTGAACCGAATTGAATTGGTTTAATAGATTAACCACTTTTTGATAAAGTGGTTTTTAAGAACTGCACTGAACCATTAATATGGTTCGGTTCAATTCAGTTCATGAACCACGAACACCCCTAATTTATATAGTATCGATGTATTGTTCCTATATATATACACAGCACAGAGAAGCATGTTGCACCATAACTCAGACCTTCCCCTATGAAGATATCACAAAGCATCATCGTATTTGCCTGCTGGATTACGCTTGTAATTTGCTGCGTAACTGTAATTTTTGTATTTTCAAACTTGCATCCAGATTCGCCGATCGAGATCGAGTTCAAGGTAACAGAGGCATCTATCACACAGTTCAATCTCACCATCGACAACACTTTACATTATAACTTCAACTTCAACATTACAGCCAACAACTCAAACAACGACGTACAATTTTACGAAAAGATCTATGTATCTTCTTATTATAAAGGTAATGAATTTGCTGCGGTTGCGACGGAACCCTTTCTTCTAGGTCCTAAGAATACCATTATGCTTAAGTCTGTCATGTTTGAAGGGAACAGTTTGATCAAACTGAAGCCTCAACAAGTTATTGAGTATAATAATGAGACACAGTTAGGGTTTTATAATTTAGATTTGAAATTATTTCCATGTGCTTATTGTCATGGTTCAAAAGTCCATTGTCGTGGTTTGAAAGTTCCTTTGATTTCTAATGGTAAATTAGAATCCACTTTCAATGTTACCAAATGCTCCTACGACTGATTGAGTTAGTTTATGTGTTTCTAAGTTTTTTTTTGTCAATTAATTAAAAATTAGTATTTAGGTTATTTTTATATAAATTTTGTTTTATTTTTGTTTTTTATATTTGGGATAGTGTTGCAATAATTTATTTGAGAGGAAACTGTGTTAGTTAGAATTTAAACTCAAAGATAAACAATCTTATTAGAATATTTCTTCTCTTTTGTAATATTTTGGTAATATTTCACTCTACTTATTATTGTGTTATTAAAAAATAGATTTTTTTTATTATTAATCTATTTCATATTTTATTATGTTAAGAATATTTAAAATCATCTTATGAATTCAGAGGGTTTTGAAATATCACTCTCCTCCTCTGCCTTTAATTTTCATCACTTTTAGAAAAAAATGTTAGGTAAGTTCAACAATTTGAAATAAGAAATATAGTCTTATAATAGATCATTCATTGGAGATTGAAAAATGAATATCAAAGGTGGTGCAATGACTAGCCATTTCAAAAGAATTGCATTTTAGATTCTTCTCCAATCAACCGGTGTATTGACTTTTCCTGTTGCAAAATGTCAAAAAGTCAATGAAATTAGTTTAAATATGTTGCTCAGATTAATGACTTATTAATAATATTAACTTTAACATTATTTTACATTTCATTTTGTAAATAGTTGGATAACACATTTTGTTAGGAACTGAGCTAAGATAAACTCCAGTTGCAATGGAAGTAATAGTTGACCCTTTAATTAGGAATGACAGGTTATATGTGTAGTATAGCAGGAAATATCTTAGTTAGCTAGACAAGCATTACTCTATTTCGTGATGTTTTTGTCTTATCTCCAAAAGTTTGTGTATGTAAATTCTTAATATACTATCTGGCGCAGTAAACAGATTGGGCATTACACGGGTATCAAAAAGAAGCAGTAGGTGTTGATTAGGACAAATAGCAGCATTATGTGATTGAAGCAAGAAAATATTAAAAGCTTATTTTAGAACCTGTTGTAAAACCTTTAATCTGCAGTCACTTCCTAATGCATATTTGTTATTGCATCCATTGATTTAAATCTGCATAGGTTGTTTGTCGTGCAGGAGTCAGTCTTAAAGCAAATAAAGTAGAGTGGCATAGGACCTGCACACCTTCTTTTTGAATAAGTGTTATCGTTTTGATATAAAAGTTTGTAGACTTAAAAACTATAAAAGCTAGAAAGAGCAATGATGGACCAGTAATGCCTCTAGTAAATGTATTTTCCTAACTTTTTGTAGATATATCTATCCTAGTGTCATGGCTAAACCCATGACAAAAGAACGAGCAAATGTAAACTGAGTTTGCCAAAGAGCATTTGGAAGCCTGTAACTTGGCTTGAAATTAAGACATTTTGTTCTAGTTGAAAAATGAATTTGACCTTATAAAATGTGTATGAGAATAGTGAAAAGAAAGTTGTGAATTTTATTTGACAAATTATATTTCAATAATTATACTATGTCATTATTTGGGGAATTCAAAAGGCTTATCTAGTAGATTGTCTAAGTGGGACTGGTAGATCTTAAGACGATCCTCGTTTGTTTATATAGAAAGATGAAAGACAAATAAAAATGTTAATAGTGATAATAATGCTATAATGTAGGAAAATTTAAGAGATGATAATCCTCCACTGTATATATATATGATAAACAAAATTTTAAAATAAAAAATAGATTATTCAGTTCAATCTAATTTTAAATTTTCAATCTACTTTCTTTTCTCTCCGTTTATCAGGATCCATAATGTCAACGCCAAGGAGAACATTGTAAACAATGTCTTTGTGTTCTCTTGGTGGTGGATTGGTAAGAAAAATTGGAATTTTGGGTTGTAATTATTATAATTGGTTTAACTTTCCCAGAGAATTCTTATAGAAATTGTGATGGTATAGGTTGGATCTTTTTGTAAATGGGTTAGGATATCCCTTTTGTATCATTTAGAAAAAAAAATCATATTAATTTTAATTATATTGGATTTAATTAAATTGGATTTAATTATATTGAAAAATCATATTAATTTTAATTATGTTGGATTTTAATTATATTGGATTTTATTATATTTAGAAGTAAATGATTTTATGGAATTCTTTTGATTTTTTCCGGATTTGCAGATCGGGAATCCTTCCGGATTTGCACATCCGGAAAAAACTGGAAAATTTTAAAAAAACGGTGCGTCTGGATTTGCACATCCGGAAATTGGAGGCAAAAATGAAATTTCACGTGGTGTCTAAGAAACATGGACAGGGCCGGCCCAACACATATCGAGGCCTAAGGCGAAATTTAAAATTAAATATTTTTAATATAATAAAAATATGTTTTTAAAATTCATATATTTTATATTTTTTTAGGATGTAAAAGCATTAAATTATTATAATTAATTTTATTTAACATTTTATTTTTAATTGATAGTAAAATTAATCCATCTAAACACTCTTCTCATTATTTAAAAAAATCATAATTGAAAACCAATACTAAATTCTAAAAAAAAAGATATAATTTCTCCAATTAATTTAAAGAATTCAAAAATATATTATTCATAAATATGATTTTTAGATTAATAAATCAAAGAATACACATTCTAAATAAGTGTTATTATTATATATTTTAAAATATGTCATTATTTAATTGATATATAAAATAACTTAAAAAATATTTTAAATAAATCAATTTATTAAAACTAAATAAATATGAAAGTAAAATTTGGAGGCCCTAGGCGGTAGCCTTGTTGGCCTACCCCTAGGGCCGGCCCTGAACATGGATGGTGTATTAAGTAACCCTCTACCATAAAAGTGTCTGTACCAAAACTACCATGGAATTTGTTTGTCCCAATGACAATTCAAAACAACCTTTCATTATTTTATTTATGAGCATCTTGATTTTACATACACATTTATTTTCATTCTATTTTTATAGTTCAAAAACCAAAATGCTTATTGGAATGCTTCTTTATATGATAGTGTCCTCTTCTGTTATTGCTTTCTCCATTACGATTGTGATTCCTGATTGGATGTAAAAACCATCACGAGGTCTATTTGCTTCTTGAACACTCTACAAACAAAGCATTTGAATGGTAATATAAAAGATATATAGAATATTATGTTAGATCTACGCATACTTCGTGATGATCTTACTCTAAAAAACAGTTAACAAAATGACACTAAATGTAAAAGAGAGTCATGCTCACATCTTTGTTCATGATGATGACATCTTTCCCAATCCTAGCATTCTTGTCTATTATACACTTTTTTCAACAAAGACAATAAACAAAAAATGTCAAATGAATATTCAATATTCTACCCAACATAATGAGTTCAATAGTCTAGTGTTCATCTTGAGATGTGGTTACTGCAAGTAAGATTATCTGATTTTACTGTTCCTTCCAATCCCAATCGGAACCTTTCCTTCTACTAGCTCAGAAGCAATTTTAAATTCGGTTTAGTAATAGTCTGCTCCCATCATTATAGTTTCCTGTAAAAGATTGTTTTAAATGTTAGAAATATTATATCATATATTGTTCAGAGCCGATGAAAAGGTGTGCAAGGCGGGTTACAACAGAGAGTCTCTAATTTAGTCACGGTTAAACTGTGTAACTAAGAAGCGAACACAATTTATAGCCTTAGTTATATCGTTCTTGGTAAAGAAACCATGGTAATTTACCTTGAGTTCAATTCCATGATCCAAACGGGAACGTCCACAGACAATAGACTGTTGCACACTACATTCTCTCAGGAAACACCCATGTGAGATTATTGCATCCACAATACACAAAAGAGAAACTCAAACACTGGGGGAAAGCATCTCATGATACAAAGAGGTTAAGATCATAGACATACCCTGCATTTATCAATCTTCGTTGGTGGTAAGAATCTTGTTGAAGTGAAAGTAGGAGTCTTGGGATCATAAAATTTGAACATTGGGCTCTACAAGAGTAGCATATATTACAAACAGTGTTCGTTTCATGATAAGAAGAAAATTTAAATAAGACATTTCTAATAACTAAATATCTAGATTCTTCAACCTACCTCTTTAGTAAGAACCATGGTATCATCGTAAAATGATTCTATTGTTCCAATGTCTTCCCAATAGTCTCCGAAAAAGAACGCCTGAAAGAAAGGTGAAATAGACATTCAACCTGTATTTTTATTACCTCTGGAAAGAAAGGAGGTATATTTATTTTGCCAATTTTCTTTTACTTGGACACTGTATTCCTTCGCTGATGCTGGAATAATTTCATATCCAAAGTGCGTAGCAACTGCAACCAGTAGAGATGAATGGTTATGGCATTTTCGACTAGGCCATCTCAACTTCAATGACATCATGTAGCGTGCGATTTTTGTCGGTGACGCGGCCACCTTATCGCCGTTGGTTGGAATTGGGTATTACTTTCTGATTTCTTATTTATCCTATGAAGCTGGAAAGGAAAGGAAAGTTATCTAAAACTAACCTTACATGCAAATGTTTTCTTTAACAAATGCTAAGAGATATGGGGGTCCGGGGTCAGGTTATACAATGGGGAGTTGTCAATTACCCATCCTATATATGGTTATCCATATATTGTTTGGCATTTTTTCTGTTATTCTACTTGCTGGTGTTTATCTGTCGTAAATGAGAAAGTTTCTTCTTTGGTAATGGGGAGAGAGTATTTTTGTTGTTTTCGTGTTTTTCGATGTTTTTGGTAAGGTACTGGACCTAAGGTTTTTGAATGGCATGCTCGCTAAGATTTCGCAATCTTATGCCTACGTATTCCCGTTAAATAAAACAGGTAAATCAGAGCAATCGTAGTTCCTCATATTCTATGGGAGGAAAATGATGTTTGGTATCTTGTTCAAAACCCAAGATTGAAGCTAAAGGTTATTTGTGTCTTGTTCAAAGCCCAAGATTGAAGCTAAAAGGTTTGACTGAGAGAGAATTTGTCATCTCTGAAGGGAGATATCTCATTTGTTTATCACAGTTGTTGGGTAACTGACTATAAAAGGGGAATTACTTTAACTAGAATACATGGAGTCCAGCAATGCCATAATTTTCTTTATAGGGGATTTGTCCTAAAGGGGAAAACTTTAACTCAGTGTAGAGCAATGCCATTTTTTCTTAGGGATCTTTCATGCTAAGAGAGGGACATTGGCTTGGATTTAAATAATCCAGAAGTTTGCCACTTACAGCAATTAGATGAAAGAAGGGATTTACCAGGATAAAGAGGGACTACAGCATGGATTTTTGAATCAACAAGTGTGACACTTACAGCAGTTATCTGAGATTAAGGTTTGTTTAATTGTCTGTTTTGATGTGTGATGTACAGAGAAATGACTTTCTGCAGAGAGTTTTTTATTTCCTCTGAGGGGATGTTGATTTTTGTGTGCCTTGATCAATGTCCAAGGTTGAAGCTAAAAGGTTGATTTTGTTTTGGGAGATCATTATACAAAGCCTAAGAGGAGGCTGAAGAAGACTGACTCAACAAGAGAATGTAACATCCCAAATTTCGTAAGAATATATTCAATTTAATTAAATATTATGTTCATGAGTTTCTGTGATTTTTTTGTGGTTTGCGTCGATGTCGGTGTTTTTATGAAGTTTTGCTTATTTAATTAAATAATAGTATATATATTACGGAAAATATTGTATTTCTATTTATTTTAAATAATATTATAGAAATTAAGGGTAAAGTGGACAATTGAGGAGAATTAGTGAGGGCATTATGGAGAAAGCCCAATTTTGAGGCCCAAGGGTTAGGGTGAATATAAAAGGAGGATTTTGAGAATGGGATTCACTTTTTGGTGAACCGTGAAAAGAAGGAAAGAAGGAGAGCTCTGTGGAAAAAGGGAAAGGCGAGGATTTTCGTGAAGGTTTCCAAAGACTCAGAGAGAGAGCTTCGAATCGACAATCTAGGGTATGGGGAGTAATTACCTTTCATTGTTTTCATTATAGGATTTGATGAAATTGAAGTGGATGTCTTATGTTGAGGGTTTATGGGGTTTTTGTGACGAATCAATGATTTGAGGGTATTTTGTGATTCGATTATTAAGAGTTAAATTTAATCGGATAAAAGTAAACCTTGGGGATGATTTCCCCTGTCGTTGTTGTGGTTTTAACCTTGTGGTGATGGATCTATGGAGTTTATGGGGAGCTTGAGAGTTTTGAAGGTTTAGGGGATTTAAGGTTCCCATAGGGTCACGAATCGACCTATTAGACTAGGTGTTATACCTTTGACTTCCGTGATGCATTAGAACTGTTGTAGGGATGTTTTTCGGTCATTTGGGGCTGTAATCGCAGGTACCTTTGAGGTTGTGGAGCTACTGATGCGTAGCAGCGATTTGCTATAATCGCAGGTTCGCTAAGCGAACCATTGCTTCGCTAGGCGAGTGTTCGCCAAGGCTCGCTAAGCAAGCAGCGCAGTGAATGCGCGATAACATGGGTGTGGGTACTGAGATGGTTCTGGAGTGGAAGTGGGGAATTGCTGGAAGTCTCGCTAAGCGAATGGATCAGCGAGTGGCTTCGCTAGGCGAGTAACCAGCGAGTATGACAGATGGTGGTTTCTGGTGTCTTAGTGTGGTGTCTATGGGATTCGTTGGCCGCTTCGCTAAGCGAAGGTCCCAGTGAACAGGTTCGCCTAGCGAATCCTGGAGCGAACGTCTGTTGTTCGCGAAATTTCGTTTCTGTTGCTGTAACGCCCCGATTTTGATTATTCCATTATTCTTGAGTCTTTTATTTTAATTGGGTGATAAATTATTTTATTTCTTAAATTGGTGTGTTAAATGTTATTTTACCGTTTTCGAGAGTTTTCGGGGAAATTAGAATGGAGGGTATTTTAGACTTTTCTCAATTAATCATAAGTTAGAAATTTTGTGGAATTAGAATTATGTGAGAAAAATGAATTAATTGATTTAGTGGAAAATGAGAGAAAAGAAATAGAAAAGAAAGAAAATAGATAGAAAAGAGAAATAGAGAGAAATAGAGAAAGATAGAAAGAAAAAGAAGAGAAAGAAAGAGGAAGAGGGAAAAAGAGAAGAAAAGAGGAAAAAGAGTGGAAATCATCAAGAACAAGAGCTAGATCATTTGGAATCCGGGTAAGGGTGTAAAATATTGTTATCCTAACTTTGTGTATGATTATGTATGTGTTTTGTGTGGATGTTTTGGTTGGTTTTCCATATGTTTCCGTTTATGCCGTATTTTATGAAATCGATAGAAACCGATGTTTTTACGGTCGAAAAGTCGTATAAATACATGTGTTGGTTGGTTATATGTATGTGAGCTGCTGTTTAAAGTTTCATGAAGTTTGGTTATGTTTTGGTTAGTTTTCGTTATGTTTCCGTTGTTTTTTCCGTTTAGGTTGAATTGTAGAAAATCGATAGAAATCGATGTTTTCACGGATGAATTTCGAAATAAATTGCGTAGATTAGTCGTATGAGGTTAGACCGAGATTATAGAAACTCGTTTGGTTGAAATCGGTTGATATTGTGAGTTTTGACATTTTTGGGTTTTGAGAATGTGAGATTTTGGTGAAAATCGAATGTTGTGGAATCGGTGTTTTTTTATCCTAACATGTTGGTTTGTATTTATGTAGGATTACCATGTATTTATTCGGAAGAAAGTAATTGAATCGGTCGGGTTTTCGGGCGAAAACGCCGAAAAACCAGTGCTGTACCAGCAGAACCCGCAGCAGCTTTATGCTGAAATTCTGGTTTTCGGGGAAACATCGGAAATTCATATCTTTTGATTCATAAGTCGGTTTTGACCCCCGTTCGAAGCGTTGGGAAGCTAACGAGATGTTCTTTCTAAGAAAAATGGTTTTGAGGTCTAAACCTGGTCCAATTGGAACAGTATTTTCGAACCGTTTCGTAGTGTCGGGCCTCCGGTTTATGTTTTTGCGTTATTTTGAAATATACATATCTTCTTCGTTGTTTATCGGATTTAAGTGTTCTTTATATCGAATCGAAGCTGTGGATGAGTACTTTTTGATGATGATGGAAAATATTATTTTTAGCCGACTTTTCCGGTAAACCGTAAATTGATTTGTTTGGATAAATGTGTATGTTGTTATACAATTGATGTGAATGTAGATGGATTATATGTGATGAATGCATGAATATATTGTGAATATGTATGCATTTCAAGAATGTCTTTCGAGTCATTTTGCATGTGAAGCATCATGATGTGCATTCTTGTGTTGAGCGATTCTAATGAGAATCCGTTGTAACGTCGTGTGCCTATGTGAGGTGTGAGCGATGATTACGAATGATTGTGTGCCCATGTGGGGTGTGAGCAATCGGATCGTGTGCCCGTGTGGGGTGTGAGCGATCGGGTCGTGTGCCCATGTGGAGTGTGAGCGATCCATAAACATTGTGTGCCCATGTGGGGTGTGAGCAATGGGTGAACATCGTAGGCCCGACGGGGAGTTACTTTGGTAACGAGCGATGGTTCCAGCAGAGTTCCTGAGTGAACTAGTGATGATTGAGTCGGTACCGCATTGCATTTGCATAGAGTCGTGAGTCGGTCTCTATGATTTGCATTTATCATCTTTATAATGATGTGTTGTTGAATGAACATAATTGTGTATGTTTATACGGAATGATCGAGAATTGTGAAAGTGTGCATGATGAATATGCTTGGTGGATATATATATATATACATTGTGATGTATATGGATGAAAATGTGATGAATTGTGGTGAGAATGTGTAATATGTGTATTTTTATGTTTATATATATATAATTATATGCATTGTTATTATGATAATATTTCTCACCCTTCTGCTGTTTTATGATGCTCTATGAGGCATTGCAGAGTAGGTATGCTGGAGGTCTTTTTGTGAAGCGTGTCTTCATTCTTTTGGTCGGTTGGCTCTGATATGTAGCACCGGGTAGCTAGGATGTATATTATTCTTTTGTGATACATTTGTACATGTATCTTGTTGATGAATGTTTATGTAAACATGACTTATAATGATGGATGATACTTGGTGATGCATATATCTACGTATATATACTTGGATGTATTTCAATGTTTGGATTTTCCGCTTTTATTCTAAATATTGAGATGTGGGTGTAAGGACAAAGTTCCTCTGTGGCAAGTTACCCCACTGTTGCATATCAATATTTTGAGCAGGTGTTGTATGTATTAAATGCGTGTATGATGTGACATGCCTCTTTTATACTATGTTTTAATCGTACTCTGGCGAATTTTTTTAATATGTGCCTAAATGATTTATGTGATTATTTGGGGGTATAGAAAGGGGGTGTTACATTAAGTGGTATCAGAGCCAAGGTTGAGTCAGTCGTGTCTGTCTCGTTGTTGTGTTGGTTGAACTGTTGTTTAACCTTTGTTGTTATTTTTGGGAATGATCAGAATATGGCTGGTAGAAACGATAATGCGATGGCTGCTGCTATGGAAGCAATGGCTATGGCGGTGCAGGGTGCGCCGAATGTAAGTGCTAATGAAGAGTTCAGGAAGAATCAACCACCGGTCTTCAAAGGAAGATTTGATCCCGATGGTGCTCAACTTTGGCTGAAAGAGATTGAAAGAATCTTCAGAGTCATGGACTGTACGGAAGAGAATAAGGTGAGGCTTGGATCTCACATGCTGAGGGAAGAAGCCGACGATTGGTGGGTCGGTATGCGTGAAATTCTTGAGGTGGATAATGAAGAGGTGACTTGGGAATTGTTTCGTACCGAGTTTTTGCTGAAGTATTACCCTGAAAGTGTGAAAGGGAAGAAAGAGATGGAATTCCTGGAATTGAAACAAGGTGGTATGTCAGTGGTGGACTATACTGCTAAGTTTGTGGAATTGGTTCAGTTTCATTCTCATTATGCTGCGATTACTGCTGAGTTCTCAAAGTGTATTAAATATGAGAATGGTTTGCGTCCTGAGATTAAGCAAGCTGTGGGATATCAAAGGATAAGGAGGTTTGCGGATTTGACGGAATGTTGTAGAATCTTCGAAGAAGATAGTAAGGCTCGTTCTACACATTACAAAAGTTTGAATGAGAGGAAGGGGAAGCAACAAGCTAGAAGTGGACCTTATGTGACACCCGTTGATAAGGGCAAGCATAGGGGAAGCTTTGATAGGAGATCTGGAGGAGGAGGTTCCGGTGTTGTTAGGTGTTACAAATGTGGTGAAATAGGTCATAAATCATTTGAGTGTGGGAAGCCTGTAGCGAAATGTTCTAATTGTGGTGGTCTTGGGCATGCTGCTACAGATTGTAGAAGGAATATGGTGAAGTGCTATAATTGTGGAGAAGTGGGTCACATTAGTACTAAGTGTACTAAGCCGAAACAAGCTCAAGCGGGCGGAAAGGTGTTTGCATTGGCGGGGACTCAAACTACGAATGCAGACCGTTTGATTAAAGGTAAATGTTTTATTAATAGTACACCTTTAGTTGCTGTTATTGATACGGGAGCGACTCATTCGTTTATTTCGTCTGAGTGCGCGAAGCGTTTGAATCTTGCGTTAACTTTGATGGGTGCTGAAATGGTTATTAAGACTCCTGCTTCAGGGTCGGTAAATACATCTTTGGTGTGTATGAGTTGTCCTTTAACCATGTATGGTAAAGACTTTGTTATGGATTTAGTATGTTTGCCGTTGGTGGGATTAGACGTGATCTTGGGTATGAACTGGTTGCAATTTAATCGAGTTCATATAGATTGCTATCACAAGTTAGTAAGGTTTCCTTCTTTGGAAGATGATGAATTTGAGAGTTTCCTATCCACTAAAGAGTTGAAGAAACTTTTAGCGGACGAAGCTCAATTGTTTGGTTTGTTTGCATCATTGTCGGTGGAGAGTCAAGTTGAGCTTGATGTGTTCCCAGAGGTGTGTGAATTTCCAGAAGTGTTTCTGGAAGATATTACGGATGTACCGGCGGAAAGAGAAGTTGAATTTTCTATTGATCTAGTTCCGGGTACTAGACCGATTTCGATGGCACCGTATCGTATGTCGGCATCAGAATTGGTAGAATTGAAAAAGCAATTGAATGACTTGTTGGACAAGAAATTTGTAAGGCCAAGTGTTTCTCTTTGGGGTGCTCCGGTATTGTTGGTAAAGAAGAAGGACGGGAGTATGCGGTTATGCATTGATTATCGACAGTTGAACAAAGTGACAATTAAGAACAAGTATCCGCTTCCAAGGATCGATGATTTGATGGACCAATTGGTTGGTGCGAATGTTTTTAGCAAGATTGATTTGAGATCAGGATACCACCAGATTCGTGTGAAAGGAGAGGATATTCAAAAGACGGCATTTAGGACACGGTATGGTCATTACGAATACTCCGTGATGCCATTCGACGTTTCTAACGCGCCGGGTGTGTTTATGGAATACATGAATCGTATTTTTCATGAACAGTTGGATCGTTTTGTGGTTGTGTTCATTGATGATATTTTGATTTACTCTAAGTCTCAAGAGGAGCATGAAGAGCATTTGAGAATTGTGTTGCAAATTTTGAAAGAAAAACAATTGTATGCTAAGTTGTCAAAATGTGAATTTTGGTTGTCGGAAGTAAGTTTCCTTGGACATGTTATTTCCGGTAGTGGTATTAGTGTTGATCCATCCAAGATAGATGCGGTGATGCAATGGGAGGCTCCTAGGTCGGTTACGGAGATTCGAAGCTTTTTAGGCTTGGCGGGTTATTATCGGAGGTTTATTGAGGGATTTTCGAAGTTGGCACTTCCTTTAACGCAATTGACTTGTAAAGGAAAGGCTTTCATTTGGGATATTCATTGTGAAGAAAGTTTCAATGAGCTAAAGAGAAGGTTGACAACGACTCCGATCTTGATTTTGCCTAATCCTAATGAACCATTTGTTGTGTATTGTGATGCTTCATTGACAGGTTTAGGTGGTGTTTTGATGCAAGATGGAAAAGTTGTGGCATATGCTTCTAGACAATTGAGAGTGCATGAAAAGAATTGTCCTACACATGACTTGGAGTTAGCGGCCGTGGTGTTTGTTTTGAAAATTTAGAGGCATTACCTTTATGGTGCAAGATTTGAAGTTTTTAGTGATCACAAAAGCTTAAGATATTTATTTGATCAGAAAGAATTGAACATGAGACAAAGGAGGTGGCTAGAACTTTTGAAGGATTATGATTTTCGTTTGAATTACCATCCGAGTAAGGCAAACGTGGTGGCCGATGCCTTAAGTCGGAGGTTGTTACATATGTCCGCATTGATGATGAAAGAATGGGAACTTTTGGAGGATTTCAGAGATTTGAGTTTGGTTTGTGAAATGACGCCACGAAGTGTGAGACTTGGTATGTTACATGTTACGAATGATTTTCTTGCAACGGTTAGTGAAAAGCAAAAGTTGGATTTAAAGTTCGTTGATTTAATGATAAATGAGAATGAGGATTTCAAGGTTGATAACTTTTGTAGTTTTGAGATTCCGTGGTCGTATTTGTATTCCCGACGACGCGGAGTTGAAAAAGATGATTTTAGAGGAAGGACACCGAATTAATTTAAGTATTCATCCGGGTGCGAATAAGATGTATCAAGATTTGAAGAAGGTCTTTTGGTGGTCCGGTTTAAAGAGGGATGTGGCTCGATTTGTGTATGCATGCTTAACTTGTCAAAAGTCTAAGGTGGAACATCAAAAACCGAGTGGATTTATGCAACCGTTGGATATTCCGGAATGGAAATGGGATAGTATATCGATGGATTTTGTTACGGGATTGCCGAATACGCAAAGAGGTCATAATGCTATTTGGGTAATTGTTGATAGGCTTACTAAATCTGCTCACTTTATTCCAATTGATATTAGTTATCCTTTGGAGAAGTTAGCCGAGATTTATGTTCTTGTGGTGGTGAAGTTACATGGAGTTCCTAAGAGTATTGTATCGGATAGAGATCCTAGGTTTACATCGAGGTTTTGGGAGAGTTTACAAAAGGCTTTGGGTTCTAAGCTAAGATTGAGTTCAGCTTATCATCCGCAAACGGATGGTCAAACCGAGAGGACGATTCAATCGTTGGAGGATTTATTGCGTGCTTGTGTACTCGAGCAAGGTGGTGCTTGGGATGGTTATTTGGCGTTGATTGAATTCACTTACAATAACAGTTTTCATTCGAGTATAAGTATGGCACCATTTGAGGCTTTGTATGGTCGGAGATGTCGAACACCTTTGTGTTGGCATGAAACCGGTGAGAGGACGATAGTTGGACCGGAAATGGTACAACAAACCACGGAGAAAGTGAAGTTTATTCGGGAGAAGATGAAAGCTTCTCAAAATAGACAAAAGAGCTATCATGACAAGAGAAGGAAAGATCTTGAGTTTCAAGAAGGCGACCATGTGTTTTTTAGAGTTACACCAGTTACGGGTGTGGGTCGTGCTTTGAAGTCGAAGAAGTTGACTTCTCGTTTTATTGGTCCGTATCAGATTACTTCACGAGTTGGTGTTGTGGCTTACCGTGTGGCGTTGCCTCCGAACCTTTCGAATTTGCATGACATATTCCATGTTTTGCAACTTCGGAAATATGTTCCGGATCCGTCACATGTTATTCCTATGGACGAGGTTGAAGTGAGAGATAACCTTACGGTGGAAGCTTTACCGGTTAGGATTTTGGACCGCGAAGTTAAGAAACTAAGAGGCAAGGATATTGCGCTTGTGAAAGTAGCGTGGGGAGGCGCTGCGGAAGGCAATATGACTTGGGAACTAGAGAGTGGGATGCGAGAGTCGTATCCGGAGTTGTTTGAATCAGGTATTATTTTCGAAGACGAAAATTTCTAAAGTGGGGGAGAGTTGTAACGCCCCGATTTTGATTATTCCATTATTCTTGAGTCTTTTATTTTAATTGGGTGATAAATTATTTTATTTGTTAAATTGGTGTGTTACATGTTATTTTACCGTTTTCGAGAGTTTTTGGGGAAATTAGAATGGAGGGTATTTTAGACTTTTCTCAATTAATCATAAGTTAGAAATTTTGTGGAATTAGAATTATGTGAGAAAAATGAATTAATTGATTTAGTGGAAAATGAGAGAAAAGAAATAGAAAAGAAAGAAAATAGATAGAAAAGAGAAATAGAGAGAAATAGAGAAAGATAGAAAGAAAAAGAAGAGAAAGAAAGAGGAAGAGGAAAAAAGAGAAGAAAAGAGGAAAAAGAGTGGCAATCATCAAGAACAAGAGCTAGATCATTTGGAATCCGGGTAAGGATGTGAAATATTGTTATCCTAATTTTGTGTATGATTATGTATGTGTTTTGTGTGGATGTTTTGGTTGGTTTTCCAAATGTTTCCGTTTATGCCGTATTTGACGAAATCGATAGAAACCGATGTTTTTACGGTCAAAAAGTCGTATAAATACATGTGTTGGTTGGTTATATGTATGTGAGCTGCTGTTTAAAGTTTCATGAAGTTTGGTTATGTTTTGGTTAGTTTTCGTTATGTTTCCGTTGTTTTTTCCGTTTAGGTCGAATTGTAGGAAATCGATAGAAATCGATGTTTTCACGGATGAATTTCGAAATAAATTGCGTAGATTAGTCGTATGAGGTTAGGCCGAGATTATAGAAACTCGTTTGGTTGAAATCGGTTGATATTGTGAGTTTTGACATTTTTGGGTTTTGAGACTGTGAGATTTTGGTGAAAATCGAATGTTGTGGAATCGGTGTTTTTTTATCCTAACATGTTGGTATGTATTTATGGAGGATTACCATGTATTTATTCGGAAGAAAGTAATTGAATCGGTCGGGTTTTCGGGCGAAAACGCCATAAAACCAGTGCTGTACCAGCAGAACCCGCAGCAGCTTTATGCTGAAATTCTGGTTTTCGGGAAAACTTCGGAAATTCATATCTTTTGATCCGTAAGTCGGTTTTGACCCCCGTTCGAAGCGTTGGGAAGCTAACGAGATGTTATTTCTAGGAAAAATGGTTTTGAGGTCTAAACCTGGTCCAATTAGAACAGTATTTTCGAACCGTTTCGTAGTGTCGGGCCTCCGGTTTATGTTTTTGCGTTATTTTGAAATATACATATCTTCTTCGTTGTTTATCGGATTTAAGTGTTCTTTATATCGAATCGAAGCTGTGGATGAGTACTTTTTGATGATGATGGAAAATATTATTTTTAGCCGACTTTTCCGGTAAACCGTAAATTGATTTGTTTGGATAAATGTGTATGTTGTTATACAATTGATGTGAATGTAGATGGATTATATGTGATGAATGCATGAATATATTGTGAATATGTATGCATTTCAAGAATGTCTTTCGAGACATTTTGCATGTGAAGCATCATGATGTGCATTCTTGTGTTGAGCGATTCTAATGAGAATCCGTTGTAACGTCGTGTGCCTATGTGAGGTGTGAGCGATGATTACGAATGATTGTGTGCCCGTGTGGGGTGTGAGCAATCGGATCGTGTGCCCGTGTGGGGTGTGAGCGATCGGGTCGTGTGCCCATGTGGGGTGTGAGCGATCCATAAACATTGTGTGCCCATGTGGGGTGTGAGCAATGGGTGAACATCGTAGGCCCGACGGGGAGTTACTTCGGTAACGAGCGATGGTTCCAGCAGAGTTCCTGAGTGAACTAGTGATGATTGAGTCGGTACCGCATTGCATTTGCATAGAGTCGTGAGTCGGTCTCTATGATTTGCATTTATCATCTTTATAATGATGTGTTGTTGAATGAACATAATTGTGTATGTTTATACAAAATGATCGAGAATTTTGAAAGTGTGCATGATGAATATGCTTGGTGGATATATATATATATACATTGTGATGTATATGGATGAAAATGTGATGAATTGTGGTGAGAATGTGTAATATGTGTATTTTTATGTTTATATATATATAATTATATGCATTGTTATTATGATAATATTTCTCACCCTTCTGCTGTTTTATGATGCTCTATGAGGCATTGTAGAGTAGGTATGCTGGAGGTCTTTTTGTGAAGCGTGTCTTCATTCTTTTGGTCGGTTGGCTCTGATATGTAGCACCGGGTAGCTAGGATGTATATTATTCTTTTGTGATACATTTGTACATGTATCTTGTTGATGAATGTTTATGTAAACATGACTTATAATGATGGATGATACTTGGTGATGCATATATCTACGTATATATACTTGGATGTATTTCAATGTTTGGATTTTCCGCTTTTATTCTAAATATTGAGATGTGGGTGTAAGGACAAAGTTCCTCTGTGGCAAGTTACCCCACTGTTGCTTATCAATATTTTGAGCAGGTGTTGTATGTATTAAATGCGTGTATGATGTGACATGCCTCTTTTATACTATGTTTTAATCGTACTCTGGCAAATTTTTTTAATATGTGCCTAAATAATTTATGTGATTATTTGGGGGTATAGAAAGGGGGTGTTACAGTTGCTATGTTATTCTGGTGTTTGATGTTGTGATATTTATGATGGGTTACCATGATGTTCTTGATGATATTGAGGTGCTGATTTATGATGTTTTGATGAATATATGATGACATGATTTATATGAGAATGGATGAATGATGATGCACATTATGATGTTTATTAGATAATGATGATTACTGATGTTGTGTATCATACATTCATATGCATACTCTATGACGACGCTTCATTCCCATTGCACGGATATGAGGTAATTATGACGTGCTCCTGTTCCAAATGCGGGATCGATCCTATTGACGGGGATCTTTGGAGGGTTGATGGCATAGTGTCCATCTATTATGACGATTGGTACCACATGCATGAGTCCTGTTATGCATTGCATTTTATGTGGCATTGACGAATATGTGATATGGTGCTTCCTGATGTTTTCCTTGATGATGACCCTGATGATGTTGTATATGAAGATAATGCCATTTTATGTATATCTTGTTTTATAATAATTATTATGAATTGTGATTACTCACCCTGCCTGTTTGAATGTTGCCTCCACGTGGGTAACGTGCAGGTGATCAGGTTTAGCCGTGGATGCTTCGAGGAACTTGAAGTTTATTTGCTTTTGGTCGATTTAGAGGGTCTTGCTCTGATAGTGTAACATCGGGTTGGGGTTCTTTGAGTCGAGCTATGTTGTTTCCTTGTTTTGTTGTCATTTGATGATGTGGTTTTATTTTTTATTATTCCGATGTTTGTTGAAAACCTTTTAATTGAGAATTTTGAGTTCCGTTGCCATGAGAAGTCTTTTGAGTTATTTTGAGGAAAACCCTTTTGTTTACAGGGCAAGTGTATTATTTTGATTTAAATGAGAAATGTGTACTCTTGAGGTGATTTTGATACTTTACTCTGATATTTGAGTTGTTTCTGCTGCAATATTTATGGGGGTAGAAAAGGGTGTTACATTAGTGGTATCAGAGCAGGTCGGTCCGTCCAGCCAGGTTTTTACGCGATGTTAGTCCCCTGTCAGTCGACGAGTGTGTGTACACTGTCGATGTTTTGTTTCTTCTAACCTTGTTTGTGGTGTGTTGGATGGCTAGAATAAATGATCGTGCTATTGCTGATGCGTTGGAATCGGTTGCTAATGTGGTGGCGCAGCTGAATCCAAATGGTGGAGCTCTTGATGAGTTTCGTGCTTTGGGGAAGTTTCAAAGGAATAATCCACCGACTTTTGTGGGTACGCATGATCCAGCAAGTGTACACAAGTGGCTGAAGGCGGTCGAGAAGATCTTCTTGGTGATGGGGTGTTCTGATGAGCAACAGGTTCAGTTCAGAATGCATATGCTGGAAGAGGAAGCTGAGGATTGGTGGGACAATACCCGTCAGAGACTCACGGATATTGGTACTGTGATAACTTGGATTGTGTTTAAGCAGGAGTTTTTGGGGAAGTATTTCCCAGAGGATGCTCGTGGCAAGAGAGAAGTGGAATTCCCTGAGCTGAAGCAAGGAGATATGACTGTGGCAGAATATGCTGCGAAGTTTGAGGCTTTGGTGAAGTTCTGTCCGCACTACAATCATACTGATGCTGAGATGTCCAAGTGTCTCAAGTTCGAGAATGGACTGAGACCAAAGATTAAGCAGGGAATTGGGTATCAGCAGATCTGCAGGTATGTTGAGTTGGTTGATAAAAGCAGAATCTACGATGAGGACAGCTGAGCTCGATCTGCTCACTACAAGCAGTTGAGTGAGAAGAAATGGCAGTATAGGGGTAAGCCTTATACAACTTCAGCTAACAAAGGGAAGCAGAAGGCTTCAGATGGGAAAAAGACAAGTGGGGGAGTAGCTCCCACTTCTGGAAAGTGTCATAAGTGTGGCGAGCAAGGTCACCGTGCTGATGTGTGCACCAATAAGGTGCTGAGGTGCTATAGATGCGGTAAGAAGGGTCATCGAGCTACTGATTGCAAAGATGAGGGTCCAACCTATTTCAATTGTGGTGAGAAAGGTCATATCAATACTCAGTGTCAGAAGTCGAAGAAGACTGCGACTGCTGCCCAGATCAGTGGCAGAGTGTTTGCTTTGAGTGGTGCAGAAGTGCCAGAGAATGATAACCTGATTCGAGGTACTTGTTTTATTAATAATATCAAATTGGTTTCTATTATTGATACTGGTGTTACTCATTCTTTTATCTTGCTTGAATGTACTAATAGATTGGGTTTGAATTTATCTTATATGAATGGTAATATGGTAATAGAAACTCTAACTAATGGTTCTGTTACTATTACCCTTGTGTGTTTGAGATGTCCTGTGACGAATTTTTAGAAGAGCTTTGTGATGAATTTGGTGTGCCTACCCTTGCACCAAATTGACGTGATCTTTGGAATGAGCTGGTTGGAGTTCAACCGGGTTCATATCAATTGTTATACCAAGGCTGTAGAGTTTCTGGAGTTTGATGATAATGGGGACTTGATGTTCTTATCTGCTAAGCAAGTAGACAAACCTGTGGAGGATGAAGCTTTGGTGTTTGCAATGTTTGCATCGTTACAAATTGATCGTGAAGCTGCGAGTGTGGAGTTTCCTATTGTCTGTGAATTTCCAGATGTGTTTCCAGATGACATTAGTGATTTGCCTCCAGAGCGTGAAGTAGAGTTTGTCGTGGACTTAATACCTGGTACGAGTCCAGTGTCGATGGCTCCTTATCAGATGTCAGCTTCTGAGTTAAGTGAATTTAAGAAACAACTGGAAGAATTGCTTGAGAAGAGGTTTGTTCGACCAAGTGTTTCTCCGTGGGGTGCTCATGTGTTGTTAATGAAGAAGAAAGATGGAAGTATGAGGTTGTGTGTTGATTATCGGCAGTTGAATAAAGTGACTATCAAGAATAATTATCCACTTCTAAGAATCGACGATTTGATGGATCAATTAGTAGGTGCTTGTGTGTTTAGCAAGATTGATTTGAGGTCTGGTTATCATCAGATTCGAGTTAAGCCTGATGATATTTCGAAGACGGCTTTCAGGACGAGGTATGGTCACTATGAATACACTGTGATGTCGTTTGGTGTATCCAATGCACCTGGTGTGTTCATGGAGTACATGAGTCGAATCTTCCATGAGTATTTGGATAAGTTTGTGGTGGTGTTTATCGATGATATCTTGATATATTCTAGATCCGAAGAAGAACATGTCGAGCATTTGAGGATTGTGTTGCAAGTGTTGAAAGAGAAGAAGTTGTATGCAAAGCTGTCGAAGTGCGAGTTCTGGTTGAAGGAAGTAAGTTTCCTTGGCCATGTGATTTCAAGTGGCGGGATTGTTGTTGATCCTTCTAAGATTGATGTCGTGTTACAGTGGGAGACTCCGAAGTCTGCTACTGAGATACGGAGTTTTCTGGGATTAGTGGGTTATTACCGCAAGTTTATTGAAGGCTTTTCTAAGTTGGCATTACCTTTGACTCAGTTGACTCGAAAGGGTCAAGCTTTTGTGTGGGATGTAACTTGCAAAGAGAGTTTTGTAGAATTGAAGAAGAGATTGACTACTGCTACAGTGTTGATTTTTCCTAATCCGAGTGAATCTTTTGTGGTGTATTGTGATGCGTCGAAGATGGTTCTTGGTGGAGTATTGATGCATAATGGACAAGTTGTTGCCTATGCTTCGAGACAACTGCGAGTTCATGAGAGGAATTATCCTACACATGACTTGGAGTTGGCCGCGGTAGTGTTTGTATTGAAGATTTGGAGACATTATCTGTTTGGCTCTAAATTTGAAGTGTTCAGTGATTATAAAAGTTTGAAGTACTTGTTTGATCAGAAGGAATTGAATATGAGGAAGAGGAGGTGGTTAGAGCTGTTGAAGGATTTCGATTTTGATTTGAGTTATCATCCGGGCAAAGCAAATGTAGTGGCCGATGCGTTGAGCAGAAAGTCATTGCATATGTCGATGCTTATGGTGAAAGAGTTGGAATTAATTGAACAGTTCATAGATTTGAATTTAGTATGTGAAGCGACTCCTGACAGTGTGAAGTTGGGAATGTTGAAGTTGACTAGTGGTATTCTGGAAGAAATCAGAGCGGGACAACAATCTGACTTGAAGTTAGTTGACCAGTTGACTTTGATCAACCAAGGTAACGGAGGAGATTTCCGAATTGACGAGAATGGTGTGATGATGTTCAGAGACAGGGTGTGTGTTCCAGATGTTCCAGATATTAAGACGAGCATTCTTAAAGAAGGACATCGAAGTAGGTTGAGTATTCATCCCGATGCTACGAAGATGTACCAGGATTTGAAAAAGTTGTTTTTGTGGCCAGGTATGAATAAGGACGTTGCGGAGTTTTTTTATGCGTGTTTGACTTGTCAGAAGTCGAAAGTTGAGCATCAGAAGCCTTTAGGTATGATGCAGCCGTTGAGGATTCCAGAATGGAAATGGGATAGTATTTCCATGGATTTTGTGGTGGGATTGCCAAAGAGTGCTAAAGGAAATGATTCAATTTGGGTGATCGTGGATAGATTAACTAAGTCGGCTCATTTCTTGCCGATGAAGATTAATCATTCTATACAAAAGCTAGCCGAGATGTACATTGAGGAGATTGTGAAGTTACATGGGGTACCTTCGAGTATGTGTCGGATAGGGATCTGAGGTTTACATCGAGGTTCTGGAAAAGTTTGCAAGATGCCTTGGGTACCAAGTTGAGGATGAGTTCTGCCTACCATCCGCGGACGGACGGTCATACAGAAAGGACTATCCAATCTTTAGAGGATTTGCTAAGGGCTTGTGTGTTAGATCATGGAGGATCTTGGGATAGCCATTTACCGTTGATTGAGTTCACGTACAATAATAGTTTTCATGCTAGTATTGGAATAGCGCCCTACGAAGCTTTGTATGGGAGAAGGCGTAGGACTCCGTTGTGTTGGTATGAATTGGGCAAGAGTGCTGTACTCGGACCTGAGATTGTGCAAGAGACGACTGAGAAGATTAAGACGATACAAGAGAGAATGAAAGCTTCACAGAGTCGTCAGAAGAGTTACCATGATAAGAGGAGGAAAGCACTTGAATTCCAAGAGGGAGATCACGTGTTTTTTAGGGTGACGCCAGTGACTAGTGTGGGTCGAGCTTTGAAGTCTAGGAAGCTCACTCCACATTTTGTTGGTCCATATCAGATATCGCAGAGGATAGGAGAGGTAGCCTACCGAATCGCTTTACCACCGTCACTTGTGAATTTGCATGACGTGTTCCATGTGTCTCAGTTGAGAAAGTACATTCTGGATCCATCGCATGTGATTCAGATGGATGATGTACAAGTTAGGGATAACCTGACTGTGGAAGCATTGCCTGTGCGGGTTGATGGTCGAGAGACGAAGCAACTGCGGGGTAGAGACATAATTTTGGTGAAGGTGTTGTGGGGTGGACCAGCTGGTGAAAATTGGACTTGGGAACGTGAAGATCAGATGAGGGAGTCATATCTGACTCTATTTCCTTGAGGTAATTTTCAAGGGCGAAAATTCTTTAAGTGGGGGAGAGTTGTAACACCCCAAATTTCGTAAGAATATTTATTCAATTTAATTAAATATTATGTTCATGAGTTTCTGTGATTTTTGGTGGTTTGTGTCGATGTCGGTGTTTTTATGCAGTTTTGGTTATTTAATTAAATAATTGTATATATATTACGAAAAATATTGTATTATTATTTATTTTAAATAATATTAGAGGAATTAAGGGTAAAGTGGACAATTGAGGAGAATTAGTGAGGGCATTATGGAGAAAGCCCAATTTTGAGGCTCAAGGGTTAGGGTGAATATAAAAGGAGGATTTTGAGAATGGGATTCACTTTTTGGTGAACCGTGAAAAGAAGGAAAGAAGGAGAGCTCTATGGAAAAAGGGAAAGGCGAGGATTTTCGTGAAGGTTTCCAAAAACTCAGAGAGAGAGCTTCGGATCGACAATCTAAGGTATGGGGAGTAATTACCTTTCATTGTTTTCATTATAGGATTTGATGAAATTAAAGTGGATGTCTTGTGTTGAGGGTTTATGGGGTTTTTGTGACGAATCGATGATTTGAGGGTATTTTGTGATTCGATTATTAAGAGTTGAATTTAATCGGATAAAAGTAAACCTTGGGGCTGATTTCCCTTGTCGTTGTTGTGGTTTTAACCTTGCGGTGAAGGATCTATGGAGTTTATGGGGAGCTTGAGAGTTTTGAAGGTTTAGGGGATTTAAGGTTCCCATAGGGTCACGAATCGACCTATTAGACTAGGTGTTATGCCTTTGACTTCCGTGATGCATTAGGACTATTGTAGGGATGTTTTTGGATCATTTGGGGCTGTAATCGCATATACCTTTGAGGTTGTGGAGCTACTGATGCGTAGCAGCGATTTGCTGTAATCGCAGGTTCGCTAAGCGAACCATTGCTTCGCTAGGCGAATGTTCACCAAGGCTCGCTAAGCGAGCAGCGCAGCAAATGCGCGATAACATGGGTGTGGGTACTGAGATGGTTCTAGAGTGGAAGTGGGGATTCGCTGGAAGTCTCGCTAAGCGAATGGATCAGCGAGTGGCTTCGCTAGGTGAATAAACCAGCGAGTATGACAGATGGTGGTTTCTGGTGTCTTAGTGTGGTGTCTGTGGGATTCGCTGGCCGCTTCGCAAAGTGAAAGTCCCAACGAACAGGTTCGCCTAGAGAATCCTGGAGCGAACGTCTGCTGTTCGTGAAATTTTGTTTCTATTGCTGTTATTCTGGTGTTTGATGTTGTGATATTTATGATGGGTTACCATGATGTTCTTGATGATATTGAGGTGTTGATTTGTGATGTTTTGATGAATATATGATGACATGATTTATATGAGAATTGATGAATGATGATGCACATTATGATGTTTATTAGATGATGATGATTAGTGATGTTGTGTATCATACATTCATATGCATACTCTGTGACGACGCTTCATTCCCATTGCGCGGATATGAGGTAATTATGACGTGCTCCGGTTCCAAATGCGGGATCGATCCTATTGACGGGGATCTTTGGAGGGTTGATGGCCTAGTGTCCATCTATTATGACGATTGGTAACACATGCATGAGTCCTGTTATGCATTGCATTTTATGTGGCATTGACGAATTTGTGATATGGTGCTTCCTGATGTTTTCCTTGATGATGACCCTGATGATGTTGTATATGAAGATAATGCCATTTTATGTATATCTTGTTTTATAATGATTATTATGAATTGTGATTACTGTTAGGTTCTAAATTGTGTTAATATTTAGTTTAGTTTTTAGCACCTTTTTGTGATCTTTATTTGATAATCGATGCTTTTTCCCATTGTTTCTGGTAAATAACCGTAGTATAGTTAATTGCATTAGTAGACTTATTTATTTAACTTTTGTGGTTTTAATTGTAGGTTTTTACATTGAAATGTGAAGCTTGGAGCAAGGAAGACTCCTTAGAAGCAGTTTTTGAAGAAAATAATTTTTGGAGCATGCTTGTAGCGCGCTTAGCGCGAGGAAGAAGTGAATTCCAGTGGGTAGCCCGCTTAGCGCGGTCTGGAGCCTGCTAAGCGGGGTTCTAAGGCGGTTTAGCAATAAATGAGACCGCGCCTAGCGCGCTTAGCGCGCTCTGCGATTCTCAACCCCTTATAAATATAATTGATCAGATTTTTTGTAGAAACTATTCATTTTCTGAGAGCAAAAACATTGTAAACACTGTAGTATCCTGTTTTCGAAGAATCGGAGCATCATTTGTCGAGAGATCGTCGTTGATGCTTGTTTCTCTTCTCTATTTTCTTATTTATGAAGCTTCCATGTCAATGGAGAGCTAATTTCTCTTTTGTGTCAAGGTTAGAAGGTAGACAAACCTTTCTTTTGTATGTATAGGTATTGATTCTAGCTTATGAACTCTTGGATGATGAATATATGGTGAAAAACTTTGTTTTTATGGTTTATTATTTGTGTTGGTTCATGATTGAGAAATGTGTTCTACACTTTATCTAGGTTTTTCATCCATCAATGCACATTGGCTAGAGATAGTTATGAGTGTTGATGTTCATAAATATTGAACTTGAATGTTGTCATTTTGATAGTTTGGGTGAGAGATCATCAAAGGATCAAAATGGTAAAACTCACAATATGTGTTAGAGATAAACATATTGGGAGGATATGTGATTATATTTATCGTCTAAATGAGTTCATTAGCTTTATCGATTCTATCCGTTCAGAATGGTTTGTCGAACCCTAATCTTGGCATGTTTTTACAAATCGTTAAAACAACTCTTTTTACCGTTTATTACTTAAATTTGAATGCAAACGTTCCAACTGAAAACAACCAAAACCCTTTGTTACTTTAAGTTTAAAACGAATTCAACTGTAGAACGGCTGTGATATCTCTAAACAATCTCTGTGGAACGATAACAAAAACCCTACTCTATTTGTATTTCAACAATTACTCACCCTGCCTGTTTGAATGTTGCCTCCACGTGGGTAACGTGCAGGTGATCAGGTTTAGCCATGGATGCTTCGAGGACCTTGAAGTTTATTTTCTTTTGGTCGATTTAGAGGGTCTTGCTCTGATAGTGTAACATCGGGTTGGGGTCCTTTGAGTTGAACTATGTTGTTTCCTTATTTTGTTGTCATTTGATGATGTGGTTTTATTTTTTATTATTACGATGTTTGTTGAAAACCTTTTAATTGAGAATTTTAAGTTCCGCTGCCATGTGAAGTCTTTTGACTTATTTTGAGGAAAACCCTTTTGTTTACAGGGCAAGTGTATTATTTTGATTTAAATGAGAAATGTGCACCCTTGAGGTGATTTTGATACTTTACTCTGATATTTGAGTTGTTTCTGCTGCAATATTTGTGGGGATACAAAAGGGTGTTACAGAGAGTGATTTATTTGTCTTGTACAAAGCCCAAGATTGAGGCTAAAAGATTGACTCTTTTTTTGGAAAAATTTGTCTGTCTTGTACAAAGCCCAAGATTGAGGACAAAAGTTATGACTCCAACTGGGGAGAGGCTTTATCTGTCTTGTACAAAGTCCAAGATTGAGGCTAAAAGATTTGACTCCACTGGGGAATTTTTATATGTGTCTTGTACACTGCCCAAGATTGAGGCTAAAAGTTATGACTAACTCAGCTGGAAGATATTTTCTGTCTTGTATAAAGCCCAAGATTGAGGCTAAAACTGCAGAGAAATGATCATTATACAAAGCCTAAGAGGAGGCTGATTGGGGAATTTCTTATATGAAGCCTAAGAGGAGGCTAACTTCTGCTGAGGATTATTGAGATCCAGAGACAGGTCTAACTTGGGGAATCAACTTTTGCTGGGGATTGCAGAAGAGTTGAGAGATCAGATGCCTTGAGGTTCTGATTTTTCTGAGGGTTTACTGGTAGTAATTTGACCCTAGCTGAGGGAAATTTAAAGTAAGATCTTAAGGATTGAGTTTTTAAACCTGTGGAGGTTTTAACTCTACTGGTGATTGGTTAAATGACCAGGGTTTTTCCTGTGCTTTTAGGAAACTTGAGGGTTTCTTTGAGATCCAAGAGGAGATGAGACTGTCCAAGTCTACTGGTATGAAGAGGTTTATCTTTGTATGATGCCCATGAGGAGGCTGATGTTTTAAGGGATGAGAATCAACCCTAAAATGGTCTAATGTTTTGACTCTTTGAAGGACTGCTTTAACAAGAGATGACTAGGTTCTGTCATATACATGTAGAAGGTCTTTGGGTCCTTGTACTAAGCCCAAGAGGAGGCTGAGAACTTCTAAGAAGCCTGAGGGTCCTTGTACAAAGCCCATGAGGAGGCTGGGGTCGCTTTTAGGAATCCTGTGGGTCCAAATCTAAGAAAAGTTCAAGAAAGGTTTCACCGGGAATAATCCTTTCTTTAGTGAACAGTTCTAGGGTTTGAAGAAAATTCAAGAGAGGTTTCACCGGGAATTAATCCTCTATGGGGAAATGAATTTCTTGACAAATTTCTAATAGTGACAGTCTTGAGAAAAGTCTCACCGGGAATAATGCCTTTCTCTGTTCCATATTGTATAAGCCCAAGAGGAGGCAAGACTGTATCTGGAATTTCCTACGGGGAACTAGTTTTGACTATGTTGAAAGAGTGACCACTGGCTTGATCTAATCCTAGACCTAATTGTCGGGGAAAACTCTAGCAGATATACAGGTATATATATATATATATATACAGATGAAATATATATGAATAAGTATGTAAAAGAAAGCTGGTAGAACTTACAAGTGAGCAAGCTTCCAGTGTTATAAACACAGTTATATGGTTAGTTATTCATGAAATTAAAGAATGTTTTGATAAAAAAATTATGAATTTTGAATCTAAATCACAAGGAAAGTTGTTTTAAAAAGAAGCTTGGGGCTTATACTCAAGGAGAGGCCCAGATGAATTCTATTGAAAAGGCAACGATCGCGTCGTAGTTTTGAAAATTACAGAGGGACTTATACAATGACTCAGGCCCATATTTATTGTATTTACAAAAGAGGTGGGTCTTACACTCTATTAGAGGCCCAAGAGTTTATTTTTAGGGTTAAATATGTTTTTGGTCCCTATAAAAGTACCACATTTAGTTTTTGGTCCCTATTAAAAAAAATAGCATGTTTTGGTCCCTACAAAATAATTATACACGCATTTTTAGTCCCTACTGTTAAACCAATGTGCATTTTTGAATTATTATTTTGCAAATATGTTTAGAACGTTAAAAAAAGTTCCTCGAAAAAAAAGGAACTCAAAATTTGATTTATAAGTCGAGATTTTCATTCCTTTTACCATTATGTTTTGAAATTTAAAAAATTCATTTTATAGTAATCTAAACACGTATGAAAAAAATTATTCAAAAATTTAAAAGTTTAGGGGTAGTTAAATAGTTTTCAAAATTTGGTAAAGAAACATTTTATAGTAATCTAAACACGTATGAAAAAAAATTATTCAAAAATTTAAAAGTTTAGGGGTAGTTAAATAGTTTTCAAAATTTTAGAAAATAGTAAGGACTAAAACTGCATGCATAAAAATTTTGTAAGGACCAAAATATGTCATTTTTTTAATAGGGAATAAAAATAGAAAGTGATATATTTATAAGGACCAAAAACATATTTAACCCTTATTTTATACAAAATATGGGGCTTACAACTCAAGGAGGGGCGCAAATGAAAAACAGTGATCATAGCGTTATTCTGAAAATTAAACCGGGACTTATACAATGACTGGGCCCCAAATTATTTATGTACAAAGGGGGTTAGGTCTTACACTCTATTAGAGGCCCAAAGTGTTTTAAAAAGAAGAAAAATGGGACTTACAAGACAAGGGGAGGCCCAGATGATTTTTGTTTAAAAGGTGACGATCGTGTCGCAGTTTTAGAAAACACAGTGGGACTTATACAAAGACTGAGGCCCAAAAAAGATTTTGTGTGGCAAGGGATGGGTCTTACACTCTATTAGAGGCCCAAAAGTGTTCGAAAAGGTTTGTGAGGGTGAAAATGATCAAAACCATAATTTGATTAAAAATGTATTTAAAAAAATCAAATAAAAATGATCAAAATTATCAAACATGGGCAAAAAACAAGTTATGATCTAGGATAAATGTTTGAAAAATCATGTTTTATCCCTAGAATGATTTAAAAATCATTTGAGTTTGAAAAATCAAGAAAAAAGAAATATTTTCAAATGTTAAAAAACAAATAAAAATAAATTATTTATGAAAATATTAAATATATAAAATAAATAATATTTTTGTGAAATTTTTGTAGACTAAAATATTTTAACATTTTTATGGATTTTGAAAAAAAGAATTAATTCAAAAGTATAAAAATTCAGAGAGAAATTAATTTTTGAATCAATTAAATAAAATAACCAAAATTCAAAAATTCAAAAGTTTGAAAAAGGGCGCCAAGAACACCTTGTTCTTGCCCGCATGCCCTGTTTTGCTCTAATTTTCATTTTCTCACTTTTCTCTCTGATTACTCAATGGTTTTGCACGATTCAAACACCAATCTCACTCGTTTTTGAACAAGGATCACAACCATATTAATTAATTGCATTTATATTAAGTATGGAGTGAGAAATCAAAGGATAACCTCAAGAAACCTAATTTTAGCATGAACACAGTGAAATTTCATACACGATTGATTCATGGCAATTGATTGAGGGTTATTACTCTACATACATGCAGAAACAAGATGGTAACTCAAATATTCATTTATGATGCATGTAATATGGAGTTTGAGAGTGTCAGGCTTACCTCTTGCAGCTGGTGATCGAATTTGATGATGGAGGTGTTTTTGAAATGTTTGAGTGATCTGAACAGATTCCTTAAGTGCCAAGGAATGTGTTTGAATGCTTAGAGTGGATTGAAATGAGCTGGAACTTGATGTGGCACCTCAACTGCAAATCTGCTAAAACGTTGTGCAAATGGGGTACTACTTTTGGATTCTGATGTTCCAGATATTGTTTTAGTGTTGAGATCACCTACATATGATGTATGTGAGGTGTTGGCATGATTGGTTTGATTTGAATCACTTCCTATTTCAAAATTCGATAGTGACTTGAAATAGAAGGCAAATCTGGTTTTTTGAGAGTGATTTTGAGGAAAGCATCAGTTTGGGTGCTTTGGTGTACTCGAATTGATCAGAAATGAGCTATATTTATAGTAGATCAAGTTTGTTTTGCAAGGAATAGTGAATGGCAACTGGTACAGTTTGTTATCCAATGGCTTTCAAAAGGAATCTCAAGTCTCCTCTAGCCATTGACTTGAGATTAGAGCACATGCCTATGGTCTTTTGTTGCAGGGATAAGGCTTTACTCATTCAGTTGGGTTTGCTTCAGTCCATGCAACCTTGATGTATCCATTGAATGCTTGGTGCAAAATTTGAATTTCAAGGTTCCTTTCATGATGATTTTGCACATGGGAGGCTAGGTTCTTGGCATTTTATGTTATGGATCAGATTCCTCATTCATTTATGTTGTAATTGGACAGAAATTGAATGATCAAAGTGACCAAAATTAGCCTAAGGAATCGTGTGATGCAAGTTTGTACCAAATGTTGTCAACAAAACAGTTTGTGTTTAGGCAACTTGTGAGATCCATAACTCCTAGCTCAAATGGAGTTTGATTGAGTTCTTGGACATTTTGGAAAGCTTGCATGATGTACTTTAACTTTTTTGTTCACCAATGGACCTGGTTCAACTTGGAACAAGGTAAAAAATGTCCTTAAAATTTGGAAAAAGTGAAACAGATTCTGACCAAATTTCACTAAGTGTTGGAAAAAGTGGGCATTTCCAATTTTTGTGATTTTGATCAATCCATAACTTAAAATCCATGAGGATTTGGAATCTCTTGTAGTTGACACTTTTAAATTATGTAAGATAAACTTTCATTTGATCTTTGAATGGGAGAAAAAGGCCTTGTGGTTTAGGAGTTATGACCTTGCAAAGTTGGTATAAAATCACTTTTGTTCCATAACTTAGAAAAAATTTGGTTTCTCATGGTTGCCCCTTTTGCAAGAAACCTCACTTTTCTTGATATTTCTCGATGAATGATGATCAAAACCATACATTAACATTGTTTTTTACTTAGGGGAATCATATTTGTGAAAAATTCCAAAAAGTCAAACTTGATTTTAGGCACAGTTGACCTTTTGTCAGATGAATTCCACACATTGTGATTCTCTATGAAATCAAGTCCTTGACCAAATCAAACCAAATGGATGGATTTCATAGGTGTTTTAGGGTATCTTGAACCATGTCTCAAGGTTTGAGAATATGCATTAGTCAAAAGTCAAAGATACAGTTGACTTTTTCTTCAAAACCCTAATTGTGATCCTGATGAAATTGAAACTTGTGAATCAAGCTTCTTGGATCAATCCATTGTTTCAAATGGATCAATGTGGTGTATTTGAGACTCTCAAATCATGTCTTGAGGCCTTGGTGCATGTCTTCCCTCAAAAGTCAACTTAGGGGTGAATTAGGTCAAGAAACCCTAATTCTTGATTTTTTATGAATGCTTCCCCTGAGGTTGTTTTAACTTGATAATTAGGTCCATGAGGTCCCTTTGAGCATCTTGGGTCATGTTTTGAATTATTGGCTCATCACCATATGAAAATTTTCATCTGGAGGCCTTGGTCGACCAAAACCCTAATTTGGTGACACTGGCGATCTTGAGGCTTGATCCACTTTTAATGTTGCAACCTTGTACTTGATTCTTGATGTGGGAGACTTCTTGATCCCTTATGGATGTTTAAGAGGTTATACAAGTTGAAGATCATGTCATTTATTGATTGATCCTTTGTCTAAATGTCCTGAGAGGGATGGAAACCCAAATTCTTCATTATAATGAATGCTTAACTATCTTTGAGGAGATTGATGAGGCATGATGGTACATCCATATTGTGGTGATGAATGTCACAATGATGGGAAATCTTATGGTCAAAATTTGGGGTATGACACATCATAGAGCTAAAGAGAAGAAATATGGCTTCAGGATAACCTGAAATCGACATTCCAAGTGAAGTCTGTGAAGAGTGTGTTCAGTCGAAACAACACAAGAATAGCTTCAGCAAGGATACAGGAAGGAAGTCGAAGGCAATTCTGAAAGTCATATAATCTGATGTATGTGGTCCAATCCAGGTGGATTCGATTGCAGGAAACAGATACTTTGTCACGTTCATAGATGATTACAATCGAAAGCTGTGGACTTACTTCATCAAGAAGAAAAGTGATGTGATCGAGGTATTTGTCAAATTCAAATCTATGGTCGAAAGACAGAGTGGTCGAAAGCTGAAAATTCTGAGGACTGATGGTGGTGGAGAGTATGTGTCGAAAGAGTTTGATGCATTATGTGAAAAATAAGGGATTGTGCATGATGTGGTGCCACCCTACACTCAACAGCAAAATGGAATTGCAGAAAGAAAGAACAGAACCATCATGAACATGGTGAGAAGTATGTTGAATAGAAGCATCTACCTAATGAATTATGGGGAGAAGCGGTTTCGACAGTAACATACATATTAAATAGATGTCCGACGAAGAAGCTTGAAGGAATCACACCAGAAGAATATTGGTCTGGTGCCAAGCCTAGCCTCAGTCACTTGAAGGTGTTTGGATCAGTAGCACATAGACATGTGCCAGATCAGTTGAGAAGGAAGTTTTATGACAAGTCGAATCTGATCTTGATAGGATATCATTTGACTGTAGGTTACAAGTTGTTCGACCCAGTGAGTAAACAGGTAGTGATCAGCATGGACGTGATCATAGATGAGCTATAGAATGGGATTAAACTGAGAATGTCAAGAAGGATTTAGTGAGAATCTCTTGTGAAGAACTAGCCACTGAAGTCGAAAGAGAAGTTCGACAGGAACAAGTCAGATATGAAGCAGGCCCAAGCAGATCTCGATGAACAAGACACATGCCTGCAAGGTTGCAATAATGTGTGATTACATCAGATGATGTGGTCGATGAAGATAGTGAGCTGGTACATTATGCTTTCTACACAGATGTCGAACAAGTCAATGCAACTGAGGTATTGAAAGATTCGAAGTGGGTGAAAGCAATGAATGAGGAGTTAGACTCCATCGAAGTCAATAACACCTGGTCACTTGTCGAATTGCCTCAAGGAAAGAAGGTAATTGATGTGAAGTGGGTTTACAAGGTGAAGGTGAATCCTAAAGGAGAAGTAACTCGACACAAGGCGAGACTTATGGCGAAAGGATTTCTTCAGAAGGAAGGAATCGACTTCGACGAAGTTTCTGCACCTGTTGCTAGGATCGAAACAATCAGGTTGGTTGTTGGTCTAGCAAACATGAATAATTGGCACACATGTCAGATGGATGTGAAATATGCATTCCTGAATGGCCCCTTAGAAGAAGAAGTTTATGTCGTACAACCAGCTGGGTATGTGAAACGAGGCGAAGAAAGAAAGGTATATAGGTTGCATAAAGCCCTGTATGGACTTAAGCAAGCTCCAAGAGCTTGGAATAAGAAAATCGACAGCTTCTTTAGGGAGAAGGAATTTGTGAAGTGCACAATTGAGCGTGGAGTATATGTAAGGATAAGAAATAGTGAATTGCTTATATTATGTCTCTATGTCAATGACCTATTGATAATAGGAAGTTGCAATAAGGAGATTAAAGATTTCAAACATGACCTAAGTGAGGAGTTTGAAATGTCAAACTTTGGAAATCTCTTATATTTCCTTGGCATCGAATTCTACAAGAGTAGTAGAGGTTTAATGATGCACCAAAGAAGATATGCAGGTGAAATACTCAAGAGATTTGAGATGCAAGATTGCAATCCAACTTTGACTCCAACTGAGACTAGATTGCAACTGTCGAAGGATTCAGATGAAGATGATGTCGACCCAACCCAATATAGAAGACTTATTGGGTCACTTCGATACCTTTGTCACACAAGGCCTGATTTAGCATACAGTGTGGGTATGGTAAGTAGATTCATGCAGAAGCCAAATGTATCACACCTAGCAGCAACAAAAAGGATACTAGGGTATCTGAAATGGACTCTCAACTACGGCATTTTGTTTCCTGTAGCTAATGAAGGAAAAGAATGCAAGTTAGTGGGATACACCGACTCTAGTTGGTATAGTGATGTTGAGGATAGAAAATCCACAGCAGGCTATGTGTTTATGTTAGGTGGTGCATCAGTTGCTTGGAGTTCGAGAAAGGAGCCAGTAGTGGCATTGTCATCATGTGAAGCTGAATATATAGATGCTTCTCTTTCTGCATGTCAAGCAACCTGGATGGTGAACCTGGTCAAAGAGATTACAGCGAAGAGTCATGGAGCAATTACCATGAAGATCGACAGCATGTCAGCTATCAACTTGGCAAAGAATCCAATAGTACATGGTCGAAACAAGCACATCAAAATGAGGTTCCATTATCTTTGAAATCATGTAGTAGAAGGGAAGATGAACTTGGAACACTGCAGAACAGAGAATCAGATTGCAGACATCATGACGAAGGGAGTGCAAGTCGAAGTGTTCAAGAAGCTAAGGTCTATGATGAATGTAGATAGTTTAGACACAATGAATTAGGTGGTGTGTTAAATATGTAATTCATTGTTTTAGAAAGATTTGATTTGATTTAGAAAGATCATATTTGATTTAGAAAGATTAGATTAGATATTTTTTGGTTTTTATAGTTTGGGATTTAGCTTGAGATGCAAGTTAACCTAAATCTATAAATAGGGAAGAACCCTTATCATTGTAATCATCAAGTTTGATAATCACAGTTTTGCAGTTGCAAAGTGATAATAAAATTCCACAGTTGTGGGCAGAGAGTTACTCTGCAGTTTATACCCATCTTCTTAAAATGTGTTCTTGTTTTTGTTCATTGTCATTACATAACAACCTTGAGATCGAGATTGAGAAGATTTCACTATAGATTGTGGTTGAATTCCAACAGTAATGTGTGTTCTAAGTCTCTCAATATACCATCCCCTATACACAATTTTTTCTATAATCTAATCCAGTGTTTTTGTTTTATCTACGTTGTTGCCAAAACACTTGTCATTATGAAATCTCCAAATGTTGTAGATAGTTTCCGTAACCGCTAGCCTAAAGATGGATGCTCTACATCCCTCACCTTTGCTGCACAAGATAAGCCAATCCACGTCTTCATGCCAAGTTTTAGGCTCATGGCTAACATAGATCCATTCTAGGACCTTTTTCCAGATGTTACAATTATTTACTCTTATTTATTTATCTATCTATTTATTTATTTATTCTCAAAGTTATATTCAAGCATTTTTATTTAAATATTGCTTAACACTTCGGATACTTCATTCTCATGTTAATGTCTTATTAAAAAAATAGATTTTACTTTAGTAACCTATTTTATATTTCATTATGTTTAATTGAAAATCATCTTATACAATAATATTTTCATATGAACATATTGTCAAAAGAAATTTCTTTTGATATTTTCCGGGTATAATCATTCCACAAATACGGAGATTAATTAATCGAAGGGAGTTTCTTAATACACCACCCATGTTTCTTATACACACTATGTCAAGAAAGGGAAAAGACAGCACTTTTTTTTGCCTTTAACAGCGCTTAAAAACGCTGCCTAAGGTGGCGCTGTTGTAGGTAAAGACAACGCTTTTTTTATGCAAAAGCGTTACTAAAGGCCTACTTTAGGCAGCGCTTTACCTTGAAAAGCGCTTTCTAAAGTAGGCCTTTATCAGCGCTTTTTGAGGCCTTTTATGTTTTCTTTTGGCATCTTTAGGCAGCGCTTTTTCAGGAAAAAACGCTTTCTATTGTCCCTCTTTAGACAACGCTTTTTAAAGTGCTGTCTAATGTATTTTTTATTTCACTTTAAGGTAGCGCTTTTAATGGAAAGCGTTGTCTATTGTGTACTATAGACAGCAGTTTTTCTAAAAAGCGCTTTCTTTTCTTCACGTAAAATTTGCTTTTTAAAAGCACTTTTTTAAAAATCAGAATTTAGGAAGCGTTTTTTGTTTAAAAGCGCTGCCTATTCCTTATTTTTTAGAAAACATTTTTTTGGAAATAATACCATAAACCTGTATAATTCAAGCCTTTGATAAACCATTATAATCCAAAATATATACACCATTACCATTCAAAACCATACAACACTCCAAAACCATTCAAAACCATTCAAAATATATAATCCATTCAAAACCACTCCAAAATATATACACCATTACCATTCAAAACCATTCAAAATATATAATCCATTATAATTCAAGCCTAAGATTCCTAATATACACCCACTTCCAAAACTATACAACATTTCATAACTACACAACAACTTCCATACCTTATATGATTCTTTTCTCAATAAAGTATTCACACAATTATAATTTACTTTATAATAATAATTAAATTATATATATATATATATATATATATATATATATATATATATATATATATATATATATATATATATAAAAGTAGTCTCTAATTAATACAATTTAATTATAATATTGTAATAATTACTTCATAATAATACATTAATCTCTTTATTACATAATAATGTATACAAAAATGTAAATATGATTTATTATGAATAAATGTTAGTTATAGGGTCATATTATTAACTTTTCTTTCATTAATTTAAAAAAAAAAATCTATTTTTATTTTTTCTATTTAATTTCACTTTTGTTTGGTTGTCTATATTTGAATAAAATCATGAAAACATATGAACATGAAATATTTTACAGAAACATATATTTTTGCTATTTGATTTTTTTACTATAAATTATTATATTATTCAAAATAATTTATATAAAATTATAATTTACTTTATAATAAATTAAATTTAATTATAATATATTTCAATTAAATTAAATTATCTTTCTCTCTCTCTCTCTCTCTCTATATATATATATATATATGAGAAAAAAGGATATACACCGACAGTGTAAAATATTTTTGCACTGTCAACCAATGACAGACGTGTATCCCGCCACATCACACTTTTATTTTTAAAATACTGTTATGATTTGACACTTTAAAATAATTTGATTGGATGTCTGTGTAATATTTCTTTATACTGGCAGTGCACTTCCTTTAAACTATATATATATATATATATATATATATATATATATATATATATATATATATATATATATATATATATATATTCAATTAATACAATTGGCAAGTTATTCAATTATAATATTTTTATAATTACTTCATATTAATACATTAATCTTTTTTTTAAATAATGTATACAAAAAATATAAATATGCTTTATTATGAATAAATGACAGTTAAAGTGTTATATTATTAAAATTTCTGTCATTAAGTTAAAAAAAATTATATTTTTATTTTTTCTATTTCATTTTCCTTTGTTTAATTTTCTATACTTGAATAAAATAATGAAAGCATATGAACATTAAATGTAATTTATAATATTAAATATGAAATTTATGATTATTTTATATAACTTATAACTTATACTATAGAATCATTATTTTAATAATGATTACAATTATTTACTTTGATTTTCTATAATATTTAATAAATTATATTTGCACGTCCAACACCATATCTCACCAAAAAAACATACTCGTGTGTAGGCATGAGTGTGTTATTAGAAATGATTTAAAACGCTTCATACCAGCCTTAAGAATGATTGATTTAATTAACTTGTATATTTATCTTTAACTACTTTTTTAATTTTTTGTTTTTAATAATTAAATTTAAATATTTTCTATTTTATTTAAATTTCAAAACCAATATTTTCTAATAAATTTCAAAACCAATATTTTCTATTTTGTTTTTAAGAATGATTGATTTAATAAATATTTTCTATTTTATTTTCTATTTTAATAAATGCAACATTAAACTTAATTCTTTTATATCATTATCTTTTTGGACTTTTATGTAAAATTATGTTTCTGCTTATTTTCAACTAATTTTAATTTTGGATATTTATCTGTCTCATTTATTTAAATTTAGAAATCCTTTTATTATTACAACTCTATCAATCCTAAAAATAAGCATATATTTTTTTTATATTTTTCACAATTGTTTTTTTACAAATTATGTGTTTAATAGTTTTTTTCCTTTTTTCCAATAATATTTTAATATTTTCAAATTTGTTTAAATTCTCATGACTAATTGGGTAACATATCCGCGGTTCACACCAGAACCCGTGCGGACGCACGGGTTTCCCACTAGTTTTCTAAAAAGCGCTTTCTTTTCTTCACGTAAAATTTGCTTTTTAAAAGCATTTTTTCAAAAATCAGAATTTAGGAAGCATTTTTTGTTTAAAAGCGTTGCCTATTCCTGATGCTCCTGCAATCCTCGTCCACACCTGTAGTTAAGGATTGAGATAGGGTCTCCTGAAATTCATTTACATATCGACAATTATTAGTGGGGATTAAAAATTAATTATATGTTAGTAAACTTTTGATTTAATTAAAGACATAATGTTATACTTACACATTCGTCAAAAACATGTTGAACATCGTCCCTAACAACTCCATCCTTGCCGACACGAGCAGCCTTCCACAAAACATGTCCCGGAAGAGATGTTTCTTCACTTTTACTCTCTTCTAACTACACATTGAGACAAATAATAAGATCATCAATTATAACACATTGAGATAATTAATAAGATCATAGCATTTATATATACTTACCATTTTTTGCTGTAAGCGTGCATATCCCAAACGCCCTTTTTTGTATGGATACGCCGGTTTTGATGCTCTTTGCCGATTCATGTCACTCACTTGCTGGATAAACAAGTTTAAGTCATATCAGAACAATCTAATTCAACAAGTATACAATACAATTAATAGATATGACAAATTAACATTACATGGAATTTTTCGGTTCTTCGTTTGGCTACAAATGTCTCCCATTCTTCAGGTGTAATCAAATCTGCATACTTCACTGAAAGTTCTGCTTCAACAAACTTCCCTTGCTCATCCTTTAGAAAAGTGGTTGATAAAAAAGTTCGAAACCCTCTGAGTCTTTTTCCAGCCAATTGAAGACAATACTTTTTTCGGCTTTCATCAATGTTAAAAGACCTCTACGAAAAACATACACATAGAGTGTGTTAGTATAAGTAATTTAAAGACATAATTGTCAAAAAAAATTAATAACATCAATCATATATGGTACGTACCTGTATTTCAGTGTCGCATCTGCGAAGATCAACAGGCGGAAAAACAGAAGAGTCGCCACCGAACGTTATTTATCCCAACGCAGGAAAAGGAAACGATCGAAGAAAACCTCAACAAAGGGAAAGGAATGGTCATCGCAACCATAGTCTGGGTTCGGGAGTCGGTTACGCAAGAGGAAGGTATTAGCACCCCCTCGCGTCCATCGTACTCGATCGATGGGATCCACGCTTATTGTTATCGATCAAAGGGTGTAGGTTATCTGAAGCTCAACTACTAACTGGAACGGGATGAAATGAATAAAAAGGAACGGGGAAAAAAAGAAAAGAAGTAACTCGATAGGACATCGTCGTCCTAGGCCTACGTATTCCCTCGGGAGCGGGAAAGTCAGAGTCAACGTAGTTCGGAGGACTACGGGATTATGCTCGCTAGGTATCGCGCCTGTGCCTACGTATCCTCAACCTAACCAGAGAGAGGAAATCAGAGCAGTCATAGTTATACCCACTACGGGTTAATAAAGGGAGACCAAAGGGTTGATAAATAATGTTGTGCTCGCTGAGATCTCGCACGATCTCCTGCCTACGTATCTCCATTAACCAATGAAGAATCAGAGCGACGTAGTTCCCCTCACTATGGATGACTTCTGCTTTGTTTGTGTTTTTTAGTGGAAGACGCCAACATTCGCGTTCCAGCAGTTTAGGTGTTGCCGCTCGTTGTGCGGAGTCTTACGTGTTTACCTGTTTGCGGTAGAACGGAAATGACGTTTCCTTTATGAATGAAGTGAGGGAGATAAGAAGAGAATAATTGTTTGTTTTATGCTTTTTAGAAGAAAGTGTTTTGAAGTTTGTTTGAAACTCGCATTGCACTAAAGTCTATGACATAGGAACGAATGCGTCGCATGGTCGTCCCTAACAGGACATATGCTAAACACTCTAGAAAGGCGAAGGGAGACCCTCCCCCTTTCATTTCCCATGTACTTAAGGCTCATGACGTACCACGCTTGTTGTCTTTATTACATGTTTTTTATTTTGTTTTGAGATGAGAGAAGAGACTCAAGTTGTAAAGTAAAATCTAAGGGGAGACTAATTGTTGTCCTAATGTTATCATACAATGGTGGCCCTATAGTTGAGTTAAGGAGAGAAAAGAAGGAACTTCTACCTAGATGGATAAGTAGGGATTGCATTACCTAATGCTCATCCTACCTTAACCTTAATAAAAAATTAAGGTTAAGCTAAGATCCCAAAGGGGTGTGAAAGAGTTACACAAACAAGCATTATATCATACAATCCACTAATGAAAGAAATAGAGAAAGTAAAATAGAAAGAGATGAAAGAAGAGTTGAGTATTCATGTACTCAAGTACCTTACCTCATAAGCCAACCTAAGCAACCTTGGTTAAAAGAAGGTAAATCACAAGCACTAGTTACCAATTAGTTGAAAAGTTATGCATTAAGTTCCTAAACTAAGACTATGTGTCTTATACTTGTTTTAGGTGCAACATACAACTATAAACAATGCAAGATGAGTTCTAAGGGTGAAGTAACATGCATAGGTCAGTAAGTATACCTAATTAACTTCTACTTATGTTAACATGTCAAAAGAAATAAAACTAGGTCAAACTATGTATCAAAACAACACACAAATGCACATTGTTTACAAACTAGATGAGAATGGGTGTTTAGGAATCATGTAAGTGGATTGGGACATGAATATTTCATCAAAGTCCAAAGTGAATAATGTGGGTTGATGGGTGTAAATTTCATTGGGTTAACATGGAAGTCATGTATCAAAAGTATTCACAATGTTTAAGCAAGTTGTGCACAAGTATAGTCAACTAGGATGCAACATACAATTAGTGCTTATGGAAAAGACATGTGAGGATGATTACATGCTATGGTATGGTATAAAGTCAGAAGTGATTTCATGTTAAGGATGCATAAAACAACTCTCAATCATCATAGAAGTTCACAATATTTCAAGTTTTATAAGCTATAGCAAAGCACCCTCAATACAAATTCAACTAGTTCCTAAAAGACTTGTAAACTAAAAATCAAACAATGAATGAAGAGTAAGATGTATACATACATGAATGAAGGTTTGCTTCAGTAGAGTGGGGCTCCTACAAGTCATGTTCAAAGCATACAAGTGTCATACCCCAAATTTTGACCACTAATATTTCCCATCATTGTGTAAATTATTACCACAATATGGATGAACCATTATGCCTCATTAGTCTCCCCAAAGATGGGTGAGCATCCACTACAATCAAGCTTAGGGTTTCAAGCCCTCTCAGAGCTCTTAGACAAAGGATCAATCAAGGAATGACATGATCTTCAACTTGTCTAACCTCTCAAACATCCACAAAGGATCAAGAGGACTCCCACTTCAAGGATTAAGCACAAGGCTGCTCCCTTCTAGGTGGATCGAGCCTCAAGATCGCCAGTGTCACCAAATTAGGGTTTTGGTCGACCAGGGCCTCCAGGTGGAAATTTTCCTCTGGGCATGAGCTAATTCTTCAAAGCATAACTTGAATTACTCCATGGAACATCATGGGCCCAATCATCAAGTCAATGTAACCTCAGGGGATGCATTCATTAAAAATCAGGAATTAGGGTTTCCTGACCTAATTCACCCCTAAGTTAACTTTTGGGACAAATCATGAGCCAATACCTCAAGAGATAATTTGAGGGTCCATAACACACCACATTGATCCATTTGCAACAATGGACTGGTCCAAGAAGCTTGAGCAAAAAGTTTCAATTTCATCTGAACCACAATTAGGGTTTCGCGGGAAAAGTCAACTGTGCCTTTGACTTTTGACCCAGGCATGCTCCCAAACCTTGGGACATGATTCAATACACCCTATAACACCTATGAAATCAATCCGTCAAGTTTGATTTAGGTCAAGGACTTGATTTCATAGAGGATCGCACAGTTTGGAGTTCATCTGACAAAAAGTCAACTGTGCACAAAAGTCAACTTTGACTTTTTGAGATTTTTCACAATTATGGTTCTTTGACCCTAAAATGATGTTAATGTATGATTGGAATCATCATTCATCAAGAAAAATAAAGAAAAGTGGGATAACTTGTAAAAGGGGTAACCATAAAAACTTAGAAAATTTTCTAAGTTATGGAACAAAGTAGCTAGGGTACCAACTTTGGAGGATCATAACTCTTAAACCACAAGGCCATTTTTCCCCATTCAAAGCTGGATTTGTATCCCTCATGGCCCTCTACAAAAGCTTCAACTACACCTCATTCCAATTCATCATGGATTTTGAGTTATGGAATGATCAAAATGGCTGAAAACATGCAATGCCACTTTTTCCAACACTTAGTGAAATTTTCACTAAGTCAGAATCTGCCTTTACTTTTTTCCAAATGTAGGGGCATTTTTCACTTGGATCCAAAAAGTATCAAAACCAACTATGATCAAACAGTTGGTGTATCATATGAGGGCTTTCCAAAATGGCCAAGATCTCCATCAAATTCCATTTGAGCCATGACATATGACAATGCCAATATGCCTTGCTGCAAACTGTCATGGCAAGGCAGATTTAGGAGTTTTGCTCGATTTGCTCAAATTTTGCAAAGGGCAAGCAAATCTATCCATCTGAACACCTCAAGGGGGGACCAAGGAGGAACCCACTCTGATCCCAAGCCTCCCAAGTCTTTGGAACCAAAAGTAGCCTGTCAAACCTAGAAATCCCTAAAGAGGGGACAAGACTCTAATTTTGTTTTGGAGCATTTAATGGATGCACCAAGGTGGCATGGACTGAGCCATTTCTAACTGAATTCAGTCAAGACTTATCCAAGACCAAGGGAACCGGCAGCCTGTGCCCTAACCTCTAGTCAATGGCTAGAGGAGACTTGGATTCTCATTGATCAACATTGGCCAAACCTATGCAACAGTTGTCATTTACTATTCCTTGCAAAACAAACTTGCTCTACTGTAAATAGAGCTCATTTGTGATCAGTTTGAGTACACCAAAGCCATCAAATAGTTGCTTTCCTCAAAATCACCTTCTCACTTCCAAATTTGCCTTCCAAAGCAAGTCACTATCGGGTTTTGAGTTTGAGAGCAATTCCAATCAAACCAATCACACACACCTCATAAACATCACATAGAAGTGATCCAAACACTCACACAATATCTGGAACACCAAAATCATAAAATCACTAGCCAATTGCTCAAGTTCTTAACAGATTTGCAGTTGGGATACCATCTTAAGTTCCAGATCATTTCCATTCATTCCAAGCATCCAGACACACTCCATGGCACCTAGGGAAGTTGTCCATATCCTTGGAACCAAGCTGTAACACCTCTATCATAAAACACGATCACCAGTTGCAAGTGGTAAGCATGAGCCCTTCTAACTCTATGATCCATGAATTTTTTGCTGCACAATAATTTGTCCATATGCTCATAATCATGCATAGAGTGTTTTCCCTCAATCAATTGTTTTGTTTGAATCGTGTATGGAATTTCAGAGCCTTCATGCAAATTTTAGGTTTCTTGAGGTTTCTCTTTGATTTCTTATTCCATGCTTAAAATAAATGAAATTAAAGACCATAGACATGATCGTGAGGTGAAAACGAGCAAATTGATATGTAGATTGCATGATATAATCAAGTATTCAGTGAGATTGGATAGAAAATGCAAATCTGCAGAAACAGAGGGTGGCGCGTGTTCTTGACATTGTTCTTGGCGCCTTTTTTCAAAATTTGAATATTTGAATTTTTGTGATTTTATTTAATTGATTCAAAAATTAATTTATCTCTGAGTTTTAATGATTTTGAGTTGATTCTTTTTTTAATAATTCACAAAAATGTTAAAATATTTTATTTTCCCAAAAAATCCCAAAAATATTATTTATTTCATATACTTGATATTTTTGTAAAGAATTAATATTTTAATTGTTTTTGACATTTAAAATATTTTCTCCCTCTTGGTTTTTCAAATTTTTGTGATTTCCAATCGTTTTGTGGATAGAAACATAATTTTTGAAACATTAATCCAAGATCACAATTTGTTTTCCACATGTTTAACAATTTTGATCACTTTAATTGAATTTTTATTCAATTAAAATACATTTTGGAAACAAACTATGGTTTTTGATTAATTCAACCCTCGTCAAACTTTTTCAAACCTTTGGGCCTCTAATAGAGCGTAAGACCCATCCCATTTGTAAATACAAAATAATTTGGGCCTCAGTCGTTGTATAAGTCCCGATACGATTTTCAAAATAACAGTGCGATCGTTGTTTTCCTCTGGGCCTCTCCTTGAGTTGTAAGCCCCATCATTGTTGTACAAAACTTTTTTGGGCCTCTAATAGAGTGTAAGACCCAATCCCCTTTTAACCAAAACAATTTTGGGCCTCAGATATTGTATAAGTCCCTCTGCGTTAAAAGAAAATCTCGACGCGATCGCCAGTTCAAAAATCAAACCCTATGGGCCTACCCTCGTGTTATAAGCCCCATTCTTTTTCTTTAAAAAAAATCATTGGGCCTCTAGTAGAGTGTAAGACCCAACCCTTTGTAGAAACCAAAATAATTTGGGCCTCAGTGTATTGTATAAGTCCCGACACCATCAAAAAGTTTGGCACGATCGTCGCCTTTTAAAACAAAACCTTTGGGCCTCTCCTTGAGCTGTAAGCCCCACCACTTGTACAAAAATAAACCTTTGGGCCTCTTGAGAGAGTGTAAGACCCATCCCTTTGTACAGAAAACCTTTTTTGGGCCTCAGTCACTTGTATAAGTCCCTGTACAATGTACAAAACAACAATGCAATCACTGATAAAACCTTGGGCCTCTCCTTGAGCTGTAAGCCCCAACAATCTTTTCAAAGCACTTTCTCCTTTGATTTTGAATATAGTATTGTTATCAAAGTTTTCTTTGTTGAACAACTAACCAAACAGCATGGAAGCTCTACAACCGAGTAAGTGTTTACCCGCTTTCTTTATCCATTTTCATATATATATAACTGTAATGTGGGGCTGCTCACTGTAAGTCTTCTTTCACAGACTTTTATATACTTGTCAAATATCGTAATACTAGTATAGTTATTTAAAGTTTTCCCCGGCAACTACGTCTAGCACTAGGTAAAGCCATGTTGGTCACTCTTAAATACAAACAAAACTAGATCCCCATAGGATTACCAGACACAGCCTTCCCTCCTCTTGGGGTTAAACAATATGGAGACGTGAAAGGCAGCATTCTCAGTGAACCCTTTCTCAGACTGTCACTCTTAGAAATTTTCAAAGAGACTCTACTCCCCAGAGATGATCTTTTCTCCGTGAATGGCATCTCTTGAGTTTCTTCCAAATTCTCAGACTTTTCTGGCTTGATCTATTCTCGGTGAATGGCATGTCTTGAACTTCTCGGGGTTTGGGGACCCACAGGCTTCTTAAAAGCATCCCCGCCTCCTCTTGGGCATTGTACAAGGACCCTTCGGCTTCTTAAAAGCTCTCATGCCTCCTCTTGGGCTTAGTACAAGGACCCAGAGACCTCTACAGGTATAGGAACAGAACCTAGTCATCAATTTGCTAGAGTTGTCTTTCTGAGTCAAGTGTCAGACCAGTTAATGGGTTGACCATCATCCCTTAACATGCCAGCTGTTGCACCCCAAATTTTACCCTCAGAGTCGTCTGATCTTTTTCATATCATTTTAAATCGGCTTTTTCGCATTTTAGCTAAAACTTTCCATATCATTAATCATGCATTTTTTTTATCATTATTATTGTTTTTTTCTTAGATTATTTAAAATTAATTTAGTCTATTTTCTCAAATTTAATTTTTATATATATTGTGTTTCAAGTAGATTTAATTTAGTTTATTTTATAATTTGCATTTAATTTAGTTTATCTGCAATTCAAATCAAATTCAATTTCTTTTTTAGTCCAAATCTATCCAAGATTTAATTTCAATTTTAATTTAGTTTTTATATTAATTTAGTTAATTATATTATTTTTAAGTTAGTATATTTTTTAGATTAATTCTATTAATTTGGTATAGTCTATTTTTAATTTTAATTCTAATGTAAGTTTAATTTTCAATTAGTTTACATTTTTATTATTATCTTTACTTTTATGTTTTATTGAGTCTCAAGAAAACTCCCACTAGCCAAAAACAAAGTGCCAGCCTTGCTGACTTTTCACTATAGGTTCTAATGTCCCATTGATACCACAAAACCCGTGTAAAGTATTCAAGTACATCACCTTTTGTACTTGCAAGATGACATTCACAAGCCACCAAGACATTCACTTGGCTCAAGATGGATGGTACAAGATCATGCGCATAGGAGCTACTCAGCCATGTTTTCTCTGCAGGATAAACACAAAGACCAATGTGTCTGCATTGCCATTAACAATTGCCTTGTCTATAGAAGGGTGTTCACTCTTCATTGTTTAGGGAGGAACGAACACAACAACAATTCTGCACAAATCAGCCAAACCACACCATATCTCTCTCTCTCAAATATCTCTCACACCACACCAAACCAAAAACTCACACAACCCCAAAAACATGAAAATACCTTCTCAACACACATCAAACAGAAGATAAAAAAACATATCACATAACAGCCTTGTGCGAATTGCCACGAAGAGTCACCAACAACCCATGTGAAGATCACTCATCCACCGTGTTGTTGAAAACTCTTTCACGACCATCACCACATGACTTACAAACCTGCATAAACTCTCTTTCAACCTCTCCTTTTTTTTTCAATCTTAATAACCACTTTTCTTCCGCCTCAATCTCGCCGCAGTTTCCTCACAGCCCTTACATTCCTCCGCTGTGCATTTTTTTCTCAATAAATCATCACCATCCAAAATCATCTCAGCTACGAACCAAAACCGATTCACCTTCATCTGTCCTTATCACCTTGCGCCGCCGCAATAACCACCATAACCCATCGCCACCACCGGCGACCACCACACCCATTTCCGACCATTCCCAAAAAATCTTTGAACAAACCCCAAATCAAACCAGGATAGAGATGATGTAGAAGGAAATGAAACAAATCAAAACCGAAACCCTAATTTAATCGAACCTGAGCGAGATGAAGACGAACGAGACCGAACTGAGCGGTGGAGGATTTGAAGCTAAGCAATTGGGTTTGAACGAATCCTTGATTGTCGTTTTGTGGCCTGTTGTTTCCGATCTTTGCGTTCGAAGTTGTTGTTGTTGTTCTATTTTGAGAGACGCTACATTCTAAAAAATCCTTGTTTTGTCATTTTCTGAAATACTGATGCGTTGTTCTCCCTTCATTCCAATGTGTTTTCTTTTTTTTTTCTTTTTTTCTTTTTATTTCAATGTATGGATGTTTAGTGGGCTTGTGAGCCCGAGTCTTTTGTTGACCACCCTTTCTCTTGTTAGTTTATTTAAAAGAAACCTGGCTGTTCTTTTTTTTAAGGTTTGTTTTCATTTGATTGTTGGACTTGTTCAAGTCCATTGGAGATTATTTCCATAATCACCACCATCTAAATCCAGCGCACCTCCTCCATTCTTTTTTTTATATATATAATTTTTGTTTATTTTATTTCAACATGAGTTTAGTTTCTTCTTTTTATAAAGAGATTTTGAATCAATGTCATGTCCAAAAAAACTTGTTTCAATTTGCTCGTTTTATTTAAGGTTGGTTTGGATTTTATGATTAATTTTATTTTCATTTCGAGCCCGCTTCTTTATTTTTGGGCCGATGATATTACAGTAATCACGACTTAGTCGATTTATCAAATTACTAAAAGTCGTGATATGTATGAGGCCACCTTCATTATTTTATCGGTCGATGAAAGTCGAATATCATAGATTATCGGTTTCTCGATTAAATCCTGATTAAGACGAGACCGACTTTATTTCTACTTCATTCTGTATTTTCTTTTTTCTTCATTTTCATTTTTGACCGATGAAGTCTTTCTATTCACGAACGTTGTTAGCAAAGCGACGAACCTTCATTATTTCAAATCTGTAGTGAGTGATCATCGAGATCTCTTTCTATACTTTGAGATCGAGATAGGTTACCTTCGACTAATCAACGAGAGTTTGTGACTCAAGACGAGGTCTCCACCTTTTCTTTTTGTGTGGCACGATTTTGTTAGAGAATGATCCTCTATATCATTTCTTTATCGTGTCTTAACACAAAGATCGATTTGTGCATCCTTCTATAGTATGGTCTTCCTCATAGACCGTACTACGACGGTTTAGCACTACATTGGACCCGTTTCCTCGATCCAATAAATTAATCGTTAATCACTTAATCACTAAATTTACTTTCCGTCAATATTATCTTGATTTTTATTTTCTGTCAAATATTATCCTGATTATTATTTTTGTTTATATTATTATTGTTCATATCTATATCTTGTTCATATTGTTCATACATCATTCAAAAACACAATAATAAATATCGAAACCCTAAAAAACTCAATTGAATGGACTGTGGTTATTATTATGTTTTGGATTGAGGACTTAGATTTAGAACTCTTTACCCTATGCTCTTGGAGTGGAGGTTTTGATCTTGGTTTGTCAGTGGCTCACCAGCATGCACTCTATTTTGGGTTAGATCTTTCTATCTCTTGCTCATTTACATTGATGCATTTTTATCTCTCGATGTTTGCTTGTATATATGTTTACCTGACATTGTTTTAGCATTTTAGCATGTTAAGCATGATACTATGCATTTATTGTCATTCTTTGATTTATTATCACTTGACTTTGATATCTTGATTATTACCATGTTCATATCTTGTTCATTTTATCTTGATTATTATACTTGTTCATATTCATATTGTTCATTGTATATTCATACTTGACTCACTTGACCCTCCTTCCAAAGGAAAGATCTTTACTTTGACTCCTAAGTCACAAACCTTTCCCATTTCATCCTTGGCCTCATAAGAGCCGTTTCCCTCATAGTTTAGTAATAGGATGGAGTTATCATGAACTCCATGTGATTCTCACTATCATGAGAACACACTTTGCCTTTTACTCAGACTTACAGAGTTATCATGAACTCTGTGTGGTTCTCACTATCATGAGAATTCACTTCCTCCCTTCATAATGTAGACTTAGAGAGTTATCGTGGACTCTACGTGAGCTTATGCTCATTCCCTTTGGAACGTTGGCCATAGTCAATGTTTCCTTTTCTTTCACCCTTAGTTAGGTGAACTACGGTTGCTCTGATTCTTTAGTCAGATACGTAGGCACAAGATACGACGTCTTGGCGAGCAAAACTTAGTGTACATATCTTTAGGTCTTTACCTTATCATAGATATTCCTTAGCAAGCAAACATAACATAACACAAACACTAACAAGAGGTTCCCGTAGAGTACTACGGATACTTAGGGTGCTAATACCTTCCCTTTGTATAACCAACCCCCGAACCTAGATTCTCTTTTTAGGGTTTTCGTTCTTTACCCTTTCCTTTGGATAAATCAAAGCTCGGTGGTGAATGTTATGTTTTGTGATGCAAGTTAATAAATAGCTTGTTATCCGATTCTCGCCGCAACACCAGCCTTCTCTTAGGCATCATACAAAGATCATTCACTACCTGAGAATCGATTTCTCAAAACACCCGTAGACTTGGACAGTCTCAATTTGGATTTCCCATTTCCTTAAAGAACGGGAAATAACCCTGATCCTCTGAACAATCCCTAAGCACAACATTACCCATATAAGAACTTATTTTCTCTTTATCCAATATATTGGACCTGTCACTAAACTAAAACAGTTACAATAGCCTCCTCTTAGGCTTTGTATAATGATCCTTCCTCAGTGAAGTTAGGCTCCTCTTGGGCTTTGTACAATGATTCTCCCCGGCGGAGCTAACCTTTTTCAAACTCTCTTGTTGAGTATAAAAGACTCTCTTGTTGAGTCACTTCCCTTTTCAGCCTCCATCTCGGGCTTCGTACGAGATACAAAATCACTCTCTTGTTGAGTATAAAAGACTCTCTTGTTGAGTCACTTCCCCTTTCAGCCTCCATCTCGGGCTTCGTACGAGATACAAAAGCACTCTCTTGTTGAGTATAAAAGACTCTCTTGTTGAGTCAATCCCTTTCAGCCTCAATCTCGGGCTTCGTACGAGATAAAAAACACTCTCTTGTTGAGTATAAAAGCACTCTCTTGTTGAGTCAACCCTTTTAGCCTCTCTCTCGGGCTTCGTACGAGACACATAAAAGCACCCTCTTGTTGGGTCACTAGCCTCCTCTTAGGCTTTGTATAAGGAAACCCCCAATTGAGTCAATCAATCTTTTAGCATCAAAAGTTGTGCCTCGTTCATAGTATACAAACATCAACAAATCCTTTTCCCCCATCTAATTGCTGAAAACGGCAAGCCTCTGGATTATTTACATCCACGCCACTGTCCCTCTTTTAGCATGAGAAATTCCTAAGGAAAGATGGCATTGCTCTAAACTGAGTTAAAGTCTTCTCCTTCGGGTTAAAAAACCCCTATAAAGGAAATTATGGCATTGCTGGATTCACATATCCCAGTTAAAGTAATTCTCCTTTATAACCAGTCACCCAACAGTTGTGGCAGACAGATGCCCCCTTTAGAGATGACAAATTCTCTCTAAAGTCAAAACCCTTTAGCTTCACATCTTGGGCTTCGAACAAGATACAAATAGACCCTTCAGCTTCACATTTTGGGCTTTGAATAAGATACAAACCACCTTTAGCTTCATGTCTTAGGCTTTGAACAAGACACCAAAACAACCTTTTTCCTCCCACATGATAGGAGGAACTACGATCTCTCTGATTTCCCTGTTTCATCAAACGGGAATACGTAGGCATAAGATTGAAAAAATCTTAGCGAGCACACTAATCAAAAAACCCAAAATCCCGTACCTTCATACATCAATCGAAAAGCATCAGTCCTAACATCCCACCAATAGCCTAGACACTATTTCAACAAAATAACCTAAGAGAGACCCAAAATCTTTGTAGCATCTGTAAACCAATAGTCATCTGTTTAAATCAGTATGCAAGCAGGGTTAATTGGAGACATTTATTTCCCTTCCTTCATCAGCTTCAATAGGATAAAAAATGAATCGAGCTATAGTACCCAAAAGTGATAGTGTTTCGCAACCACGCATAAAACTTGCGCTATAGAAAAAATGGCGACTCTGCTGAGGATGTCAGGGTTCGAGATCTTGTTCTCTTCACATCTCTTAGGTAGAAAACCCTGATTTCACAGAAATGACAGCTCGGCTGGGGAGTCATTGTCTGTATAGGATCATAAGACTAGAGGTCTAGGATGATTAAGACAAATATATATACTGCTTCTCCTAATTGATATTTGTGTTTATTTTTCTGCTAATGGGAATGCGTGTGATGCCGCATGTGGAAAGATTGAGTATACACCTAAGATAGTTAATGGTAATGCGGGTAATCTTACTGGGAGTGAATTCCAGTTAAGAGCCCCCGATCGACCATCAAACTCAGTGGAGACTCCCTTTGCAGAGACATTGCCTATACGACTTCGGTTGTTGAAAGTAGTGTGGTCGACTGGGTTATCTGAGAAGCTGAGGTTTTTAGCAGACTTGAGCCATTTTGTAGTGCGGAAGCTATCGGAAATAGTTGTCACGTGATACTACCCTCATTTGAGATCACTCCAGGATACATCAGCTCGCTGGCGATCCGCTTGCTGTTGTTATCCCAGAGGGGTCAATGATTTTGCGGACAGGTACAAAAAATCACCAGTATAAACCTTTGGGGGGGTAGAGCCTTGACTTCATGACATCGACCCTTTGACCCCATGTTTTTTCTGTGTTTTTGTGTGCTGCATTCATACATTCATTTAAAAAACATTAAAACAAAGAAAATCTTCTCTTCTAGTCTCTCTTTTTCAAATTAAACTAAGACAATGATTGTAAATGTCAGAGAGAAAGGAGATTGTGCTAATGGATTTTGGTAGAAGGAAAACTCATAAGTACACCTTCAAGGTTCCAAAGTTAGAGGATTTAAGAAGTCTGGTGAGAATGATCACCAACCACGAGGCTTTCAGAGCCAAGTATGGGGGACTGCTGTCCTTGTTAAGGGTCCACGTAATTGAGGGAATCCTGTCCATACTCATTCAGTTTTACGATCCGGTTTATCACTGTTTCACATTCCCGGATTATCAGCTAGCACCAATGCTGGAGCAGTAATCTCACCTGACTGATTTACATATTACTGATCAAGCTCCCTTTTCTGGACTGGAAGAAATTCCAAAGGATCAAACCATTGCAAGAGCAATTTATTTGGATGAGTCAGAAGTCAGGACTCACATGACCACTAAGGGTGGCATCCAAGGTTTGCCAGCCCAGTTCTTGACAAAGAAAGCCCTGTACTTTGCCAGTATAGGGAACGTGGCCGCTTTCGAGAGCATCTTTGTTTTCCTCACCTACGGGTTATTTTTGTTTCCCAACATTGATAACTTTGTAGATATCAACGCCATTAAGATTTTCCTGATTGGAAACCCTGTACCGACCTTACTCGCAGATGCGTATCATTCGGTACACTTAAGGAATTTATACAGCGGAGGAATGATCACGTGTTGTGTGCCTCTGCTATACAAATGGTTCACTTCCCATTTGCCCAAGTCTTCTGCATTTTGGGATCAAAAGAATACTTTACGTTGGTCGCAGAGAATCATGTCTCTTACCAACTCTGACATCGATTGGTTCAACCGAATCTACGACGGGATCAGAATCATTGATCGTTGTGGAAATTTCCCAAATGTACCCCTTATAGGAACTAAGGGAGGAATCAACTATCATCCGGTGTTAGTTCGTCATCAATTTGGATACCCGATGAGGCATGTCCCGCGGAGTGCTCATCTGGAAGGTTTTTTCTTCAAGGAAGGAGAAAATGACATGGCACTAAAGACAGAAATAGTGCACGCTTGGAAACACGTTCATAGGAAAGGAATAGAGTCTCTAGGAAAACCAGATTGTGTCTCGGTGGAGCCTTATCTCCACTGGGTGCAAACTATAGCTCTCAAGCTGAGGATGCCTTACCCTCGTCAGGAAGTTCTTCCATGAAGGGACTCTGCCCTTTATTTCATGTCTGAGACGGAAAAACTTTAGGTTACTCTCAGTAAAGTTCAGCAGGAGAAGAGGTCTTGGAGGAATAAGTACCGTATTCTCAATGTGGAATATAAGAAAATACAGCAACTGTTAAGGGAAAAAGATGCTCTGGTTGAAATTTTATAGCAACGTGCTATAGAAAATCAGGATGACCAAAGGAATTTGCTCGCTTCTTTCACTTGGAAAAGGAATGACAACCCGACAACGGCCCAAGAGCCCCGGTCAAAGAAAAGGAAAGTACCAGAACCAGCACCTGAGCTCTCTTCAGAGAGGACTCAGGATCCATTAGTTTAGATTTCCTTTTTCAGCACTTTTTAATCTACTGTATTTCCATTTCTGCAATCCTTTGAATTCAATAAAATGGGGTTTCCCCACTGTTTGATATTTGCAATCCAATTGTCAAAGTTTAATTTGAATAAATAAAAATAATTAATAATCATTGCATATCATTCATCATTCTCGCGTAAATGCATTCTTCTTACCTACGAATCTCACGTTTGTGTTTCAGTTCTAGAGTCAAACTGTCTCATTTGTATAATACTCGGGCCAATCGTCAGAAAAAGATGGATGATCTCGAGGAAGAGAACAGAGAGTTGAGAGAAGAGATCGACAATCTGAAAGAGGATCTGAGAAAGCTTCATAACGACATGCAAGCTTTAGCAGAAGCTCAAATGCAGCAACAAAGGACTGTGATCTCAGAGATCACATCGACGCCCGTAGTGGAGAAGTCCGATCCTAGGTATAAAATGCCGAAAGATCGTCCCTGGGGCATGCCTATCAACTATATCCCGGAAGGATATGTTCTGCCGATCGCTGAGGATCAAGGAACCGCTGGGCCTGAAGGTTATAAACTTCGGGAAAGTGAATATGCCAGGGGCATGACAGCAACTCCTGAAGGTTACAAACTTCGGGAGGCACCGAGAGTCTCGGCCATAATGACTATACCACCACCCGTGGTACACACTGTCCCGGAAGGACAGATCCCACAGATACCTTCTGGTGGAAACGATAGCATGTTCGACAGAATAAATGAATTCCAGGAATAATTCCTGGAAATGCAGAAAGAACTGCAGGCCCTTCGCGGTCAAGATCTATTTGGAAAGGACGCCGCGGACCTCTACTTAGTCCCCAATGTGAAATTTCCGCACAAGTTCCAAGTGCCCGACTTTGAAAAGTACAAGGGTAACTCTTGCCCTCAGAGCCATTTAGTGATGTACGCTCGGTGAATGTCAGCTCAGACAAAGAACCAGGAGCTACTAATTCACTACTTTTAGGATAGTTTAACCGGTGCAGCATTAAAATGGTACTTGGGTTTAAACCGCGCCACAATCGGCACATTCAGAGATCTGGGCGCTGCCTCGTTCAGCAATATAAATACAATTTGGACATGGAACCGAACAGAGATCAACTCAGATTGATGTCATAAAAGGACAAGGAAACCTTTAAGGAGTACGCTCAGAGATGGCGTGAAATTGCCGCTCAGATTTCTCCACCTCTTGAGGAAAAGGAGATGACAAAGATCTTCTTGAAAACCTTAAGCTCATTTTACTACGACAGAATGGTTGCCAGTGTGCCCAATGACTTCACCGAGATGGTGGGCATGGGAGTTCGTCTTGAGGAAGCTGTTCGAGAAGGACGCCTAGTTAAAGACACTGGATCATCAAGTAGTACAAAATGATACGGTAGTGCTCTCCCTAAGAAAAAAGAGCAGGATATTGGGAATATCTCTCTCGGAAAGCAAAGGCGACATTACCAACCAGTAGCAGCTGTAACTCCTGCTATCAACCCTGCGCCTGTTCCTACGTATCAACCTCAGGTTGCTCAGAGCCAACTGAATCAACAACAATATCAGCAAAGGACACAACCGCCTCTTCAGCAGGCTCGTCCGCCGTACAACAACAGTCGTACAACGTGACCACCGGGGTTCGACCCTATACCCATGTTGTATGCAGAACTGCTTCCGTTACTACTGGTCAAGGGGCATGTCTAAACCAAGTCTCCTCTTACAGTACCGGAAAATCCGCCTTTTTGGTTTAAAGCGGATCAGACTTGCCCTTACCACCAAGGAGGACCAGGGCATAACATAGAGAACTGTCTCAGTTTCAAATCCGATGTACAAAAGCTTGTTAGGAGCGGGGTTTTATCTTTCAAAGATACGAATCTGAATGTTCTCACGAACCCGCTGCCTCAACACGAGAAAGCTGCAGTCAATTTGATAGAGGGAGAGTCTAACAACATCTATCAAATTCATGATGTACTCTTATTAAGGGCCAACTTGGTCAAGATGCATTATAGACAGAGTGGGTATGGCCATGTGCCACCTGATAATTATCACAAGTGTGATATCTGCTCTAAGAACAATCAAGGATGTTCTGTGGTGCAATTAGCTCTACAGGAACAATTGTATCTCGGATGGATCCAAGAGCATCGAGTTCGTGGAGTCCACATAACCTATACGAATTCCAACATCATTCAGAACTACGACATCCATACAATGAATGTCAACTTGGTGGCGATGCACTAAAAGGTAAAAGTGATTAATAACCAATCCCCTAGCTACACGTGTGCTTCTCACTCACTACCATGAACATTCAGTAGCCACTTTATTATCATTCATAAAAAAGGTGAGATACAGTAAAGCACGTGCTCTTCAAACCCTTCATTTATGCGTTGTAACTTTTCCATTGGTGGTCATGAAAATTAGCACACCGGCCAATCTAGTGATGACACGCAGTCATCATCAACCTTATGCAAACACAAGAACCAGTAAACACGATAACTTTGGAACCCTAGCATTCAATTTCATGCAATCTTCTCACAACAATACCTCCCTCTACAGTCCACGAAATCAAGAATTGTAAAAAGAAAAATTGAAGTACGAAAAACTAGAAACGCAACCATCCCAAGCACGAGTCAAAGCAATGGCTAAATCACATAGAAATTAAGCTACAAAGTTATGGATCCAAACATGAATTTTCACAAGATTTCACATTTCAAATAGTTTTCTAACCAGCAAGCAATGCCTACACTCCATAGGACTTCAATATGCACTCCTCCATGATCCTAATCACATGATACTATAATGAATGCTTTGAGATTCAGAAAATGGTACCTTACTGAAATTCGGATCTTGAGACTTGAGGAACCCTAGGAGCTTTGTGCAGAATCAGTAAGAGCGAAATAAACGCTTGTTGAGACCTTTAACCGTGCAGAACAAATTTTTGATGAAGAAAGTGAAGAATTCGAAAACCTTCAATGGTGGATTTAAGCTTCAAAGGATGCACACAGAGAGAAGATTTCGTTGTGGTGATGAAGAAGCAGAAGAAAAATCATGAAAACCTTCAAGAATGAAAGAGAAATCCAGAACTGAAGATTGAGGGTGAGAGAGAGATTTGTGATTTGTGTGGTGAAAAATGGATCTAACTGAATTTGTTGGAGTGAAAATGGCTTTTATATCCGTGGTTAATGTGAGGTTAGTGATAAACCAAGGTTGGTTAACAGTTGGAATGATGGTTATTGAAAATGAGGGTGGTTGTGGTTCACACGGATTTTAGAGAGTTAGTGAGTGTGCATGGTATGTTATGGTGTGTACTACAATGATAATGATGATGTGGGTGATGTTAATGTGAGCATGAGCTGGCAAAATTCATGAACAACTTGCATGCTATGTTTCTCTTATTTTTCATGGCATAGGTGGTAAGTGTGAGGGTGGCATGCATGATGTAAGGGGTTTGTGTGGCCAAAATGAGTAATGAGGAGTGACATGGAGTAAAATGAGCATGGCAATGTTCTGCAAGGACAGGCATGTTTTCTGTTTTGGCTCTTGAGTGAGGTAGCATGGCATGGCAAGCATGTTCATGATGGTGGTTTGGGAAGTGTGAATCTTGATGAATATGGAACAAAAATGGATGATTTTGGTATCACATTAAAGGGGAAACTTGACACTACAAGTTTGATGTTAAAAGGAATGGGATTTAAGGTCTTGAACATAATGGAATTTAGTGTTAAAGATAAGGTCACCAAGGCTGCCATGGCATGGGATATGACATGAAGTTAGCATTACTCTCATGAAGGTGATTTTTGGTGATTTTGAAGGGATAGATCTCCATGAATTTGGAACCAAATACCATGATTCTTGTGCTCATTTTGAAGGGCATGCTTCAAACTACATTTTTCATTTTGAAAGTAAGTGGAAAAGATGCCTTAAGCATGGTGAAAAATGGGTTGAAACATCATCATACACGAGCTGCCATGGCCTTGAGAATTTTCTAAGTTATTTGTATGTTGGACAACTTTGAACATCCCATCTTCAAATGATCATAACTTCTTCAATAATGATCCAAATGAGATGAATCACATATGGTTGGAAATCTTGAGGAATACTTTACAACTTTCATTTGAAAGGATTTTTCAAAAGATGCTTGTAACATGATGAAAACTGAGCTTGAATCATGGCTAAAAAGGGTGAGAACTTTCCCAAAATGGAAAGTCTCAAAAAACCCTAATTTCCCATAATAGTAATTTTCACCCTTCTTGATTTTTTTCATGATCCTCTTGACATTTATTGATTAAGTTTCACCCATTGGCCATGTTTGACATGAGGAACATGATTTTGACCTTGAAAAGTAAAGAGTTGACTTTTTCTGATTAATTTGACTTTCTTTCCAGATTTCTTGATCTTCAATCAATCCTCCAATTGGGACCCTTGTGAATGCAACTGATGGCTCAAATTCCATTCATAGGCACTTGTGAACATGTGGAATATCATATAATCAAGTCTTGCCCCAAAATCAGGAGTAAACTGACCTTTGTGCAAAAACCCTAATTTGGTCCCCAAATGTCAGGAGAAAATGATTGATCCTCAAAACTCAAATTCCTCTGGCCACAGTGTAGATTGCCTCAAGCCAAGATGATTCATGTGATGAGATGATGTCAAAGACCCAAAAACCCTAATCATGGAGGTGTCTCAAGCTTAGATAATCAAAACCCTAATTGGAGATCAGTAGTCAAGAGCTTGGTTCTTCTCAGTTCACTTGCCAATTTTAACCTCTTGGTTACATGGTGGACTATATGAAATGTCTTTGAGGTGTGATGGACCTTCATGGCTTGATTATCTGACATATTTCAGTCTTCTTGTCTTGCACAATATAATGATGGTGACACCCTTGATATCGTGCCTTGAGAAGACCAATGATGTATGCGATGTTTATGACCTAAATGCAAATGAAGTATGAAGCATAAGCCACTTATTGGGTATAAATAAGAGGGCAAATTTTGGGGTATTACAGCTGCCCCTATTCATTCAAATATGGACCTGAAGGGATGAGAGCAGCGGTTGTCAGACATTCAAGGTGAATAGGGATTGAATACCTGAAGAACCAGAAATTTTGCGCTCTGCGGGTAGAAGAAAATGTGTGGTAATATGTTTTTAATTCTGGGCAGATGTCAACCGAAGGTGGGCTAACACATAAAGGATACGAGGACGGCCGAAGGAGGACTCGAAAAGAAAGACCAAGCCGAAGGTGGACTAACAACAAGAGGTACGAGAACAGACGAAGGCGAACTCGAAAGGAAAGACCAGCCGAAGGTGGGCTAACACATAAAGGATACGAGGACGGCCGAAGGCGGACTCGAAAGGAAAGACCGGCCGAAGGCGGACTAACAACAAGAGGTACGAGAACGGTCGAAGGTGGACTCGAAAAGAAAGACCAAGCCGAAGGTGGACTCTTACATAAAGGATACGAGGACGGCCGAAGGCGAACTCGAAAAGAAAGACCGGCTGAAGGTGGACTAACAACAAGAGGTACGAGAACGGCCGAAGGCAGACTCGAAAGGAAAGACCAGTCGAAGGTGGGCTAACACATAAAGGATACGAGGACGGCCGAAGGCGGACTCAAAAAGAAAGACTGGCCAAAGGCGGACTAATAATCAAAGAAAACGAGAACGGCCAAAGGCGGACTTAAAAGGAAAGACCGACCGAAGGCGGACTAATAATCAAAGAAAACGAGAACGGCCGAAGGTGGACTCGAAAGGAAAGACCAGCCAAAGGCGGACTAACAATCAAAGAAAACGAGAACGGCCGAAGGCAGACTCGAAAAGAAAGACCGACCGAAGGCGGATTGACATATAGAGTAGACGAGGACGGCCGAAGGCGAACTCGAAATGAAAAACCGGCCGAAGGAGGATTAACATATAGAGTAGACGAGGACGGCTGAAGGCGAACTCAAAACGAAAAACCGGCCGAAGTCGAATTGACATATAGAGTAGACGAGGACGGCCAAAGGCGAACTCGAAACGAAAGACCAAGCCGAAGGTGGACTCTCAAAGAAAACGAGAACGGCCGAAGGCGGACTCAAAAGGAAAGACCAGGCGAAGGTGGACTAACAACCAAAGAAAACGAGTATGGCTGAAGGCGGACTCAAAAGGAAAGACCAGCCGAAGGTGGGATAACACTTAAAGGATACGAGGACGGCCGAAGGTGGACTCGAAAAAAAAGACCAAGCTGAAGATGGCCTAACAACAAGAGGTGCGAGAACGGCCGAAGGCGGACTCGAAAGGAAAGACCAGCCGAAGGTGGGCTAACACATAAAGGATACGAGGACGGCCGAAGGCGGACTAACATATAGAGTAGACGAGGACGGCCGAAGGTGAACTCAAAACGAAAGACCAAGCCAAAGGTGGACTCTCAAACAAAGGATACGAGGACGGCCGAAGGTGGACTCGAAAAGAAAGACCGGCTGATGGTGGACTAACAACAAGGGTACGAGGACGGCCGAAGGCAAACTCAAAACGAAATACCAAGCCGAAGGTGGACTCTCAAACAAAGGATACGAGGACGGCCGAAGGCGGACTCGAAAAGAAAGACCAGCCAAAGGTGGCCTTACAAGTAGGGAATATACCATACAAGATATCTCTACTGGGGATAACAAATAATGAATGGTAAGAGCAACAGTTCTACGACCCTCAGGTTTGTCTGAAATCACTGTTGGGGAACTGGCTATGCCTTCACTCTGGGGTACACAGTCTAATAGAACCCTTTTTAGGTATTCGAATAAAGTACCAATTGGCTTATGCTTCGTATGCACATGTTTGAATTTTTCCATGGTGTAATGCTCCATATCAATGGAAATGCTACGCGTTTTAGAGGATGTAATGCAATGATCACTATATGCAAGATGCAAGGAGGCTCCTCAGCAAAATAAATGGTGAGGACATGAAGGCAACTCTGCTTGGGATAACAATAACAACTCTGCTGAGGAAATAACCACCGATCTGATCTTTCGACTCTCTGTGGGAAAATATCAACTCAGCTGGGGATAACGTTGACGCAATCTGGGCTCTGAAGTGCCAAACTTGCTGAGGATTACTGTAAAGAATGATGACCTTGTTGGGGGGCCTCATCTGAACCAAATATGCTTGGGGAAGAATTATAACCATAGAACTCCACTGGGGAAATGACAACTTTCTGACCTGGCTGCTGGGGAGTTGAGATCAAGCGAACTCTTGTTGAGGAAGGAACAACCTGCTGAGGAGATCGAGATCAAGCACCTTCTGCTGGGGATGACCTCTAAACTTCATATTGATCATGAGATAAGAAGATAAATCTGGATTGCCAATAACCACTGGACTTTAATTGCAGGCAACATCATTGATCTGACATGCTGGAGGAGCAGAATGCTCTGACTTTCCACCCTTTTCAAAATTGCTTGGGAACATTCCATCATTTTACGCTATAGGAAATGAGGAATCCTTATACAATGCTGGGGATGACAACCTCTAGGAAGAACTTTCCGGTTGAGGGGCCCACTTCTGCTTGGGAAAGCCATGACCATGGACCCCACTGGGGAAATCAAACTCCGTGACGTCTTGCTAGGAAGAGACATTCTGATACTCTGTTGGGAAGAGATAGCATACTGAATCCTGCGGGAGAAAAGAGATTAAAGACACCTTATGCTGGAAATGACCTCTGTTTCAAGCTTCTGAGTTGATCAACTGCCCATTGATCGTCATGAGTAAACAACGATTTAATTAATTCTCCATTTGCCCCAGACTGCAAGGTCTATGAAAGAATTTTGCCTCGAGAGGATTTTACAGACGATGTAGCATTCAAAATGCCCTAGTGTCTTCAAACTCTTTGAGAGGTGCTTCTGACTAGTCATCTTTTGGAAAGGACAACTTCTCGTACTCTTGAGGTGGCCTGCCTCGAGTCTTAAAGAAACTTTGCCCCTGACTGATCTTAGAGAGATTTTCTGAATCGACTTGATTGCCTCAGTTTGAATGCTTTTGGAGAGATTCAACGGATCTCAACGTGGTTGCCCTTGCTTGGCTGCTTTAGAGAGATTTCTCGACGTGGCTGCCCCAGATTTGCTACATCTTGTCACAACTCACTGGGAACGCTCAGGTTGCGCACAGTCTCTTGGCAACATACCCCTTGACATGACTGTCCCTCGGAATTTTCAAGCATCTCAACTCGGCGTGATCAAGCTTCTCGACTGATGTTCATTGTGTAAGCTTCCTTGATGCTTAGGCACATGTATGCAAGCAGAAAATGTTTACTATGAGAATGATAATTCTAATGCAACACATATATTAGCCTTGAAGTTTTTTTTTAAAATGTGTCGCCAAACCTCGTGAACGAATCACTAGTTACGACATCGAATTTTGAATGGAAAACAATACACACATGCAATACCAACAAAAATATTATTAGCACAACTCGTGGGAGTCAGGAACGCTATCTCGCTGAAGAACACCTTCGGAATAAACCATGTTTCAATTAGGACTTTTAAGGGTTGTAACGTGGTCTGGTTCACGGTTTGAGAAGAAAGGATTTATGGCTCAAAGTTTGTATGTACCCACCCATTCTCTATGATGTTCTTCGGTCATACGTTCAGTTAATTCAGCATGAGCGCTCACCTTCCAAAAGGTTATTGCACATCATCATCGGTGGTTAAGGAGTCCACACTGCTTTTGGAGTGGTAGTCACTCTTTTCGTCCTTGGCACCTGTAGTCACACGACTCGTTTTTGCTCAAGGATTTTTCTTTTGTAATCCTTTTCGCTTTTTCCATTCGCTCTTTTTTCACTTGTTTTCCTGATTTTGCCTGGACCGAATTCTTTTGAATTCTTTTTCGATTTTGAGGTCCAGCGGGATGCCCTAACTCTTGCCTAAGTCATTTATTTTCAAACTTTCGACTTAACGGGCTTTTTTTCTCCTTTTTTCTCTTTTTTTTTTAACAAATCGTGCGACACTAGCTGACTTGACTTCTTTGAAAGGATTGTGACTCCTTCACTCCTTGCGTTAAGGGGTAACCATCATGGTTTCACACCTTTTGACCTCCTGATATGTGAGGAAAGAAAGGTAATGGATCCTCAGATGCACACTCCTTTTGGAATTTGAACGCTTGGTCAAATCAACTGACAACTACCCTGCCCCTAGGTTAGATGTTAGGGTCTTTCGAATGAAAAGAAACTCCTACTTCAAGGCTCAACAGGGTTAACAAAGGTCTATCTCCCTTATATCTCTGGTGTTTATGAATTTGAAACAATGTCTGTACATCATCAACAGGGTTTTATCCAAAAGCATACAACCAAAGCTTTTGCGTTTTCCCTTCATCATCCTCCCTCAAGAGTTTAAGCAAGAAAATTGATATTGCAGTGCATAGAAACATGATATGAGTGCATAAAATTAAATTACTTCAAGAAAAAGCATATTCATTGCATTAAAATCATCATTCAAAACAAACAAGTTTACATACAAACGAACATTAACCAACAACGAAAAAGTTACAAATGAAAAGGCAATAAAGAAGCTGAAGATTGCCATGATTGAGGAGGCTTGGCTCCATCTAGACTTATTGCTTCTGAGAACTTATTTGTAGCCTGAGTATCCCTTCGAGAAGCTTCAATTTATGTACATACCCTCTGGTGTGAAGATAACGACCCCAGCATCAATCAGATCTTGCACCTTGTGCGAGAGCGCCTTACAATCTTCAGTCGGATGTCCTCGTGCCCCAGCATGGTAGTCACATCGAGCATTGGCATTGAACCCAGGTGGATATGGAGGAATGATCAGATCCGGCTTCTTCGGCACTATCATCCCTCTTTTGACCAACCCTAGCAATATTTAACTGTACAATACTGGCAGCGCAGTAAACTGTCTCTTTCTTGCCCTCTGTCGTCCCTGCTGAGAGTTATTTCATCGTTGATTCTGATTTGAGCATTCCTCTGGCTCAGGCCCTTTCCTTTTCAGACCTAGTCGGGGAATAGGAAGCGATTTAGGATGTGGTGACTTAAGGATCAAGGACTGCAAGACGTGCCCCTGACTTGAGGCAGCCTCAGAAGAGAAAACCGGGTGATCCATTTTTTTTGCAGCAACTGGCATAAGATCATCTGGTATGCTCAGGCCGTTTGGAGTAAACTCAATCATCTTTGAATCTATCAGGTCCTGGACAGCATGTTGAAAAGCTTTGCATCTCTCCACATTATGTCCTGGTGCCCCAGAATGAAAATCACAGTGGGCCCTTTCATCATAATCCGGTGGCGGAATACCAGTAGGCGGAGCCAGCGTCCTAAGCTCAACCAATTGAAACTGGAGTAGTGTCGGCAATAGCTGAGAATATGGCACTGGTGGAGTCTCGAAATGCCTGTTCCTCTTTGGTCTATCCTGATATCGAAGAGGAGCATTACCCTGTTGCTGAGATTCAGTCGGGATGGTCATAGCGGCAATCCACTCACTCTTTGGAAGGGGTCCCTTAGGCAATGGAGGAGAGACAATTTCATCCACCGCCTTAAGCATGGGATTATTATCCTTGCTTAGCACACATCTCACTACTTCCATAACCAGACTCATCTGAGTCTTCAACTAACAGACTTCTTCCTTCAGCATTTCTTGTCCCTTAAACAAGGTCTGAATATCCTCCATAAACTTCCCCATCTGGCTTCGGAATGCTGTCAACTCATCTTGAATCTGTTCCATGTGGTGATGATGAAGACGATATCCTACCAGTATCAAACAAGGTTAGGAAATCCAGAGATAGCACCTGTTATGCAAATGAGTATGAATATACAAATGTAAATGTAAATGCCATGTTTAATCATTTCCAAGGCGTTTCACACCCTGATTCAAGTTTTAAACATAGGAAGCCGAGTAACAGACATATATCGTTGAGAAGATATTGTTGAGAAAAAAATGTTGTGATAGTGTGTTGTGAGCATTCGTGTTGGGAAAATAACGACGTGCAAGTGTGCTGTGGAGATACCACTGTGAATACAATATGGCGAGAATATCGAAGTTCTAGTGCGCTGTGAATACATCATTGTACAAACATTGCCGAGAAGACATTTCTGAATAAACCACTCATATCATATTAATGAAAAACAACCACGTGCTGAAGCGTCATACAATGAGTTCATATATTTGAAATACATCAAAATAGTGATTCCATCAACAGGCCTGATGGTATCCACGATACATCAACAGAAAGCTGCACTAGGAAAAAGGAAACTGTTGATCATGAAGCTTCAAATCTTTCAGCCCCTCACTGGAATGTTTGATTTCTTCGAAGAGTATTTCAGTGCTCTGATGACTTGGTCTTTCAATCAGTTCCTTGATCAGGATATCTCTCTTCTGAAGAGCTTCAGTTAATGAATCAATGTGCATCAAGAGAATCTCATCATTACTCACCTCCTTAGGCCTCTTCACACCAGCCTAAATTTTAAGTCCATCCATCTCTACCCTGATATCTTCGAGTTCCACCTTGGTAAATTCCAACTCAGCTCTGACATTCTTCAACCGCTCCTGACTCTTTCCAAAGTTTTCGCGGTATCTTCTTTGCTGCTCGTGCGCTCTTTGAAGCTCACCATCTTTGACCTTTAGTTGCTCTTTCAGTTCCACATTCTCGATTCTGACTTCATCCCACATTTGTTGATATCTAGTAAGTTTGGCTTTTGCATCGGCCAAGGATTGTTTAGTCTGCTTATGAGATTGAGCGGAGGATTCAGCAGCCATACTAGCTTTCTGATAATACCGACTCTGTTAGCAAAATCTTTCTCCTTCTCTGCTAGGATCTTCGTTGCGTCTTGGACTTTCCATTCCAATTCCTTGTTGGTATGTAAAGCGTCTTGAAGACGGCTGCTCAAATCAGAATTCTCTACTCGAAGCTCTTTCACCAGGGCTTGCAACTTGTTGAATTCTTCAATGGCGATGGTAGTCCTTTCTTCCACAACCTCGGGATACAAAGGAGGTACTGGATCAAAAGGTAAGTAGAAGTCTTCCACCCTCTTCCTTATCCAGTTCTCATATGGAGGGTAGGTTCGGTTGTTAGCTTTTCCAAGAACACTTTTACCCTTTCTCTAAATAGTATTCCAAGCCTCAGAAGCTCTCCGTGCTATTGCTAAATCGTCAGCTGCTTGGAAATACAAGGACTCTTCCACATTCCTCTCAACAGGTGGATTTTCCAGTGTGTACCCGACCTGCCTGATGGCTAGAGAGGGATTATAATTGATGCCCCATTTCCTTCCTATTAATGGAACATTGGGGAACCCACCACAACTATGAATAACATCCTTGCAGAGTAACCCATGATCTATCCAGACGATATCTTTGGCAGACAAACCCATCAATCGATGACGCCAGTCCAACGAGTCCTTGGTATCCATGAAAGCGCCTTTACGAGGTAAACGGTGCAAAAACCACTTGTATAAGAGAGGCGCACAGCAGTAGACATATCCCCCCCTTCTTTTTTCATTCCTGTTATGGACTGAATGGTAGAGATCACCCAATAAAGTGGGTACTGGATTTTGCGTTGTAAATATCCTGATGGCGTCAACATCAACAAAGTCTGGTACGTTTGGAAATAGAACAATGCCGTATACACAGAGAGATAATATAGCGTTGAAAACAGTCCATTTTTTGTCTTTAGCAGCTTCCTGAGCTATCTTCGTCAAATTCCCCAGATGATAACCTCGAAACTCTCCTTTACTGGTGATGTTGGCCTCCAACATTGATTTGCTCAAATAAAGAGCAGTGGCCACCGCCTCAAAATCCGGATCCTTCTTAGACTCGAAGAATGGTGGCTCCTCTTTAATAGAAATCCCCAAGATGTTCGAATATTCTTCCAAGGTAGGGGCCAACACATAGTCTGGGAATACAAAGCATCTCAGAGGAGGATCATAGAATTGCATCAAAATGTGAAGACCTCCACATTCATAATCACTGACGCTACGGACAAAAGACAGAATCCGCCCGTACTTCTTTCTGAAAGCTCCCAATACATCCGGATTAGCCATGGCTTTCAACTTGTCAAGAGGACCTAGACCTGGCTTTATGAATTTGTAGATGATAATATTCTTCTTTTTCCTCTCAATATCCATCCCAAAAGGACCCACTGACTAGAATCGAAGGTAGAGTATAAACCTGGAAATGAATAAACATGTATGTTAGGATATGAAAATGCAATGCAATGCAATGGCATGATATCAGAGTGCCACGTGTCTGTGCTGGACTGCGTGAATAGTGTCAGTGTAGATCTGTGAATAGTGCAGGACTGTGAATAATAACCATCTGGATATAACGAGATGAAATGTCGACGTTTGTAAGAGAACCAGAAAACCAGGTAGGCTGAAGGTTACGGTTACCTGCAAACCTGTAAACACCCTCCCATTCTCACATGTGGGTACTAAAACGAAGGATCCTTAGTTTCTGGCACTGAGGTCGAGAAGCAATAATACATTCATCCTTCTGGGTACAGTATTATCGCCAATCAAGTAGTGCCTCCACTGATTCCCCCTAAAAAAAAAGGGTCATCATATGGCAAGTTCTCAGCTTCAGGTCCTTGGATCGAGAAGCGTAATGGGTTTTCCATTTCTGGTCTGCCATTATTGCCCCTCGGGAGGAGTGCCTCAACTGAGTCCTCGGGAATGGTCACCAGAGTCGACAGCTCATAAAGGAATATCCAATGGTCTGCATCAACATGCAGTATCGGATATCTCCTAGATAGGCCTCGTCCGGCTGTGGATCTCACGAACACTTAACGTGGTCAACACCACGCAAGAGATCGACTATCCACTCTAAATCCTATGGGTATACTCAAGTCTGGGTAGTGGGCTTATCTCTCAGAACAACCTGCCCACCAAGCAGAAAAAATCCAGCACAGTCCAGCACATAATATATGGCAACAGTGAAATGAAAAGCAAGTAAATGTAATAAAATAGTAAACATGCACCAATGCCATAAATAAAGCGAGTAAATAAATAGATGAAGACCCTAAAACCGAAAACAAACAGGCGCTGGGATTGACTCGCATAGGGATGGACCAGCAAGAGGTCAATTTGTCCCCAGCAGAGTCGCCAGCTGTCGCATCTGCGAAAATCAACCGGCGGAAAAACAAAAGAGTCGCCACCGAACGTTATTTATCCCGACGCAGGGAAAGGAAACGATCAAATAAAACCTCAACATAGGGAAAGGAATGGTCATCGCAACCATAGCCTGGGTTCGGGAGTCGTTTACGCGAGAGGAAGGTATTAGCACCCCCTCGCGTCCATCGTACTCGATGGGATCCACGCTTGTTGTTATCGATCAAATGGTGTAGGTTATCTGAAGCTCAACTACTAACTGGAACGGGGTGAAATGAAAATAAAGGAACGGGGAAAAAAGAAAAGAAGTGACTCGATAGGACATCGTCGTCCTAGGCCTACGTATTCCCTCGGGAGCGAGAAAGTCAGAGTCAACGTAGTTCGGAGGACTAAGGGATTGTGCTCGCTAGATATCGCGCATATGCCTACGTATCCTCAACCTAACCAGAGAGAAGAAATCAGAGCAGTCATAGTTCGACCCACTACGGGTTGCTAAAGGGAGACCAAAGGGTTGATAAATAAGGTTGTGCTCGTAGAGATCTCGCACGATCTCCGGCCTACGTATCTCCATTAACCAATGAAGAATCAGAGTGACATAGTTCCCCTCACTAGGGATGACTTCTGCTTTGTTTGTGTTTTTTAGGGGAATATGCCAACGTTCACGTTCTAGCATTTTAGGTGTTGCCGCTCATTGTACGGAGTCTTACGCGTTTACCTGTTTGCGGTAGAACAGAAATGACGTTTCCTTTATGAATGAAGTGAGGGAAATGAGAAGAGAATAATTGTTTATTTTATGTTTTTTAGAAGAAAGTGTTTTGAAGTTTGTTTGAAACTCGCATTGCACTAAAGTCTATGACATAGGAACGAATGTGTCGCATGGTCGTCCCTAACAGGACGTATGCTAAACACTCTAGAAAGGCGAAGGGAGACCCTCCCCCTTTCATTTCCCATGTACTTAAGGCTCATGACGTACAACGCTTGTTGTCTTTATTACATGTTTTTTATTTTGTTTTGAGATGAGAGAAGAGACTCAAGTTGTAAAGTAAAATCTAAGGGGAGACTAATTGTAGTCCTAATGTTATCATACAATGGTGGCCCTATAGTTGAGTTAAGGAGAGAAAAGAAGGAACTTCTACCTAGATGTACAAGTAGGGATTGCATTACCTAATGCTCATCCTACTTTAACCTTAATAAAAAATTAAGGTTAAGCTAAGATCCCAAAGGAGTGTGAAAGAGTTACACAAACAAGCATTATATCATACAATCCACTAATGAAAGAATAAGAGAAAGCAAAATAGAAAGAGATGAAAGAAGAGTTGAGTATTCATGTACTCAAGTACCTTACCTCATAAGCCAACCTAAGCAACCTTGGTTAAAAGAAGGTAAATCACAAGCACTAGTTACCAATTAGTTGAAAAGTTATGCATTAAGTTCCTAAACTAAGACTAGGTGTCCTATACTTGTTTTAGGTGTAACATACAACTATAAACAATGCAAGATAAGTTCTAAGGGTGAAGTAACATGCATAGGTCAGTAAGTATACCTAATTAACTTCTAATTATGTTAACATGTCAAAAGAAATAAAACTAGGTCAAACTATGTATCAAAACAACACACAAATGCACATTGTTTACAAACTAGATGAGAATGGATGTTTAGGAATCATGTAAGTGGATTGGGACATGAATATTTCATCAAAGTCAGAAGTGAATAATGTGTGTTGATGGGTGTAAATTTCATTGGGTTAACATGGAAGTCATGCATCAAAGTATTCACAATGTTTAAGCAAGTTGTGCACAAGTATAGTCAACTAGGATGCAACATACAATTAGTGCTTATGCAAAAGACATGTGAGGATGATTACATAATATGGTATGGTATAAAGTCAGAAGTGATGTCATGTTAAGGATGCATAAAACAACTCTTAATCATCATAGAAGTTCACAACATTTCAAGTTTTATAAGCTATAGCAAAGCACCCTCAAAACAAATTCAACTAGTTCCTAAAAGACTTGTAAACTAAAAATCAAACAATGAATGAAGAGTAAGATGCATACATACATGAATGAAGGTTTGGGTCAGTAGAGTGGGGCTCCTACAATTCATGTTCAAAGCATAGAAGCAATGCACACAAATGAAGCTCAAAGAGTTAATCAACCTAGGCAAGCAAGTGTCAATTCACAAACCCTAATTCAATCTTAGAAGCCAAAGCAAATTTAATCATGCAAAGAAGAATTATAGGTCAAGTTTAGATGAAAGCAAACATTATAGGCCAGTACTCATTCCTCTTAACATCATATTTACAAGTTCCCAAAAGGATTGACAAAAGAGAAATCTCAAAGGCATAAGAAGAATGCAACAAAGTTGATGGAAAATGATACTAAAAGTCTACAAGCTTCCATGCACATTATGGACATACAAAGACGACTTGAAAGGTATCATAGGACCTTTAAAGCATACCATATTTCAAGCACCTAAAATCAATACAAGGCCTCAAGTCATGGCATAAATGCCTTCTCATCAAATGTCTAAGAGAACAACATATGAACAAGCATGCTAATCATCAATGACAATGCATGAGGAAAATAGTTATGATCCTTAAAAAAGGTATGATTTGAAACATAACTAGATGTAGTCAGTGGCTAAACATACCAAAAAGATGAGCTCAAAAACAAGCTCCTATCATGTTCAAACTACTCAAACATTGCACACAATCGTCAATCATTAGGCCTCCAAAAGAAGCACCAAAAGTATACCCACAAATGAAATAAAATGCCAAGAAAATTGAACTAAGCCCCTCAAGATGTATCAAATTCAAGTGTTTAATTTCCCATAAAAGATTCAATCCAAACTAGTCAGAGAAAAATATTTTTGAAGCTTAGTGCAAAAGAAAATGTCACAAGAACACCTTTCAATTGAAATTCATGAAAAACAATCAAATCAGTTCCAAAGTGAAATTAAAATTCATGAAAAATTAGTTAAAGTCTTCAAAAATGTCGCTGAATTTATTTGGGATTTTTCTCGAAAGGGGAATATTTTTAAAATTGCAATTAGCTGTGTGTATTTGCAAGAAATTAGAATGAAAAAAACCAAAAGCATAGGGGTGCAAGGATAGCAAGATTAATGTACAAAATGCTCTTGGGCTAGAAACTAGGGGTGTGAATAAAGGTCCGCATGGGCCCAACAGAAACACCTATTTATCATTTATGTAGTCCTTAATAGAAATTAATAAAGATGTCAGTAAAAGAAACAAACGTGACCAACTAGGGGTGTTCAAAACCGAACCAACCCAATAAAAAACCGTAAACCAAACCAAACTAAACCAAAACCGCAAAAAACCGCATTTGGTTCGGATTTGTTCGGGCCATCTTTTAACAAAACCGCATGGTTCGGTTTGGTTTGCGGTTTGTATTTTGCAAACCGAACTAAACCAAACCAAACCGCATTATGTTACAACCCAAACTTCACTTATCTCACATCTAACCCAAAACTCAAACCCATTATGCCTTAACCTTACAATTACAAAATATTTTCTCTTACTCACACTTAACTTTTCAGTTTTAATCTTCTCAAATCTCTCCTAATAGTATTGTGCATTCTTCTCATATTCTTTGCCATGTACGTCTCGCCTCTTCTACACTAATCTCTCATCTCACATGTTCTTTCTTTTTCATCTTCTCATTTTTATGTTACTATTTTCTCTTCTAATTATATTTTTATCGCACCTTTCTTCTCTAATCTCACATCTGTTATGTTCTTTCTTTTTCATCTTCTCTAATCTCCCTTCTCTTAATTTTCTGTTTTATTATAATATTTTGATATTGTTTTATGCTACTATTTTTTTCCACTTTTGTTTAAATTGATTTTTGTATAATGAATGAGAACTTTTTGTCTAAATATGATGAGTTATGTTGTTATTTAGCAATGTATGAATGACTAAACACAAAGTTATGTTGTTCTCTATATATGTAAATATCACTCAATAAAAATCTTGTAAAAAATCGAACCAACCGAACCAATCCAAACCGCATTAGTTTGGTTTGGTTTGGTTAGGATTTTTTTAAAAGCCAACCAAACCAAACCAAGCCGCATGCTTTTTTCCCTTGCGGTTCGGATGATTTTTAGCGTCAATACCGCCCAAACCGCACCGCGAACACCCCTATGACCAACAATATTCAATAGGTCACTTGTTAACCTAAGCACTAAAAGGTAAAAGTGATTAATAACCAATCCCCCTAGCTACACGTGTGCTTCTCACTCACTACCATGAACATTCAGTAGCCACTTTATTATCATTCATAAAAAAGGTGAGATACAGTAAAGCACGTGTTCTTCAAGCCCTTCATTTATGCGTTGTAACTTTTCCATTGGTGGTCATGAAAATGAGCACACCGGCCAATCTAGTAATGACACGCAGTCATCATCAACCTTATGCAAACACAAGAACCAGTAAACACGATAACTTTGGAACCCTAGCATTCAATTTCATGCAATCTTCTCACAACAATAACTCCCTCTACAGTCCACGAAATCAAGAATTGTAAAAAGAAAAATTGAAAGTACAAAGAACCAGGAAGGCAACCATCCCAAGCACGAGTCAAAGCAATGGCTAAATCACATAGAAATTAAGCTACAAAGTTACGGATCCAAACATGGATTTTCACAAGATTTCACATTTCAAATAGTTTTCTAACCAGCAAGCAATGCCTACACTCCATAGGACTTCAATATGCACTCCTCCATGATCCTAATCACATGATACTATAATGAATGCTTTGAGATTCAGAAAATGGTACCTTACTGAAATTCGGATCTTGAGACTTGAGGAACCCTAGGAGCTTTGTGCAGAATCAGTAAGAGCAAAATAAACGCTTGTTGAGACCTTTAACCGTGCAGAACAGATTTTTGATGAACAAAGTGAAGAATTTGAAAACCTTCAATGGTGGATTTAAGCTTCAAAGGATGCAAACAGAGAGAAGATTATGTTGTGGTGATGAAGAAGCAGAAGAAAAATCGTGAAAATCTTCAAGAATGAGAGAGAAATCCAGAACTGAAGATTGAGGGTGAGAGAGAGATTTGTGATTTGTGTGGTGAAAAATGGATCTAACTAAATTTGTTGGAGTGAAAATAGCTTTTATATCCGTGGTTAATGTGAGGTTAGTGATAAACTAAGGTCGGTTAACAGTTGGAATGATGGTTATTGAAAATGAGGGAGGTTGTGGTTCACACGGGTTTTAGAGAGTTAGTGAGTGTGCATGGTATGTTATGGTGTGTACTACAATGATAATGATGATGTGTGTGATGTTAATGTGAGCATGAGCTGGAACAATTCATGAACAACTTGCATGTTATGTTTCTCTTATTTTTCATGGCATAAGTGGTAAGTGTGAGGGTGGCATGAATGATGTAAGGGGTTTGTGTGGCCAAAAAGAGTAATGAGGAGTGACATGGAGTAAAATGCGCATGGCAATGTTCTGCAAGGACAGACATGTTTTCTGTTTTGGCTCTTGAGTAAGGTAGCATGGCATGGCAAGCATGTTCATGATGGTGGTTTAGGAAGTGTGAATCTTGATGAATATGGAACAAAAATGGATGATTTTGGTATCACATTAAAAGGGAAACTTGACACTACAAGTTTGATGTTAAAAGGAATGGGATTTAAGGTCTTGAACATGATGGAATTTAGTGTTAAAGATAAGGTCACCAAGGCTGCCATGGCATGGGATATGACATGAAGTTAGCATTACTCTCATGAAGGTGATTTTTGGTGATTTTGAAGGGATAGATCTCCATGAATTTGGAACCAAATACCATGATTCTTGTGCTCATTTTGAAGGGCATGCTTCAAACTACATTTTTCATTTTGAAAGCAAGTGGAAAAGATGCCTTAAGCATGGTGAAAAATGGGCTGAAACATCATCATACACGAGCTGCCATGGCCTTGAGAATTTTCTAAGTTATTTGCATGTTGGACAACTTTGAACATCCCATCTTCAAATGATCATAACTTCTTCAATAATGATCCAAATGAGATGAATCACATATGGTTGGAAAGCTTGAGGAATACTTTACAAATTTCTTTTGAAAGGATTTTTCAAAAGATGCTTGTAACATGATGAAAACTGAGCTTGAATCATGGCTGAAAAGGGTGAGAACTTTCCCAAAATGGAAAGTCTCAAAAAACCCTAATTTCCCATAATAGTAATTTTCACCCTTCTTGATTTTTTTTCATGATCCTATTGACATTTCTTGATTAAGTTTCACCCATTGGCCATGTTTGACATGAGGAACATGATTTTGAACTTGAAAAATAAAGAGTTGACTTTTTCTGATTAATTTGACTTTCTTTCCAAATTTCTTGATCTTCAATCAATCCTCCAATTGGGACCCTTATGAATGCAACTGATGGCTCAAATTCCATTCATAGACACTTGTGAACATGTGGAATATCATATAATCAAGTCTTGCCCCAAAATCAGGAGTAAACTGACCTTTGTGCAAAAACCCTAATTTGGTCCCCAAATGTCAGGAGAAAATGATTGATCCTCAAAACTCAAATTCCTCTGGCCACAGTGTAGATTGCCTCAAGCCAAGATGATTCATGTGATGAGATGATGTCAAAGACCCAAGAACCCTAATCATGGAGGTGTCTCAAGCTCAGATAATCAAAACCCTAATTGGAGATCAATAGTCAAGAGCTTGGCTCTTCTCAGTTCACTTGCCAATTTTAACCTCTTGGTTACATGGTGGACTATATGAAATGTCTTTGAGGTGTGATGGACCTTCATGGCTTGATTATCTGACCTATTTCAGTCTTTTTTCCTTGAACAACATAATGTTGGTGACACCCTTGATATCATACCTTGAGAAGAGCAATGATGTATACAATGTTTATGACCTAAATGCAAATGAAGTGTGAAGCATAAGCCACTTATTGGGTATAAATAAGAGAGAAAATTTTGGGGTATTACACTCATCCATATTTTTTCTTTACCTGCTTGCAACGCTGGATTTCTCCAGTTATCACATGTGATTGGTATGTGTTGACGAACAAGTGAACCTATGTAACTTGTCAACATTGCACCGTTAGGCTAAATTAGTTGGTCTTCAACACTCCAATGTACATCATATTTAATTCCTTTATCTCTTGCACAAATTATTGACTTCATAATTATTATTCCTCGTGTAATTTCTCTTTCTACATTCTGAGCTTAATCATTTGCATCATTTGTATCGTGTGAGTCATTTGTATCCTGGTTACTAGCCATTTGACCTGTAGTAAAGAAAAAAATAAATAATCCAAAAAAACCCAATTCATTAGCATTCTAACAATCTTAATAATCTTAACAATTAGATTCATTAGCAATCTGTATCAATAACTTTTTTATAATATTTGATTATTAGTTATTAGAATATATTTCAAGATGTTCATTATCAAGAAAAAGCTACAATCGCTTGGTCCAAGAATTCATTTGCAAGTGTTTGTCATTTTCATTCCTATTTTCTATCCTAAAGAGTCACAATTGATTCTTTCCAATTCAAAGCTTAACTATACTGTATATTCTGATTTTTAATTAATCTATATCAGTTGCAAATTTCAACAAATGCTTAATTGATACATTTTACCAAATAAAAAAGATTGATTAATATATATTTGAGCATGTTGAAAAAGATTGATCAATCATTCATTAAAAACAGAAAACCACTACAAGGTTCAATGGCAATAGCTCTGAAGAAGCATACCAGTATAGAAGGCAGTTTTGTTGATGATTTGTGCATGTTGATTTAACTCATTATTTTCAGGTCTGTCATCATAATTTTTATCAACAAACTCATTCGTTCATTCTATTTGGATGCATTCACTATTATGGTGTTCTATTTGGAAACATCTAATCAAACAGAATATTCATTACATTTCATCAGGCACTAGTAACAGCAAGCAACATTGCTAAAACACAAGTGATTATTACTAGTTCATGTTGAGTTTCTAAAAGTTCTAACTAACAGTCTTAACAATTCCTAACCAAACTAACACATTCTAAAAATTTCACTAACTGTCATATAATGAAAAAAATGAAAAACGAAAACGTACCACGGTCGGAGAACGAATGACAATGGCGGTCGGAGAACGATGGCAGTCGGAGAACACAGCAATGGCGGTCGGAGAACAGAACAATGGCGGTCGGAGAACGATGGAGGTCGGAACAGTTGCGATATCGCCAGAGAGAAATGAGGGAGAAGTGAAAATGATTAGTAAGAAATGATTAGGGCTTTTTTATTTTTTAATTAACAAATGATCTAAGGCAGCGCTTTTTAAAGCGCTTTCATAGATTAGCCTATAGCAACGCTTTTCCTTAGAAAGCGCTTTCTTTTCATTTGCCTACAGCAACGCTTTCAGAAAGCACTTTCATATGTGGGGCAACCTTAAGGCCTTTAGCAGCGCTTTATGAAAGCGCTTTCTAAGGTGACCCTTTAGCAGCGCTTTTTAAAAGCGCTTTCTAAGGTTATACCTTTAGCAGCGCTTTTATAAAAGCGCTTTCTAAGGTAGTGTCTCCGTACGGCCTTTAGCAGCGCTTCTAGAAAGCGCTTTCTAAAGGTAGCCTTTAGCAGCGCTTTTTTTTAGCGAATTTTTTTCAAAACTTATAGCAGCGCTTTCTGATAAAAGTGTTGTCTTTGTAGTGCTGTCAAAAGCGAATTTTGGCGTAGTGACACTACATGAAATTCTGTTTTTGCCCCCCAGTTTCGGATGTGCACATCCGAACGCACCGTTTTTTTTAAAACGTTGCTTTGATCTGGATGTGCAAATGCGGAATGACAAGTTACGCGTCTTTCGGATGTGCACATCCGGAAAAATGGTTAAAAGTCAACATATTAAAAGGTATATTTATTTTAAGAAATAATAATAATATGTATTTTAACAGAAGGTTAGAGCAACGAATATGGCAGACATCCTTTAATGATAACTTCAAAATATTTATCAAAACGCATGATGGCCACTTGTTCTGTATCCAAAAGTTGTCTAGTAGTTCTAACCCATATTTAAACAAAATAACGGTCATCCACCTATGATGGCAAACATTGATCTGTAACCATAAGTTATATATCCAAAAAACGCATTGTGAATATCTGAACTCCCAAATCTATCCTCGAAGATTGTAGGACAAATGAAGATCAACAGTAAAATATTACTTCTTTGACGTTATCCAAGATAAATGGCAGCAGAGTCGACACAAAATTGGTGGTACTCCTATTACCACTTGCAGAACCAGAATCAGAATTTTCGACTTCACTTATGTAGTATCGAGCATGGTGCCTAAATGATACATATTGATGTATATTTATGTATATGCATATATTATAACTTGTTTTAATTTTATATATGATTTATTTTGCATTGTTAATTTCTGCTTATCAGAGATGGAGTAAGTGAGGGTCAGTTCAGTCAGGTTTTTCTTTATGAGTGGATGCAATTCGGAAGGTATAACATAGCTAACTTTAACTTTTTAGTTGTTATCATAGTGGCTAAAACCGGGGAACACTTACTAGCTTTCCGCGTTCGATACTACATAAGTGAAGTCGAAAATTATGATTCTGGTTCTGCAAGTGGTAATAGGAGTACCACCAACTTTGTGTCGACTCTGCTGCCATTTATCTTGGATAACATCAAAGAAGTAATATTTTACTGTTGATCTTCATTTGTCCTACAATCTTCGATGTAAAATATAATCCTTTTAGGCTTAAACCCAGTTGATTTATAGAAAGTCCCTCCTGCTTTGTCCTATCAACAATTATATTTATATTTTTTAATAGTCCAAAATGGTAAATAATAATGAATTTTTTATGCATACAAACACTTTTCTTGTATCGTGTAAGTTACTAACTACTCCCATTCGTAACATTTCTTCTCCAAAAAGCTCAGTCTTTTCGGTGCTCTGTGCCCTTACAGGTAAATAATAATGAGTTTTTTTATGCATACAAACTTTTTTTTTTATTCATCAATGTTTCACTCTGTAAAGCATGTTTACTTCATTGACATTGACTGAAGATTAATGGCTACACCGAAACAACACATTGAAGAGATACGAAGAACAAAGTTTTCTATTGGCGGGAAACCTAATCCCTTGACTCAAGATCTTCATCATGCTGTCAAGACCTTCTCCCTCCCCTCAGTCGAATGTATATTAACTTGCAATGAAATATTAACATATGCGACCAACCGACAAAACAGATTTTTACAAAATAAATAAATAAAGTTATGTTATTTTTCCGGATCTGCAGATCAGGAATTTTAAAAAATAAAGTTATGTTATTTTTTCGGATGTGCACATCCGGAACACATCAGCATTTTTTAAAAAATTAGTGCGTCCGGATGTGCACATCTGAAATCTAGAACAAAAAAGAAATTTCACATGGTGCCTCAGAAACTTGAATGGTGTATTAAAAAACTCTCTTAATCGAAATGCAGAGGATAGAAATAAACATGAAGAGAATTTGACAAAATTGCGTGTTTAGAGTTAAATATTGTAAGATTAGTTTTATACAAAAGTTTTAGATTTTTTATGTTTAGAAACTTTTGGAGTTCTATAAATATCTGGTATTAGAAGATTCAAGAATTGTACAACATTTTAATTAATATATTATTAATATTTGAATTTAAAATAGTTTATGAAAAATTTGTTTTTATAGAAGGACACGATTGTTAATAATTTATTATTAAATCTTATAACCATGAAATTAATTATCCTAGATCGTTGATCCGTACGATGTACATGTATTTTAAAATTAAAAACTATAATATATTTAATAGTTGATATGTAATATATTATTATTATATGAAATTATATTATACGTCATTTTTATTATGTTTCCAATGATACTTTATTTTTTTTAAAAGACAATAAATTAGAATAAAATTTTGTATTATATTTTTAATTTTATAAAATTAAAGAAAAGAATATTAATTAACTAAAAATATTATTAAATACTTCTTTGTAAATTATATTTGATGTTGTATTTATACTTTACATGCATTATTAGTCACTAGTATCTTTAAGCATTTTCTTGAAGTAACCATTGACGTAGCAACATATAGTTGTTAATGGTGGAAAATTGATTGTGGTAGATATACTCCAACATGTTTGAGTGATTGCTCTTGACTTTTATTGATAGTTGTTCTGGAATGGACCAATGACTAAGCATGGCCCAATTCACTTCTGCTCCCAGAACGACCCAATTGCCTATGTCCAGCAAACATGGGGCAACGTTTACTTTTCTGCCCCTCCATCGGGCATATACAGACAGATGAACCTCAGGGTCATTTGCTCCTCCCCGACTTTCCTTCCCGTTACGCACGGCTCCACCATCCAGAAAAAGTCCTGACGCCCGTGCCCGGAACTACGCCTTTGCATGTGGCAACGGCTAGTTTCGGGCACCTCTGCCCATCCTAACGGCTAGTTTTTGGCAGTTACCTATTCTTCAGGAAACGGTTATTCTGCCCCGAAAATAGGGACCGTTGGCCACGCGCTGGGGGCATTATAAAAACCCTCTCATTTGAGAGGGTCAGGTATTCCAAATCATTCTAAGAAATTCATACTTTTGTACTTGCCTTTTTTCTCTCCCGATTCTTACTCTAGCGTCGGAGTGCCTTACAGGTACACCACCCTCCTCATCTCACACACCCAGCATCACAGACGTTTTCCTTGGCCCACTTCAGGTTCCGATCAGCCTTCAAGATTAGTGGCGCCGTCTGTGGAAACTTGTTATCCCGGTCTTAACATCCACCTCAGATTCAAGACCAAAGCAGCTCTCTGTCCAAGATTCCGATCATGGCTTGCCAAGATCACGTCCAAGATGCTCGCAATCCTGCTTTCCTCCCCATCAACAAAACTGACGCTGACGGATCTACGTCCTTCCTTGGAGGAGACGCATGTCGTCTGAGAGACAGAGCTATTGCGTCTCCCTCCCTAACTCGTACTGATCGTGTTGAAGACCAGCCCTCACTGGCCCTCCAGCCCGTTCCAACTCCACCCAACGCCGACCCGACCGTGGTGGCCCTCCTTGAAACAATCAACAAGACCAACCTCTTGATCTTCCACCAAAACGAGAGGATTGGGGCATTGGAAGAGTCCGGCCGACCAAGATCCCCTCATCCTAGGAAAGATCGCCGACGACCCAAAAGTCCACATCTCCGACGGGAAGGTGATCGTCGGGTGCGCCAGGAACCAGAGTCCCATGTCGTCCGGAAGCGTGACCACGTTTTCCAGCAAAACCAATATTCCCCGGGCAACAAGAGAACCCAGAGAGACCAACGTTCACCCCCGGTCAGATCGAAGGGCCGGGCAAGAACACCGTCTCCCCGCAGAAGTCGTCGCCTTGTCCCTGAGCAAAGCATCCGCTCCCCTTCCTGGACCAGTTCCAGCAGCGACGATGAGCCCCACAACCTGTTGTCTCAAGAGATCCTGGCTACGCGTCTAACTAAAGGCTTGGAGAAACCACCGTTTTTGGGCACTTACGACGGAACAACAGACCCAGATGAGCACATCGAAAATATCGATGCGATGCTCGACTATCGTGGCGTTCGGGCGCCATCAAATGCCGTTTGTTCCCTACCATGCTCCGAAAATGAGCGATGACCTGGTACAAACAACTGCCCGAGGAGTCCATCACCTCGTGGAAACAGCTGGGAAGAATGTTTTCCAGACACTTTAAGGCATCACGCCGCCATCTAAAGACCGAAGCCTCCCTTGAGGCCATAATTCAAGGGAAGGATGAGCCTCTCCGGGCATACATGGAGAGGTTTAATAAAGAACCGATGCAAGTCCCTACCACCGATGACATGAAGAAGTTCCTGCTCGAACGAGGACTTCGCCCCCATTCAGAATTTTCTAATGTGGTTGGCCTTGCACCACCAAGGAGCCTGGATGCCTTCCTCCTCAAGGCGCAGGCATATATTCAGTACGAGTAGAAAGAGGCGGCCAGCTCCGCCCGGGCCTCACGCCATCAAGAAAGTTCTCGGGCCTCCAAAAGCGATGAACCCTCGATATCCCGTCGAGGGGAGAGGAGACGCAAAGATCGTCCCCGGGAATCCCGGGACAACAAAGGGCCCTCCGACAGCTTCCATGATTACACTCCACTGACTGTCTCCAGGGAAAATATTTTCTCTGAATATGCTAACTCAGAGTTTAAACAAGTGGGTGTTCGATTCCCTAAGCAAGTACCGGCCAAGCCGAATGCCGATAAGTCGAAATACTGCCGTTTCCACAAAAGTCACGACTACACCACTGATGACTGCATCCACCTAAAGGATGCCATAGAAATACTGATCAGGGACGACCACCTGAAGCAGTTTACGAAGAAGAAGGAAGCTCCTCGGCGAGACGCCCAGGAGTCGAAGAAAATCGAGGAAGAGGTGCCTTCCTCAGAAGAGACAAACCTCCAAGTCGCCATGAGTATATCACGGTCGGAGGACTTCTATGTTCCAGAGGAGCTCGGCGCTCCCGTATATTTCGCCGCCCATAGCCCATGGGAAACTTTCCCCTCTGCCATGGTCATCTCCGTAAGGGGCTTCAACAAAGTCACCGTGGGCTCCGTGAAAAGAAAGTTCGAACACTTACTCAGCACGAGCTCCAACAAGAGTACAACACTCTGAAAGCTCCTAGTGTTTGACTAAATTTTGTTAAAACATACTAATGATATAAATGAAGAATTTGCAGAAGAAAAAGATGTCGAATAAGATGTCCCAGCTTGGAGATTCGACATCTTGGCTGACTTACTGAGTTAGCAGGTTTTAATCGGTTGTAAGAATTAAGGAGCAGATCAAGGATTCACAGGATCAAAGATTGAAAGCCCAACAGAAGACTATATAAGAAGACTTAGACCAGGGTTTTGGATGTACAGAATGTACTTTTGTATCACTTGTAACTTTGTAACCTAGTTCACTTTTGAAAAACAAGGGTTTAGGGTTTGAGAGTCGTCGGCTCTCTTAGGAGTTGTAAGTCTCCCTCTGTAGCATGGGATGCAGAGTGGAGAGCATTGGTACAGGGATAGAACCAGAAGCCTTTAAGTAATGGTTTGTGTATCGTTCTTGGACGAAGCTTTGAAGCAAGTCCAAGATAACTTGTTGATCAAGAAAACATGACAGAGAGTCTGAATTGGCATAAGACAAAAATATCACAGGTTGTGATTAAGGAAGTGAGTAGGTCTCTCATATCAGAGTTGTAAACGATGGAGTTTAACTTTGGTAAAGATGTTCATTAAGGGTAGCGATTAGAGTAAAGTTGTAAACAGGGGAGTTTAGCTTTAGGGTAATACTACAAGATAGTGAAGTCTTCTTCCTGGATTGGTATCCCCCAGAGTAGGTGAATTGCACCAAACTAGGTTAACACATACTATGTTATTTAACATTCTGTAATTTACAGTTTTGTAATTGTTCTTGATTAACATGTTGGATCAAATGTCGTAACATCTGTGATTTTGCAGTTCTGATATTCAAGGTATCAGTCTGCTGTTGTGCCTCTGTATTTAAATGTTCATGCAGAACAATGTCTTGACATGTGTTAGGACATCTGTTGTCTGCATTGCCAGAATTTCACACTCGACAAGGCCCGGGGAGAATCGGTCCTCATCTCTTTCTACAAAGATTTACTCGGAGGTGCCCCGAACTCGAGCATTCTGCTGCTCGTAATAGCCCAGATGGAAAATTTTGATGTTCGCCGAACTTTAATCGACCAAGGCATCTCGGTCGACATTATGTACTCACGGTTGTTCTCAACCCTCCATCTAGATGAATCGCACCTCACTCCCTACGTGGGTTTTGACCTGCAGGGTTTCAACGGTCGGTCACAAAACCCTGGGGGTATGTCGAGTTGATCGTGACCTTTGGATCTGCGGAGACGGCCAGATCTATCAAAGTTCAATTCCTGGTAATTGACTGCCCGTCTCTCTATCAGTGCATATTTGGGCGGCCAACCTTGGCCAAATTGGTGGTCGTACCATCAGTTGTCCATCTCAAAATGAAGTACTACACTTCGAAGGGTATGGTCGCCACCTTACATGGTGACATTGAGGTTGCACGGAGATGCTTCGAAGCGGCCACCAAGGGACTCAACACCATCGCTGCCAAGCCAAAGATGTCCAGCAAGCCAGCCTTGCCCAGCATCTCAGAGGAAGCCAAGCCACTGCCACGCATCGACTCTATCGACCTCGACAGCCGCTTCTCCGAAGATGATCAGAAGGAGGACCAGACTTGCCCGAGCAGCTCATCCACTTTTACCAGCACCAGCAACGTCTCCCATCTGATGCGCCCAATTCTGGATGGCGATTTCAAACTCGTCCTGCTTGGCGATGACCCTCGGCGAGGAGTAAAGATAGGGACCGGCCTCCCCGACATAGCGAGGAAACAACTCAAAGCTTGCCTCCGAGAAAATGCCGACTTGTTCGCCTGGAGTGCCACGGAAATGCTCGGCTTAGATCCTGCTTTCGCCTGCCATTAACTCACTATTGACCCCGCCGTCAAAGTTGTAGCACAACGTAGGAGAAAGCAGCCTCCGGAGGAAACGGAGGCTGCAGAACAAGCTGTAAAAAACCTCCTCAAGAAAAACTTTATTTCGGAAGCCAAGTACACCACTTGGCTGTCCAACGTTGTACTCGCCAAAAAATCTAATGGAAAGTGGTGTATGTGTGTTGATTATACTGATCTCAATAAGGCATGCCCAAAAGATGCCTACCCCCTCCCCAATATTGATAAACTTGTTGATAATTCTGCCTGTTTTAAACTGTTATCATTCATGGACGCCTATTCGGGCTACAATCAAATACCAATGGTGAAAAGTGACAAAAAATACACAGCCTTCATGACCGAGTCAGACGATTATTACTACAACGTAATGCCCTTCGGCTTGAAGAGCGCCGGTGCGACCTATCAAAGGATGATGAACAAGGTCTTCCGGGGAGAAATCGGTGACATCCTCGAAGTCTATATGGACGATATGATCATAAAATCCCACGAGGAAACTGATCACATGACCCATTTAAAAAAGGTCTTCGAGCAAGCCAGGAAATACCGGATGCATTTCAACCCAGAGAAATGCACTTTCGGGGTGAGGGCAGGCAAGTTCCTCGGCTTCTATCTCACAGAACGAGGAATCGAAGCTAACCTCGACAAGTGCAGGGCATTCTCCGAATTTCCAACACCTAACTCGAAGAAGTTCATCCAATCCCTCAACGAGATGCTCGCTTCTTTATCTTGTTTCGTGGCCAAGTTTGCCCAGCACGCTCTGCCTTTCTTTAAACTCCTCCGCAAGGAGGCAACATTTGAATGGACAGAGGAATGCAACCAGGCTCTCCTCCATCTAAAACGAGCGCTATCAAAATTGCCAGTTCTCTCTCGGTCAGACAACGGCGAAACTCTGCACCTCTACCTCGCCATAGCAATCGAGGCCATTAGCGTCGCCCTCATCCGAGAAACGCCCGACGGGAAAAAGCCTATATACTTCATGAGGAAAGCATTGCAGAGACCATAGCTGAGATACCAGTAAATAAAAAAGGTGGAACTGGCCCTCATCAATGTTGCGCGAAGGCTAAGGCACTATTTCCTAACCCACACGATCGTGGTCCGAACAGATCAACCCGTAAAGCAACTGCAAGGACGACCGGATATGGCCGGCAGGATGCTTAAGTGGTCGTTGGAACTATTCGAGTTTGAAATTCAGTACGAAAGCAGAAAGGCCCTCAAGGCCCAGGCGTTAGCCGGTTTCGTCGCAGAAATGACATTCGCGGATTCCCCCACCTACGGAAGACCTTGTTCATCATTCTTTGGTAGGTAACGCCATCGTTTTTTAGGCCGAAGGGCATTACGTTGTAGTAGTAGTAGTTGCCCGATTCGGTCATGAAAGTTGTGTACCTTTTGTCGCTTTTTGCCATGGGTATTTGGTTATAGCCCGAATACGCGTCCATGAAAGATAACAATTTAAAACCAGCTAAATTATCAACTAATTTGTCTATGTTGGGGAGGGGATATGCATCTTTAGGGCATGCCCTATTGAGATCGGTATAGTCAACACACATGCGCTATTTTCCATTAGACTTTTTAACGAGTACAACATTGGACAGCCAAGTAGTGTACTTGGCCTCCGAAATAAAATTCGCCTCTAGGAGGTCTTTTATAGCTTGTTTGGCAGCCTCCGTTTTCTCCGAAGACTAATTTCGCCTACGTTGAGCTTCTACCCTAGCGGCAGGGTCAATGGTGAGCTGGTCGCAAGCCACGTCAGGATCTAGGTCGGGCATTTTCGCGGCGCTCCAAGCGAGCAAATCTCCATTCTCCCAGAGACAGGCTTTGAGTTATTTCCTAGCTAAGTCGGAGAGTCCGGTCCTAATTTTCACTCCTCGTTGGGGGTCGTCTCCCAGCAGGACAAGTTCGAACTCGCCATCTAGAATTGGGTGCATCGGATGGGAGGTCTCGCCGCTACTGGTTGAAAGGTTGCTCGAACACGGCTGGATATTCTTCCCCTCCCTTTGGTCGTCTTCAGAGAAGCGGCTGTCAAGGTTGATGGAGTCGACGCGGGGCAGCGGCTTTGCCTCCTCCGAGCTGCATGGTATAGCAGGTTTGCTGGGAGTCTTCGGCTTGTCGGCGATAGTGTTTAGCCCTTTGGAGGCTGCCTCGAAACATCTCCTGGCTGCTTCGATGTCTCCGTATAGTGTGGCGACGAGGCCCTTATAAGTGTAGTACTTCATCTTCAGGTGCACGGTTGATGGCACGGCTACCAATTCGGCCAAAGTTGGCCGCCCAAAGATGCATTGATAGAGAGAGGGGCAGTCGATGACCAGGAACTGGACTTTGACTGATCTGGCCGTTTCTGCAAATCTAAAAGTCACGATCAGTTCTACGTACCCCCAAGGCTTTGTGACCGACCCGTTGAAGCCTTGTAGGTCAGATCCTACGTAGGGCGCCAGGTGTGTCTCATCCAGCTGGAGGGTGGAAAACAGCTGGGAATACATGATGTCGACTGAGCTGCCTTGATCAACTAGGATTCGGCGAACGTCAAAGTTGGCCATTTGTGCTCTCACGAGCAGTGGATTGCTTGAGTTGGGAGCCCCACCGAGGAGTTCCTCACGGTAGAAGGTGATGGGGACCGAATCTCCCTGGACTTTGTCGAGCGTGGTACTCCGGTTCGAGCTCGTTCTGAGAAGATGTTCGAACTTCCTTTTGACGGAGCCCACAGTAAACTTGTTGAAGCCTCCTCCAGAGATGACCATGGCGGAGGGGAAGGTTTCCCACGGACGGCGCCACTGATCCTGATGGTTGATCAGAACCAGAAGTGGGCCAAAGATGACGTTTGCGATGCTGGGTGTAAAAGATGAGGAGTGGGTGTACCTGCGAGGCACTTTGATGCTAAAGTAAGAATCGGGAGAAAGAGAAGGCAAGTACAAAGAGAGTATTTCGTAGGTATTTTTAGAAAACCTGACCCTCTCAAATGAGAGGGTTTTTATAATGCCCCCGGTGCTTGGCCATTGGTTCCTATTTTTGGGGCGAGATAACCGCTTCCCAAAGAATAGGTAACTTCCAGAAACTAGCCGTTAGGACGGGCAGAGGTGCCCGAAACTAACCGTTGCTACGGGCAGGGGAGAAGCTGCGGGCACGGGCGTCGTGACTGTTTCTGAATGGTGGAATCGTGCGTAACGGGCAGGAACTACCGAGGAAGGGAAGTTGACCCTTGGGGTCATCCGACCAGCCTTGCCCGGTAGAAGGGTAGAAAGGTAAATGTTGCCCTAAATTGGATGGATTTAGGCAATTGGGTCGTTGTGGAAGCAGAAGCGGATTGGGCAATGCCTAGTCATCGGGTCAGTCCAGAACAAGTTTAGTATGTTAGGTTAATTATAAATAGCATACTAGTATCTCATCTTAAGTGTGACAAATCCTAATTAGGATGAGAGAGTTATTTGTTATTCTTAAGTACTTGTAATTTGTTTTATAGAGAAAGTAAAGAATAGCAGTTATAATCAATCCTTGTTCTTCTTGATTTTCCGTTAACCCTAACCCTTGTGTGTTTCTTGATCATAAAGAAACTGTTTATACTTTGTTACAAGACATCATTTTTCACAATATATATATATATATATATATATATATATATATATATATATATATATATATATATATATATATATATATATATATATATATATATATCTATCTCACGCCGTCAAAAAAATTAAACAATGGAAGTAGTGATGCCTTTTGACTTAGTATGAGTTACTTCCTTTTTACGGATTAAATTGACTACAAATTACTTCAATTTATAAAATCAGTTGTAAAAGTCATTGGTATTTGATTTCATGAAACAAAAGTGCGTCAAATTTATCTTTGCAGTTTTAATTTAGATATAATTAGTCACCAAGTCCCTTAACTTAATTTAATGTTTTACTTTATCCTTTAACTAAAAAACGTTACGCTTTGATTCCTTAAAAATTAGTTTGGTTAGTATTATTGGTCTCTTCCGTTAATTTTTCTGAAAAAACGTTAAATGTTGCCAACGCGGCATGATAACTAGGAAATTGGTATAATACAGACTCAACGAAATAATTTCAAAATGCGTGTTAGGGTTTTTTAATCATCTATTTTTCAAGTTGTGTTTCATCGTATTCAAGCGTAATCGCTTTCGTTCGTCGTCTTTGTCAAGCATTTAATCATCTATTTTCATGTTGCATTTCATCGTATCCAAGTTTTAAATGTAATATCTCACCAGATCCAGGCCATTTATGGTTGAATGTGAATGTGATAAATAAATTAGGATATCTAATTCAACCACAAATTTCCATATCATCCTGATAATTTTGTATCATATATCTTGCTCCACCAACAAAAGTATATGGCAACATAATTGTCTTTTCTAATGAAGTTAGATTAGTTTCTCCTCTAAGAATGGTCTTGGTTAACCCCTTGTAATTTCAGTTATTAAGTCTTTTTGATGATCTTTAGTCTATTTCATGCATGAAGACTTTATCGCACTAAATGGATCCACCAAAAATTATAGGAATAATCTTTTAGAAAATAATATTGTTGAGTGATATGTATCTCTTTGCTGAATTTTGTATGCAACACATTCTTTTTGCATGACAAACTTCCTTTTTTATGTAGATGTGTTAGTATCTTAATTAAATGGAATGTCTTTTCAGAATCCATCTTCAATAAAATCGTGTGTGTGTGCGTGCGTGCGTGTGTGTGTACGTGCGTGTGTGTGTGTGTGCGCGTGTGCGTGTGCGTGTGCGTGTGGATCAACATACTCCAATAGTAAATTTTTATAATTAGTCTTTAAATTATATTTAATCGAATGATTATAAGTAAAAAAATGTTAATTTAACCATTAAATTATATTCAATTTAAAGGTTATAATGTAGAGTGAGTTAAAAAACTTACTCTTTGAGTAAGTTGATCCCACTCTCTCTCTCTCTCTCTCTCTCTCTCTCTCTCTATATATATATATATATATATATATATATATATATATATATATATATATATATATAGCATATGCCATAAAAAAATTAAACAATGGAAGTAGTGATGCCTTTTGACTTAGTATGAGTTACTTCCTTTTTATGGATTAAATTGACTACAAATTACTTCAATTTATAAAATCAGTTGTTAGAGGCATTAGATTATTTTTTGCATGAAACAAAAGTGCGGCAAATTTATCTTTGCAGTTTTAATTTAAATATAATTAGTTACAGAGTCCCTTAACTTAATTTAATGTTTTGCTTTATCCTTTAACTAAAAAAACGTTACGCTTTGATTCTTTAGTTTGGTTAGTATTATTGGTCTCTTCCGTTAATTTTTCTGAAAAAAACGTTAAATGTTGCCAACGTGACATGACAACTAGGAAATTGGTATAATACTGACTCAACGAAATGATTTCAAAATGTGTGTTAGGGTTTTTTATTTTTCAAGTTGTGTTTCATCGTATTCAAGCGTAATTGCTTTCGTCGTCTTTGTCAAGCGTTTAATCATCTATTTTCATGTTGCATTTCATCGTATCCAAGTTTCAAATGTAATAGCATCTTTCTTTTCTTCACCGCTCCAAGTTTCAAACGTTCGTAGTGAAGAGTTTCAAAGAAAAGTGAGCTAGGGTTCATACACAGTGATGAGTTGAAAATGTTATTTCTAAAGTTAAAAATGTTATGGATAATTTAAATCAAAATAGTTGGATTAATAAAATTAGAAAAAGCAAACAAAATACCTGTTAGATTTTAGAAAGGCATCAAAATTGTCAAGTTAGATTTTAAAAAGCATCAAAACTATCACGTAGGCGATATTTAACGTTTTTTATAAAAAATTTAATTGAATAGACTAATTAGGTCAACATAATGGTTTTAACATACTAGAGTGTAACATTTTAACATACAATAGATTAAATTAAAGGAGCAAAAGATAAACTAAGCCTTTTACTAAAATGAAGTAACTTACAACACGTAAAAAAACAAAAGAATATACAACCATGTTATTCATACGCCACATCTTACACCAAATACATACATCAACAGTGTTTTTTAAATAAAATAATATTTTTTATAAACAGCACGTGAACAGTATATTTGAACAGTATATGAACAGTGCCCGTGAATAGTGTTCGTAAACAATAACTTTAAAATAGTAAAACAAAGTTGGTTAATGAAATATAAAAAGTTGGTTAATGAAGTTATGAAGTTAGTTAATAAACGCGCAGATATTAAAAATAATTTTTAAAAATAAACTAAAGTTGGTTAATGAAGATTAAAAAGTTGGTTAACGCAGTTATGAAGTTGGTTAATAGACATACAGTATTAAAAATAATTTTTAGCAACAAATAAAGTTGGTCAATAAAATGTAAAATGTTGGTTAATAAAGTTATGAAGTTGGTTAATCACACAAAATTGTTAATATCATTTAATTTAAAAATTTTAAAAAAAAATTATTAAATATATATATTATAATAATATTTCATTGTTCACCGTATAAGTAAACATTGAAATATGATTTAGGTGTATGGTTTGGTGTAGGAATTGCATTTTTCAAGAATATATATATATATATATATATATGAGATTTCATTACATTAGTTGAAATTAGTTGAGATAGTCATGTAATGCATACATTTTATGGTTACGTATCATGTAATACTTAATAGCAAGTTAGTTAGCAAATGCATTTACCTTTACTACTACGGGTATTTTATGAGTCTTTAGAGTTTAGAGTGTCGGAAGGATTGTGAGCTTAGCGTATAAATATGAACTTCAAAATTGAAAAAAAATTGACTTTTTAATTAAATATTACCTCCATTTTTTTTAATATAAGTCGTTTTGAAGAAAACATTTGTACACAATATAAGTTACTTTATAATAGCACTAAATCATTAATGTCATTTTTTTTATACCATTAAATATTTATTATTCTCTCTCCTTTTAACTATGTAAATTTATATTTTCAATACCATTAATAAAAGACAATTTTATAAAAACATTTATAATTTCTCTTTTCCATACTACAATGAGTCAAAAACGACTTATAACAAAAAATAAAGTAGGTATAAATTTCAGCTTTTTAATTATGATTAAATTATTTTCACATTTAAATTTTTGAATTATATTGTCTTTTATATATAATAAGTTGTCTATATATATATATATATATATATAATATTTTTCTCTAAAATTTTATAAAAAAGAAAATTTGCTCCCTCAATTCCTTTTTAATGGTCTCTTTTTGACTTTTTGCACATATAAATAAAATTAATAAAGTTTACTTCTTTTCATGTATTAATTGTCTTTTTACTTATAATAATTTTTTATTAACTTATTTGACTTTCTCTTTCTTTAACTACTCTCTTGGTTTTTTTTAAGTGTCATTTTTATATTTTTCATATACCAAAAAAGTTAATCAATATTGTTACTTTTCATACAATCCTCTTACCTATGAATGATATCCTTAATTATCTAAGGGTAATTTTGACAAAAGTACATTTAATACTACCTTAAACTTTACAAGTGACAATTAAAAAAAACAAAAAATTATTCAAAATGACACTTAAAAAGAAACGGAATGAGTAATAATTAAGAATAATTTTGGTTAAATGAATATAATACTCCCTCAATTCCTTTTTAAGTGTCACTTTTTAATTTTTTACACATACCAATAAACTTAATTAATATTGTTACTTTTTATACAATAATTTTCCTTTTATCTATAATACATCTAATTATTTATTGTATTCTTCTTACTTTTTCTCGTTGTAATAACTATCTAAGGTTAATTTTGACAAATGTGTATTTAATACTACCTTAAACTTGGCAAGTGACAATTAAAAAAACAAAAAATTATCTAAAAAATAGCACTTAAAAAAACGACAATTAAAAAAAATGGAGTTAGTATTTAGAATCTTTAAAGAGTGCCTTCAAGACACTTTAAAGATGCTAAATCTAAATTGAAATCGGTTATTACAGAAGGAGTAAATAGAAATTAGATGGCTGGTTACCAAGTTAATTTTTTAACATTTTTAATTTGTGTTTGAAGTTTAGGGTGAAAATAAGGAAACTATAAGAACAAGTAAATAACCAATTTCTTCTAAATTGTCAAGTAAAATGTGCTCACAATGCAGAACCGAGAGCTTCAACTTAAACTCAAAACAGGTTCATTCTTGGTTTTGAAATGACCAAGAGAGCCACACTGGAATACCATGTGCAACATTTATTCCATTTCAGACTGAATAAAATAAGTAAATATCAAGCTTTGAAAGTCTCTCCCGCTTTTACCATATCTTCAAGTACCTTTGAAATTTGCGGCTCTGTCATACCTTCCAGTTTAATAGCTTTTTCAACACCCAAATCTGGTATTAATGAACAAATTACAGTAATCAAACATAGAGAACCATAAATAATGTACAAGATGAGAATGAAAACGAAACACCAGTAATGTACAAAATAACAAAATAAGAACTTTGAGGAGTAAGTATACAAAAATAGACATTATAAGGTAATTAATATTGTAATCGCAATCTACACTATTGATTATAAACAAATTAATAAAAAATAAAAAATGCAACAGAATTTACATTATAATATGCACATTTTATGTTTTTTTTTTTCTTAATCCAAGTTGGGTTATGTCTTATTCTCTTTTTTTTCTTAATCAAAGTTGGGTGCTCTTTTTTTTCTTAATAAGTTGGGTCATGTTAAGAGCAAGTTTCTTCTAGTTGAATTTGAGATACAAGTTAAAATTGGGATAATATTAAAATTTTGTTTTGTGCACACTATTGATCCCGTTGATTAGCCTATATTTTCAATGCCAGTGTTTTAATGTTAATTTTTTAAAAATCACTGTTATGAAACCAAGGGGGGAAAAATCATGCGAAAGGTAATATAGAAATTGAATGCGAAGTAGGCGAGAAATTTGAATAAAAATTGATGGAAATTAAGAGATATGATAGTGTGATACCATATCTTGCCCATAATTGGGGTTCAACTCCACTGCATTCGCGGATCAATATTGGCAATTTTGGGTTCAATGTCTTTAGCTCCTTGTAATTCTTTTCAACAAATGCCCTAAAAGAACAAAAAAATATTATTATTTTTATTATAAGGCTCATATTCAAATATGTATGAGATTCAGTCAAAAAGCAAACAAAAGATATATAAAAGATACAACTTTTAAATTTTGGTCCGAAAAAATGAAGAAAAAAAAATCTAACCTTGCGGATGAGCTTGCAGGTGATGTCTGACACATCAAAAATCGAAGCTCTTTTATGTTCTTTGAAAGATATCCTCTCCATGCCATTGCTTTCCTGGATAAAAGTTATAATATTTGTGAGATTTTACCTCATCACAAGGCATGGAGAAAAGGAGGTAAAGACTAACAATGCAAGATAAACAACCACTGGCAGCTAGTGGTAGTCTGACTGGAAAAGCAAACATCTAAACCCTACTCTACATCAGCTTTGGTGCACTCCATTACATTCAATCATAGAAAATCATATTATAGATTAAAAAGTGCATTGTATTATTCATATTCAGTAATGATAATGAAGAAAACTGTAAGAGGATAGTCCTTGGACAAATCACGCCTAAGCATATGCTTCACATAGAGGCACTCCTCTATTCAACAAGTTAAATAAAGCCCGTCATACTGTTGGTCGCCCGTTATTTAGGGGGTATTAATATTTGACTTTTTTGTGGTTGTTAACATAGACACCCTCTTCGGTATCAGCCTTGTCCTCAAGTCTAAAACTTCAAAATTGATTTCAATGGTAGATGTTGTTTCCCATGAAGAACCATGCACTGGATAATTTTTCCAATGAAGTAGCCGCAATTTGACCAGTTTTCCCTTACGCTTAACAGCTTATGAGTTGATCACTGCTAGTGGTTCAGTCAGTGATACTAAGAGACTACTACAATTGCAAAGATGCAAGGAAGTCGGTCTCTAGAAGTGACAGATTATTTGTGACCTTGTCAATCTTTTAAACAATTTCAAGAGAGCAATAATAATGTGCCGCAGCTTAGGAGAAATTCCCTTGGCCATTAACTGTTGTCTATGTGGTCTCAGTTTAAACCTCTAAAAACATCCTAGGACAGATTTCACGCCAAAACTACCACTTCTTAATCATGGAAAATTCGTGTGGTTTCTGGCCATACACAATCTCAAAATGAGATTTAGATGCAGTTCCATGGTAGGTGTTATATCAGCAATCAGGTCAATGAAGCCAATTGGACCATTTAGCTGGTTGTGCAGAGAGTCAAAACCTCAAGTTTCCAAAGTCCAATTAGGCTGTCTTATTTCAATAATCAGGTCAATGAAGAAAATTGATAATAAGCAAACTGATAGAAAAAAATTGTTATCATGAAGGTCGGTGTTGACAATGGCCAAAGCCCATAAAACCGTCATATAAACACGCAATGGCGATTTGTAGCCTACGGTGCCCCATGACATCCATCCCTTCACAAATTTCATATGGCAGTAATCTAAAAGTAAAAACAACCATCATGTGGTTCCGCCATGGCCACAATCTAACAACACTGATAAAGCTAGAATCCCTATAACCGACTATAGACTTGAATATCCCATGCAAGTGCAACCAATTTGATATCCTTTAAAAGACATCAACTATGTGTTTAGCAGTAAAAGTATTCCTAAAGCGAATTAAACAAGCATAATTTGAGTAAATAGTAGTCGTAACTCATTATCTCATTTTCATTTATTTTAATGATAAAGCCCAATACTATGTTATACTCTCATACAATTTCAATCTAAAAAGAGAAATATAAAGGGGCTGAAGATGATAAAGAATCACAATTCGAAAACAATTATTATGAATAATCAAAAATGAAAACTTATTTCCTAGAACATGGTAAGGTTATGTTGAATGAATCTAAAACATGAAATCCTCAAAAAAAAAAAAAAAAAAAACAGAATCTAGGGTTCATTGAGATTTCAATTAAGTTGATTTAAGATAAACACTAGTATTGTCTTTTTTTCAAGATACAAGTAACACTACACACTAAGACCTAGCAAAAGTTCTAAAGACTGAAACTTTGACATCTTATACAAAAGAATTGAAGCATAATACAAAAATTGAATCTCCAAGAACACCAAAACTCTAAACCTAGTTGCTTATTTTTATTCACGAAAATGAATCGAATCATTGTGAAGAGAAAATCAATTTCAACCTTTTCCGAAAAGGGGGGAGGAAACAAAACAACAAATCGCGATGTAATCGAAAAATGATGGGAAAGAAAGTCAGAGCTGAAAATACCTGGACAAATTTCTCTGTTTCTGGTGGCCGACGAGACGAACAACTCCACCTGCTGTTTCCGATCAGTTGAGTGCAGTGCGATTGATAGAAACGATAATGCTGAGTTTGTTATTAAGAAATTTTTTTTATTACACTCTAAAATGTTTTTATTTTATTTATTTTTTATAAGGTTATAACATAATCAAATTAATATAAAAGTTTTATATTGTCAGCGACTCATAATCATGAAATGTTAAAAGATATTTAATTTTCATCTTAAAAACTTATAAAACCATTCAAACTAATGCTGGTGATAAAGTAATAGTATAAAAAATTTTATCCTGGCAGGGCATAGCAATTAATTTTATTAATATATTTATGAGTCAAAAAATTTTCAAACAAATATTTCTAAATGGTTTTTCTTTTCTTTGGTGTATGAAGGTAATTGATGAAATTAAAATATCATCGCTAAAATGTTTGATGTAAGTGTGTAGTTTATCATCATCGTTGTTAATATGTTTGATGTAAGTGTGTAGTTTATCTCAAAAATTATAAAAGATTTGAAATCAATTCATCAAATTACTTATATACCTACTTTAAGTTTGGTAGCGATATCAAACTTTTAAAAGATGTTGTGTAAGAAATTAAAGTTATTTTCAGTTGAGTCTCAAATATTATAAAAGATTTGAAATCAATTCATTAAATTATTTATATATCTATTTTGAGTTTAGTAGCAATTAAAGTTATTTTCAGTTGAGTCTCTAAAATTATAAAAGATTTGAAATCAATTCATCACATTACTTATATACCTACTTTGAGTTTAGTAGCAATCTCAAACTTTTAAAAGGTGTTGTGTAAAAATTTAAAATTATTTTCAGTTGAGTCGTGAAATTTTGTTAAAAAACTCTATTTACGCATAAATTGACTTTGAAATATATGTATAGAAATCTTTTTTACTATAGCTTAATCATGTAAAAAGTTTGAGATCCGATGTTATAAGTCGTCTTGTGCACCTTCAAAGACGGTCTTAATAAATAAGATGCGAAGTAATACTATAATATTGGTCATAGTATTTAAAAATAAGCTGTAGAGCACAAAATCTCATAACAAAATTTCATTTGGCTCGTGTTTCTTTTTATAAATTGGATATCTTCTACGTGCAATTATAGATACTAATCATGAGTCGGGAAGATCCACAAATGGCACAATTATAGATAGAAATCATCCTTGTCGGAAGAACCACAAATGGTGGCAAAGCTCTTCTTCAAAATATTTAACATTGGCTTGTCAAAAGATTAAGGGTCTACAAGAACTTCCTCCAAGACATTGTTTTGAAAGCCATCCAAGGTCATTTAATGCAACTAGTCCTATCAATTTGTAGACTCACTTCATTCAACTAAGCTTTGTTTGACAACTTTGAGGAGGATAACTTACCTAATCCTTTCATTTTTCTTTTTTGCAAGAGCAAAATCAACACATCTTATAAGGTGTTACAAAGTTCACCTTTATGTGGTTATAAGAAGTGATTACCAAGTTCATAATAAGATATTTTGTAACAATTTGCTATTGAATCATTTCCAAATTAAAATACACAACTTCAGCTTTGACTTGAACACACAATGACTCAAATCAAGTGCCATTAATTCATCTAAATATATGTATGTATAATCAATCTCTTATAGACTTGGATAAATACAGTTAAATTGAATTGTAAGATCATAACAGTAATGCCACAGAAGGCTAAATAAAAGGAAAAATCACAATCTTGCAAGCAAATTGTCATTTTGCCGACCACATTCGAAAGAAAAAACATACCGGGAAGAACAAAAAACAACCACAAAGTAGTTATATGACAGATGCAATTCAATGATATGTCTTCCCGCAAGGAAAGAGAATCTTGGATATTTACAAATGCTACACAAACCCCATGATCATTCACAACACTATTTTCACTTTTTTTACTTTTCACAAAATAACACTTCAAACTTTCCGACAAATCATTTTCTTCCCCAAGTAAAGCAGCAACACTGGAGAAGCAAAGAGTACAAAATTAATCATCAATTTGATCGCTAGTCGTGTTTTTAAAACATTGTGTTAAACGAGAACTATAGGCATACCTTGACTTGGCCATTGGAAGGTTGGTTGCGGATAACACGTGGCCTCTCGTTAGGTGTGCCGGGTGCATGTCCGGGCCCACCCTGTCTCTCTGCTCTCACCTTGTTGAAAATGTGAGTATAGCCCTCGGCTGATGCAGGGTTACTCACATCCCATTCACCGAATTTTGGAACAGCCGCACCTTTCTCAGGCTGCAACATCACAATGCTAAAATCAGAACATATTTGCAATAGAAAATTTCATAAAGATATCCACATTTTTGCTCTTCATGTCATGCATGGTAACAAAATAGGATAGCAGGAAAGAAAACTAACGGTTTCATCCCCTCGATTAACTGGTCTTAGCCGAGATCTTCCTGGTGTACCATGGCTGCTGTCGTAAGAATTCTTAGTTTCCAACGAGGCATTGTCTTTTCCCGGAGCTTTAGCCTGACGATGAAGGGGTGATCGTTCGATGCTGTACTCAGACCCAGTAGTACTTTGTCTTGAAGGTCTTCTTCGGTTATCAGCAGAACCTACTCCAAGACGAGGTGTAGAGTCATTGGAACTCCGATTGCCTACATTTTCATGACGAGCTGGAGAGTCAGCATACTGCTTAGGATCACCATCTTCGAGACTCTTACGTGACTCAATTGTTGCTCGCGCCGATCCCTTTCCATATAGATCCTCTGAATCGACTCTAGGTTTGGATTTGGACGGAGGTGGTTGTTCAGATGATGAATTATCAAAAACTAAATCAGGATTTTCCTCAGGGTCATTTGGGTTTATCATCTTTGTGCCAGTTCGACCCTTCCGAGCTTTGTCGAAATATGCCGTATAAGGAACATTGTCACTACCCTCCCAATTGCCAAATTTTGGTACATGAGTACGTTGCTGCCAAATTGACGCATTGAAAAGATTCTGTTAAGTAGATTTTCAATAAAACCGATGCTAGAAGACAAGTTCCATACACTAATGATTTTCTTTTAACATGGTATCATAGTCGCAGAGTCGGGTTAAGGTTGTCATTGTGAAAATTGTGGCTACTGAAGTTGTATGTCAGCAATGCAAGATTCAGTATATACCACCAAAGTGATAAGTACAACTCAACTAGCATCTTGTTTTGACAAATTTCGATTCAATCAGAAACTAAAAGTAATAAGTAATCAACTTCCTATTAGAATTATGACTATTAATTATCAACTAGGTAATTGATTCATACTTTAAGAAAAATAAGTAAAAATTCAAAAGTATTCACAAGGCTAAGCTAAATTAGAAACATATAGGACAGACTCCCCGAACACGATTCTGACACTGATACGGTGATACTAATAATAATTTGAAAAAACAATTAAAATAAATGTAATCACAAGTATCTGATACGAACACAGACACTCTTTTTTTCAGATGTGTCGGTGCAACATAGTAAGAAACCCATCATGATTTAAACTATGAAACTAGCATATTGATAAAAACCTAGAAAACTAACACAATATGATTCTAATTCTAATTGAATTGCTTCACGATTCTAAGAAACCAAAAAAAGCAAGTTGACCAAAAGAAATTAAAGTCTAATTTGGTCAACTATTTCAAAGCAATGGAAGATGAAAATAAACCTCACATGACAACAACAAAAATATACATAAAAGAAGATGAAAAAACACAATTTTCTCAGCAATCATAGGCACATAGCACATAACAAAAGCATGAAAACAACAAAACTTACAAAAGTGAGTGAAAAAAAGAAAAACTTACTGCCATTTACTTTCTAGGTTGGAAAGGCACCAAGAACTTGAAAAGCAAAAATCTCCAAAAAGAAATTAAAAAATTGAGCTTTTTTGGATCAATTTGAGTAGAAGTAAAAACTTAGAGAACCCAAAAAGCTCCTCCACAAAATTGAATGACCAAGCAAGAGAGAGAAGCTTAGAAAGAGGTTTATCAACCGTTGACCGGCGCCACCGGTAATGTTTGACTATTATTTTTTTGTCTGTTCATTTCCATGTCAAAGTCATGCATAGCAATAAGTTTTTTTTATATTAAAAAATAAAAACTTGACTAATTATATTTTCAAAATTTTGAAATAAATTATAATATTTTTATAGAAATCAAATTTTATGTGTGCGCAATTGTAAAAATTAATTTTTTAATTCGATAGAATATAATATAAAGTAAAACAAAAAATAAAAATTTTAAATACTATATGTCAAAAACTAAGTTTGAGATCAAGATATTCAATTAAGTTAAAAAAGATTCAAATCAATTATAATTTGAAATGAAATTAATTCAAATACACGAATAGAGTAAAGGAATTTTACACCGCGTTAGTTAGTCGTAGATGTTAGATATTGAAAAGAATTTGACTTTTATTTTAACCACTTATAAAAGAATACAAATAAATAATAATGATAAATTAATAATGTAAAATTTTTTATACTTACAATGTATAGTAATTAATCTCATTTAAAATAAGTTAAATAATGTTAACTGACATTCTTAATTAGGTATGGAGCAAATGATGAGTTATTTAACATAGAAGAATTAAATTTGTGTGTGGCATTGAATCTCTTTAACTAGCTAGCTCATAAGTTGAGTAATGTCTATTGGGCTTGGAGTTTTTTGCGTTGTTGTTTATTTATTTATATTAAATGCATGGTTGTTTTTAAATAATAGTTTTGTATAGTTGAATAATAATGTGAACGTTTTGGTGGTTGGATATTCATTGCAAGTTGGTGGATTTATATCGTCATTTTAGAAAATGACGTAAGTAATGATAAAAATTCATTAAAAACTAAATAAAAATTCGTGGTGTGTTGAAGTTTTTGGACATCTTCAATGCCATCAATCACTGTCATGAACAAATTTCGTGGCAAGTTAAAGTTTTTGAATGTGATTATTAAAAAAAATTAAATGTGTTGGTTTTAATAATAGAATTAATATTATTTATTAAAATGATTTTATTAATTATAGTTAGTGGAATTGTTGAAACTGCGTAAATAATTCCGATTGAAGCTCTCATGAACAAGATTATGAAGGAAAAAAAAAGGTTGATAAGAAAATGAATGCTCTAGCCCAAATGCTTGGATCTCACGTGCGTTTTGAGGTGTTCAGGTGTTCAGCAATGATATGATGATTCAGAGTAAATCGCTTAGTAAGCTTATGTATTTTCTTTGTTTTGCGTCCTAGTCATTTTTTTCAATTTGTACTTAAATTCTTGTATTCCAGTTAATGAAGTATGTTTTTCCCTTAAATATTTGAGTACCCTTTGATCTATGTGCTTGAATACTTAGGGGTGGACAGGTTTTGAGATAACCGCCCCAAGCCGTCCGATCCATAGAAACCGTTTGTACGCGGTCGGTTTTAAAACGGGTGTCGGGTCAATAAAATGAATTAACCGGTTTTCAATGGCTTTTGGCGGTTCGGTTCGGTTGGGCCAAATCAATCCAAAGAAAACTGAAACCGACCGTTTCCTAGTTTATATTTACAATTGCTGGACTGGTTTCTTTAAAAGCCCAACACCAATACCCATTGTATCCAAATAGCACTATATAACTAAAAAACCCTAGCCGTCACAATCTATTTCTCTCCCAATTTGTCTTACATGTTCGACTCTTTCTCCCTTTCTCCCTTTGTTTTTCAGTTTTTCTTCTCCCTCTTCGTTTGCTCTCATGTAATCTAATCTTTGTCTCCTCAGTTTTGTTTGTTTTCTTCAAAAATATTGGTTGAAGCTTGTTGATGGTGTTGTTGGCTCTGTTATCGTTGTCTCAGTTTTATTCCTCTTCATTTTCTTAGTTTCTTTTGTTGAAGCTTTATATTGTTGTTGGTTGAGAAGATTGTATTTATTGAAGCGTGATGTTGTTGTTGGTTGGAAAGAAGAATGATTGAAAGTGTAGGAAGAAAAAATAAAACTTTTTACTGTAATTTTTTTGCTTATCCTTTACTAAATTTTTATTGTAATTTTATGCTTATTCTTTACTTTTTTTCTGTATGTTATAAATTTTTTATTGTAATTTTATGTTTATCCTTTTTTTTTAATGTTGTAATATACTAGCTACTTTCAAAAACAAGTTTGTTTTCATAGAACAATGTCTATGGTATTCTGGAAGTTTCATTCAACAATTTAACTAAATAGATAAATTTTTGTTTAAAGATTGACACATGCATTGAAGAAAAAAAACAAATAATTTGGACTAAAGGAAGAAGAATAATGATAAAACCGCTCAAACCGATCCGATGATCCGACAAACCGTGGACCCGTAAACCGACAAAACCGATTACAAAAATGGTTGAAATTGGATCTATGTTCTGAATCCATGGTTTGGGCCGGATTGAATGTTTGGGCCCGAACCCAATCCAATCCGACCGCTGTCCAGCCCTATGAATACTTGTTATATTTGTCTAACTGTTTATTTTCCCGACTTTTGATAATGTTAAAGGAGTAAAATTATACTCTTGGGGGAGTAGGGTATACTCTCTATTTTTCAAGGGGAGCTTAATCACTCCAAGTTTATCACCCTTGTTTTTATGTTTGTCCATCTCCCTAAAAGATGTGTTATCATCATCAAAAATAGGGAGAATGTGGATCTATGTGTTTGCAGGTATGGAGACCGCAACAACCTATTATTTTGGTTTTGATGTTAACAATGTTATTAAGAGAAGTCTTCATCAGTCTTATTGTTCAAGGATATGTTGGCTCAAGTGATGGTGCTTGAAGATTAATTAAGTGATGGGGTTTGATATGATGATCAAGTGATGGCTCTTGACAAGTTGCTGGATCAAGTGATGATGTTTGATATGTTGATTAAGTGATGGTGCTTGATATATGGATCAAGTGATAATGATTGATATGTTTATCAAGTGATGTGTTTATCAAGATGTGTTGATCAAGATGAAGCCTGAAGATCATCTGATACAATGATTAAGTGGATATGATTGAATATCAACTTATGGTTGATAAAGTTATGCTAATCAAAGTTGTGTTGATCAAATTTGTGGTGATCGAGATTTTTGTGCTTAGAGGTCAAGTTATTTATGCATATCTATGAAGACAACACTTTATATCAAGTAGTGTTCATCATTATTTGAGCATGACAACCCACTTTATCTAGATTATCCTCTTTCACAATCCAAAAAAAGTTCTAGTAAGGGTGCTCGGATCAACAAACCTTCTCATTTCCCACATTTACCAAAAACAAAACACATTAAGTTATATGCATGTTGTTGTGCACAAAAACGTTGACATGATTATAGATGTTAAAGGTGATGGAAATTGCGTATTTCACATTGTCTTAGCTTTGATAAGTATAGGATAGAAGAATCATACATTTGTCCATCAATATATCAAAAGTTAAGGGATCATAAGGAAGATTGCCTGAGGTTATATGAGAAAAAAAACAATACGATGAAATTCTAGAAGCTCTTATTCTTAGTATAATTGGTTTTCCATAACTGAATGACAAGTGTATAAGTTTGACAAGTTGAAGCTGTTGAAAATGATTCAAATAAAAAAGTCTAATGTGGAAGCACCCACAGATTTAGATGGTGTCACATATTTTGATGTGTTTTAGTTTCTATCGTATATTATGTGTATACAATTTTGAATTTACAAAATGTACAATTTTAAATTTGATAGATTGGTTAAAATGTGTTTGGTTTTGAAATACTGAAAAAATATCAGGTCGCGGGATTTGTTCGAATAACCCTATCAAAAAACCTTGATGAAAATTACTAACCATGTATGACATTAGATTTTTCATGCAAGATTTGTTCGAATAACGCTATCCGAACCCCTGATGGGAATTACTAACCATGTTTAAAATTAGATTTTGCACCTAGGGTTTGTCCAGATAATACTATTCGAACAAACCCCTGATGGAAATTATTAACCATGTTTGACATTAGATTTTGCACGTTGGGGTTGTCATGATAACACTCTTTGGACAAACCCTTGATGGAAATTACTAACCATGTTTGAAATTATATTTTACACGCATGATTTTTCTAGATAACATTCTCTAGAAAAACTCTGATGGAAATTACTAACCACATTTGATATTAAATTTTGCATGTAGGATTTGTCCGGATAACACTCTTCCGAAAAACCTCAAACTCAAATATAACCTTGTTTCTTATTTGTGCTTTTAACATAGGTTTTATTGCAAGAACATTTTGCGAACAAACCTATGCATTGTTGTAGCCATGTTTTATTTACACCAATAGAATTTACATACATAAGTTTATTTTTAACACATAAAACAAGATATCATATACAAATTTAGTTATCATACATTAGTCGCATACTTTTAACAAGTTATCCATTGGATATTCCTAAGAGAAATGTCCTAAAAATACAACTTAAAATGTTTACAAAAATACAACTAGTATATATAAGAGTCTAACTATTGAGTAAGTCACACTTTTTTTTTTTTTTGGAATAAATGAGGATATATTATATACCAAAAAAACAGATAAGTACACGCCGATCTAAATGATCCAGGCTACACGTATACAACTAAAAGAAAAGCTACTCTAGATTGAAGCAATATTATGAGTTTTTTGAAAGTAAGTATGTAAGTCACACTTATTGTTCCTCATTTTCCTTCTATACTAAAAGAAACTTTGTGTTTCTGTTAATGACTCGTGTATTGAGTCCCAAATAGAGGTACTTTCATGTACCTCTCCTCTAGCGATGACACCTTATAATATAGTGACGATATAATGACATCTATGCAAGACATCTACAACATGGTTCGTCCTAGCTTGCTCCTCCTATAATATCTTGTAATGAGATGGCCTTAGACGATATCCTTATGGCACTCACATCAACTACATATGGGAAACTTTGCAATATTATTGGATGTAACTTTATATCGTACTCCATCGATTAGAAGCCGACACATTACGTACATCCTTTAGTACCAAATGCTCATGGTACTCCACAAATATTTCAGGAATTTTTCCATGGTATATTATGGAAGGCGCAACTAATGTGTGGTCCCTGGGGATGTCTATGTAGATACAGAAGTCGAGACCCATAAGTAAGCCTTAATCCTTGCGAGTGGTATATGATCACATATGGAGATAAACATATATCATCCGCAAGAATGTGGTCAAAAGTGTTTTTGTAAGACTCAATAACTAGATTTCCATGTATGGATTAATCATCTGAGCACAAGGCAACTCTTCGATGTACTCTGTAACAATTTGCCACACAGTGATACCTAGAAAATACTAGAGGATCCATGTTTGAAATTAGGTATGATAAAAATTATTAATATACACATACAAAATCTATAAAATTAATAATCTACATATATGTATATTACCTGAAAGAGACCATTATTTCCACGTAATAAGAGCATGTGTGATAGTAGTATGTATGACGGAAGTATGTGCGGTAAAAACAGGTGCACCGATTTGGGGTTTGATATGAGACTTTGATCCATGGCCATGTGACGAAGGTGAATAAGTAGCGCTAGATGATTGTTGTACTTCTTACTATGTACTTTCATCCCTTTAAGGTTTTGTTTTCTCCATGTATATTAAAGTATGTTATGATAATAAACCATGCATAGACCTTTGTTGTTCATCAACCATTTTTCTATAATCGCACAAACAAAAACAACATCAATAAACATATTAAATTATTAAAATCCAACACAAACATACTTTACAATCTCAATAAATTAAGATATATGGGTATATCTCATTTTCGAATAACACTATCCGGATGAGGTCTTCATATATTGTTATATGGACGATTTCAACCCATAATTTGCAGCAAATGCATACCTAACCTATAAATCTAACAAAATCTAAAATTGAACAGCCAAAAATAATGCAATAGATGGGATATAATGTACATTAATTCAAAACTATAAAGAAAATGAATGCATCATACTTACTAGAAGGGAGGAATGTGAAACGGTAAAGTTACCAAATGTTATTTGAATGTCGTAACACGGCCGGAGGAATGTCTGAAATAGATTAACAAATTTAGTTTTAATTGATAAGGTGGGGATTTAGATATTTTGGCTAAATGGTGGGAGTGTTCACGCAAAGATTGAGACTTACTATATTTTCTTTTAAAATTACTAAATGAGACAAAAAGTGGAATTATGTTACATTCAGGATGCCTCCGGATAAAAATATTTAGATGGAGTATTTAAAGAACACTATTCGAAGTCTGAACCCACTCATTTGATTGATGCGTTTTGGTATATAATTGGTGTATTATGTTAAGGGTGTGCCCGATTGTATCATTCGGACAAGGCAAAATTGACAATTTAAGAAATTCATAATTTTTGAGAGAAATATATAGGTAAAATGAACAATCTCATATGCATCGAAAAGATTCTTTCGACCGTCCAAAAATATCCTTTCAAAAATGATTGTTATTGAAAATTTGGAAAAATATGTGGGAGGTGGAGAAAAAATTTCTATATTTTCTTTGTAAGAGACAACCATATGTAATTTCTGCTAAGTACAAACAACCCTTAGATATCAAGATTTCAAAAACTAAAAACTTTTCCATTACTTATGCATTTACAAAATCACCCAAAAAATAGTTCTTTTGAGCATATAAGCTTCTTCTTTTTTCTACTTTATGCTAAACAAGAACTGCTTCTAACTTACTACGAATCAGCATTTGTGTAGGAATGCAGCGTTTTGCAAAAAGATTTTTGAGCTTTCCCTTTAAACAAAGATCCAAACCTTTTCTCTTTCTTTTATTTTTCCCTTTTGGCAAAATGACAAATATGTGTGTGAATGGGAAAAGGGATTTTCTTTTCATAACCAGCGTGAACAAAGGGTAGCTTTGGATACATTGCTTCTTGAAGATTTTCCGTCTGTTTGTCAGGTAGCTTTCACATCATTTCTTGAACACAGATGGGATTTCTTCAATTTTAGTGAAGTGAGAATCTTTGTAAATAGAAAGTGTGTTAATACTTGTTCATGGAATTGGAGGAAAAGAAAAGGAAAGAGAACACTTCCAAGAATATTTTAGACATCCACCATAACATATAATAGTTTTTGTTGCAAAGATCATTCTAATCAAGCAAGCTAAATGGACTCTACACTTGAAAGCTATTCTCACTAGTTGTGTATCAACAGAATCAGAATCAGTTTCTTCTGACAGTAACAAGTAACTGATTTGCATGTACAATTGCTTCAAACCATAAACTTTAGTAGTAATAAATTCAATGCCACATAAACTTGTTTATTAGTCATGAATCACCGTTTGCCACCCCTAGTCATGAATCACAGGCTTCCCATAGTTTAATATAGTCAATGCTGCAACAGCACTTGGACTGTAATCAGGACATTTTCCCATCAAACTTTGCTTTGCAAGATTCTGGTTTATTCTTTCTGAAGGCATTAAAAGCTTGACAAACTTTTGCGATGAAAGTATTTGTTTTTCTCGACAAACATGATCATGTATTAAATCTCTGCAAAATAAAGGCAAGACATAATGTCAAATATGAGAAATAAATACTTCCTGAACATATTCTAAGCTTTTTCGAGACATTCAGAATTAGTAGCGCTAATGAAATAATGTTTCAGTCTTACTTGAGCAATAGGGCTAGGTTTGCCGGGTTGCAGGATTGAAAAAGTGCTTCAGGAATAATGGCTGAATTTAAAAGAATATTGGGAAGTGATATGTATTGTATCTTGGCTTTGTACCTAATAAACCATTCAGTCAAAATATGGGCACGATATGCCACAACACAAGGTAAACGTGCAAGCTGCAGCTCCACAGCAACTGTCCCGGATGTGCACAATGCAACTTTACTAGCCTGCGATGTGTTGATTCAAATTAACTAGGCACAAAATGCAACCTTCATGTAAAATATGTAAGAATTTAAACACGGTTCTAATCAACAATAATGGAAGCTTCAGTCAAAATAAATACAGATATACCTACATTGTTGGTTTATTGTATCTAACGTAACTCCAGTGAAAGAAAAACAAGGTACTTTGGTCCTACCTAACCTAACATGCACGCCGATTTATGGTATAGACATCTATTAATTTAGTAAGATCAACATAAAATAAAGAGGAAACTAAGATATTGGCAGTTATTTTGATATTATTAAAGTTTAAAATTCATGTACTCAATTAAGCGCCCACTAGAAGTTGATAAAGCTAGAGTTTGATCATTGTAAGGAGAAGATATCACGACGGGTATTAAACCAATTTTCTACTACTGCAGCAAGTATTGACATAAGAAGCTGAAAAGAATTTGTTATGCAAATCGAAGTTTAGTGAGACAATGGGGCATACACTAAAAGCATCATATCTCATGTGTGTTGTTCCACCAGGAATCAATACAACAGGGACAGGCCATCTACGAACAGCACCAGCAATGAAATTTTCCACATGTTCATTAGGTGCAACATGAATGATTGTCGTCAATTCTGGAGCATTATCTTTCAGTAGTTCCATTGTGTTTGCAAAGATGGGAAGCATCCGACTGACTTCTTGTACTCTGCTTCCAGGAAGCAAGCTAATAACAGTGGCTCCTTTTAAAGTTAAAGTCGATAAGATGATAAAGCATACTATCGAGCTTGTGGAGCTGTGTTTGATTACAATTTAGAAGTACCTGGAGGAATTTCATGTTTTCTTCGAAAGTCTTCGCCATTTCCTTCAGCCTTACATTCATTGATTGAGGGACTGTTTATCTGAAAAAATATCAAGTAATTACTGACAAAACTCAACCATAACTTTAACTACACAAGGAAAATAAACAAAAAAAAAAATATTGCTAAAGAAGAAAGAGGAATAGAAACATATACGTCACACACGTGAAGGTCCTAAGAAACTACAGAGCTCGTACCGAATTCAACTCCATAATGTCTTCCAAAACAGGATGCCCTACAAAGGTTGCAGATAATCCATTCAATCTACAAATTTTATCCTCATTTGGAAGTATGCACAGCAGATGATCTACAAATTCCGCAAGTCCTCCGAGCCTTTCTTCCCCTCCTTTCCATGCCCAGAACGATGGCGCTACATAGTGAAAATGTGCCGGCGAATGCAACTTTTGCTGACTGTGTCTAGCTGCAAAATGCATTCCCCATTTGCATACAACATACCGCCAAATAGCAAATCCACAACAGATCATCCATCAACATTAATTTAGTAGTTGTACCTCTTAGCTGCTTCAAGAACCGAAAAGAAAAGCCCTTCGAATCAACTGTTAATACGACATGAGGCTCAAACAGAGAAGCTGCTTTTACAGCTTCATTCAGTCTCACCTGAAAATAAAAAACACAAAATACATACACATCTGTTACATTTACACACAAGCTTTAAAAAAGAATCAAAACATGGTAAAAGGTCCCCAAACACTTAAGATATAGTAGCAATCATGTAGGTGTTTGGAAAAGCATATTTGGTTCATTTTAAGATATAAGCACTTGTATAAGGGTTTGGAAGAGCTAACAGAAACAACTTACGATATATGCATAAACAATTTTCAGCCAACTTTCAAAGTCTATCGAAGAAAGCATATGCAATTATGCAAAACAAGTTAATGCAGAGTTTATGGCTTCACTTTGTAGATTTGGAAAACAACTTATTAATTAAACTCTTATTTATAGGACTAAATTAAGCTGATCAGTGATCACTCAAACACCCAATAATTCCAAAACAGAAAACAATTAGTTATATTTCTTATTCTTAATCTTAACAAGCATGGACAATGCGAACACATAGATATTGGCGACACCAATAATAATTTCAAAAAATTACTACACATAATCACAACAAGTGTCATTGACACATACACGCTTTTTTTTTCAGAGGGATCAGAACTCACTTTGAATGTATACAAATGTGGCAATAGTTCCCAAATTCCCATTACCGAGATATCTTCAATAGGAAACAAAGATTGCAATCCTTCACTTCTCATCTTAGTTCTGAAATAGATTAAACATTCAAATCACATCAAGGAATACAATTTCTCAGCCATTTTCAAAATTTGTAGAATGGAATACAAAAAGTTTACCCTCCAATGCCGGAAAATCGAACAGGTAAAGGAGAAAGAAGCTTAAGCGAAGCCATGAGACGAGAAGCGATGGAATCACCGGAAACTTCACCGGCGACAAGAAAAACCCTAAGTTCGCCATCTCTTGCAGCCATATCCAATGGAGCTTTGAACTTCACGTGTTGTGAAGAGGAAGAAAAGCTCATAACAGTGTTTGGTGGTTTCAATTTCCATTTCCTTGACAACAAAATCAAAGCTTTTGCACCAAACATTTCGACTCAGTTGATCGCTGCAATTTCTTCAACTTGTATCCCGCAAATTTCCATAATTCTTTAACACTGTAAAATTATTTGTGAAAAGATAATATTTTAATAAAATAAATAAATTCAATTTGATTCGATGTAATGTAATTTAATTTAGATTGATTTTTAAATTCTTAAATTATAAATTATATTTTTTATTAATATTATTAATATTATAATATTAATAATATGAATTTGGTGGTGGTATCGATATTCTTTTTTTTTTCCCACTTGTTATTATGAATCCTGTATGCTTGCATGTTACTCCCTCCGTTTTATATTATAAGTTGTTTTTTACTTTTCACACATATTAAGAAATATAATAAATGTATTATGGAAAAGAGAAATTATGAATGATTTTACAAAATTGTCATTTGTTATTGGTATTGGGAAGACAAATTTACATAATTGAAAGGAGATAGAATAATAAATATTTCAGGGTATAGTAGAAAAAATAGCATTAATTATTCATTGGTATTATAAAATAACTTATATTGTGGTACACATTTTTTTCCAAAGCGACTTATAATAAAAAACGGAGGTAGGATATAGTTTTCGCCTAACAAGTTGTAGATGTCGGTTGTCAGGGAGTGTGTCAATAACATTTTGATTTTTGTACAAAACATTTTTTTTGTGAATATAGCATTAAAGCTTTTGACATTTTTCTATCTTCTAGTGACACGATAGGTGTATGTGTGTTGCATGTGTATGTTGCTGACTCCAGTATACAGATGAGATCGTGAGCTAGAGAGAACACTCAAATTACTACGGAGATTTCAAGTTACTGGTCATTTACCAGGAAGTCCTCCATTTGCTCTTGTTTTTGGTAATTTTGAAAAATACTTTGAAAAGCCATTTGAATGAAACTTCAAAGAAGTAGCATTGGACGAGGAAGACGTCATGGCAAAATATGACATTATTGGTATTGCGAATGATATAGCAAGAAACATATGGGATTGTGGTGTGTTTGATCCCAATGACATGAATACAAGGATTATAATACCAAAGATCACATTGACACAATTTAAATTCAAGCCTATGATATTTGAAATGCTGCAAGCAATATGCCAATATTTAGGAGCTACTAATGAAGACCCGCATTTGCATTTGATGCAATTTTTGAAAGTAGCTAGCAACTTTAAAATACCTGAAATTATTAATGATGCTTTCAAACTCTGACTTTCCCCATACCTGGAATTATTCAAAAAAATGGTTGAACTCTTTAGAGGCCAATTCCATAGTCACGTGGAATGCTTTACCTGAAAATTATTTAGATAACTACTTCCTCCTATCAAGAATGCCAAGATGAGGAATGTGATTGCTTCATTTAGATAATGAGATGATGAGTTTTTGTTTAATGTTTGAGAAAGATTCAAGAAGTTGTTAAGGCAATGTCCTCATCATGGGATACCAATTTGCATTCAATTGGAAACATTATACAGATTGGTATTATCCTCAAGAAACGTGTTAGATGCATCCTCACGTGGAGTTTTGTTATCTAAATCTAATGAAAAAGGTTACAAATTGATTGAAAGCATTACTGCCAACACCTACCACTACCCAGTTATAAGAGTTACTGTTATTTACACTTAATAGAAGTCAGTTGGTGTCCATGAAGTCACTGAGACCACAACCTTTGCTTCTCAAGTGCCTCAGATTCACCAAATGATGAACATGTTGATGAGTCTTGATGTGCCAGTAGTCGAACCTATCAAACTTGTAATTGACGGATCTGAAGTTGCTTGTGTTTGTTGTGGGGAAGCTTATTCATTTGAAGAATGCTCAGCAAATCCAGTTTTTGTGAACTTTGTGGAAAACAACAAGTACAACAACCCCTACAACAACACTTACAATCCTGGGTAGCATGATCGTCTAAACTTCTCATGGAGAAACACATAAAACCAACTAAAGCCTTAAGCACCTCAAAATATGCCTAGTTTTTCTACACCCAATCTTGTTATGGCTAATCAAGAGAATAACCAACTGGAAAATATCCTTAAGTCTTTCATACAAGAAACGGAGAACCAGTTTCAAACTCAGTGAGTAAGCATTAAAATTTTGAAAAAACAAGTAGGGCAGATTGCTTCTGCACTCAGTTCTAGAACTTTGGGCACTTTCTATCTCCATTGAAACTCCAACACCCATCTCTTGTACTAAAAGTATTGAAACACGCATGGTTATCAAGTCGAGAAGTGGGAAATAATGTGAAGGACCAACACAAACAATGAAAGATCAACCGAGGGAAAATCTAAATACATCAGACACATCGGAAATGGAAGATTTCAAGCCTACTGCAACACACCCTTAGAGGAACCTACGAAGGAAAAATGTGCAAAATAAGCAATCCAATATGAAAACTTTTGGTATGTCTTCTGTTCCAACAGAACAGTCGAGTGATATGTCAGACGTCATCATAACACCAAGATTTGTGCAAAAAAGGCCACCACAACCTATTTAGGATGAATGTGGATTTTTTAATATATATATATATATATATATATATATATATATATATATATAAAGTCATATATTTATATTACAATTAAAATTAGAATCATTAATTATTTATTAATTAATTAAAATCAAATATTTTACTACTAATTAACACAATCAAACACAAGCATATGAAAAAGTATTTAACTTACCATCCTTATTTTATACCGGACATTTTCACATAATTTAATAATTTAAAAAGTATATATGCTAAAAATTTGAATTAAATTTGCGTATGAAATTTCAGGTAAACAATTCAAAAATTTCGGTATCATCAAAATTTTTGGTAGTGTAAGAATTTTTTATATATCAGAATTTATAAAACTTTCGGGAAAAATCAATGTTTTTTGAACTATCCAGAAAAAAAATGCACGTGAAAATATAGAGAATTATTAAATTTTCAGAAAAATACATATAAAAATACTAGAATTTCTGAAATTTCTCTAACAAATTCAAACGATTCTCACGGAATTTTGAAATTTAAAAAAAAAACTTGTTGTTTTCCAGAAGTTCAAGTCGAGATTTTGAAATTTCTGGTATTTCTATAAACTTCTTCAAATTTGCGCAAATATTGAATAAATTTTAGGGTTAATAGTTAATTTGTCCCCTGTCATTTGGGCGAAATTTGAAAAACCTCCCCGTAAAAAATATAGATTCCCACCCTAACATATGAAGATTTCACTGATTCAGTCTTTCATTAAACCAACTCATCAAATAATATGATGTGGCATTGACAGGGTGTAATAAGTTGCCTAATTTCATTTTATGTTATTTCCACGTATAATTACTTTCACATTTAATTTTACTTTCAAATGTAATATTTCAAAAACCTAAATCTCAAATTCAATTTCACGCAGATGCTATTTGTCTTCTCCTTAAGCCTATCCCAAATTGCTTGTTGTCGTGCTCTTTGTCTTCTACCCAAGCCTGAGAATTGTTCTTCATAAGTAAAAAATAATAGTACTGCATTCGTTGTTGTGCTCGTTCTTCAAAAGGTATGATTTGTTATATAGTTGTTTACTTAACTTTTGCAGTGGTCCCAACCAACACCATGTGTGCTAGTTTGACCTTTCTTACTATACTTTATTGCACTCAGATTCTTTAACTTTCATCGGGATAATTTCTCTTATAGCTCAATAACCCTAGTTTAACTATTGGGCATTTTTGTAATTGTAGACATGGTGTATTCAATGCCATCTTCCATCATGGGGGTAACTTTGTGCATGATAATTTCACATTTTTTAGGGGGAATGATACAACTGTGGAAGGTTAAGATTCAGACACTTGGAGTTTTTTTTAGGCTGTGAGCTTAGTTAAGGATTGGGGTTGTGATGAATTTAGGTTGTGAACAAAACTCCCAAAGATTGATGAGGGGTTTCTTCATTTCATTGATGATGTACAAGCTGAAGCAATTGTCAAACACAACATTGATAACAAAGTTGATGGCCATATATGAGTTGAGCATGAAGTTGAAGATATGATGCGAAAGGTTTTAAGTCCTATTGTTGTTCAATTCAATGAAAGTGGTGATGATGGTTATAGTAGTGATGATGAAGTTAGAGGCATAGGTTTGATGATAGTGAAGAAGAAAGAACGTGTGAAAAATGAAGGCTTTGTGAATTTTGTGGTGAAAAGACAAACTAATGGTACAGAGGTTGATGTTAATGGAAAATCTCCAAGGTATAAAGTAAGGGCAAAATAAAACCAAGAGAAGAAATGTGGTCACTCCAAGATAAATTTATTCGTTCCTGCAAAAGTATTAGGCTCTAGTTCTAGAAGGTTACCCAATAATATACCAATAGACCTTGAGGATGATGGAATTGAAGAATTAGATCGTTTTGATCCTGATGTCAGTGGTGATGAAAAGCTCCCTTAGTATGAGCAGTTCAAAGGTAAGTTGATGAACAAAGATTTTCAGTTCAAACTTGGTATAGAATTTACCTCATTAAGTGAATTTAAATATGCTATAAGAGAGTGGCCTGTTCTTAATGGAAGGGAGATAAAGTTTGTAAAGAATGGAAGCTATAAGGTTAAGGTAGAGTGTAGGGGCAAATGCGGTTTTCTAGCATAGTGTAGTAAAGAGGGTGACATGCACACCTACCAATTTAAAACATTGGTGGGGACACACACATGTGCTAGGGTTTTAAGTGATAGATCTCCCAATTCCAAGTGGGTTTCCAAGTTATTGGTTGAGAAAAGAAAGTCCATGGATAAGATGAAAGTCTCTGAGATTATGTATGAGCTAAGCCAGAAGTATTCTATTGGCATCACCAAATGTAAGGAATAGAGGGCTAAGACAATGACTAATGAAGTGGTTGAAGGGGATGCAATAAAGCAAAATTCCATGTTATGGAGCTATGCTATAGAGTTAAAATAGCAATGTGTTAGGAATACAGTTAAGATTGACATTGAGAGGCTAATTCAAAGTTTTCCACCAAGATTTGAGAGATTCTATTTCTGTTTTGATGGATGCAAAAATGGGTTTATTAAAGGTTGTAGACCTTTCATTGGAGTTGATGTCTGCCACCTCAAAACAAAGTATGGTGGACAGTTGTTGGTTGATGTTGCAAGAGATCCAAATGATCAGTACTACCCTTTAGCATTTGGTGTAGTTGAGACAGAAATAAAAGATAGTTGGAAATGGTTTTTAGAGTTACTTCTTCAAGATATTGGTGTAGAAAGAAGATATTTTTTATATCAAATCAATAGAAGGTACTTTGATTTTGTTTCATTCAAATGTTGCTTTAATTATTTTTGTTGTATTATAGCTTCATCTAATTGTTGATTCTATTAATTTTGTTGTAGGGATTGGTAAGTGTATTTGAAGAAATGTTTGAACAAATTAAACACAAGATATGTATTAGGAACCTGTATTCTAATTTCAAGAAGAAGTTTGGAGGTGAAGCTGCAATAAGAAACTTACTCATGGGAGTTCCAAATTTTACTTATTACTAAGCATGGGAGAAAAAGAGGATTGGGCTAAAGCAATTAAACAAGAAGGCATAGGAATGGCTGATTAGAGTCCCTACAAAACTATGGTGTAAGCATTCTTTTAGATTTTACCCAAAATGATATGTTTTAATGAACAATCTTAGTGAGTCTTTTAATAACACTATTTTACAAGCCAGGGATAAGCCAATCCTCACAATGTGTAAGTGGATTAAGAACTATCTAATGAATAGGATTACTACATATTTAGTTAAACTGGATAAATGGAAACATAATGTTATGCCAATACTTAAAAAGAGACTAGATAAGGCGGTGATGTTAAGTGGTCAGTGGCTGCCAACATGGAGTACGGGTGAGGTTTAGCAAGTTCATCATCCATTTAATGGGCTATAATTTGTTATGGATATTTGGAAAAAAAACTTGCTCATGTTGCTTTTGGGAACTAGTTGGTATACCTTGCAAACATGTTGTGGCTGCAATGCTGTATCAAAGTCTAAATCTAGAATTATATATTGATGATTGTTACAAGAGGGAAGCATATAAATTGTGTTATGAAAACAATGTAAGCCCAATCAATGGGAATGACATGTGGCCAAATGTGGAAGTTGAAGACATGTTACCCCCAATGTTTAAGAAGGGTCCAGGCAGGCCAAAAAAGTTAAGGTGGAGGGAGCTTGATGAAACAAGCTAAAGGATGAGGAGGGCTGGTGTGGCTTACAGGTGCACAAAGTGTGATAAATTTGGGCACAATTCAAGGAAATGCCAAAGCACAGTACAAGACACCAATGCATTGAAGAGAAATCTATATTTGATTATCATTGTTGGTTTATTGCACTGACTGTTTTATTGCACTGACTGTTTCATTGTGGTTGTCTACGTGCAGAGAAAAACACCCAAAACCAAGGGTGAGACCTCAAAACATAAGAAAACTGTAATTTAGGGCGATACCTCAAAACCTGTTGTATCTGTTGTAGAATATTCTTTCAATGATCCAGAAATGGATGACATAATTTAAGACTTGGTTGCTTCTCAGTCACTGCCTACTGAAGTTTCTTCTCAACCATAAGGTACTCAAGATGCTCAACAATCCTAAGTAATTAACCATACACCAAAGAAGAAGAAAATTGGAAAGATGAAGAAAACACAAGCACCCACGGGGAGTAGTGAAAGGCTAAAAACTAAATTCAGGCAATAAAAATGTCATGGACCAGGTTCAACTGTTGATGCACCATTATAAATTGAGGATTCTATTATTGATGCACCTTTAGATATTGAGGATCCTATTGCTGATACTTCTGCTACTTTTACTGGCCAAACAAACCACAAACTAGGCACATGTGTGCGTATGACGAAATCATGGGATGAGATATCTAAGAAACTATCCTAGTAATGTGTACTATCACTATGTCATGTTTTGTCATTTTGTATGTTGTATTATCATTTTGTATTGTAAGTTGGAACAACAAGTGTAATGCACAATATGTGCCCTTTTTGAATCTACTCTGTATCCTTATTCTGTAATTTGGAACAACTATTTGTAATGGCATTATGCCTAAGACATCTTAATTAAATATGGAATGCTTTATTTTGTAGCAGAGACTTTTTTTTCATTCAATTCAAATCAAACGTGTTGTTAACATAGTACATCACAATGTTGTTGACATAAGGCATCACAATACAACTTTCATTTTACATAAATGACACCTAATACAATACAACTTTTAGGCTGCTAAAACTATGACAAAGTAAACCCAAGCACAAAAAAGTACTACAACTAGAAAATCCAACTTCTTCCTCGTGCTCTCTAACTTGTTCTTAATATCTTCCATCTCCTTGGAACACAGCTTTGACCCAAATTCTTTTCCAAATTCCTTCTTGAAATCCTTTCCAAATTTTCTGAGATACTCTATCATCTTGTCACATCTACTCCAACCATCATCATCTTCCTGAATTCTTTTCCTATCAATAGCACCAAAATATTCATCATCCTAATAAAATAACTGACAATATTCTTCTTTCCCCAAAAATTTGCACTTCTAATATTTTCTACCGGAATTTGCAGCAGACTTTGAAACGAAAACATTCATTAAAAGACCGTGTCCATATTTAGGGGTGATTCTACCATTAGAGGACATGTTATTCTTTGAATTTTCGGCCATTGATCGCACACGCAGGATTTGAGGAAGAAGCCGCAAGAATTGATAGCAAATAAGCAAATAAAATGGAATGGGAAAATGGGATACGACTGTGGATTATAGTTCGAAGGAGAGAGAAGACAAATAACATCTGCGTGAAATTGGATTTAGGATTTAGGGTTGCTGAAATATTACATGTGAAAGTAATTACACGTGGAAATAACATAAAATGAAATTAGGTAACTTATTAAACCATGCCAATGCCATGTCACATTATTTGATGAGTTGGTTTAAAGAAGGACTAAATAAGTGGAATCTTCATATGATAGGGTGGAAATCTGATTTTTTTTATAGGGGTTTTTTCAATTTTTGCCCAAATGGCAAGGGGCAAATTAGATATTAACCCTAAATTTAAAAAATGAATGAAAAATTAAGGATAATATAGTCAATTAATTAAATTTAAAGGTGTCAGGTATAATCGGGAGTGAAAAAACAATAAAATTAAGAGCTTCTCTCTTTTCCTCTAGCGATTTCCGGTCACTTGCTCGATTTCCGGGGAGACTCGGACCTAGCGACCAAGAAGTGATTACAGGTGTTGAACTGACCTAGGATGGTTTAAAATCCTCGTTCTCGGACTAAGGACCTTCTTGTTGAGGTTTGAAGTTGGTTATTGGGAGAATATGGGTCTAGGGGAAGGGAGGCCAAAGAAGAACAAGACACCATCACCATCGATTCTAACCACCCTCTTTCAGTAGAGTTTTATGAAAAAGGATTCAGAGAGAGGATCAACTGTGGGTACCGAATCCAACTTAGTGAAGAGTTGTGATGAGAAGAAGGAAACCCTAGAAGTCAAATCCCCTGGAACCCCCGTTGTGGAGAATATAGATGGAGAAACAAAAGAGAATATTGATGAACCATCTCCCAAGCTCTAGGTAGACATCATAAGGGGAAACAAAATTCCATCAAATAGATCAACAATCGAGTTTGTCGCACTAAACAGAGTGGAAGGCAAAATTGAAGTTGACATTGAATCTGAGGTAAAATTCTTGGACTCAACTTTAATAATGAATGTCATAGGGAAATATCTTAGCATGAATGCAGTTTAGTGATAAAGTTTGAGAATTTTGTGAAATTACCAGATCTGTACTACCATGAGGAGGGTTATTTTATTTTGAAATTTAAGTCTCATAAAGAGAAAGAGTTGGTTGCGATGAGGGGACCATATTCCATACTAAATATGCATATGGTCCTTAAGGATTGGTCTCCTAATTTTGATTCCAAAAGAGATATGTTGTGTACCATTTCTGTTTGAATAAAACTCTCCAATCTTCCTTTACATCTTTGCGGTGTTAAAAGTATGGGAAATATATGTAGTTCTATAGGTATCCCCTTGTTCACCGATGAATGCACTACAAACAAACTTAGGGTTTCATATATTATAATTTTGGTTGAGATTGATGTTACTCAAAAATAGAAGGAGTGCATCATAATCAAGGACACTGAAGGAAACACGAGGAAATAAATTATGGAATATGAGTGGAAACCAACCTTTTGTGGGATATGTTAAAAGGTGGGGCACCAATGTAAACCCAAGGCAAAGAAGCAATGGCAGCCCAAACCTCCCTAGGAGAACCCAAACCAACCAAGATGATCCTAAAGACGACAAGGTGGAGCAAGAGGTATCAGGGTAGGAAAATGTAAAAAGCAATTGTAGAAATAAAGGCAAAGGAATCATGAGCCCAAACATCCAAGAAACTATCACATACCATAATGGATTTGAGGCCTTAAGGATTAGAAATCCTTGAAGGCCATAAGCAGAGGTGATATGATGATTTACTGGAATATAAGAGGGATAAATAATTCAGGAAAGTGTCATGAGGTTGTCTCCTGCATCAAGCGATGAACCCTAAAATTGCTATTCTGTTAGAAACTAGATTCAAACCTTAAAATGCTTTAAAAATTAGGAATAAGTTTGGCCAGAAGTGAAAAATGATTGACAATTACTCCAAGCACAATAATGGGAGAATATTGATCTTATAGGATGCGACTAGAATAAAGGTGACTACCCATACCATTTCCACCCACACTAATTTGATTCAGTATTGACATTGTAGCCATGAGGAAAGACCCCCAATTGTTTGGAGAGCAAAAGGACTTCCTAACTGCCCCTATTTTTTAGAATGAGATTGTCAATAGCTTGAAAGGTATAAAGGATCTATCTGCTCCAGGCATTGATGGGTATAATGCAAAATTTTCAAAAGTGATTGGGATATAATAAAGCATGACACCATCAATGCAATCAAAGAGTTCTTTGATAGAAAAAATCAATAGAGCTAATAATTGCACCCTTGTCACCCTTATTCCTAAGACTAATTATGCTGATACGGTTAGGGATTTCAGACCTATATCATGTTGCACAGCCGTTTATAAGGTGATATCTAGAATTATGGCTAATAGACTGGGGAAGGTGTTAAGCAACATTATTCATAATAATCAAGCTGCTTTTGTGCCAGGAAAGAACATTCATGATCATATCCTCATTGCCTATGAGCTGATAAGAGGTTATAATGCCAATAATGGAGCTCCTAGATGTATGTTACATATGGATTTGCAAAAAGCTTATGATACTGTTGAATGGGTTTCTTTAGAGGCCATCATGAAGGAACTTAACTTCCCTCGATAGTTTATCAGTTGGATCATGATTGTTGTTAAAACTGTCTCTTATAAATTTTAGGTGAATGGATCTTATCCTCAGCTGGTGGAAGCAAAAAGAGGCCTTAAACAAGGGGATCCTTTGTCCCCTTTGTTATTTGTTATAGTTATGGAGTATTTACATTGAGTGCTTCAAAAACTCAGTGACAAACCTAATTTCAATTTTCACTCAAAGTGTGAGACGTTGGATATCATAAACCTCAACTTTGCATATGATTTACTCTTGTTCTCTATAGGTGATCAAAAATATGTGAAAATGATGATGACTGCTTATGAAGACTTCTCCAAGTCCACAGGTTTGAAAATAAATCCAACCAAATGTAAACCCTTCTTTGGGAATGTGGGAGCTGATAATAAGCAAATAATCCAAGAGATCACCAAGTTTTATGAGAGAAAGCTTCCTTTCAAATATCTTGGCATACCTCTTACTAGCAAGAAGCTTAACATTAACCATTACATGCAGTTGATTGACAAAATTATGGCTAGGATCAATCATTGGAGTTCTATGTTACTTTCTGATCGGAGAGGACTAGAAAGAGATCGTCGTGGCCTTCGTGTAGGGCAGGAGTTGATGCTCGTAGGAGAGGAGAATGGGGGGAGCGTACCTGCAAGATACTCCGATGCCAAAGTGAGAGTTTGGACAAGAGGAGAAAAGCAAGTACAAAGTAAGAATGTAAGAGATTAGATACCTGACCCTCTCAAGTGAGAGGGTATTTATAATATACTCCCTGCGCAGGGCCAAGATCTCTCCTCGCGAGTAGGATGCCTGCTCGGTGAATGAGAGACTGCCAAGTGGAGGACACAGCGCGTGGTCCTCTGACTTGGTCCAACTATCCCCGCAATATCCGAGGAGGTAGTTGGTTGCGTGAACTGACAAGCGAGTGGGGGGGACGTGCCCAACGACTATATTGTGCCCAACGGCTATATTGTGCCTATTGGGCCTGTTCGCCAACTATAGTGGATTGGGCCTGATCCTTAAGGGCAGGAAGCCCTGCCCGGTCCAGAACAGGAGCCCCCCAAGTCGTTGCTCTGCTGGAGAGTAATGACTTAAGACAGCTGTGACTACGACCGTACTGTCAGGGACTTGTTTGCTCGCGTGAAGTGTCCCATTTGTGTCCTGACCATATGTCGTCGTTACGTGCTCGCCAAGATTCGTTACGTGCTCGCAGAAATTGGTGTTTTTCGCCGAGCAGCCCTGTACTAATGTGTTCTGTTAGTTCTTGGATTGGCTGGAATTTTGGTAAAATAAAGTATATTCAATGTTGATGTCAAGGTGCTGATGTTGCAACATTGAATCTTAACACTGGGCTGTGTTAAGTATTTAATTTGCTGAAGTTGGATGTCTGATGTCACATGGTGATGTTGTGACATTAGATCTGCAGAATTAATAACATCAGGTTGTGATGTTGTTAGGGTTTGCATGTTAGCTGGAATTGTGGAGAGCAAGTTGTCTCATTGGATGCGAATATCTTGGGATAGATATTTTCTGCTGCATAGGAGATCTGGTGCAGATTTGTAGGAGATTTAAAAGGTTGAAGATTTGAAAAGATTTTAGGAGAAAATCTGTTTTAAATATTCAGTTTTAAATAACAAATCAGGTCAGATATTGTAGCAAGTCCAAGACCAATTCAAGGAGCTATATAAAGCGCACCAGTTCTAGAGAAAAGTGACGAAGAAGTGAGAGCTAAAGACTGATTGTCGTTTGTGTCTTCGTTTATGATTTGTAAACCATTTTAGTGTGAATCAGTATTAGTGTTTTGAGTTGTTCTTGATCAAAGTTGTGAAGCAGAATCAAGTAGTGATATTCAAAGGGTGTTATCTCATTGAAGTGTTTTAGGGATTGAGTAGTGTTCTCATATCTAAGTGGTTTCTTAGGTAGAAAGTCACTAGTAGGAATTAAGTTTAGGAGATTGTCAACTGGGTTGTTGAGTCTGTAAATTAATTCTACAAGAAGTGAATTTCATCCCTGACTTGGTAGCCCCCAGACGTAGGTAGTTAGACCGAACTGGGTGAACAATTCCTTGTGTTATTGTGTTACTATTATTGATGTCCATTTGCAAAGTGTGTTGTTGTGACATCGCACCTTAACATCACACGTCTGATACCAGAATTTCAATTGGTATCAGAGCAGGCATCCTGTCTGTCTCTGGGTGAGATCTAGGGAAGTTACTTTCTGGTGTAAAGATGGACAAAGAAGTTGGAGGGTTCGTCAACAGACCCCCTATTTTGGATGGATCCAATTATGACTATTGGAAGCCAAGGATGACCACTTTCTTAAAATCCTTGGACAGCAGGGCTTGGAAGGCTATTGTTAAAGAGTGGAAAGCACATGTTGTGTGTGAGAAAGATGATACTGGCAAAGATAAAGAAGGCACCTCAAAGCCAAAGCCTAAAGAAGAATGGACCAAGGAAGAAGATGAGCTTGCCCTTGGAAATTCCAAAGCTCTAAATGTAATTTTCAATGGAGTGGATAAGAATATCTTCAGGTTAATCAATTCCTGTGAAGTTGCTAAGGAAGCGTGGGATATTTTGAAGGCTACTCATGAAGGAAGGTCTAGAGTGAAGATGTCTAGACTTCAGCTTCTAACATCAAAGTTTGAAAGTCTGAAGATGAAGGAAGATGAGACTATTCATGACTTCCACATGAGTGTTCTTGAGCTGGCCAATGCATCTAGTGCTCTTGGAGAGAAAATGTCAGAAGAAAAGCTGGTAAGGAAGATTCTTAGGTCCCTTCCTAAGAGGTACAAGATGAAGGTGACTGCTATTGAAGAAGCCCAAGACATCAGCAAGATGAGAGTTGATGAACTCATTGGATCTCTTTAAACTTTTGAGCTTGGTTTGAATGAAGAAGAACCTAAAAAGAAGCCTAAGGTTATTGCTCTGGTCTCCACTCCTGCAGAAGCTAAGGAAGTCAAAGATGATGATTCTCAGGAAGATTTGTCTCAAGCCATTGCTATGTTGGGAAGGCAATTCAACAAAGTGTTAAAAAGGTGGAACAATAACTACAAGCCTAGTGTCAAGAACATCTCTTCTGACATCAACAAGCCAAAAGAGAAAGATGAAGAGAAGACTGCCCAGGATAGAGGTGTTCAGTGCTTTGAATGTGAAGGGTATGGACATGTCAAGAAAGAATGTCCCACATTCTTGAAGAAGCAGAAGAATGGCATGTCAGTTTCCTGGTCTGAATCTGATAGTGAAAGTGAAGGTGAGTCAGCAAGGCATGTTAGAGCCCTAACAAGAACTGTTGTGTCTGATGATGATAATGATGGAGAAATAACTTATGAGGAGTTAGCATTTACTTATCGAGAGCTGTGTTTAAAAAGTGCTGAGATTTGTCAAGAAAACAAGTGTCACAAGCAACAGATTACTCAGCTTGAAAATGAAAAAGCTGATCGAGAAAATGAAGTTGTACTAGTTAAGTCTCAACTGGATTAGATGACAAAATTTGTTAGGATGATGAACAGTGGTACAACTACTCTTGATAAGATTCTTCAGTCAGAGAAAGCTGCTGGAGATAAATCAGGCATAGGATATGTGGTAAGCACTTCAGGAACAAAGAAGGAGATGTTTCATCCACTGTCTCAACATCAACCTAAGAGACAGAATCCTACCCCTAAGAAGGTTGTTCAGCCCCAGAATGTTGAGAAAAAGAATGGTCCCCATCAGAGAAAGATGCAGCCTCAAGGAGCTAGTCAGTATATGCCTCCCCAATATCACAAGAGCATGCAAGCTGCAAGGTTCAAACAGGACATGTCTCATCAGGTGTCTCAACATCAGGAAATCTGGTATGGAAATGAATACAACCATGATGTGCCTTATTACTATGGAAGAAGAAAGCCTCATCACCATAGAAAACAGCCTAAGAGACAGCATCCTCAGTACAGAATAAAGCAATCCAACTATGGAATAAGGAGACAACATTATGGGTGGCAGACACAGCATTATCATCAAAGTGGAAGAAGATCTAACCACTTTAGAAATGACAGAGTCAGATGCTTCTATTGTGGTAAGTTTGGACATATGCAGTCCTCGTGCTTCAAGCTTCACGGTTATCCAAATTCTGCTTCTCAACCTAGACAGAAAGAGGTCAGGCCTAAGGTGGTGAAGCAATGGGTTCCTAAAGTTACCAGCTTGATAGCTCACACCTCCTTAAGGGTTTCTACCAAAGATGACTGGTATTTTGACAGTGGGTGTTCAAGACACATGACTGGTGTAAAGAATCTGCTTGTAGATATGAAACCTCAGTCTTCTGGCTATGTTACATTTGGTGATGGGATCAAAGGAGAGATAAAGGGGATTGGTAAACTAAACTGTGGTAGTGCTCCCAGACTGGAGAATGTTCTTCTTGTTAAAGGACTAACAACAAACTTGATTAGTATTAGTCAACTTTGTGATCAAGGATTCAAAGTAGACTTCACAAAGTCCGAATGTATGGTCAAAGATGACAAAGGAGAAGTCATTATGAAGGGAGCCATGTCTAAGGACAATTGTTATCTGTGGGTGCCCCAAAACGCAAATTCTTCCACGTGTGTGCTTGCTAAAGAAGATGATGTCAAAATCTGGCATCAGAAGTTGGGACACCTTCACCTAAAGGGAATGAAGAGAATTATCTCCTCAGAAGCAGTCAGAGGGATTCCCAAACTTAATATTGAGGAAGAAAAGGTGTGTGGAGACTGTCAAAAAGGAAAGCAGACAAAGATGTCTCATCCGAAGCTTCAACATGACACCACCTCCAAGGTATTGGAACTTCTTCATATGGACTTGATGGGACCTATGCAAGTTAAAAGTCTGGGTGGGAAGAAATATGCTTATGTAGTTGTGGATGACTATTCAAGATACACCTGGGTGAACTTCATCAAAGACAAATCAGAGGTGTTTAATGTCTTTAAAGAGCTCTGTCAAAGACTCAAAAGAGAAAAGGAGAGTAAGGTTATCAGAATAAGAAGTGATCATAGAAGAGAGTTTGAGAATAGCAAGTTTGAAGAATTTTGCTCGGCTGAAGGTATAAGTCATGAATTCTCATCGCCTATCACCCCTCAGCAAAATGGAGTTATTGAGAGGAAGAACAGAACTATACAAGAGTCGGCTAGAGCAATGATTCATGCCAAGAAACTTCCTTATCATTTCTGGGCTGAAGCCATGAACACTGCCTGCTACATTCACAACAGGGTTACCCTAAGAAGAGGCACTTCATCAACTCTGTATGAATTATGGAAGGGAAGAAAACCTAATGTTAAGTACTTCCATGTTTTTGGAAGTAGATGCTATATTCTAGCTGATAGAGAGCAGAGAAGAAAATTGGATTCCAAAAGTGATGAAGGAATATTCTTAGGATAATCTACTAACAGCAGAGCATATAGGGTGTTCAACTCTCGAACCAAGGTAATGATGGAGTCAATCAATGTGGTGATTAATGACAGTGACAAGCAGGAAGATGATGATGTTCCAGATGCTGTTGAGACATCAGTTGGTGAAGTTGCACCAGAAGCTGAAGACAGAAGCCAAACTCCTAGTGTTGCTGCTGCTGGGCCTGAAGCTGAGCAACCCCATAAGGATCCCTCCATCAGAGTGCAGAAGGACCACCCAAAGGAGCTCATTATAGGTGATCCAAACTCTGGAGTAAGGACTAGGTCTAGAGATGTTATAGCAAGTTCATGCTTTGTCTCCAAAATTGAGCCAAAAAATGTCAAGGAAGCATTGGCTGATGAGTTCTGAATAAATGCAATGCATGAAGAGCTGGAGCAGTTCAAGAGGAATGAAGTATGGGAGCTTGTCCCTAGGCCTGATAGAGTTAATGTTATTGGAATAAAGTGGATCTACAAAAACAAGTCTGACGAGCTTGGAGTGGTCACAAGAAACAAAGCTAGACTTGTTGCACAAGGCTATACTCAAGTTGAGGGAGTTGACTTTGATGAGACGTTTGCTCCAGTGGCTAGATTAGAATCCATCAGACTACTCTTGGGTGTGGCTTGTAACCTAAGATTCAAGATGTTCCAAATGGACGTGAATAGTGCTTTTCTGAATGGCTATCTGAATGAAGAAGTATATGTAGACCAACCTAAAGGATTCATTGATCCAAACTTCCCCAATCATGTGTTCAAACTGAGGAAAGCTCTGTATGGCTTGAAACAAGCTCCAAGGGCCTGGTATGAGAGGCTGACTGAATTCTTAGCAGCAAATGGATATAGAAAAGGAGGGATTGACAAAACTTTGTTTGTCAAGGAAGAAGGCAGAAAATTAATGGTAGCCCAAATCTACGTGGATGACATTGTATTTGGGGGAATGTTAGATGCTATGGTGAAGCAGTTTGTTCAACAAATGTAATCTAAATTTGAAATGAGTTTGGTTGGAGAACTCAGCTACTTTCTTGGGCTACAAGTTAGACAAATGGAGGATTCCATCTTTATTTCTGCAAAGCAAATATGCTAAGAGCATAGTAAAGAAATTTGTCCTGGATAATGCCAATCACAAAAGGACACCTGCTCCTACCCATTTGAAGTTATCCAAGGATGAAAATGGAGTGAGTGTGGACCAAAGCTTATACCGAAGTATGATTGGGAGTCTACTATATCTCACAGCAAGCAGACCTGACATTTCCTTTGTTGTTGGAGTGTGTGCCAGATATCAATCTGATCCTAAGGTGAGTCACTTAAATCAAGTGAAGAGAATTTTGAAATACGTGAATGGCACAAGTGACTATGGGATGCTATATAGTCATGATTCTGGGACTGAGTTAAGAGGATACTGTGATGCTGATTGGGCTGGAAGTGCAGATGATAGGAAAAGCACTTCAGGAGACTGTTTCTTTCTAGGGAACAATCTGATTTCCTGGTTCAGCAAGAAGCAGAATTGTGTATCTCTCTCAACTGCTGAAGCTGAGTATATAGCAGCAGGAAGTAATTGCTCTCAGCTGGTTTAGATGAAGCAGATATTGAGTGAATACAATGTCAAACAAGATGTTATGACACTATACTGTGATAACCTGAGTGCCATTAATATATCTAAAAATCCTATACAGCATAGTAGGACAAAGCACATAAACATAAGGCATCACTTCATAAGGGAATTGGTTGAAGACAAAATTGTTACCTTGGAGCATGTAGCCACAGATAAACAGCTGGCTGACATATTCACTAAAGCCTTAGACGCAAACCAATTTGAAAGGTTAAGAAGCAAATTGGGAATCTGCATTTATGAAGACTAAATGTACTAAAAAGGGGTGTGAGCAGTTGGGGTGTTTTTCTTTTTAAATGTTTAGTCAACTGCCAGGTAAAGGTTGTTAAATTGTGGCTAAAAAGGGGGAGAAGTAGCCAAAGAAAGAAAGAAAGCCAAGAAAGAAAGAAAGCCAAAAGTTTCAAATGCTGCCAAAAGAGTTGTTGTGTTGTCAAAAGAATATGCAGATATTAAGGGGGAGTAATTCCTGAACAGCTGCTTCGCTGGTTCATGATTGAAGGGGAGCAACATTGTTGAAGTTGCTGAATTGTGTACAGATGTTTGGAGATTGCAGTTGAAGATTGTAGCTGTTTTGCAGCATAATGATATATGCTGAAGTTTTTATGTGTGCAACAGAGTTTTGTGAAGAAAAGGTGTTACTACTGATGTTGCTGCTTGGAGGTTCAAAATCATTGATTGAAGTTTTTCCGCTGCTAAAGTCTCTGAAGGTGCAGAGTGCAGAGATTGTTTTAGCCAAAATTAGCCAAAGGGGGAGATTGTTAGTTCTTGGATTGGCTGGAATTTTGGTAAAACAAAGTATATTCAATGTTGATGTCAAGGTGCTGATGTTGCAACATTGAATCTTAACACTGGGTTGTGTTAAGTATTTAATTTGCTCAAGTTGGATGTCTGATGTCACATGGCGATGTTGTGACATTAGATCTGCAGAATTAATAACATCAGGTTGTGATGTTGTTAGGGTTTGCGTGTTAGCTGGAATTGTGGAGAGCAAGTTGTCTCATTGGATGCGAATATCTTGGGATAGATATTTTCTGCTGCATAGGAGATCTGGTGCAGATTTGTGGGAGATTTAAAAGGTTGAAGATTTGAAAAGATTTTAGGAGAAAATCTGTTTTAAATATTCAGTTTTAAATAACAAATCAGGTAAGATATTGTAGCAAGTCCAAGACCAATTCAATGAGCTATATAAAGTGCACCAGTTCTAGAGAAAAGTGACGAAGAAGTGAGAGCTAAAGACTGATTGTCGTTTGTGTCTTCGTTTATGATTTGTAAACCATTCTAGTGTGAATCGGTATTAGTGTTTTGAGTTGTTCTTGATCAAAGCTGTGAAGTAGAATCAAGTAGTGATATTCAAAGGGTGTTATCTCATTGAAGTGTTTTAGGGATTGAGTAGTGTTCTCATATCTAAGTGGTTTCTTAGGTAGAAAGTCACTAGTAGGAATTAAGTTTAGAAGATTGTCAACTGGGTTGTTGAGTCTGTAAATTAATTCTACAAGAAGTGAATTTCATCCCTGGCATGGTAGCCCCCAGACGTAGGTAGTTAGACCGAACTGGGTGAACAATTCCTTGTGTTATTGTGTTACTGTTATTGCTGTCCATTTGTAGAGTGTGTTGTTGTGACATCGCACCTTAACATCACACGTCTGATACCAGAATTTCACGTTCATTTTTGAAGAGGAAATTTGCTCGTGTGGGAGCCAAGGACTTGGTGTATTTTCTGTAATAAGTCAGGCGAAGAGTTTTTGTGACACGTGGTGAGCATGCATGGCTTTTGTCAGTCCTAGGGCCGCGTAGGATATGATGACCTTCACGATCCCCCACGATCAAATGGTTATAAAAGGTGGAGGAAGGTTTTATTTTCACATTCTCACAAGTTCTCACTCCTTGCTCTTATTCGCTCTGCAACTAGTCTTCCCGCCGGAGTTCCTCTTCGCCACCGTTGATCCTCCTCTTCTCCGTCAACTTCTTCTTCTTCCTGTAAGTTTGTTCTTCCTTTTCCGTATTTTTTATGAACCTTCGAGTTTTCTGGGTGTTGTTCATGGATTCTCCGGTGGGTTCATGAATTTTCCGGTTGAACTTCATGTGTTCTTTGATGAACATATGAGTTTCTGGAAAATCCATGAAGAACATGGAGATTTCTAGGATAATTATAGAGAATGTTTTGATGTAGATCTTTGTAGTTTCTGGTTAGGCGTATAGTTTAGGTTTATAGTCGGGCACTAGGCCTGTTCGGTTCCTTGTCGAGATTTTGGGACGCGACGAGCCTGTGTCCTCATTTTGAATTAAGTCGCGGGGACTTGCCCTGCTGGTCGTTAGACAGATGAGTTAGAATGGGCTCGAGGTTGTCCTCGGCTTCATCCTCGCCCTTTCACTTGATTAGTGGTGAAAGGGTGGATTTGATCTTAGATGTCGAATTCACTTATCTTCCTCTGCTTTTCAGGTGAAAATGGCTGATCCTCGGGATGAAGTTGTGCCCGACCTTCAAGAGACACAAGAGAAGCCGGATGTGCCCGCCGATTATTCCAACATCAAGGTCGCAGAGGGGGACCTGGACTGGATAGCGCACGAACCTCTGTCATTCCAATCGACTTTCACCGAAGAGGAGATTCGAGAGTTCTCTCTGTTGGAGAATCGGGTAGGGGGAGCTCCTCGGCAATGGAAAGCATTTCGTCCCGGGGAGAATGATAGAATTTGCTCTGGGTATTCGGGATTACGTTTCCCAATGTACGAGTTTGCTTTTACGGAGGCCAAGATGCGTCTCCCGTTCACTGATTTTCAAGTGGCTCTCTTCACCCATTTGGCATTGTGCCCGTCGCAGCTTCACCCTAATGCTCTGGCCTTCATCCGGGCATTTGAATTAGTCTGCCGTCATCTTAATGTCGGGGCGACCGTGGATCTCTTCTTTTGTCTCTTCCAACTTCAAAGGAGTACCACGGGGACGAAACAAAGTTGGGTTTCGTTTAAACAGCAGAGCAGGCTATTCTGACCGTACTCCGACTCGATTCGCCACTTTAAAGATAGGTTTCTGATCGTGAAGCCTATTTCCGAGGAGGCGAAAAGGTCTATCTCGACTATCGAAAAGGTGACGGTTGATGGTCGGGAGATGGATAGAGTTGTATCCATGTTTCCTCTGGAATGGGTTTACTCCCATTTTAAGCGTAGGACCGACCAATTCTTGGTGAAACACGAACAACTCCGTGAGGCCAACAAGGAGTCGTACAAGATCCTCCATGCTTATGTGGAGAGTTTTTCCCCGACCTTCGTAGTTGATCGGGACGGGAATAATCTGATCGGGGATGATGGGGAGCCCGTCCAAGCAGCTAGATATATTAACATCAAAGTTCTCCTCGAATGCGATAATGATGATGATGATGCGGTTCAATTACTTGGTATGGTCCGCTATTTGTTTTTATTTGTTCAAATTTCTGAGTTCTGACTTGTTTTGTGTGTTCGCAGGTATGATGGCAGACATGAGGGAACGCCTGATGAGATTTCAAGCGGCGAAAGTTCACAAGAAGTCGACCGCAGATGCCAAGGTCGGGTACCTAAGCAGACTGTTCTGGAAAATTTTGCAACTGGTCCTACCCCTGTCCCAGAGAGAGCCTCGACGCCGCTGACCCCGTATACCATCCATAAGAGGAAGAAAGATATTGTCGGGGCTTCGGCGGCCGCTGTCCCGGGAGGATCTGCCGCCGACCAATATGTTTTTCCCCCGTGTTATTCGCGTGGAAATATGTTTAATGAAGGGAACTCAATTGTCGTTCAGGAAATTGAAGTCGAAGTCATTGTGAGCGCCAATCCTCAGGCGAGGAGGAAACAACTCTGCCAGGATGCTGCGGGCATATTCAGGGTGCTCGAAGCAGCTCTTGCCCTAGGGGATGATGAGGCGGCTTTCCGTGTTAACCTTCGCACGACCAAGGTGAGAATTTCCAAGTTGGAAGTTGATAACAATAAGCTGTACAATGATCTGAAGTAATTCGAAGGTCACGAGGAGGCCAAAGTATTGCTTCAGCAGGAAGTTACCCAGCTGAAGTTGCAGATGACCGCGGCCGACGAGGAGAAGGCACGCTTGCAGGCCAGAATAGCTGAACTAGAGGGTTTGTCAGCGGCCGTCGAGGGTGAGAATGATGATGAGAAATCCCTGAGGACCAGAGCTGAGCTGATCGGAAGGTTTCAGATCCTTGGTGAGGATAACTAGAAGGCGGCTGAGTTCGGTTTCAATGCTGCTTCAGAGCAGATGAAAGCCCTTAACTCGGACGTGCAGCTTCTGACCGACGGAATGGGTCTATTCAACAGGGTTATTAATGGTCAGGTTGTTCCTCCCGAGGATGGAAGCGAAGTTTAGGACTTAGTTGTTTTTTTAACATGTTTTGTGGGCCTGCGTGCCCTTACCATTTTATATGGGTGCTACCCCTTTTGTACTTATAACATTACCCGGTTATGACCGGTGTTTAATATACTTGGATTTTGTGTAAAAATGTTTTATCTTGGACGTTTGCTCTGTTTATTTATATGTGTATGCTCGGCGAGTTGTGAAACCTATCGAGGAGGGTAAAGTGGTTTTGCCCATGATGAGGCTAGGTGTCGCTCTCGGGATTTTCATCCTAGTACAAACACGAAAGTGGCACCGAAACAGAGTCGCCATCAATGTGTATTTATCCCAAGAAAGGGAAAGGAAACACTGCACTGCATAAACCTGGGGGGAAGGAAAGAGCATGGTCTTACGACCAAGAGAACTGGGTTCGAGAGTCGGTTACGCGAGAGGAAGGTATTAGCACCCCCGCGCGTCCATCGTACCCGACGGGATCCACGCTTGCTTGTCTCGATCAAAGGGTGTAAGGAAAGGATACTGGAAAAAGAACTGTTAACTGGAGAAATGGAAAAGAAAAGGGAAAGAGAAATAAATGTAGGGAAAATAAAAGAAGTGCTCGCATGGGCCCTACCCCACTGCCTACGTATCTCATCGGGAACATGAGAATCAGAGCGACGTAGTCCCCTCAACGAGGGTCGCTTTGTTTGTGTTTTTTAGTGGAAACGTCAACGTTCGCGTCCTAGCAGTTTAGGTGTTGCAGCTCGCTGTATGGAGACTTAGGCGTTACCTGTTTGCGGTAGAGCGGACATGAACATGACGAGTCCTTAAGGAATAGAATGAGGGAGATGAGAAGAGAATTGTTTGTTTGTTTTTATCTTTTAAGAAAGAAGTGTTTTGTTTATTTAATGTTTTGCAACACATATTGTATTTAAGTCCCTCATGTAAGATCGAATGCTTCGCATATCGACCCAAGATGGGACGTACGCTAAACATTCTAAGAAAGGGAGGGAAGATCCATCACTATCTCATTCTTACATGAAAGGCCCAAATACAATATTTGTTATACCTTTATTAAGTATTTTTTACTTTTGTTTTAGGATGAGGAGAAGAGACTCAAATGGAGGAGTAAAGGTAAAACTAAAGAGGGAGACTAAGACTCAATCTTAATGTTATCATACATGATGATCTTATGGTTAATGAAGTTTAAGAAACCTAATCCTAAAAGAAAGGAAGAGAAGAAGATAGAAAGCAACTTACTTCCAAGATGGAAGTTAAGTTATTTCAAAGAGGGAAGAAAGAAGATTATGAAAGCAAAGCATCATTAAATGCTTAAACAACACAAATTGAATGATTAAAAGGTGAAGGAAGAAATTAGAATGTGGATGCATATCCACACTCAAGTGACTTACCATTGGCCCCTGAAATGGTTAGTGCAATCATTTACAAATGAAGAAACCAATTAAGATGAACAAGTAAGGCTTACACAAATTCAATAACCAAAGTAAAAGCATCTTAAAGGTTAAGGAAAGCACAAGGTCAGAATGCACATCATACGAATGTTCTCCAATAATATGAGAGCAAACACAAATCAAATGCACACAAACAGTGCCTTAAAACACAAAGAAATGCATTATGAAAGAAGTAGATGAAGAATGGGTGGATATGCAAAGTGATCATGCATTAATGCTTCATGAAAGGTTATGGTCAGAACCAAAGTCATTTAGGAACACCTCACAATGCATATGAATCACCATACAATTCACAAATGAAAGGATGTAAGAAGAAGAGATGAGAAGGAGACAAGAATGAGAAACAAGTTCAACAAGATGCACAAAGTTGCATATCAAAGATACACATCATGTAAAATGATTGATGAATGCACATGGGCAGTAGCATACCATTGGTGAAATGCAAATGAAACATGTAAGATGGCATACCTAATGCAAACATAATTCATGTTAAGCACAAGAGTATAAGGAAAAATGGGAGATGAAAACATGTCCAAGTTCAAATTATAACACACAAATTCATATCAAATGAAAACATATGTCAAAGTGACCTATAATGGAACAAATATGACCTCTAACATCATACAAATGACCTATAATAGATGCACAACCAAACATCAAGTGATGGCATAAATGCCTCATCAAAACATGTGAGAATGGGGCATAAAAGAATGCACACAAGTAACTTCAAATGCAAGGCATTAAACCATTATCAAAGTGTATGAGAAAATTGTAAGATGAAGTCCTAAACAATCCAGGTCAGAATTAAAAACATGGACCAAAACTCATGTCAAAAATCAAGAGAAAGCATGACCTAATAGTTCCACAAATTCACCTTGAAACACATCACAAGATTGCACAAAAATGAACACCTACACACATGATAAAATGACCTTAAAAATCAAATAAAAATAGATTTAGATGCTTTAATGTGTTATATAAACAATGCAAAAAGAATGAGTTAAAAATGTGATGTGAAATGGGAGAAAGCAAATATGCAAGTTTAAGTGTCATGAAGAAATTCAATTAAAAAAGAAATTAAAAGAAAATTATGCAATTAAGTGCAAAAATTAACAAAACCAGAATTAAAAATAAAAGAAAATTATTTAAATGTGTCAAGAACACACATGAATTATTTTAGGATTTTTAGAGGTCATTTGCTGTTTTCAAAAATAGAAAACCAAACAGATATGGAAAAGAAATTCAAAATAATAAAAGAATGAAAAGGGGGTGCAGAGAAAGCAATTCGCCAGTTAAAAATGTCATGGGCCTGAAAAGGTGGTGTGTGAAAAGTAATTACTCAACCCAGTCCATATGCGTGTGGTTGTGTGTGATGAGAGTACATGCAGTCAAGAATTAAATGCAATCAAGGCCCTAGGATGATATTAATCTCAATCAATCAGCAATCCAACGTCTCGCAAATCAAGCACATGGTAATTATCACGCATGCACCCACATGTACATATCTGAGAGAAAAAAAGAAAACACGTGCCATTGACCTTCACTCATTAATGCGTTGGCATGATGTCAAACATTGGATCAATGTCAAGATGAGATAATCACACAAGTAAAACAATCATGTGGATGAGATGCAAGAATCATGGTAACAATGATGCACACACATACACATAACCAATCAGAGAGAAAAAGAGAATATGTGAGGAGCATGTGAATTTTAATGCGTTGGCACTCTTAGGACCACACGATGCACGAGATCAACGGTTAAGATTAAAACTAAGAAACCCTAGCTGAATTCAAACCACCGCCCGGAGAAGGACCTTCGGTCATCTTCTCCGGCGAGCAACCACCACACACAGTCATCAATCTTCACAGAAATGCACAACATGCACATAGAAATGAAGCTTAAGTTGAGTAGAACATGAATATGCAATTATTTTCCAAAGATCATGCACGTACACAACAAACCGAACCAATACATTTTGCCTTAAAATCACACCTAAGCTCCTAAAGAGCCTATCACGCATAGCTTCTAATAAGCTCTAATCAGCAAAAACAACTTAAAATTAATGAGAATCAAATGAGACAAGTTTGAGTGTTATGAAACCTGAAACTTGAAGGTCCTTGAATTCTTGAGAAAACCAGTGAAATGTGCTTCTTCCTTGAGCTTCAATTGGCCAAATAAAGGCTTAAGAACTTTGGAAATGTAGGTGGATATGGATCTGCAGTAGAAATTACTTCAACTCTTCAATGATCTCCAAGTTCAATGTTACTTGATGATGAAACTTGAAGATGAAGTCCAATGATAAAAAAAGAGAGAAAGTTCAGCGAGAGTAGAGAGAATTTGAGAGTGTTTTTGGAGTGAGAGTGGAAAATGAAAGTTGAAAATGAAATCGTGAGTGAAATCTCAATATATAAGTTGAGTTAAGAATGAACCAGTGGTGGTTAACTGAGTGAGTTTAGTGAGTTAAGAGTGGTTAACTAAGTTGTCCCTAACTAACTGAGCCAAGTTAGTTAGGGCGAGTTGGCTTTGGTTGTGCTATGGTGTGGGTGCATTCCATGAAGTTATGGTGAGGTTAATGGAAAAGAGTGGTGGTGATGTGGTTCTGATGTAGCTGAAGCTTATTGTGTAAGCTTTTATTCCTTTCCTTTCTTATGTATGATGTAACATGGTGAGTAGCATAGTGTAAGAGGGATATTTGTACTAAAATGGCAATGGTTGGATGGTGTGAACATGTATGTGTGTGAATGTGATAATCAACACCATCAATGTCTTCTTTTTTATGATTTTGTAGCAGCTTGATACCAATGGAAACATGATAGTTTGGTGGTGAATTTCTTTGTGTTCATGGCATGGAATCATGAGATATTAATGGCTATGGAAAGATGGCACATAATAGAACAACTTTGGTGTGGAAATGAGATTAAATGGAAGCTTGTAGAGTAGTGAAAAATGGCTTAAAATATCAAGGTTCACAACTGACTTCATGGGCGTGGCAGGTTGTGGCATGGCATGGCAATATGGTGCATGGAATTCAGCATGATCATACCAACTTGGGGCTATCATAACTACCTCATAACTTGCTCAAATTAAAAAATGTCCAACACGAACATTGTAGAGGGCATGGAAAGGAACAACTTTGATGTTGGAAAGTTTTCCATTTGAAGCTTCCTTGATGGATAAAAATGGCTTGAATTTTGGCACACCATGTGTTTGTCAAAATTATGGCGCGTGGGCCTGATCTTGCTTGGTCATGACTTGGTTTGTGACCTAGTTTTACCAAACTTTGATCAATCATAACTCATTCAATTTTGATCCAATGGAAGAGTTCTTTATATGGATTTGAAGCTTAGAACATGAACTTTAATTATCTCAACTTGGGCCTGAGGTTTGGAGCTTTTATCTTGGAGAAAGAGAGCCTCAAAGTAGGGTGCAAAATGGTCCAAACTTACCATTTTTGGAAACCCTAAAGTTTCTATTTTTGGCAGTTTTGTGATTTCTTGATTTTTCATAATTCCTCCATCATTTCTTGATCAAATCTTGTCCAATGAACCTATATAACATGAATTTCATGAATTTGACCTTAAAAAGTCAACAGTTGACTTTTTTCACTGCACAGTTGACTTTTCCCCCAATTTCTTAATTATCAAGCAACTGATCAATTGAACCTCTTCTGAAATGAATCAATGGCCAATCTTCCATCCTTAGACACTTAATATCATGTAGAAAACATTGAGATCAAGTTTGAATCAAAATTTCACCAGGAGACCACTTGAATCCAAAACCCTAATTTTGACTGTTTTTTGTGATAGGAGGTGATGCACTGTCCAATCCTCTTAATGAATTCCCATCTTCCAATGAATTGTGAGATCAAGTGGGATGATATATGATATAATAAACCCTTGAGACTTGTTGATAAACCCTTGGCTCTTGTTCTCTTGCTTTGGAAAATCCACATCTTTGAGAAACAACTGATCCCATGCCCTTATGCAGGATGCAATGCTAAATGCTTAATGTTTTGTTTTTCTATGCTTGAATGCAATGCAATGAAATAAAAGCTCGTGCTAAATGATATGAAGAAATGAGAGGGCAAATTTTGGGGTATTACAGCTGTCCATATTCAATCACTGTAGACCAGAATGGATGATAGCGATTGCTGTCAAACTTTCAAGGTATGGAGGGATTGAATATCAAAATAACCAGAAAATTTGCACTCTGTAGAGAAGAAGAAAAGGGATATAAACCCAATCAAATGAACTCTACTTAAATAAAACTCTGATGGGAAGAATAACACTGAAGGGATGTCTTTTTGAACGACGCCAGACGACTACTGGCTTGCCACGCTACGAGTGGACTTTAACAATGTCTTTCGTACAACGCCAGACGACTACTGGCTTGCCACACTACGGGTGGACTTTAGCAACGTCTTTTGTACAATACCAGATGACTACTGGCTTGCCATGCTACGGGTGGACTTTAACAATGTCTTTTGTATAATGCCAGACGACTACTGGCTTGCCACACTACGGGTGGACTTTCGCCAATCTACGGTTGGACTTGAAACTGTCTTTTTGAATGGAGTCAGACGACTACTGACGTGCCACACTGCGGGTGGACTTTTGCCAATCTACGGTTGGACTTCGCAGCTGAATTGCCATCCTTGGATGGACTTTTGCCAATCTACGGTTGGACTTGCTGATTTGCCACCCTTGGATGGACTTTTGCCAATCTACGGTTGGACTTAGCTGCTGTATTTTGCATGGAGTCAGACGACTACTGACCTGCCACACTGCGGGTGGACTTTCGCCAATCTACGGTTGGACTTTGATGCTTTGCCACCCTTGGATGGACTTTTGCCAATCTACGGTTGGACTTTGACGAATTGCCACCCTTGGATGGACTTTTGCCAATCTACGGTTGGACTTTGATAACGTCTTTTAAAAAATGCCAGACGACTACTGGCTTACCACACTACGGGTGGACTTCGGCAAAATTCCAATACTGGATTACGCTCTACATGCATGTTAGACGTCCCTGCTGACTCTGCTGAGGGAGAGTGATCAATGATTTGACATTAGAGACTCCTGAAAGGATGGTATCTCTGTTGGAGAATGAATGAACAATCTGTTTGCTTCGAATTGTCACGCTTGCCAAAAATAAATTGGACTGTGAAATATAAGAGAGTGATGACTCTGCCAGAACTTACTTCACCTGACCGGGACGAATTCTGCTCATAGCAACTCTGCTAGGGGTGAGAATTTTCTGACTTGGCTGGGAAAGAATGTACTAACACTCTGCTGAAGAAGACAAGTCATTAAAACTCTGCTTGGGGATCTATCAAACCCGAGGAGAATATGCTAACCCTCTGCTGAGGAAGAGATTTTGTTGACCTGCTAAGCTTCTGCGGGGAAGAAAAACAACTCAGCTGAGGAGTATTGTTGACAAGATTCAATGCTCAACTCTGTGGGGAATACAACAACTAGAAATACGATCTTGTTGGGGACCGAAATTACTCTGTCAAGGATACATAAATCCTGGTTAGAAAACCTTCTGTCGTGACATGCTGGGAAAGAGTCCTTAGATCTGCTGGGAAAACACAAAGCAAATGCACTGTGACCTGTTGAGGAACAAAGCTGTCAAGCTTAGAATAAGAGCCACAATGTCCCATGCGAGGCAAACCTTCTGCTTGACGACTCCACTGGGGATAATGAGTTGACGACAAACTCTGCTGGGGAGAACCCCTTCAAAGCGTCTCTCGCTGGGGAATGTCCCTTAAGAGGATTTTACAGAAAACCACCTATCTTCAAACTCTTGGGCAAATGCCGAGCCTTGAGCTAGACACTCTACTGGAGATAATAGATCTGGAACGCATCCCGCTGGGGAATTTTATGATGCCCCATGTTTAGGAGGGTCACCAACTCACTTTTTCCCCAGATCGCATGGTGTATTTGAAGAAAACGTCCCAAGAGGATTTTACAGAAGATTCGGCGTCTTCAAACTCCTGGACACTCGTTGAGTCTTGAACATTAACAGCGAGGCAACTCTACTGGGGAATTTACAACCGTTATCGACACAGAAAAGCTTGTAGTTGTGGGAAGTTATGAATAGGAGAATCGACTTAATAAGATGCAACACTACCCAATTGAAATTAACTTGTCGATATCGAATCGCCGTGAGCGACCGACGAGCGAAGATGGACTTAATCAGTAAACGTTGTGACAAAAGTGACGTGGGGACCCTTCTTGAACTTGACTGCCCCGGTATTCTGTATGGGAATAAGTAATTCCTCGTCTAGAAGACATGATCCATGCTCTTGGAATACTTGTACCTGTTACCTGCAACAAAAGAATATGCACACGTGCCCCAGGATATTGTGTGGTTTGAATCCATCATCTAGGATTACTCAACATTCAAAGTGATTTTAAATGTTTTTCTGCACATGTTATTTGTAAGGTCACAGTGTCTTCAAATGCAATGTTTTATAAAAAATTAGGACGTTTTTGCAAACAAAGCAGTAAAACAAAATGAGAAGTTACTGACTGAAATTCAATTTATTGATTGAAAACGCCCAGAATAAGCAAGTACAATTGGGAAGCAAACCCTGGAAAGAGGAGATTGTTGTAAATTGAGAAAATAAACTATCCTAATGGCAATGTGAAAACGGCATTCCACGGAGTTTCAATCCTGCTATGGCCAGTATGTCTTCAAAACTCCCCGACCTTGCCTTCTGAGGAGTGATTAGACCGATTCCTACCCTTTGGAAAGTCAGTTGCTGAAACGGTGATGGAGTATAGATAACCCAGACCGTGGCCGTTCGCTAAAATCCCTCTTTTGCATGGACCGCCCTTTCGGGTTTTCAATCCATCGGGATACCCTTTTTTGCCTAAGTTGTCCTTGCGGATTTTCAACTCACCGGGTGTACAATTTTTTTATTTTATATCCCTAATTTTTGCCCGAACCTTTTTATTCTATTTTTGTGGTTCGCCGGGATGCCCTTTTTTGCCTGGACTTTTCTTTTTTTTTGTCCAGCGGGTCTATTTATGCGAAGTATTTTTTGAGTACGTCTGAGTTGACAGGGGATGAAAAGTCTTCGCCGTCCATGGTTGTAAGTAATAAGGCTCCGCCCGAGAAGACCTTCTTAACCACGAATGGACCTTCATAGTTGGGAGTCCATTTGCCCCTGTGATTTGTACTAGGAGGAAGGATCCTTTTGAGTACCACATCTCCCACTTTGTAAATCCGAGGACGCACCTTTTGGTCAAATGCCTGCTTCATCCTCCGCTGGTATAACTGCCCATAACACACAGCTGCCAGTCGTTTCTCTTCAATAAGGCTCAACTGATTAAATCTGGCACGAACCCACTCAGCTTCGTCTAGCTTGACATCCATCATGACTCCGAGGGATGGGATCTTAACTTCGACCGGTAGTACTGCATCCATACTGTATACAAGTGAGAATGGTATTGCCCCAATGGACGTGCGTACTGACGTTCGGTACCCATGCAAAGCAAATGGTAACATCTCATGCCAATCTTTATATGTGACAACCATTTTTTGCACAATCTTCTTAATATTCTTGTTGGCCGCCTCCACAACGCCATTCATCTTCGGGCGATACGGAGAAGAATTGTGGTGTTCAATTTTGAAGTCCCGACACAGCTCAACCATCATTTTGTTGTTCAGATTAGAACCATTATCAGTAATGATTCTCTCGGGCACTCCATAGCGATAAATGACATCCCGTTTCAGGAAACGAGCTACCACCTGCTTAGTGACATTGGCATAAGATGCGGCTTCAACCCATTTAGTGAAATAATCAATGGCGACCAAGATGAAACGATGGCCATTTGAAGCAGTAGGCTCAATCTTTCCGATCATGTCAATTCCCCACATGGCAAAGGGCCAAGGAGAGGACATGACACTCAACAGATTTGGAGGAACGTGTACTTTGTCTGCATAGATCTGGCATTTGTGACACTTGTGGGCGTACTTGTTACAATCTGCCTCCATTGTCAACCAATAATATCCCGACCTCAATAATTTCTTAGCCATTGCATGTCCTCCGGCATGAGTACCGAAAGAGCCTTCATGTACTTCCTGCATTAACAAGTCTGCTTCGTGTCTATCCACGAATCTGAGCAGAACCATGTCAAAATTCCGTTTGTACAACACGTCATCCTGATTAAAAAAGAAGCTACCAAACAACCTTCTCAATGTCTTCTTATCTTTAGTAGATGCCCCAGGCGGGTACTCTTGACTTTTCAAGAAACACTTAATGTCATGAAACCATGGCTTGTCATCAGACGTTGCATCAACAACAAACACAAATGCAGGTCTGTCAAGACGAGACACCTCAATCTTAGGTACATGATTCCATCTTTGCACTTTGATCATAAAAGACAATGTGGCCAAGGCATCAGCAAACTTATTCTCATCTCGAGGAATATGGTACAGCTTCACTGTTGTGAAAAATGTCAACAATCTCCTTGCATAATCTCTATACGGAACCAGATTTGCTTGGTGCGTGTACCAACTCCCTTTCACCTGATTGATTACCAAAGTTGAATCACCGAAAATATCAAGGGTCTTAATTCGTAAATTAATCGCCTCCTCAATCCCCATTATACAAGCTTCATATTCTGCTTCATTGTTGGTGCATCCGAAAGTTATTCGGGCAGTGAAAGGCATATGAACACCTTCCGACGTGATAAGAACTGTTCCAACTCCGCATCCATTCATGTTGACAGCCCCATCAAACATCAAACTCCATTTGCATTCAGGGCCTGGCCCCTCCTCCGGGAGTGGTTCCTCGCAGTCTTTAGCTTTGAGAAACATGATGTCCTCATCAGGGAAATCAAATTTCATGGGTTGGTAATCATCAATCGGCTGTTGCGCAAGATAGTCTGATAAGATACTTCCTTTGATGGCCTTCTGAGAAGTATACTGGATATCATATTCTGTCAAAACCATTTGCCACCGTGCAACTCTGCCTATTAGTGCTGGTTTCTCGAAAATGTATTTGATAGGATCCATTTTTGAAATCAACAAAGTTGTGTGCCTGATCATATACTGCCTCAATCGCTTAGCAGCCCATGCAAGTGCACAACATGTCTTCTCAAGCATTGAGTACCGGGACTCGTAATCATTGAACTTTTTGCTCAGGTAATAGATAGCATGCTCCTTCCTACATGTCTCGTCATGTTGACCGATAACACAACCCATAGAACCTTCAAGCACTGTCAAATACATTATCAAAGGCCTTCCTGAAACTGGAGGCATGAGAATTGGAGGTTCCTGCAAGTATTCTTTTATTTTATCGAACGCCAATTGGCAATCGTCATTCCACCTGACCGTTTGATCTTTTCTTAGCAGTTTGAATATTGGTTCACATGTGGCTGTTAGGTGAGATATGAACCTTGCAATGTAGTTCAATCTACCCAGAAAGCCATGAACCTCTTTTTCTGTTCTCGGTTCAGGCATATCTTGTATTGCTTTCACTTTGGCAGGATCAACCTCAATCCCTTTTTCGCTCACAATGAAACCCATCAACTTTCCAAAACGCACCCCAAAAGTGCACTTGTTCGGATTCAACCTTAAACGGAACTTTCTCAACCTTTTAAACAACTTTTTCAAGTTAATCAGATGTTCTTCTTCCGTTCGCGACTTGGCAATCATGTCGTCCACATAACATTCAATCTCTTTGTGAATCAAGTCATGGAATAATGTTACCATTGCCCGCTGATACGTTGCCCCTATGTTTTTCAACCCAAAAGGCATCACTTTATAACAATACGTACCCCATGGAGTAATGAACGTGGTCTTCTCCATATCCTCAGGCGCCATCTTAATCTGGTTGTACCCGGAGAAACCATCCATAAACGAGAACACTGAAAACTGAGCTGTATTGTCAACCAGCACATCTATGTGGGGTAGTGGAAAATCATCTTTCGGACTAGCTTTGTTAAGATCTCGATAATCCACACACATTCTCACCTTTCCGTCTTTCTTTGGTACCGGCACGATGTTGGCAACCCAAGGAGGATAATTGGTCACAACAAGAAACCCTGCGTCCCACTGCTTCTGCACTTCTTCTTTGATCTTTATGGCCATATCGGGATGAGTCCGACGAAGTTTCTGCTTGACTGGCGGGAATTCTTCTCTCAATGGCAGCCTGTGTACAACAATATCAGTATCCAACCCTGGCATGTCTTGATACTACCAGGCGAAGATATCAACATATTCACACAACATTTCAGTCAAAGCCTTCTTTACATCTGCTTGCAGGCTGGCGCCAATCTTGATCTCTTTCTTAGCATCCTCGATACCAATATTGATGATCTCTATGGTCTCCTGATGAGGCTGGATGACCCTTTCCTCTTGTTTTAACAATCTGGCCAGTTCCTCAGGGAGTTCACAGCCCTTCTCATCCCCTTCGTCGGCTTGATAAATCGGTTTGTCAAAGTCATACATAGCCATAGCAGAACCGTTATCAATGGAATCCGAAGGATCAAGTCTGCACGAACGGGTTCATGCTTTATTTTAGAATTTATTTTTAAAACAAAAAGAAACGAAACATTGCCATTTTATTATTTTTGTGCAAAAAAAAAAAGAAAGACAGAGAACGAAATTTGTGTGCAAAACATCCTTTATTGATGATTAAAATTGCAAATGCAAACAGGTGGCCCTACAAATGAATCTATACACCTTGGGCAGAACGCAAGATTTTAACATGCATTATGGTTAGAAAAACAAAGAAAATTACTTTGTTTGAAGAGTAACTCGGATGACTTCTTCAACGGACCAGTTCTGCAATTGTTGTCCCTGAGCACGTGGGCGTACCCAGTTGTCCAAGTCACAGTCACTGTCAACGCCATCTTCTATAGTTGTACAAGACTGATCTGGGTAAATGAATCCCCCACTGCTGAAAGTGATGGGTCCACTGTTCTCCGCAACTGAAGTCATAGAGGGATGATATCCAATACCAAACTTGTCCTCCTTCATTGATGTCTCTATCAGCTTGCCCCAACCTTGGGCATTACCTGCTCTGACAACCTCGACAGCTTGCTTATAGGACGAAATGGATGTACCGGCTCTATCTGGTGCAAGGGAAGATTCAGACACGTTATCAATATTCACTGCCTCGAACGACTGGCAAAGCATTTCGTGGATTTCCCCATCCATCTCAACATACTTGAACGTGGACAAGTGACTGACAAAAATGTCTTCTTCACCACACACTATCACTACCTGTCACTCGAACTCATATTTCAGCTTTTGGTGTAAGGTTGATGTAACAACCCCGGCCGCATGAATCCATGGGCGACCTAATAAGCAGCTGTAAGCAGGTTGTATGTCCATCACGTGGAATGTAGATTTGAACACTTGCGGCCCGATTTGCACGGGTAATTCCACTTCACCAAACACAGATCTTTTCGTCCCATCGAACGCTCGGACAACCAAATCACTTGGCCTTAAAATCAAACCATCAACTTTTAGCTTCATCAGCGCCTTCTTATGCAACACATTGAGCGAGGAACCAGTGTCTACCAACACGTGAGACAACACTGCACCCCTACACTCCATTGTAATATGCAAAGCTTTGTTGTGGTTTCTTCCTTCAGAAGTCAAGTCTCTGCTTGTGAAACCCAATCCATGGCTGACATTGACGTTAGAAATTACACCCTCAAGCTGATTGACAGTAATTTCCTGTGGAACATAGGCTCTCTTCAACACTTTCAGCAAAGCCTCTCGGTGTGCGTCAGAACACATCAACAATGACAAAATTGAAATCTTCGAGGGCGTCTGGTTCAGTTGATCGACAATTTTGTAATCACTTTTCTTTATTATCCTCATGAACTCTTCTACCTCATTGTCAAAGGTAATCTTTGTCTCTGTTTCAGGCACAGGCACACTCTCAACCACCTGTTTTCCTTTAGCTTTTACCGCTGCCTCAACTTCTTTATCACTGCGCAAAGTTTGGGGAGCAAACAACCTTCTGCTCCTAGTAAAGCCACCTACACCACCCACATTATCAATATTTGAACTGGATAATGTCCCGACTTCCCCCTTTTTCCCTTCATAATACACGTCTACCCCATAGTGCCATGGGATTGCTTTCGTAGATGTAAACGAAACTGGTCCCGGCACCGTGATAGTAACAGGACTGGATCTTTCCAGCACAATACTTGCTACAGGAGTTGTACTTGCAGGCACTTGAATTTCAGCGGGAGTATAATAAATGGTCACAATTGACACCTCGTTAGTATCTTTCACAACCCGGTCAAACTGTAGACGGCCCTCGTCAATCAGACTCTGCAAACTGATTCTCAATTTATCATAACCATTCTCTTGGCCCATACACTCAGAACAATCTTGATCACAACCCGGGAACACCCGTCCCTTCAATAAACAATCCTTCACCACTAGCAATGAAGTCTTCACCTGACTGATGTCTGCCACCAAGTTCAGTCTCTTTCTGTTCTCCACAGCGTGCACATCTGCCACACCATGATTAGGCATGGGGTTCTGGATAACATTAGGAGGTAACGAGAAATTGATTGCTTTAGCATCGATCAAGTCTTGCACTTTATTCTGAAATGCCCAACACTTCTCAGTGGTATGCCCTTGAGCACCTGAGTGGAAATCACAGCGAGCGTTAACATCAAAATTATCTGGCAAGTTGCCAGCGGCAGAAGGTCTCATAGTACGAAGCTCAACCAACTTCAATTTGAGTAACTGAGGTAACAACGCTGAATAAGTCATAGGGAGAGGGTCAATCTTACGGTCCCTCTGCCTAGACCTCTGTTGGAAAGGAGGTTGTTGTTGTTGCTGCTGAGCTTGCTGTTGCGGCTGTTGTTGCTGAACAGATGGTGATGGGATTGTTACTGCCCCTACTTGGTGATAAGCTTGAGAACGTCCTCTTCCTCGTCCTCTATACACAGCGTTTGTATCACCTTCTATTCTTTTCTGACCACTAGCAAATGGTTTCTTCGTTCCAGAAGAGCCAACCCCACTTACATCTTGGATCTTCCCAAGCTTCAACAAACTCTCGATCCTTTCTCCAGCAATCACGATATCAGAAAATCCAGTTGATGGACACGCAGCCAATCTTTCAAGAAATGCCCCTTGCAGGGTACCCATAAACATATCTGCCATTTCTCTATCCAGCAAAGGAGGTTGAACCTGGGCAACCATTTCTCTCCACCTTTGAGCGTATTCTTTGAAACTTTCCTTTGCATTCTGTGACAACCCTTGCAGTTGAGTGAGGTTGGACGCCATATCGATATTGTACTAATATTGCTTTAGAAATGCTTCTGCCAGATCTTTCTAACTTCTCACAACAGCTCTGTTCAATTTTATATACCAGGTCAAAGAAGCTCCAGCCAGACTGTCTTGAAAGTAATGCATCCATAACTTCTCATCATCAGTATGGGCTGAGATCCTCCCAAAATAAGCTTGGATATGTGTCTGGGGACACGTATTGCCATGATATTTGTCAAAAGTGGGTGGCTTGAACTTTGGAGGAATTCTGACTCCTTGTACCAGCCCCAGACTAGTAACATCAATACCCATAGAATTCTTGCACTCTATAGCCCGGATCTTCTCAGCCAACTCATTATACCTTCTATCACCAGGATTACCCATATCAGCATCCAGCAGGGTAAATTGGTCTTCCAGAACATCTTCTTGAATACCACCAACATTTCTGCCATTTCCATTACCCAGATTACCACCAGGATGAGGAGTGACCCTTGTCTGTAAATTGTCAACTTGATTACCTTCAGGCGTGGTTTCTGGACGCTCGACTAGAAGTCTCAATCTCTCTTGAGTCTGTGCCATACCAGTCATGAGAGTCATGAACTGGTCCATGCGTGCCCTCATTTCAGCCAAATCATTCTGCATTTGATCCATAATCCTTGCTTGATTTCTTCGAGTTGAGTATCGGTGAATGTGATTCTCAGCTATAATGCCTGAAACCAAATAAAGGTTAGAGACCCTGCAACGAGTACCTGAAAAAGCAAGCAACAGAATGCAAAATGATATGCAATGCAATGCAATGCAATGTTTATTCATTTTGGGGCATTCCTTCCTTCAATTCCAGTTTGACCGTAAGGGAACAATGCATACTCCTGCAACTATTAACAGTGACAGAACATCAGAGGTGCATATTAATAATTCAGAATACCCATCATATACGGCCCAGTGAGTGTGTGGATCATTGTATAATTTGATGAAAAATCCACCTCAATAATACCAAACGAAACACCATTAGCATAAATGAAACCCATAACCAGGTGTGGAACAGTCAAATACAAATTGGTTCTGAACAAATACAACTGAATAACATGAATACAAGCAAAGGAAAAACCCATCAACAAGCCTGATGGTGAATCTCCAGAATAACAACAACTCAGACACTGAGCCCATACAAATCCTCCCGGACCTCCTTGAGAAGTGCTTCAGTAACTGGATCATTAGGACGCTCCGTAAGACTTCTGATCAGCTGACTTCTTATCTTGACAGCTTCCTCCAGCTTTCTGATTTGATCTTTAACGTCTAACTCTTTGACTCTCTTTACTCCGGCGCGGACTTTCAGATCTTCAATCTCGCGGTGGGCTGAACTAAGCTGTTGGAGGAATTCACCTTCTTTACTCTTCAAGTTCTTTATCAACTCATCACTCTTAGCCCTGATTCTTGCTTCGATCTCCCTTCGACACTCGGAGAACTCATCCCATCTCTGCTGCCCTTTGGCAAGTGCATTTTCAAATTTTGACAATTGCTCGTTGATACGCTTGCACGCCTCTTTTAATGCCATCTCGTTTTGCTTGACCTTGCGAATATAGATAGTGTCCTCGGTAATTCTTTTCTCATTAGCCTCATGACGCTCAGTCAGCTTTTGAAGTTCATACTCAACATTACGCTTTTCACAAAGCGTCTTTCGAAGTCCTTGACTCAACTTCTCATTCATTTTGATTGTCTTATCCATCTCCGCCTTAAGCTTGTTATATTCAGCAATACTTATCATGGTCACCGATTCCACAGCAATTGGATCTGACGGTCTTTCCTGAGAAAACGAAAAAAGAGTGATATGAACTCTTCTTTTCAACCAGGCATCATATTGAGAAGAAGACACATTGTTGCACTTGCCGAAGACAACCTTACCCTTCGTTTGTAGATTGCCCCAAGCTCCAGCCGCTTGCCTTACCAACAAAGGATTATCTTTCACAGAGAAAAAGAAAGATTCTTCCAAATCACTGTCCTTCAGAGGCTCTATTAAAGCAAATCCTAACTGTCTCCTGAGAATAACAGGATTGTAATTGATGCAACCTTTTATTCCCAAGAGTGGCACATTAGGATGTCTTCCACAGCTACTGACAAAATCTCCACCCATCGTCCTTTGATTGAACCAACAAATGTCCTTTGCCGTCAACTGAATCATCCTCTTAGCCCAATTCTTTGCAGGACGAGGATCCAAAAAAGCCTCTGAATTTGGTAAATGACTCATGAGCCACTTATGGAACAGAGGTGCGCAACATCTAACCAAACCTCCTCGTTTCTTCTCATTTTTAAAATGCACAGAATAATACAAATCACCCAAGAGTGTAGGTATGAGATTCTTCAGCACAAAAATATGGATTGCACTCATGCCCATAAACTTAGGTTCATCAGCAAACAGCATAATTCCATAGATGCTCAAAGCCAGGATTGCACAAACGGTTTCCCACTGAGCCTTAGCAGCACACTCTTCCGCTTTGGCAACCAAAAAGTCCAGATGAAAGCCAGATAAACCTCCTTTGGTGGCGAGGTTATCTGCTACCACAGGTACGCTCAGATGGAGGGCCTTAGCTATCTCTTCAGTCTTTGGAGGGCGCATCTCAGAGTTAAAAGGAATCTGGTATTTGAGAGGCACCTCTAGAAGATGGGCGTATTCTTCTAGCATCGGGGCCAACTGAAAGTCCGAGAAAGTGAAGCACCTTAACTGTGGGTCATAGAACTATAAGCAAGTATGGATGACACTCCTCTCTGAAGCATTCAAATCATCAACCATGGTCAGAATCTCCCCATAAGCCTTTCAGAACAAACCCACATGATCTGGAGTAATAAGAGAAACCATCTTCTGCAACTGTCCCACCTTTGTGTCAAAGAATGTGTAATGCACATTGTTCTTCCTGGGAATCTCCATAGTTGCAAAAGGGAACTGTCAACCGGAATCAAAAGGAAGTATACCCTGAAAATGAATAAACATGAAGGTTAAATGCAAGAATGCTAATGATGATATGTATGCAAGGGCATGTGATCAGTGCTGCACAAATAATGCTGAACCCACTGTACTGCAGTCTGAATTTGATGAGATATACAAAAACCAGGATAAATAGTCCAATAACAAATCCAGAACAAAATGTGAACTGATCAGGATCAAAGATTCAGTAACCAATCCAAACCAAAATAAGAAAACCAGGTAGGATGAAGGCCAAGGGTTCCTGCACACCTGCAAACAATCCCCCCAATCTCACATGTATGTACTAGAAAGTGAGGATCCTCAAATTCGAATCTCGGAATGAGAAGCAATAGCACATTCAGCCCGAAGGATACAATGCTACCACCAAACAAAGAGATCGTCCCCTGATTCACCTCAAAATAAAGAGGGGTCATCCTAAAAGGTCATCCAGACTTAACAGCTCTTCCAAATAGCTCTACCATCGTGGAAGACCCACAACGCAGAATTCTCTAGAGAGAACTCCCTCCTCGAACCGAGATGGAACGCGAGAGGACATGAAACACACTAAACATAAGTGCACTCAGGCTTGTGTATTGGGCCTATCTCTCAGAATACCTCATCCCACCAAACAGAAAACAACACAGTCCAGTATAGCATAATATATGAAATGAAAATGCTAAAATGCGGTAAATACAGTAATATACAATAAATCAGTAATACAGTAAATAACAATACAATACAACAGTAAATACAGTACAACAGTCAACACCCAATAAAAGAAAACAGACAAGCGCTAGGATTGACTCGCTAAGGAAACCAGAGATTCTGGGTTCGGTCCCCAGCAGAGTCGCCAACTGTCGCTCCCGGGATTTTCATCCTAGTACAAACGCGAAAGTGGCACCGAAACAGAGTCGCCAGCAATGTGTATTTATCCCAAGAGAGGGAAAGGAAACACTGCACTGCATAAACCTGGGGGAAAGGAAAGAGCATGGTCTTGCGACCAAGAGAACTGGGTTCGGGAGTCGGTTACGCGAGAGGAAGGTATTAGCACCCCCACGCGTCCATCGTACCCAACAGGATCCACGCTTGCTTGTCTCGATCAAAGGGTGTAAGGAAAGGATACTGGAAAAAGAACTGCTAACTGGAGAAATGGAAAAGAAAAGGGAAAGAGAAACAAATGTAGGGAAAATAAAAGAAGTGCTCGCATGGGCCCTACCCCACTGCCTACGTATCTCATCGGGAACATAAGAATCAGAGCGACGTAGTTCCCCTCAACGAGGGTCGCTTTGTTTGTGTTTTTTAGTGGAAACGTCAACGTTCGTGTCCTAGCAGTTTAGGTGTTGCAGCTCGCTGTATGGAGACTTAGGCGTTACCTGTTTGCGGTAGAGCGGACATGACGGGTCCTTAAGGAATATAATGAGGGAGATAAGAAGAGAATTGTTTGTTTGTTTTTGTCTTTTAAGAAAGAAGTGTTTTGTTTATTTAATGTTTTGCAACACATATTGTATTTAAGTCCCTCATGTAAGATCAAATGCTTCGCATATCGACCCAAGACGGGACGTACGCTAAACATTCTAAGAAAGGGAGGGAAGATCCCTCACTATCTCATTCTTACATGAAAGGCCCAAATACAATATTTGTTATACCTTTATTAAGTATTTTTTACTTTTGTTTTAGGATGAGGAGAAGAGACTCAAATGGAGGAGTAAAGGTACAACTAAAGAGGGAGACTAAGACTCAATCTTAATGTTATCATACATGGTGATCTTATGGTTAATGAAGTTTAAGAAACCTAATCCTAAAAGAAAGGAAGAGAAGAAGATAAAAAGCAACTTACTTCCAAGATGGAAGTTAAGTTATTTCTAAGAGGGAAGAAAGAAGATTATGAAAGCAAAGCATCATTAAATGCTTAAATAACACAAATTGAATGATTAAAAGGTGAAGGAAGAAATTAGAATGTAAATGCATATCCACACTCAAGTGACTTACCATTGGCCCCTGAAATGGTTAGTGCAATCATTTACAAATGAAGAAACCAATTAAGATGAACAAGTAAGGCTTACACAAATTCAATAACCAAATTAAAAGCATCTTAAAGGTTAAGGAAAGCACAAGGTCAGAATGCACATCATAAGAATGTTCTCCAATAATATGAGAGCAAACACAAATCAAATGCACAGAAACAATGCCTTAAAACACAAAGAAATGCATTATGAAAGAAGTAGATGAAGAATGGGTGGATATGCAAAGTGATCATGCATGAATGCTTCATGAAAGGTTAAGGTCAGAACCAAAGTCATTTAGGAACACCTCACAATGCATATGTATCACCATACAATTCACAAATGAAAGGATGTAAGAAGAAGAGATGAGAAGGAGACAAGAATGAGAAACAAGTTCAACAAGATGCACAAAGTTGCATATCAAAGATACACATCATGTAAAATGATTGATGAGTGCACATGGGCAGTAGCATACCATTGGTGAACTGCAAATGAAACATGTAAGATGGCATACCTAATGCAAACACAATTCATGTTAAGCACAAGAGTATAAGGAAAAGTGGGAGATGAAAACATGTCCAAGTTTAAATTATAACACACAAATTCATATCAAATGAAAACATAAGTCAAAGTGACCTATAATGGAACAAATATGACCTCTAACATCATACAAATGACCTATAATAGATGCACAACCAAACATCAAGTGATGGCATAAATGCCTCATCAAAACATGTGAGAATAGGGCATAAAAGAATGCACACAAGTAACTTCAAATGCAAGGCATTAAACCATTATCAAAGTGTATGAGAAAATTTTAAGATGAAGTCCTAAACAATCCAGGTCAGAAGCAAAAACATGGACCAAAACTCATGTCAAAAATCAAGAGAAAGCATGACCTAATAGTTCCACAAATTCACCTTGAAAGACATCACAAGATTGCACAAAAATGAACACCTACACACATGATAAAATGACCTTAAAAATCAAATAAAAATGTATTTAGATGCTTTAATGTGTTATATAAACAATGCAAAAAGAATGAGTTTAAAATGTGATGTGAAATAGGAGAAAGAAAATATGCAAGTTTAAGTGTCATGAAGAAATTCAATTAAAAAATAAATTAAAAGAAAATTATGCAATTAAGTGAAAACATTAACAAAACCAGAATTAAAAATAAAAGAAAATTATTTAAATGTGTCAAGAACACACATGAATTATTTTAGGATTTTTAGAGGCCATTTGCTATTTTTAAAAATAGAAAACCAAACAGATATGGAAAAGAAATTCAAAATAATAAAAGAATGAAAAGGGGGTGCAGAGAAAGTAATTCGCCAGTTAAAAATGTAATGGGCCTGAAAAGGTGGTGTGTGAAAACTAATTACTCAACCTAGCCCATATACGTGTGGTTGTGTGTGATGAGTGTACATGCAGTCAAGAATTAAATGCAATCAAGGCCCTAGGATGATATTAATCTCAATCAATCAGCAATCCAATGTCTCACAAATCAAGCACATGGTAATTATCACGGACGCACCCACATGTACATATCTGAGAGAAAAAAAGAAAACACGTGCCATAGACCTTCACTCATTAATGCGTTGGCATGATGTCAAGCGTTGGATCAATGTCAAGATGAGATAATCACACAAGTAAAACAATCATGTGGATGAGATGCAAGAATCATGATAACAATGATGCACACACATACACATAACCAATCAGAGAGAAAAAGAGAATACGTGAGGAGCATGTGAATTTTAATGCATTGGCACTCTTAGGACCACACGATGCACGAGATCAACGGTTGAGATTAAAACTGAGAAACCCTAGCTGAATTCAAACCACCGGCCGGAGAAGGACCTCCGGTCATCTTCTCCGGCGAGCAACCACCACACACAGTCATCAATCTTCACAGAAATGCACAACGTGCACATAGAAATGAAGCTTAAGTTGAGTAGATCATGAATATGCAATTATTTTCCAAAGACCATGCACGTACACAACAAACTGAACCAATACATTTTGCCCTAAAATCACACCTAAGCTCCTAAAGAGCCTATCAACTAGCCAGGACTCACGCATAGCTTCTAATAAGCTCTAATCATCAAAAACAACTTAAAATTAATGAGAATCGAATGAGACAAGTTTGAGTGTTATGAAACCTGAAACTTGAAGGTCCTTGAATTCTTGAGAAAACCAGTGAAATGTGCTTCTTCCTTGAGCTTTAATTGGCCAAATAAAGGCTTAAGAACTTTGGAAATGTAGGTGGATGTGGATCTGCAGTAGAAATTACTTCAACTCTTCAATGATCTCCAAGTTCAATGTTACTTGATGATGAAACTTGAAGATGAAGTCCAATGATTAAAAAAGAGAGAAAGTTCAGCGAGAGTAGAGAGAATTTGAGAGTGTTTTTGGAGTGAGAGTGGAAAATGAAAGTTGAAAATGAAATCGTGAGTGAAATCTCAATATATAAGTTGAGTTAAGAATGAACCAGTGGTGGTTAACTGAGTGAGTTTAGTGAGTTAAGGGTGGTTAACTGAGTTGTCCCTAACTAACTGATCCAGGTTAGTTAGGGTGAGTTGGCTTTGGTTGTGCTATGGTGTGGGTGTATTCCATGAAGTTATGGCGAGGTTAATGGAAAATAGTGGTGGTGATGTGGTTCTGATGTAGCTGAAGCTTATTGTGCAAGCTTTTATTCCTTTCCTTTCTTATGTATGATGTAACATGGTGAGTAGCATAGTGTAAGAGGGATGTTTGTACTAAAATGGCAATGGTTGGATGGTGTGAACATGTATGCGTGTGAATGTGATAATCAACACCATCAATGTCTTCTTTTTTCTGATTTTGTAGCAGCTTAATACCAATGGAAACATGGTAGTTTGGTGGTGAATTTCTTTGTGTTCATGGCATGGAATCATGAGATATTAATGGCTATGGAAAGATGGCACATAATAGAACAACTTTGGTGTGGAAATGAGATTAAATGGAAGCTTGTAGAGTAGTGAAAAATGGCTTAAAATATCAAGGTTCATAACTGACTTCATGGGCGTGGCAGGTTGTGGCATGGCAATATGGTGCATGGAATTCATCATGATCATACCAACTTGGGGCTATCATAACTACCTCATAACTTGCTCAAATTAAAAAATGTCCAACGCGAACATTGTAGAGGGCATGGAAAGGAACAACTTTGATGTTGGAAAGTTTTCCATTTGAAGTTTCCTTGATGGAGAAAAGTGGCTTGACTTTTGGCACACCATGTGTTTGTCAAAATTATGGCGCATGGGCCTGATCTTGCTTGGTCATGACTTGGTTTATGACCTAGTTTTACCAAACTTTGATCAATCATAACTCATTCAATTTTGATCAAATGGAAGAGTTATTTATATGGATTTGAAGCTTAGAACATGAAATTTAATTGGCTCAACTTGGGCCTGGGGTTTAGAGCTTTTATCTTGGAGAAAGAGAGCCTCAAAGTAGGGTGCAAAATGGTCCAAACTTGCCATTTTTGGAAACCCTAAAGTTTCTATTTTTGGCAGTTTTGTGATTTCTTGATTTTTCATAATTCCTCCATCATTTCTTGATCAAATCTTGTCCAATGAACCTATATAACATGAATGTCATGAATTTGACCTTAAAAAGTCAGGAGTTGACTTTTTTCACTGCACATTTGACTTTTTCCCCAATTTCTTGATTATCAAGCAACTGATCAATTGAACCTCTTCTGAAATGAATCAATGGCCAATCTTCCATCCTTAGACACTTAATATCATGTAAAAAACATTGAGATCAAGTTTGAATCAAAATTTCACCAGGAGACCACTTGAATCCAAAACCCTAATTTTGACTTTTTTTGTGATAGGAGGTGATGCACTGTCCAATCCTCTTAATGAATTCCCATCTTCCAATGACTTGTGAGATCAAGTGGGATGCTATATGCTATAATAAACCCTTGAGGCTTGTTGAGAAACCCTTGGCTCTTGTTCTCTTGCTTTGGACAATCCACATCTTTTAGAAACAACTGATCTCATGCCCTTATGCAGGATGCAATGCTAAATGCTTAATGTTTTGTTTTTCTATGCTTGAATGCAATGCAATAAAATGAAAGCTCATGCTAAATGATATAAAGAAATGAGAGGGAAAATTTTGGGGTATTACACTAGGATTTCATTTGAGGTACTAATCTCATAGGCTTGAACTATTCCCATCGCGAGCTGGGTGTCCTGCCTGAATGGTGCGGCAACGGCGGAGCTCGATTGAGGTGTCCCCGTTGTGCACAGGATCTGCTCGTACAATGAGCAGAAGTTGGATGCCGTTGTAATGTGTGTCATGCTTCACCAGGGCATGATATGATGGCCGCACAAATCTCCCCATTTTGGGTGATTACGTCGGCAATTTGTCTAGCCTTGTGGTTAAGGGCTTAGCTGTAGTACTGCTTGAGTTTTTCAGCATTCCATGGTCGAGCAAGTGGTTTTTCGTCCAATGTTTCCAAGTAATATGCTCCTGTTCCCGTTTTGGACTTGACCCTATAAGGTCCTTCCTAGTTTACTTCCAGTTTCCCTTCACGCGAATCCTTCTGGTTTCTACGCAGGACCAGACTGCCCACGGGGAAGTCACGTTTTATGACCCTGGCGTCATGTCGCAACATTATCTGTTGTTTTAATATGGCCTCGCGGAGCACAGCTCCTGATCTTATTTCTTCGACCAGGTCGAGCTCATCGCGCAGAGCCTCGTCGTTCATTTCTTCGTCGAGGGGAGCTTCTGTCCTTCTGGAGGGTTCTCTTATCTCCACCGATATTACCGCCTCTGTTCCATATGCTTGTCGGAAGAGAGTTTCCCCGGTGGTGGAGTATGGTGTTATTCTATACGCCCAAAGGACGCTGTGGAGCTCCTCGACCCATCTTTTCTTGGCCTCGCCTAGCCTTCATTTTAGCACGCGGAGGATCACCCTGTTCGCGGCCTCCGCTTGCCCGTTAGTCTGGGGGTGCTCGACGGAGGTGAAATGTTGTTTTGTCCCTAGTTTGGCGATGAAATCTTGGAAGTTTTTGTCCGTGAATTAGGTTCCGTTGTCGGTCACGAGGGCCTGAGGTACCCCAAATCTCGCGAGGATGTTCCTTTTGTAGAAACGCAGTATGTTGAAGGCTGTGATCTTGGCGAGCGCTTCGGCTTCAATCCATTTTGTAAAATAATCAACGACCACGATTAGGAATTTGTTTTGATAAGATCCCATTGTAAAGGGCCCTAGAATGTCCATCCCCCACCAGGCGAAGGGCCACGGCGAGGATAGAGTCTTCAACTCGTTGGGGGGTGCTAATTGCATGTCCCCGTGGAGCTGGAAACGGTCCCACTTTTGTACGTGCTCTTTGGCGTCGTGTTGCATGGTTGGCCAGTAATATCCTGCTCGCAAAGCTTTCCGGGCCAAGGATCTTCCCCCTAAGTGTTGTTCGTTGATGCCCTCGTGAATCTCATGTAAGATTTCGGGGACCTGGGGCTCGTCGACACATTTCAACAGGGGGATGGAAAATCCTCGTCGATATAATTTGTCCTCAACCAGTACGTACGAACAGGCTCGTCGTTTAGTTACGCTGGTCTCCTTACTGTCCTCGGGGAGTTCCCCCTTGGTGAGATAATTGTACACATGGGTCATCCAACAAAGGGGATCTCCGATGACGTTAACATCTAGCAGGTCGGGTTTTACAATGCTCGGGCGGGCCAGCATTTCTTGTATGATGGATTTGTTCCCACCTTTTTTCCTGGTGCTGGCTAGTTTAGAGAGGATGTCTGCTCGGGTGTTTTGCTCGCGCGGGACGTGCTGAACTTCCCATGCTTCAAACTCCGCTATTTTTTCTTTCACCATTGCCAAATATTCAGCTAGTTGGTCGTTCTTTGCTTGGAATTCTCCCCGTACTTGGGACGCTACGAGCTGGGAATCAGTGTAAATTTTTATTTCTTTCGCTCCAACGTCTTTGGCCAATCGTAATCCTGCGAGGAAGGCTTCATACTCGGCTTAATTGTTGGATGTTTTGAAGGACAGGACCAGGGATACTTCGATCAGGGTCCCTTCCTCGTTCTCGAGGATAATTCCTGCTCCGCTGCCTGAGGGGCTTGATGCGCCATCCACGTAAATGATCCACTTCCGCGTCCCTCCTGGAGGGGATAGTTCCGGAGTCATTTCTGCTACGAAGTCGGCCAGGACCTGTGCCTTGAGGGCTTTCCTCCCCTCGTAGTGAATGTCAAACTCAGACAATTCAAGGGACCATTTTAGCATCCTGCCCGCTATATCTGGTCGGCTTAACAGCTGCCTAATAGGCTGGTCGGTTCTGACGACGATAGTGTGCGCCAGGAAGTAACATCTGAGTCTCCTCGCGGCGACTATAAGAGCAAGGGCCACTCGTTCTATTTATGTGTACCTGACTTCGGGTCCCTGCAGGGCTTTGCTGGTGAAATAGATGGGTTTCTGCCCGTCAGTCGTCTCGCGAATAAGTGCTGCACTTACTACTTCGTTGGCCACAGAGAGGTACATGTATATGGTTTCCCCGCGGTCTGGTCAGGACAATACTGGTGGCTTGGACAAAGCTTGTTTGAAATGGGCAAGGGCCCGCTCGCATTCGTCCGTCCACTCGAAATTGGCTTCCTTCCTGAGTAATTTGAAGAAGGGCAGAGCGTGCTGGGCGGATTTGCTCACGAAGCGAGCAAGGGACGCGAGTATCCCGTTGAGGGATTGTACCGCCTTCTTCGACCGCGGAGTGGGGAACTCCACGAGTGCTCGGCATTTATCTGGGTTTTCTTATATTCCTCTTTCGGTGAGGTAAAACCCAAGGAATCTCCCTGCTCGTACACCAAAGGTGCATTTTTCTGGATTGAAACGCATTTTACACTTTCGAGCTTGGTCGAACACCTTTTGTAAATGGGTGGTATGGTCAGATTCCTCTTGGGATTTCACGATCATATCATCCATATATACTTCGAGCATGTCCCCGATTTCTGATCGGAAGACTTTATTCATCATGCGCTGGTACGTGGCCCCGACATTCTTTAGTCCAAAGGGCATTATGTTGTAGTAATAGTTCCCCGAGGAGGTCATAAATGCCGTATACCTCTTGTCCTCGTCTGCCATTGGGATTTGGTTGTATCCCGAATAAGCGTCCATGAAGGACAAGAGCTTGAAACCTGCGGAATTATCTACGAGTTTATCTATGCTTGGTAGCGGATAACCGTCTTTCGGGCAAGCCCGATTAAGATCAGTGTAATCAATGCACATGCGCCATTTTCCATTACTTTTCTTTACAAGTACAATGTTTGAGAGCCAGGTCGTATATCTGGCCTCGGAAATAAATTTGGCCTCTAAGAGGTCTTGTACTAGTTTCTCGGCAGCTTGTGCCTTTTCCTCTGATTGCTTTCTTCTTCGTTGGACAATGGCACGAGCAGCTGGATTGATTGTCAAGTAGTGACATGCAGTTTCTGGATCAAGGCCGGGTATATCCGCCACACTCCATGCGAACAGATCGACGTTGTCGTCGAGACATTTCTTCAGCTCCTTCTTGATCTCTTCGGGGAGGCCAGCACCTATCTTCACTCCCCTGTTGGGGTTATTGCTGAAGGTGATGATCTCGAATTCCCCATCTGGGACTGGTCGCAAAAGTGCAGAAGTCGGGGAGCTTGTTGCTCCTGACTGTTTGTCTTCATCACGATCCTCTTTACCCTCTTCAGGAAGCCTGCTGTTGAGGTCGATGATATGCACGGGAAGCGTGGGCTTTTTGTCTGGATGACCACCTTCAGCTAGAACCTCATCCTCTCTTGGGCGCTTTGCTGATTTTGTCGTTGTCGCGATCTGGTTCTGCCCTTTTGTTGCGGCCTCAAAGCATCTGCGAGCAGTCTCGATGTCGCCATGCAGAGTTGCGACGTGCCCTTTTTCAGTATATTACTTGAGTTTGAGGTGGACCGTAGAGGGGACAGCAATGAGTTCTGTAAGAGCTGGCCTGCGAGGATGCACTGATAAAGTGACGGGCAATCAATGACTAAGAACTGCGTTTTGATTGTCCGAGATGCCTCTTCCTCGCCAAAAGTGACTGGTATCTCCATGTAACCCCAAGGTCGGGCTGTTGCCCCGTTGAATCCTTGGAGGTCCGATCCCATGTATGGTGAGAGGTTGGACTTATTCAATTTTAATGCGTAGAACATGTTGGTATACATGACGTCCACGGAATTGCCCTGGTCGACCAGGATTCTCCGAACATCGGTAGAGGACAATTTGGCCCTGATCAGCAGAGGGATATGGGAATTTGGGGATCCCCCAGGCAGTTCTTCTCGGTAAAACGTGATCGGCTGCGAACGCCCTTTACTTTTTCAGATCGCGGACAACTGATCGGGGCTACTGTCTATCAGCTGCTCGAACTTTCGTTTGATGGACCCTATTGTAAGCTCATGGTACCCCCCACATGAGATGACCATGGCCGTAGAAAAGGCTTCCCAGGTGCTGTGTATGAATACCTGGGAAGTCGTGTTGAGGTGGTCAGGAACAAAGAAGTCCTCTGGTCGGCTGATGGCCATTGCGACCTGCGGGGGAGGACTGGATTGGGCTGATTCTGCCTCTTTCTTCGAATCAGATGTGTCTCGTCGGGAGGACTCTCCCTTCTTCATGTACTGCTTTAGGTGACCCTCTTTGATGAGGATCTCTATTGCGTCCTTAAGATGCACGCAATCTTCTGTCACGTGGCCGTGACTACGGTGGAAACGACAGTATTTGCTTTTGTCGACGTTCCCTTTGGATATGGTCGGTTTAGGGAACCTGACACCCCCTTGTTTAAATTCTATGTTGATGCATTCAGAGAGAATGCGCTCGCGCGAGGTCGTGAGCATGGTGTACTCCATAAACCGGCCAGCTGGCCCTTTGCTTTCGTGAGGACGCTTATCGCACCTTTTCTCTTTCCCTTGCCGGGATGATTTCGGCTCGTCTTTTTTTGATGCCCGGGGTGCTTCGCGATCTCTTAAGTCCCGGGCATGGAATGCAGCTTCTTTTTACTCGTAACGGATGTAGTCCTCAGCTTTGCGAAGAAGTTCCGTCAGTGTCTGGGGAGCTTCGATCCCCACTGCCTTACGGAAATCGCTTTTGGGCCGGAGTCCCTTTTCGAGGAGGTACTTTTTCATGTGATCCGTTGTTCGGACTTCCACCGCTTCTTTGTTAAATCTTTCAATGTATGCCCGCAGGGATTCATCCCTGCCTTGTATAATGGCCTCCAGTGTAGCCTCCGACTTAGGATGTCGTTGGGAAGCTGTGAAATGGCAGGCAAACTGGCTCTTTAACTCTCTCCATGACGAGATGGATCCGCGAGGAAGTCGTTTAAACCATGTCATCGCTCCCTTTCTAAAGGTGATGGGGAACATTTTGCATTTGATAGCCCCGGAGACACTGTGGTATTAGAGCATAGCTTCTATATTTTCGATATGCTCGAGAGGATCAGACGTCCCGTCATAGGTTATCAACGTGGGTGGTTTCTCCAATCCGTGGGGGATTCGAGTGTCCAGGATGTCTCTTGTGAACGGGTCGTGAACGTCATCGTCACTGCTGGAACTAGGAGAGGGCGAAAGGGAACGGCTGTGACCGCGGCTTCGACTTCAGCGAGGAGAACGTCCGCGGGTGTGTCGGTGCTTGTACTTATCCGAGTGTCGAGACCTCTTGGATACCGGGGAGTGCCTGGATCTCCGTGGGGGAGACTGATGGCGTCGTCCTGCTAGATCGGGTGTAGGGTTCCTCGATCTTGAACGTCTCCTCTCCGGGGAGAGGCTGTCGCGTCTTCGCTTCGAGGGAGTTCGTGGACGCGGGGAAAGACTCATCAATTTTTCTAAAGCAAGGCGTTCCTGAATGGTATGCTCGAGAGCATTGATATTCTCTCCCTGCTGAAGAATTAAGACGTTCGAGTTGTTAAGAGATGCGATGAGTGTTGCGGTGCTCGGATCAACATCCTGGGGAACCGGGATGGGCTCGAAGGTGAGCTCCACAGCTGGTGCCCGTGGCTTTGGTTCGTCGGGTTTCGGGGAAGCAGGCCTTCCGTCTCTTCGGTCACTTTCCTGTGGGATATGCCCGACGAAAGCATGGCCATAGTTGTTAGTAGCAGAGGCCACAAAGTCTTGGTGAACATCGTTCTTGATGAAAGCCATGTCGATATGAGATTTGAAAGGATGAAGCTTTGGTCTTTGTTGTGCAAGAGAATCTTGGTTAAAGACGGGGAAGCTGGGATTTCCCACAGACGGCGCCACTGATCGGAGAGGACCAGAAGGAGATCGTCGTGGCCTTCGTGTAGGGCAGGAGTTGATGCTCGTAGGAGAGGAGAATAGGGGGGCGTACCTGCAAGGTACTCCGATGCCAAAGTGAGAGTTTGGACAAGAGGAGAAAAGCAAGTACAAAGTAAGAATGTAAGAGATTAGATACCTGACCCTCTCAAGTGAGAGGGTATTTATAATATACCCCCAGTGCGGGGCCAAGATCTCTCCTCGCGAGTAGGATGTCTGCTCGGCGAATGAGAGACTGCCAAGTGGAGGACGCAGCGCGTGGTCCTCTGACTTGGTCTAACTACCCCCGCAATATCTGGGGAGGTAGTTGGTCGCGTGAACTGACAAGCGAGTGAGGGGGGACGTGCCCAACGACTATATTGTGCCCAACGGCTATATTGTGCCCAACGGCTATATTGTGCCTATTGGGCCTGTTCGCCAACTATAATGGATTGGGCCTGATCCTTAAGGGCAGGAAGCCCTGCCCGGTCCAGAACACTTTCTCTAGCTGGTAGAACTCAACTTATCGACGTTGTCTTGTTTGCCCTCACCAACTTTTGGCTTTAATGTCTGCCTTTTCCAAAGAAAGTGATTACTAAGATTAGGGGTGGCAAAACGGGCCCGGCCCGTTGGGCATGCCCATTTTACCCGCACTTTAGTGCGGGGTGGGTCAAGGATTTAGGCCCTCACCTCTAATGTGTCCGCCCCGCCCCCGCCCCGTTTTCTTCGCGGGCTTTTGCGGGCACAAACATTTACATAAAATATTGCATTTTTAGGCTTAAAAGGTACAGTCCTCGCGGGCTTTCCTCGCCCCGCCCTCACTTTTTTGCGGGGTGGGCCTAAGTTTTAGGCCCGCATCCTCAACTATGACCGCCCCGCCCCCGCCCCGTTTTTTTGCGGACATTTGCGATGCGGGCCTAAACGGGGCGGGCATGCCCGTTTGCCACCCCTAACTAAGATTGATGCAATTTGTAGGTCTTTCCCGTGGTCAGGTTCTGATAAGATCACTAGAAAATCCCCCATAGCTTGGAAGAAGATCTGTTCCTCCAAGAAGTAGGGAGGCCTGAACATCATTGACATGAGTAATGGGAATAAGGACTATATTGCTAAGTTACTGTGGAATCTTAACAGGAAAGCTGATAGCATATGGATCAAATGGATCCACTGCTACTATGTAAAAACTCAAAATGTTATGACAATGGACTTGAAAACAACACCTCTTGGATTCTCAAGGCTATATTAAAGTTGAGGCCCACTGTTACTGATATGAATGTCTGGAATACTTTTGTGCAGGAAGACAAATTCTATACAAGAAAAACCTATGCAGTGTTGAATGACACTCACCAAGAAGTGACCTGAAGGAAAGTGTTTTACAATAATACTGCCAGGCCTAGAGCTCAGCTCACACATTGGATGACGTGTCACATGAGATTGGCAACAAAGGATGAACTCAAGAGATTTGACATTTTCAATGAGGATAAATGCTGCTTCTGCAGAGAAAGTGAAAGTCAGAACCACCTTTTCTTCAAATGAAAAGTGATGAAAAATGTTTGGCATGATATCTTGGATTGGTTGCACCTTGCTTACATACTTGGCTGTTGGAGTGAAGACCTGAATTGTGTCATTGAGAAGAGCAAATCTAAGAGTCCCAAGAGTAGTATTCTTAAATGTGTTTTGGGTGAAACTCTATATGAGTTATGGAGGATTAGAAATAAAGCTTGATTTGGAAATGATAATAGCATGAATATGACACACCCCAAGATCATAGACACCGTTATTTATAGATGTTGGTTGAAAGTAATCTTAAAAAAACCATTATTTTTTTTCCTAATATTTTTATAAAAAAAAATTAATTGTCAGAAAAAAAAAACCAAATCCATTAAGTTCCTTCTAATTGTATTTTCATGAAACGCTGTCGTTTGCAACGTTTTCTTCTTGTGAAGCGCCAAAACCAATAGTAGTGCCCCGTAAGTCGTAACCCTTCCAGAATTTCTCTCTCTCTCTCTCTCTCTCTCTCTCTCTCTCTCTCCGCACAAAACCTCACTAAAAAAAAAACTACACTTCGATTCATAGCTTTTCCCTGCAACTCCGATTCAGAAAACCGCTCTTATTTATTCTCCGATATCATTCTCTTTGACGAACAATAACACAAAATTGAGGTTGTTAGGGTTTTTGATTTTCTGCGACCCTATCAGCCTTTTACTCCGCTAATAGTGCATTTCCCTTTATATTTCATCTCAACTCTGATTTGAAATTAGGGTTCATAGATTTGGGGCTAATTTTTCTTGATTTGGAAAACTAACTAAATTGTTGAAGATGTATGCTGATCGGGTGGAAAGTGGAGCGAGGAGGTCTGTCAAGGAACGTCTTGATGGGAACATCAGTGTATCTACTCGGCAGCAACGCCAAGTCACCGGCAAAAGGTTTGCACTCTGCACTTCTCATTCGTTCATGCTATTAGGAAATGGAGCGCCACACTCTTTCTATGAATTTGTTTTGGTTATAGTTTGTTTAGTTGTTTAATATTTGCAATGTTAGAGTTTTGTGGAGTTTTAGTGATGTCTGTTATAGAGATTTTGTTGATTGAAACACTTAGGATATAGATCTAGATTGTGTATGGTATTTGTAAGCCTTTGATTTCAAGGTATATGATTATAGTTTAAGAAATATAATGGCTAGAAAGAAATGTTTATTTTAGGTAAATATTCCTAAACTTGTTTGGTTAAGCTATTAGGATTGAGATAGGGGTGATGGAGTTGAGTACTTTGTGTGTGCGCTTTGGGTGAAACCTGATTGCCATTGTTGTATTAACAAAAACATGTTTAGTTGATATTTAATCCTTTGGGAATATTTTTCTAAATTCTAATGATTGGAGAAAGAAGTGGGAGTGATATCTGTGCATTATTCAGTATTCACATCCAGCTGGTGTATAGGCCGACTATTAGTGTGAGGCCAAGGTGAGAATCACCTGAGTTGTCTAAAGTTTGCTACCGGTGAAGAGAATGTATCTGTATTATTAAATCTTGGCTGCTGACGGAACAGTTTTGCTAGTAGACAGGCTTTATACTTATTGATAGAATTGTCTAAGTTTTTCTTAACCTGAAACACCCATGTATAGCCAGTTGCGGTTCTGTTATGTCAGTTGTTAGAGGGACTAAAAACCAGGTCTCTTTGACCAACATTATTTATCATATGATTCCCTAGAAGCTTTCCTATGAAGTATAGTGCCTATTTTACACAAGTGACTTTTAACTATTGACGTGGAAGGGAGTGATGAGCAATTTAGAAGATCAGAGAGTTACTAGTGTGCATAGGCGAGAGGGAAAAAATTTGGGGGAACTATAGAGGATGGACCTGGTGAAATATAGAAGCCGGAACTCGACGTGGGATAGAAATAAGGATAGAGGAGAGGTAATGACAGAGAAGAACTTGGGACACATTTAGGTAAATAACTTAATTAAATCCTTATTTAGTCATTTTTGTAGGAAGTTTACTTTAGTGTTATTGATAAGCTATTTTGGAAAACTTATTGAAAAAAATGAAAAAATTGCTTTTGGAATTTGGATATGTCATAACTCATAACTCATAACTCATGAGTTATTTTAATAGGTATATTCAACCACTTTAAGTCCAAGGAGAAGTGCTATAAACACATTCTATGCACTCTTTTCAACACTCAGTTTATCTACGCTTGAGTGAAATTCACTTGGGTCCCTAATAGGATCCACTTTAGTGACTCATGAATTTCATCTAGTTATCCAGGGTGTTTTTAGCACACCTCTAAGTCCAAGCCCGTTCTTCTAAACTCCCACCAGAATCAAATTGAGGAGTGGATCAATCAGCCTAGTTTGGACGAGCTTAAGTAAGAAGTTTGACAGAGCTTCTGAGATATCTTATAAATATAAAGAATTAGAAGCTGAGGGAACTTTTGTTTACAACTTGTCTAGTTATACTTATAGCTTTAGGTTTACATGAAGAAACTAGATGAAGGAGCTTTTGAATAAGTTGAGCTATGGAAGCTGATCTCAAACTATGCCAGAATTTATTTTTTATTGGGAAGACTCAAGACTCTGATTTTGTAATCATTTCAACTTTTATTTTCTTCGGTTATGACTTATAAGTGCTTATTTGAAAGTTTATTCAAACTAGCTTTCACTGAAAAGGACTATACATTCTGTTCATTTGATGAAGACAAATTACCCATTTTACAGAGAACACTGTCCTTATTATCATAATTTTCTTTTACTTGTTTTTCACTTTCTCACTCAACCCTAAAGGTATGTATACTAGTCTTAGGAACAGCTGACCTCGCCCAATTTTCCTTGGAAAGGCTGAATCCACTCAAACCTCTTCTCTAGCCCATTCCTCCTCTGTATCCCACTCGCTATTTCCTAAAAGCATTTTTATCCTACTGCATTCATGCAGTGCTGCCAATCACGGATAGCAGGAAATAATGGTTTGTTCAAATTCTGGCATGTATCAGTGCAGCATTGCTATAGCGCCACTATAGCCTCAATTTGACATTATTTTGTACTAAATAGTGCATCGGAAAGTAATATTGATTTGTCCAAATTCTGCTTTGCTATAGCGCTGCTATTTAACAACATTGCATTCACACCTTCCTCATTTCTCTAACTTGTATTTAGTGTGTTGGTATTGCATGAAACTTTCCATTCATATTCCCTTCCACCTCACCCTCTTGCTTGTGTGTGCCATAAATCAATTGGTTCCACTGTATTTTTTCCTCACTCAGACTATATTAATAAGTATGACGGCATCTATCACTAATCTGTTGATAGTATTAGCTTCTATTAGGTGATACTGTAATGCAATGATGAGCTGACACGGTTGCAAAGTGCTGCATGAACTAGTTCATTCTTTACTACTGATGTGATAAGCTTCTTAAATGTGTATAGGCGGAAGGGCATAATGGGAGAGGATAGAGGGAGTGGGCATGCAAGGTCAGAGAAAAATGTGCATATAAGGGAAGGCATGCCAATGGAAAGGCAGGTTTGTTTTGGAGTGGAATTTGGGTCTGAGTAGAGAGAGCCATTCTCATATCAGTACTGGGTATTCCCACAGTGCGAGTAGCATTTCCGATAACTTTCAAATTCCATTGTTGAAAGGAGATTTATTCTCCATCCATTGTCATTAACCATTCCAGACATATGAAACATTTTTTCTTTTATTCAGTTTATTTTTCAATTAGTCATGTTCACACGCCACCTTAGAAAATAAGTCATTCGGTAAATTTAAATCATTAGAAGGTTTCTTTTTCAGTGGGGTTGCATTCTCACAGAATGAAGAAATTGTTAGTTGTTTACCTGATCATCTCGTTAACGCGTCTGTTGAATTACTGCTCTTTCAGTTGGGTCTAGTATATTCTACTTGATTGGTTGGTTACTCATAACAGCTTTGGTCACTTTGTAGCAAGTTCATCTTGGATGTTTGAATGCATATTGAAGTAAAAAAAATGATGATATCTTTTATTTTTGGGCAGGTCAAGGCAGGATGACAAGTGGGAACATGATCTATATGATGATGATGAACAACCCCAGATCACCAGTATGGATTGATTCTGTTATTCTCATACGCAAGTATAAGTTACCACTATTGGATGCCAATAGTTCTTTTTTATGGGTTTTGACTGTTTGTTAATGGCTTGTGAAGATCGCAAAGTAACTAGTCAAGATCTTCGTCATAAGCTTCAAAGGAAAGGTCTTCAACCTGCAACTCAGAGTGGAAAAAGAACTGCTCCAAACATCCGAGATCTTCGCGAAAGACTATCAGGGACAATGAATTCACAACCTAAGAACTCCGATCCACCAAAGTCAAAAGTGATTGCTAAACCGAGCAGTAATAGTGTTGGTGCTGAGGCTCCTGCAGTCAAAAGACCAGCTAACCCAGCTCCTAAAAAGGCACGGAAGGTATTATTGTTGTAACTTTTTAAAGTGGTCCATTTAAATCTATTGTTTGATGTTTGTGATGTCACTCATAGTGCATGCCATGTTCCATTGTCCCTTTTTCCTTTACATGTATGTGTGCTGTTGCATTCCCCTTAAACAGGCCATGTCTTTTGTGATATGATATGCATGGATTTTTATATTTAAGAATTGAACATAAAAAATATGTTAAATTTCTTGTCATTTAGTGGTTGTTTAAAAGGGCATATTGATGTTGTACCAAATAAAAGAGGGCATATTGATGGTCAGCTAGTATAGTGCAATGAGTCTGGTTATGGAGTACAAATAAAGTGCAACCTGATGATATAACTTAAAAGTTATAAGCTCCTGGCATGTAGGGTCCAAGGAAGGGTCTGATGGTTTGTGAAATTATTGTAGGTAGTCTTACCTTATATTTGCAAGGGACTTGAACACTTGTCCTTCTAATCGCATGGCAACAACTCCAACCATTATGCCAAGGCTCCATTCTTGTTAGGGAGTACAAATATTCTTGAAAATTACTAGTGTGCAGAGTATGCATATACTGTGAGTGAGGATTTATACATGAGTCAACATATTGAAGCATTTAGCTCAAAATAAGTCCTTCCAACTTCATTTGAGTACAATAGCTGAATTGTGCTTATTCCTAGAATGTCGTGAATTCAGAAGTCAAAACTAATACATTGATGAATTAATTACTATGAAAACTATGTCAAATATAGTTTTATATAATCATGAGTTGTTTGTGCTGGAAAATATCGTGAATTGTGGAAGAAAATGTAAGGTAGTCAAGTACTTGGCCAGTATTCAATCTACACAACATAGTTGGTTCTGATGTATACAATAAAAAGCTGGTTCATATACTTGTGGATATGAATAATACCCTTCAAATCAACGTCAAGATAGTAGTAGTTACTGGTGATTGGCTTTTAATATGCATGTTGAAGGTCATTTTATTATGTTAATCTTATTATATATTTCTCTGTTTTTTGGTCAAGTATATATTTCTATGTTTTATGTTTATTTATTTTATAAATTCTTATGTTCTCCTTAATAGATGGAACTTTGCTAATTTATATTCATAATAAGCAAAAACCACTTCTTTCCAATTTTCTTAATAAAATAATTTCTTTACTAAATAAAAGAAAATTAAAAGCATATTAATCTGCTATTTTTACAGGCTGATACTACAGTGGATGATTTTTTGCTGTCTATGGGTCTCGAAAAGTATCTCATAACTTTTCAAGCTGAAGAAGTATGTCATACGTCTGCTTATCTTCTCCATTAAAAAAGTTCATTATCTTAACCGGGTTTTTATTTGATTGTCATGAGTTAATATTCTATGTAAATGCTGTATTTTTTTTTCTCAGGTTGATATGGCAGCTCTCAAACATATGAATGACGAGGACCTCAAGGCCATGGGTATACCAATGGTATGCTTCAATCTAGTGCTGGACTCTATGTTTATTATTTCCTTCTGTCATTCAGTAATATTTTGAAGATCCACGAGTAATGTGACTTTTGTTTTCTTTCTTTTTTGACTATAATACCATGTTCTTAAAAGTATTTTTGTGTGATTATGATATGATAGTTTGTACTTAATTACTATATATTAACAGTGAAAACAACTTCTACATAGATATTGAATCATACTTCACCACTGTGTCACGATGTAAGCATGTTTTATATAATAATATTATGATGTGAAAAGATGGTCAAAATATGATTAGATTTCGCGTTTTATATATTTATGTTGTTGGTGTATAGTTATTAACCAATATCTTCATGTCACAATTGCATTTGCCTTGCTCTGAGATAAGCTAAACATAGTCTTAGGTTTGATCTGTGATCAATTTAGTAAGAGTTGTGTTATTTGAACACCACATTTTTGACACCGCATACCTCTCTCTAATACCTCTATCATTATCACTTGCCTACTTTTTGATCTCAATACACTTTCATGGATTTCAAAATACACCAATGCATACAAAAAAATACAAATGGATTCTGAATGGTGTCCCAATTTTTGATGTTCAAATATGACTTCTGATTTGCTGATACTTTTTTATATTTTGTTAAAAACACATTGTAATTATGATTTATTGGTTCTAGGGGCCAAGAAAGAAGATACTTTTAGCATTGGAGTCAAAACTCTGAACACTTAGTGTTGGAATCGATGTTGTTAGCTGTGGATGGACTTGCTGCTTGCAGACAATGGGGGAAGATGGATTAGCATCTCAAAACTAAATGTAATAGCATGTCAATGAGTATTTTCATTATCTTGTTTTAGTTCCCCTATTTTTTAGACACGAATCAGGTTAGGTTTGTAGTTTATTTGGCATAATCCCTCAATCTCCCAGATCTTTTAATTGTACTTAAATATTAATGGGTTTCAAAGTAGTTTGCCTTTTGAATGTGTCCATGGTTTAGCTTTAAACACTTGACACTTTAGTGGAACTGAAAATTTCCAATTTTACACACTTCTCTTGGATGCCTCCAGTGCGAATGGTGTAACTAAGAAGATACTTATATTTTAGTTGCACAATTTAACTCTTCTAAAATAGGGGACCCTACATAAGATATTTTTTTTATAGTTATTAAAAATAGTAGTTGATTGAGCAATTTCCTAATATATCACAAATGTGTATAATGATGATATGGAGTAGTAAATGTCTTTCTCATGAGGGAAGGGAGACTCTTATTAAAGATGTTCTTTGATCTATTCCTTCTTATGGAATGAGCATATTCTTACCGCCATCGTCCTTAAGTGAAATTGAGAAAGTGATGAACCCTTTTTTGGTGGGGTATAATAGGGTTCAGACTGAGGGTATCCACCGTTGTCTTGGGATCATTTGTTTATCCATAAGAATGGAGGTATAGGGTTCAAAAATTTAAGCGCCCTCAACTATGCTATCTTGGGTAAACAAGCTTGGAAGTTTATGACAAGTCTTGGTAATTTGATTACTCCGTTATTCAAAGCAAAATATTTTCCTAGTTGTGATTTCCTTGAGTCATCTATTGGACATAACCCCAGTTATGTGTGGCGTAGTGTTTGGAGTTCTAAGTTTGTTGTACGAGGAGCTTATAGGTGGAGTATTGGATCAGGAGATTCTATTTTGATTCGAGGTCACAATTGGTTGTATGATAGTTTCTCATTAGTAAATCTTTGGCCAAATATTTTGTTAGAGGTGGAGTATTGGGTTAGTAAATCTTTGGCCAAATTTTGTTAGAGGTGGAGTATTGGATCCGGAGATTCTATTTTGATTCGAGGTCACAATTGGTTGTATGATAGTTTCTTGTTGGTTGTATGATAGTTTCTCGTATGTAAATCTTAGGCCAAATATTTGTTTAGTAGATAATTTAAAGCTCTTTGATTTGATGGTTTATGATGGGAAACAACAGTGGAATGCCAATTTGATCCATACACTTGTTGGAGTAGAATAAGCGGAAATAGTTCCTTTAAAACTGCCTTATTTGAAACTGCTCAGGTTGACAAAATAGTGTGGAAGTTTGAAAAGAATGACAGACTAAATTCGTAGTGTATATTTGTTATTGTATAGAAGATGTTAGTGATACAACTCATAATAAGGTTGTGAGAATTGGTAGTTTATATGGAAACTAAAAACTCCTTTTATAGGGTAAATTTTTTTCTTTGGCGCTTATTTATGAATTAGCAGATATATAAAAGAGTTCAATGTCAGGACTATTGTGGTGTTTATGGAGATGACTTAGAAGATGATAAGTATATACTGTGGTCTTTTATTGTCCAAAAAGTATTGAGTGTTGAGAGCTAGTGGGGTTATAATCTATCATACAACACTGATATATAAAAGAGTTCAATATCAGGACTATTGTGGTGTTTGTAGAGATGACTTAGAAGATGATAAATATATTGTCTTTTATTGTCCAAAAAGTATTGAGTGTTGAGAGGCCTCTAAATATTAAGGGCCTCAAAATATAATAAGTTATCTAGTGTAACCAAGCGGCTGTGAAAGTTTGTTGGTAACAATAATTGTTTTTATTACCTTAATCAATTTCTTTCCTATCCACCAGCCTACAACATAAAGTTGCAATGCTTAATTTTATTTATTAATAATATTTTAAAATTTTAATTAATTTATTAAGATTTTTTATTTAAATTATTATTAAATAGATGTAATTAAATTATTATATTTAAAAGATTTAACTTATTTTAGCCTAACTTTTTTTTAATAAAATTTTCTCTAATTTAGATTTTCATTTTACTATATCAAAATTATATTTATAAATATGAGTAAGTATCATGGTCGGTCTCGTTCAAGTCCAATCGAACGCATAATACAATTTTTAAAATTTTAAGGATTTAATAGATGTATGAAAATTAAAAATGTAAATCTGAAAATATTTATATTTTTCTACCATTGTGAATCGAAACATCAATACATTTTGCGTAGTAGTTGTGAGACCTTTAAAAATTTTAATTCTAAATTATTGGTTGTTTATTAATTAAAACACTTTTTTAAAAATTTTAATTCTAAATTATTGGTTGTTTATTAATTAAAACACTTTGTTATTAATATTGTCAATATTGTCGAAATTGTTCAAATAATTATTTTCTTTTATTAAATGGTATGGACATTTCTATAAATTGAGGATTGTAAAAGTAGAAGAATGTGTAAAACTTAATTTCGACATTTCAAATGTCTACAAAATATTTCTATATCATTTTTCTCTCTATGTATTTAATTTGATTTACAATTTAAATAAAATATGATATATATATATATATATATATATATATATATATATATATATATATATATATATATATATATATATATATATATATATATATATATATATATATATATATATATATATATATATATATATAATTTGTTGTGTTTTTATCTATTAAGAACTTAATTTGAGAGTCTATTTCGTAAGACCCAAAAAAGAGCTTTTCGCTTTTAGCTTATCAGTTCACATTAATGAAAAAGTTCTATTTGGTAACTGTCTTTTATCTTTTAGTTTGTAGCTTGTTTAATAGCTTTTACCTTTTTTTTTTTCCAAACGCTATTTGAAGTAGCTTTTGAGCTTGTAGCTTTTAGCTTATAACTTTTTCTTCCATTTTTTCCCTCACTATTTTATCCAAAACTCATTTTTACCCTTTATATTTTATTATGGTTTAAATTAAAATAATTGTGTTTTAATTGAGAGAATAAGAAATGTTATTTATTATTTTTACGGAACAAATTCACGATACAATTCATCTTCCATTTTGTTTATAATGGAATATTTTGATTCATTACATTGAATTGTTTTTTATTATTTCTAAATTATTATTTTAATTATTTACTACTTGAATTTTTTATTAATGTATTATTTTTATAAATATGATATTGAAAGATTGAGTATATTTTTTTATTAGTATGCATATCATAGATTTTGAAAGAGATAAAAAGAGAAGAAAATATGCACTTTATTAGAATATATAATCAAATTACAATATTATTATTTTAGATATTTTAAAAATTTTCAATACAAAATTTATATATGAGTTATATATATATATTTTTTGTTATGTTTAATTTTATATTTATATTTAAATTGTTTTGTATTTGATTGTTAATATGTTTATATTTATTGAATAAAAATTAATTTAATAAATAGGATCACTAATTTTTTTAAATTAAGAATGTTCTTTTATGTCATTTTGTATTTATCAGTTAATATAATTGCTAATTTATCAAACACCCAAATTAGCTTATCAGTTATTAATCATTAGCTATAAACTATCAGTCATCAGTTATAAGCTATCAGCTATTAATCATTAACCATCATCTATCAGCTATCAGTTAGTTTTATTAAACAGAGCCTTAAAATAGAACATAACCTCAAGGTTGTTTGGGACAACCCTGGTGGGGTTATAATCTATTATACATCAGGTGGCGAGTGATAACATTTCTTTCACATCTATAATTTTCTCTCTTTTATAAGATCTAAATCAAAACCAACAAACGTTGTTTTTTTTTTCCTATTATTTAGAGTATTTAGAATGGTAAAAATAATTATTTTTAGAACCACATAGAAGATTTAGTAGAAGCAATTTGTGACCATGCCTCTTTCTTACTTTTGGGATTGGGATGGAGAAACTTTTGAGATTGGGATGGAGAAATGCACAATTCCAATTGAGAAGTTCTAACCAAAATGAAACTCCTATGATCAATTTTTTTTGGAGAAAACCTTTTGCATGTCATCTCAAATGCAATATAGATGCATTTTTCTCAACGGATTTTAATAAGATATGGATAGATATTTGTGCACGGATTGGAGAGGGGGTATTTGTGGTAGTTCAAACTGAGTGGGTGTAATCTATTACCGAGGTGGATACATGGAGGTTTTAGGGCTTCTAGCAGCTATTAAATTGGTGCACGAGCTCAATTTGGATGATGTAGTTTTTGTGGTTTTTGAAGTAGATTCAAAAGTGTAGTGGATAATGTGAATACCAATAACTGAATTTGATAGAGTTTGTGATAGTTCTACTTCTAGTTACTATAGATCTAAATTGCAAAGGAAGAAGACAACATAAAATAAAGCTTTTCTTTTTTCATTGAAAATTCAGATTCATACAGGATACCCTTTATATAGCTAGGGTTCAAAGGATAAATGGGCCTAAGCCTCAACTGAAAATAAATAGAGCATAATAAAAGGATAAAAATAAAAATTGCTAGAAGCACCCCACTAATTAATATAAAAATCTTTAAACCAGGCTGGCCTTTTTATCACTCTTTTAAAACTGATTTTGGACTTCTTAACAATACTTCTGGGCCCCAAAGGAACGTTGTCCTCAAGGTTCAAAGAACAATTGGGCCGGGTTGATGAGGAAGCAGGCCCATGATGCGGAGCTGAATGTGGGAAGGCGTTAGAATTTGAATTTGATGGAAAGGTGGGGAGATGTGGGCCCGCGTGAGAAAAATTAGAGGAAATTGGGGTTTGGTGTGGGTCCGCCTGAGAAAAGGTAGAGGAAATTGGGGTTAGGTGTGGGTCCGTGTGAGAAAGGGTAGGGGAAAATGTGGTTTTCAAAGTAGTCAGAGGGTTAGGTGGGTTAATAGTGTTGGGATAAGGTGAAAAAAGGTTTTGAGAAGTGGGGGAAAGTGGAAAATGCGTGGCTTTTGGGAAGTGAAGGGTGGGACACGTGGCGCGGCTAGGGGAAGGGAGAAAAGATCCGTTGGAATCCAACGGTTGGCATGAATTGGGCTGCATGTGAGCCTTCTGCTGAAATGGGGCGGTACAGCTGTGAGTGTTGGGAACTGAAATTTGCTTTTCCAAACCACTTGCATGTGCTTTTAGTACTTCAGATTTTAGAGGCTTCACTTGAAGTGGGTCGTTGCCTTGAACACACTTCTCACTAGCTTCTTCCAAATTTGTTTTGTGCAAACTTGGATTTTCTAAGTTTTTTTCTGCATGCAAGTTGCTTGCACTTTCGTTTCTAATACTCTTCAGAAAATCTTTCTCTTCTAAACCCGAAGGATTATTCCCCAAACTCATATCCTTTGCATGTGTTCCGGTTTTGTGTTTTCCCTCTTTCTTAAAAAAATTTCTCAAAGTCAGTTGCATGTGCAGAATCAAAATATGGTCTCAACTGTGATACATGAACAACTGGATGAATCCTTGAAGAAGGTGGTAGATCCAACTCGTATGCAACCTCACCGATCAGCTTTTTCACTTTGAAAGGACCAAAAAATCGTTTTGCAAGTTTTTGAGTGGTTCTTCGAAAAACAGTGTTTTGTCTATATGGTTGAAGGCGAAGGAGGACCAGATCACCAACCTGAAAGGTAAAAGGCATTCTATTCTTGTTTGCTTGCTCTTCCATTTTTAATTTGCTTTTTGCCAAGTTCTTTTTTAACTCAGAAAGTATTGTATCTCTGTCTTGCAAGGTGTCCGCTAAGAAAGGATGTACGACTGAACCAAAGATAAAGTCAGGTATGGAAAGGGGAGATCTACCATAAAGAGCTCGAAAAGGTGTCATCTGGATCGAAGAATGAAATGAGGTGTTGTACCAGAACTCAGCCAAGTGAAGAAATCTGTACCATCGGCGTGGTTGGTCACTTGTAAAACATCGAAGGTACGTTTCCAAACTCCTATTAACAACTTCAGACTGTCCATCTGTTTCTGGGTGATATGCTGAACTGAACTTAAGAATTGTTCCATGCAGTTTGAAGAACTCCTTCCAAAAATGGCTAAGGAAGAGCGGATCGCGGTCAGAAATGATGGATTTTGGAACTCCGTGAAGTTTGAAGATTTCGACAGAAAAACGAGCGGCTAGATCCTGAGCTGAAAATTTTGTTGGGAGGGCTATAAAATGGGCGTATTTGGAAAAGCGATCACAGACAACCCAAATCACAGTGTGGCCAAATGAGTTTGGAAGATGTGTGATGAAGTCCATTGTAATGTCCTCCCAGACCTGAGCTGGAGTTGGCAAAGGTTGGAGTAAACCCTTCTTTTTCTGTGTCTGATTTTTATTATGTTGACAAGTTGAGCAATGTTTAATAAAGTGTTTGACATATTTGTAGAGACCAGGCCAAGCAAAAGAGGTTGCTACCCGTGCAACAGTTGGTTTAACTCCTGAGTGCCCTGCAGTAGGAGTGCCGTGAAATTCAAAAATCAGTGCCTTTCGAAGGTCCGACAAGTCAGGTATAAATAACTTGTTCTGAAAATAGAGCAAATCATTGATGAAGTTGTAGTCTCTTTGATCTTCTGGGTTGGTTTCTTTTTATAAAACTAACTGTTGTCCTTCTGTATCACGTGTGTAATACTTCTGGAGTCTTTGAATGAGAGTTGGCACGGGTGATGATAAAGAAAACAACAATGGAGTGTCGTTGTATTTTCGGCTGAGGGCATCTGCTACCAGATTCGAACGTCCAGGTTTGTAAAAGATTTCAAAATTAAATCCATGTAATTTTGAAGCCCATTTTTGCTATTCTGGAGTTTGTATCTTTTGTAACAATAAGTTCCTTAAACTTTTCTGATCTGTGTAGATGTTAAACTTTTGTCCTACCAAATATTGGCGCCACTTCTTGATGGATTCGGTGATGGAAAACATTTCTCGAACATAAACCGAGGCAACTTGCATTCTTGGAGTCATCTTCCTGCTAAAGAAGGCGATGAAGTGTCCTTCCTGAGATAAAACAGCGCCTATGGCCACGCCCGAAGCATCAGTGTCTAGATTGAATTATTTTGTAAAGTCCCGCAATGTTAGCACCGAAATTTTTGTCATTTTATTCTTTAGCTCTGTAAAGGCTGTACTAGCCTCTGTACTCCATGAAAACTTAGTGGAACACAGCAGATCGGTGAGAGGAGCGGCGAGAGTGGCGTAGTTTTTGACAAATCTGCAATAGAATCTGGTGAGCCCCAAAAATCCTCTAAGTGCCGTGAGTGAACGAGGTTCAGGCCAGTCCAACACTGCCTGAGTCTTTTCTGGATCAGGTTCAACACAACCAGTTGCAATAATATGTCCAAGATAAGTAACTCTTTCCACTGCAAAGACACATTTTGATAACTTCGCAACAAAATAGTGAGATAGTAAAAGATCAAATACAACCTGCAAATGAACTAAATGATCATCAAAAGAAGCACTATAAATTAATATATCGTAAAAAAAAACCAATTCGAACTTGCGTAAGTATGGTCTTAAAAGATCATTCATAGCGGACTGAAAAGTAGAAGGGGCGTTAGTGAACCCGAAGGGCATTACGAGAAACTCGTAGTGACCGTCAAAAGTGCGAAAAGCTGTTTTATGAGTATCTTCCGATGCAACGCGGATCTGATGGTAACCAGATCGTAGATCAATCTTAGTGAAAATTCTAGCTGACCCAAGCTCATCCAAAAGTTCATCTATGGTGGGTATAGGAAACCGGTCTTTAATATTTACTGCGTTAAGAGCGCGATAGTCGACGCAAAAATGCCAAGTCCCATCTTTCTTTTTAACAAGTAAGACAGGAGAGGAAAAATGGCTGTTACTGGGAATGATGATGCCGTCTTGTAACATTTCTTGAATAATTGTGGTCATGGCAGTCTTTTGGGAGTGTGGATAATGATAAGGCTTTACATTGATAGGGAGTGTGTTGGGTAGTAAAGGGATATGATGGTCATAAGGTCTGGCTGGTGGAAGGCCACAAGGTGGTTGAAAGATGTTGGAAAATGATTTGAGTATTTGTGAGATAACAGGGTGAAGGTTGTTGGGTAAGTTTGAAGTAGTGGTTGGAATTGTAGGGACTGAAGAAGGCGGGTCAAGATGAAGAAAGGTCATTAGGTGGAGGGAAGCTATTGAGTTGGTATGGAAAATTTGTTTGAGTTGGTGGAATGTAGTGTGAGTGGGGCTGGTTGTTGGGTCGCCTTTAAGAGTTAAGGTTGAATTTTGGTGTTGGAATGTTATGGATGGAATTGAAAAATCTGCTTGTATGGCCCCAAGTGTTCTTAACCATGCCATGCCTAAAACAATGTCAGCTCCTTCAATTGGTAAGAGATAAAAGGATAGGTTGAAAGGTTTCTCTTGAAGTGTGATTGGGACATTGTTGCAAATCCCTTCGCATTGCAAATGGGAGCCATTTCCCACCATAACTGAGAATTGCTGTGTTGGTTTAGTTTTGAGATTTAAGTGTTGGGCAATGCGAGGTTGCATTATATTATGTGTGCTGCCTGTGTCCACTAAAACCATAACAGGTAATCCTTCAATAATGCCCTTGAATTTGAGTGTTTGAGGAGAAATCTGGCATGTCAAAGCTTGAGGTGATAACTGAAAATAAGTATCATTGAGGTCCAACTCAACTTCTGATTCGTTAGTTTCAGCAACAGTAATTTCCTGTTCTGTTAAATCATCATCAGTCATTAATAACAGAAACCTACTTGTGGAACACTTGTGACCTATTGTGAACTTTTCATCACAATTGAAACATAACCCTTGGGCTCTGCGTTCTTGTAATTGTGATTGAGAAAGACGTTTAATAGGAAATTTGGTAGGAGCGGGTATGTTTGAAGAGGCTGTTTGTGGGGTTTGTATGGTGGTATTGGCAGTTGATTTGATGGTTGTGGATGGGGTTGTGTTGGGGGTGTATTTGGTGTAAGAGTTGTGAAACGGTTTTGAGAATTTGGGTTTGGTGTCCTTAAGTTTGGATTCAATGAGTTTGGCAAGGCCGATGGCTTGTGAGATTGAAACAGGTCTGTGAATAGCCATTTCGTTTCTGATTTCTTTAGTTAAACCAGAAATAAAGCAATTCAGAATTGCTTCTGGTGGTAAGCCAACCACCTGATTTCCCAACTTTTCAAATTGAGATTGATATTCCACAACCGTACCAGTCTGTTTAAGTTTGAACAATTCAGCTTGATGGTTGTCATAAGTAGAAGGCCCAAATCGTAGTTCTAGAGCTTTAGTAAAAGAAAACCAATCTGTTAATAATTGGCTTTGATGCATCCATTTAAACCATCCTAAAGCTTCACCCTTCATATAAAAAAATATTAAAGACAATCTGTGTTCTGGTGGTAATTGGTAAAATTGAAAAAACTGTTCAACTTGAAACAACCATTCCAAAGGGTCAGATCCATCAAACATAGCAAGTTCCAATTTTGGTGTTCTAAATGGGGGTAATGGTGTAATTTGTGGCATGTGTGGGTAGGGAAATTGAGGGATAAATGGGGTATTATAATTTTGTGTGGGTGTAAAAGGGGTGGGTGATGAAATATAAGGTGGATAAGGTGGTGGGGATGGTTGTGTCGTAGTCATACGTGTTGCTGTTGTAGCAACAGTTTGTGGGAGGGTGGTGGAAAAAGAAACAGAGTTTCTAATGGGTGTGTGAGATGGGCTGAGAGTGTGGGTAACATATTGTGATGTTGTATGAATAGCAGCAGTAGGAGAGGGTTCATGAGTGATACCTGATGAGGAACCTGCTGCGTGAACAGTAGCTGTTTTGTGAGGAGGGTCTTTTTGATTTGAGATTTTGGTGAGGATAGACATGATAGATTCATGTCTGCTGTCAGCAAGATTTAATGCATTATCCATACGAGTGTGAAGTTGACCGATTTGCTGTTCCCAATCAGCAGTAACCATATTTAATCGCTCATCCAACTGAATATGATTTTCTTGCACTGCATTGTTGAGAATCAGCTGTGTTGTTTGAATGGCTTCTTCAACTATTTCACGGGATGAAGGGTTTTGAGGTTTTGGGGGAGCCATGAGTGCAGAATGAAAGCACCAATGATAGTTCTACTTCTAGTTACTATAGATCTAAATTGCAAAGGAAGAAGACAACATAAAATAAAGCTTTTCTTTTTTCATTGAAAATTCAGATTCATACAAGATACCCTTTATATAGCTAGGGTTCAAAGGATAAATGGGCCTAAGCCTCAACTGAAAATAAATAGAGCATAATAAAAGGATAAAAATAAAATTGCTAGAAGCACCCCACTAATTAATATAAAAATCTTTAAACCAGACTGACCTTTTTATCACTCTTTTAAAACTGATTTTGGACTTCTTAACAGTTTGGCGAGATTATCAAAGAATGCAAATACTTACTAGTTTCTTATTTTATGAACTCATGTTAAATTCTTTAGGAAACAAATTATGAAGTTCCTCATGTTTTGCCAAGAGTGATTTTATCTATTGCTAGATTTTAAATTTTTATTAATATATATTCAACAATTTCTTATTAATAATGATATGTATTAAGTATTTTTTCGTAGAAAAAAAAACTTTCGAAAACAATAAAGGTTAATAGTCAATAAATTGAAAAGACAGTTACGATGTTATACATGCCCTTGTTGCCTTATGCAATAATGCTCTTTCCAAACTAAACGAGTTAAGTACTCAAAAGTCCAAAGAAAGGATTAGTGATAGCAGAATTTAAGACAAAACCAGCTGAGCTAAGAAGTCCCATGTCAATCTTTTCACTAGGAAGATACAAGAAGTCATCTGTTCTCTCAAAACCACATAGCTCAAGAAACTCTACACCTCCATTTAAACTCCCAACTCTATCCTGCAAACAAAATGCAGGAAAAAGTATTTAAAACAACACATTTTCATGGCCACATAACCCTTTTGAATTTTGATGTTACATGTGTATGTTGATCAAAAACAAATATGCATTATGATATGATCAAACTCAACACAAACTCGATGTTTAGGGAAATGTCTCACCTGGAATAATGGATTGCTCAGTCTAATCTTCCTGAATTTTTCCTCATTTGGATTCTTGACAACATTTCCAACATATATTAGGAGTGTTTCAAAGGCTCTTCTGACTCTTGCATTCTCGCCCTACAGAGAATTTGAATATCGATAAAAATAAACCTTTGGAAAACGAAAAAGAAAAGATGAATTACGCGTAGTGTTTAACCTTGTGTTCGCGCTTGAGAGACCTCAAACATTCTCTCAAATGTTCAACTTTTGTGGTTGTATAAACAGGCCTTGAAATCTACAAATAATTCCATTGAAATGTCGAAATGTTAAATAACACAATCTCAACAGAAAACTGAAAAAGATTCAGAATCCAATGTTAAGTATGTTAATCATACCTTGTCATGCTTTATAACAGTGGCTGTTGATCTCACATTTTCTTGGCTTTCTAAGGGTAATCCATGTTGATACCTTCTATTTAACTGTAAATATGATATACATAAAAAGACTATTCTGAAGAGCTTATGAAAATAAGCTATTCTAGAGAACTGAAAATGATTTCGATAATAAGTTCTATACCTTATCCTGCTCTAGTTTCTTGAGAATGTTACCCCTAGCTCTTTGTTCTTCCTCTTTTTCAGCTTTTCTTAAAGCTAAATTCCTGATAAAGACATTCATGATGAATTTGAATTTGAGTAACTAGTTTCCTTAAAAATAAACAGAAAAGAATCAACTAGTAAACATTACAATACCGTTTTCTTTCATTTTCTTCCGCGATTCGCTTCGCCTCAAGGAGTTTCTTACCATCCCGAATCCTCTCCTGAAATCATAGCAATGAAAATCACAATATTCTCAACCATCTTTATGATTACATAAAACTAAGGTACCTTTTCTCTTTCTCTTTCCATTATTGTTTCTTCGTTCCTTTTCCTCTTTCTCTCTTGTTCCCTGCAACAGTTGAAATAATATTAGAGAAAATAGAAAGAAAAAAAAAGAAGATATGATAGTAGAGAGAAGGATCACAAAACCTTAAACTATAAGCTTTCATTCTCATTTCTTCTGTGATAGGAAATGATGGAGAAGTATCAATATCAATGTCTACATCAACCTGTTAACATGTTAACAATTAAAGACTAATGCAAACCAAAATTTTAAATATTATAGAAGTGATTAATTGTTATTACCAATGGAAACTCATCAATATCAGTGTCATTTTCATGATCAATCATCCAAGTTATAGCATCTTCTAAGCTGGTATTTCCTAGTAAAGAAAAATATATCAAAGTAATTATCCAAGTTAATTTCAATTTTTCATGAAATGAATAAACTAACCAGAATAATGGAGTGCTCTTGTAGCTCTTGCATGTGGAAATCCCATAAGTTGAAGGTCTTCAAGTAACTTTTCATTCACTTTTGGAATAGCCATTTTTTTAGACAAAAATGAAATGATAGAAACTGCAACAAATACAGAAAATGAAATTATATAACACCAAAGTTATTGGTATTAGATGTTATATTACAAGTACTTGAGAATGTGAAGAAACATACAACCGAATTCGGGATTTTTCTGAGCTTTTCTTCTGTGTTCAACATTCTCATTCTGATTCTTTTCCTTTTGGTTTGCTTGCTTTCTAAGAAAAGAACTTAATGATGCATGGTAATAGACTTTTCAAGTAACTTTGAGCAGAATGCTAAGTGCATGCAGCTTCATTCTTTTTTGTTTTCAAGTTTGTATCATTCATTTTCTTTTATTTTAAATCCTCAGTTTAAACGAGTCGAGTTAATTGAGTTCTAAGAAAGATAAATAATTTTGTTATATGTTGTTTTGTTTACAATACTCGAACACATATCATACTTTTAAGAAAAATCAAATACTTTATCACATGTATTCTAGCATCTTTTTTCAATATAGTTTTTCTAAGAGAGCTATATTTTTTTTTCATATTCCTGTGAATTTCTATAATTTTCAATCTAGTTACGCCATGTAAATGATTAGCAGCAATCAACATATCATCAACATACTTATTGCACCCATCCACTTAACTTTCTTTAAAGACTCCATTTCCTTCACCATTGCACCCATCCACTTATTTTTTCCTGGCTACCTATAGTCTCTCGAAAGGTGAAAGACTCTCCAGAACTAGTAAGAAGTGCATAGACTGTCAAATCTTCATATCCATATCTTTCTAGTGGCTTGGTTGAACGATGTTCTCTGTCACGTACAAAAATATGATCATGTACTCCACTTGAAACTCCAGATCTGTGGTGAATTGCAATATCAATGTGTGGTTCCTTTTGTTGGTGGCATATTAACATCCACCTGAAACGCATATTTGCTGGAAGTTTCTCCTTCAAATGCTGATACATCTGTTACAACTGCCTGCTTCAACAATAATTGCTCATAAAAAATAATACCTCTTCTAATTACCATCTTTTTTTTAATCGGATCCCGTAACTTGAACCCCTCTTGGATTAGTCGGTCGCAAGACTAGATACCAAGATTTCAAAAAAAAAAAAAACTTGAACCCCATTCATACCTTTGGCGTAATCAAGAAGACACATTTCTTCGACCTTTATCAAGTTTGAATCGATCATGTTTATTGTCTTTTACTTTCGTTTATCTTTAATTTTGTATACTAGTTGTTGTTCTAACAATTTGTATAATAACAACCAACATAAAAGATTAAAGAGAAACAAAAAGTAAAATACAACGAATAAGTTCAATCTTTATTAACGCAATTCGACTAATGATGCTTACCTTCATGACTATATAGCCACTAATGTTCCTTTGCATTTCAACAATAAATAAGGTTATACTGTTACAAATAATATGTATAATACTATGATTCAGTTTACAATAATATATTTGAACTGTACTGAGGAGGCTATCCTCCCCGCACACTCCAATCACATGCTCAACAAATAGTTGAATCTAAAACATGTTTGGGTCAATCACATAGGCATGGGCTCCCCTACCTCATTTCAGTGTTGGCATATGTATGAGTCAATACTCAACACTTATGCATTAACCAATGATCAGTTTTAAAAATATTAGTTAGAATTTATTTGTGTCTCTTTTTCGAACTATTTATCTTATCTTATATTTATTTTATTTATTTTTATTTTCCATTGACAAAGTCAAACTATATCAACTCAAAAGGGATAATATTGCTTAGCGAAAAAGCTCCCCAATTTGTCAACGATAAGCTAATCAAACTACAAAAATAGCGATGAATCTTTTTCCTAAATATTTAAATCGGGTGAAACTAGATTTCATCTAGTTATCCAGAGTGTTTTTTAGCACACCGCTAAATCCAAGTCTGTTCTTCTAAACTCCCACCAGAATCAACCAGAATCAGATTGAGGAATGGATCAATGAATTGTATATAACTTAAGCTTGGTTTGAATCGATAGATACAAATTATAATATATTATTATATTAAAGAATAATCAAATATTATAGGAACGTTGTATATTGTACGATTGGAGATTTTGTCGACGGTAAGAGTGAGTATAAAAAAGTTGCTACTCTCATTATCGTCTAAGGTTTTTAGAATAGGTTAATTGTCTAATTTGGCGACATTTACATAGATAAACGACTGAGGGTAGAAACCTCTTATTGGGTTTAACTGAATGGTCCAACCCATCACGGTCCATTAAAAATTTTACCTCATACCTCTACCATTATCCCTCTCCCCCTACATTTTTAAAAATATTCCAATTCCACCCTTTTCGCTTATCAGATAATTTTATTATTTAATATTTATTATTTTCTAGTAAATATCTTTTCTTCACCAAATAACTTGCAATCACGAATGTGCACGCAAAGCTAATCTTTTCCCGTTTTTCGGTATGTATTTTTTTTTATCAAATAACTTGCAATCAAGTTTTTCGATATGTATTTTTTCTTCACCAAATAACTTACAATCAAGTTTTTCGGTATGTATTTTTTCTTCACCAAATAACTTGCAATCAAGTTTTCCGGTATGTCTTTTTTCTTTACCAAATAACTTGCAATTAAATTTTCTGGTATGCATTTTTTCTTCACCAAATTACTTGCGAATGTTGATATTTCTATCCATTTGATTGTGATGCAAGCATTTCCTTCTCCACTGTTTTGGGTAGCAAACAATGTTTTTCCGTTGATTGAGACAAAATAGCTTTCGCTAAAATCGACCAACAAACAAATATTTTCTACCCAGAACCACGTAGCCTTGAGTTCTCCATCGCACATGAAGATACGTAGGAGCGAGATTTAAAGTCTCGTCAGACACCATAAGAAAAAATTCACCTTTTGGTCCTATTTCTTTTCTTTTAATATCTCGAGAAGCTGAACATTTCAAAAGCTAACACTAAGGCGCACGACTAACTAAACGGTTCCCGTTGAGTACAACGGACGTGAGGGGTGCTAATATCATTCTCTTGCGTAATCGACTTCCAAATTCTGATTTAGTTGCGACGACCATATCTTAATCGTTCTTTTAAGAGTTTTATCGATATTTTTCTTTCTCCTCTTTAGTAATAAATAAAGTTCGGTGCAATTCTGTTAATCATTTTCGTGAGCATGCGACTCACTTCGCGAGGGCATATTCTTATTTTTTTTAGGAGCGACACATGAATGTCATAAAAATTTGGCGCCCTAAATATTATTTAAATCCAAACCCATGAACATACCTACCGTATTTTCTAACAATTCGGTTCAAACACATCACATATTACATTACCTATAAATACCGTGCTTAATTCAAATGGTTTAGTCTAAAAAATGTTATGATTTGTATATTGTACCATATTTTATATATAACTACTAGACTTGTTCGTTTTTATTGTTTTATCGAGAGCATTTTTATTAAAATCATTGACAGGTAAATTATGAAAGGGTAAAAAATGACCAATATACCCTTTTAACTAAAAAAGTGAAATTGTAATAGTAAAATCAAATATTTTTTATTTTTAAAAAGCTATGTAAAATTTCCAATTTGTGTGGAATTTCCTAGATATTCACAAGTACTAATTTTTTGTTTTTGTTTTTATTTTTATTTTTGTGTTTTATATATTTCTACCAAATTTTATTAAAAATCACGAAACATTTGGTGTAAATGCATTAAATGCACTAGTTTATATTGGATATATTAAAAAATATAATTGAAATACTGGGTTTATACTGATATTTTAAAATATCCGGTAGTTGTATGGGTGACATTAGATTTTTACAAAAATTCCATAGGATGTTATTTATAACTATTTGATTTATTTTGTTTTTATGAGACGAAGAGGAAGAGATGGTATCACCATATATAATGAGCGATATACATGTTAGGGATGTTAATGAAAGATCTAGTGGAGATGTCATAGATGGTGTTGATGGTCATTTGCGTACGAGGGATGGTAGAGTAGCTCTCACCGGTTCTCATCACAGGAGAACTAAAGAAACTCGTGGACCACATACTGTCAACCATAAAGAAAGTAAAGTTAAACTATCAATAGGCAGTGATGAGGAGACACATAGTGATGTGCCTAATCATGTTGAGCCAAAGGCATATGCAGAGGTGACGATCATGATAATCACGTAAATAAGGGGTTCTAAAGAGGGCCCTCCAACCTTATATTGCTGATAGTGTATGTCAATCATGTTTCCTTTAAATTATGGTAGGGAGAGGTATAAATATTTTAATTTAAGTTGATTAATTTTTAAGTTTAAGTGCTTAGTTGAAAGTAACTAATGGTTTATACTTCAATTGTTACAAGACCACATCCCATTGTAGGTCTTTACTCAAGGTATGAGGTTGAAGAAATTCTTGGCGGTGCAGATGCCAGAGGAGGTTAGGACTTTGATAGATGATGGTAGCTTATTGCCGTTGGTGGATTGTTCGCTCATGATGCTTGAGGCTCCATTTTTGGATGCTTTTGTTGAGCGATGGCATAATGAGACATATATACCTCATCTTCCATTTGGTAAGATGATGATTACCATGGACAATGTTTCTAACCTATTCTATTTCCCACTTGTAGGTAACTTTTTCACCCCTTCGTTGATGAGCTCTAAGATTGCAACTATGAGGGTAGCGACATACTTGGAGGTTATACTAAGGATATTATTGAAGAAGTTTAGGTTTAATAAGGGTGTTCATTTTCGTCTCTCTTGGCTCTAGGAGACTTATGTGTCATTGGTGGAGTATTCTATGTTGCAAGTGTTTCTCATACTGAAGCACCTTATTGAATACACAATCTTATTCCATATTTCTATCACGTGATTTTGTCTATTAACCTCAAGAAACTCCTTGCACTTTGCCCCAAAAATTTTAACAACATGAAAAACACATAAGAGGCGGACTGGGGATGGGAAACCAACTTCATTGTCATTCATCAGGGAAAGTTCTCAATCAGTCATTATGACCCTGAGAAAAAACTTTTTGGATGTGAACATCTCCTTCAGCTTTTCCAATGCCCATGCGAAATATGCCTCCCTTTCATATTCCAAGTAAGCAAACCCAACAAAGAATGTCAACTCGGTTGACGTAACACCGATAATATGAAGTACTAATAGCATATGTCTGTTGGTTGTATATGCACAATCAAAGCTCAAAACCAGCTGAAACATATTCAAAAGCTTCATTAAATCATAATTTGTTAAGAACATATCACCCACAACATCCGAGCCTCCTCTATTTCCGGTTCAAAACAAATATTTGTCATTATGAATTAAAATTAACAAGTGTTGCATTTTTGTGAATAAACCTCTAATAGTAGATTGATATGTTTGTCTTGCTCTATACGATTTTCCATTATTTGTCAGATTCTCAAAATTTTCTAACTTTCAATGCACCCTAGTGTCATGTTATACTTTGTCATGTCGTTCACAAGTTGCATTTCTCAGAGTCTTAGATGACATAGTATGTCACGACCGTCTAAATCTTTAACTAGACAATGATTGTGAATACTAGATCTAACCTTTATATTCCAACCACAGCCGCTTGAGATATATCTCAACCGAGAGGAGCACAAAACCCTTCCACTATAAGTAACGTCCCACTTTCCTTTATTTTTGTAATTTTATCCACTCTCACAACGAATAATCAATTTATCATTCCTACCTTTTTTCCATTTTATACTAGAACGAATGATAACTACAATACTACCATGTTGTCTCTTAATATATTGTGTCTATGATAACATTTCTGCCCGTGAGAAAAATATCTGCAAATTATAACATAAAATAAATAACTCATAAATTCTATAGATAAAGAATTGTGTAAATTTTTTTAAGCTCCATCCATCACATATTCATTTATTTAATACACTTTAACACAAGATTTTAGGCTACCAAATATTGTATAAAGACAAAATCTGCTCTACATTGTATTTATGAAGAAGGACAAAATATTAGATACCCTAGACTTTACAAAATTCCTCCGAAGGAGAATTTTACACATGATTTTATATAAATCTCCAGTATAAAAGCATACATAATTTATATATCCCAATAAAAATCCAGTACAAATTACTTATAACTATTGAATTTTTTATTTTTAGGTGAAATTTTTAGAATATTTTTTTTCAAAAAAATGTAAAAATATGAAAATGTAAATTATGATAGAGTGATTAGTGACTTTAGGGATTACATGATTAATTTGAGGGGTGCCATCCTAAAGTGGATTTACGACAAGTACACGAGGCCTTATAAAAACGACCGGCCCAATCTCCCTATGCTTACCTACTTGGTTTATGTAGACACTTCTAGAAAACAATGGCATTATCAGCCTAAAATACACTGAAAAGTGGAAAGAAAAATATCAATTAGTGATCATAGAAGAAACCACAAAAAACTAAATAGAATTTCGAAGCTAACGGTGTTTTCTGAAGCATAGAAAAACAAGAAACAGAGGTTGTCGTCATAGGTTTTAGAAGAAAGACATGTCATTGTTGTCGGGGAAGAAGAGAAACAGAGAGATAACACTGTTGATGTCAAGCCCTTCACTCCCAACCTCAAAAATTGTTCAACTTGTTACTTGTGATGATGCAAAAATCGACTTTGGCTCCATAGCTAAGGCTTTTGGATTAGACCCATCAACGGTGAAGTTGAATGGTTACTTTATAAGTAGAGGGGTTGATTTTTTCTCTTCCTCTCTCACTTGGAACTCTCTTCTCTCTTTCTTCTCTTCTAAGGGACTGTCTACTGGGAAACATAATCATGATGCTCTTCTTGTCACTGGCAAAGTGGTGAACAATGGTATGTTTTGTTAATTTTTTTTTTTTTTCAAATTTGTTTTAGTTAAACCATAAGTTCAGGACCTCCAAATATAAGATTCCTTATCTAGATTGAGTTGTGCTTATGCAGGAGGACATGAGTCACAAGATTTTCAAAATGGGATTATCAAGGTGATAGAAACTGAGCATGATGGTAGCAATAGAGGAAATCAACTTGAAGATATCAACTTGCACAAGAATAAAAAGTTTAGAGAGAGCAAACCAGGTAATATATGATTGATTCTCCAATCATTTGTGAAGAATTTATATAACTTAGATATGAGTTAATGTTGCTTTTAAAATTAGTGATCAACATTATATGAGTGTTTGTTATATATCATTTGGCAAATTTTTAGTTAGTTTTTTGATACACATTATGTTATATGATTGTTTACATTTTTCTTTGTTCTTTTCAAAAGGTGAGATTTTGAATGTCCTAAACTGCAAGCGAAAGGAACTATTTGAAGATGTCAACCAGTTCAAGAAGCTAAAAATAAACGAGGACAAGTTTGGCATGTTCTTATTCTAATGCTTCTCTACAGATTTTTGTCTGTCAAAATCTCAATATTGACTAATTTGATGGGTTCTTGATAGATACTCGAGATAAAGTCGATGATGAACTTCCTGGAAGCTTTTTCCGAAGCCAGTTTACATGCAGTTATACAAATAAGAATCTCAAGCGGATAAGAGACGATGAAATTGTAGCAGCTAATTACAAAAGGATTAGATAACTTTCTAACTCAAGAAGAATACAAGTAGAGGTTTTTACATGTATGATGTCCTGTAAAATTGTTTCAGAAATCATAGATTTTGAATAACCAACACTAATCAATTTTCTGGGTTGTTTATATAATGTATTGTATATATGAGAAACTAAGTCAAAAGTTACAAATTCTATTTCTATTGATATAAATGCAATCATGTGGTGGTCAATTAAAAAACAGAAGGGAAGGCAAACACATTGGCCAGTGGAAGTAAAGCTCTATATTGTTGTACAGAAATAGTACTCATTGAATATAATACACCTAACACTACAAAGTTGAATGGTATCATTTCAAGTAGAATTGCCATACAACAGCAAATCCTGCAACCAATATCATCTTAATAATCAATTTAGGAGTAATGAAGGATGATGATGGTTGTTTTGGTTGAGTGGATTCTGATGATCCTCCCCGAAACCTTGAAGACAATTTATTTATTAATTGCCGAAGGAACGGAGCTTTGTTTGCTGCAAGCATAAAAATACCAGATATTAGAAACTGAGCAAGAAATGAAAAGATATGGAAACTAAAGTTATATAGCTCAAGTCGTCGCATGCATCATTACAAAACTGCGAAGAGTCGAGATGTCCAGCAAACACTATCATAGGGTTATTTGTTGTTGTACACGACAGAATTACTTGTGTCCAAAGATACAGAGACTACAAGAGTCGAGAGTTACCTTTCAAAAGTCTTTCCTCCTCTGCAACTCGTCTTCGGAGTACATTTAGCAAGGATCCGAAATATAATGCAAAAACTGTGCAAGTAATTGTAATGACGTTGTAAGGCATACTGAAATCAGGAGTTGTCAAGGGTACGAGTAAAACTTCTGTGTATGACAGAACAGGGCTCTTTTCCTGCATTAAAGATCCAGACAGTTAGGTATCATGGTAATCATCGTATATTTACTGCAGTTATGAGCAAAGGAAGAATGAAGAATCAAATAACCTGTAATTTAGACATCAATGGTGACCTGTTTACAGAATCATCGGAAAATTGCAAACTGGCATGGAAGTCGGGAAAGCTTATTATTGCTGATGGAATATCAAATCCCTGATTAGCATCGGGAGGGTATTCATCAATGTGCAAGAAGCCCTATGTGCAGACCAAAAGAGACATGTCAGAACAAAATCCGATATATCCCACTATATGGGGGTCAGCTACATAGATCAAACCTCATAATATTCTATCATAAATCACTTGGTCCGTAGTTAACATATCATATACATAGTTATGAATAGCTTCTAATGCCATATTGATAGAAAAGGAAACAAGTATCGCATTCAAGCTGCGATGACATATACTACCTAAATTCATGTCTAGTTCGGGCAAGTAAACCACTAGCCAGCTCATTAAAATCCAGTTCCTAAAACTCATGGATTAACAGCAAGATTAAAAAAAATAAAAATAAAAAAAATAACAAAAAACAAAACAGAGGGTTAAACCAGCAATTAGTTTACCAGCTCCGTTACAGCTGTGTTAGAACACGGCCCATAACGTCTCTGAACCAAGTTGGCCTCACTCATACTCATACTCAAAAGTGTCCGGGGAAGTAAATAACAAGGCAAGAAGCACTTCATGGATAAAAAACCCATATCTATCCTAACTCATCAATCTCAAGTAACACCTAAGCTAGGAATGAGCAAAGCATGATTATCTTACTAAGATTTCTAAGGTTGTTTAATAACTTACGGAGTTTGTCAATAAAACAAGTGAGGTAAATATCCAAAAGAAAAGAAATAGAAATATAAATGAAAATAAGAATTTGAGCACACCTTATCAAACTCTATATTTAATATAGCAGATTTAATCTCACAAGGAAATCTGAGGACCAACTCCATCACCCCTGTTGATACTTTGTCTTCAGAAGGAGAAACACTCATTCTCTCAACAAAATCTGTGATTGCTTGAGGCTTTCCATCTACTAATAATCGCAAGGTATGATAATATACCTTAATATACCAAGGCACAATTTGGAGAACATTAACTTGTAACTTACACTTCTCTTCAACATTATTGGCTATAATGAAACCCTTAGTCAATTCTGTAGACTTCAAGGATATTGCAATCGAGCCCCTTTCATTTCCACTTCCAATTAAAAATCTACTGGCATATAAAGGTGCAAGTGGGCAGGACCAAACAATCGGATATTTCCATGTTAGGCCTAAATCAAATTGTTCAGTGTCGTTGTACTCTTTGATTGAATATTCATACAGAATTGAGGAGCTCTTTTCCAGTTCTCTATGAACCCTATCCGGCGTAATAGATATTTCAAAGCCAAGATTCCCTCTCAAAACATCTGTATCCATGTCACTATCAGCATATGCAGCAGTTTTTTTCTGGAGTTTCTCAAGTTGAGCGACTAGATCTTTCTCAACTTGAAGGTAGACATTACTCGACTTAGCAAGAACACACCTTCCATTCACTTTTCGTCCAAATATTGAGCTCAGAGACCAGCTTGGTTGAATCTTAAATTCATCGGGAAAGCTCAAACTAGTTTTCTGAATATCAGGCTGTAGTACAACCGTAAGTGTTTGTTCTAGAATAATTCCTGAATCTAACCCATCAGCCGGAGCTGTGGGTGCTGTCAAGTGCAATCGCTGTGAATGATAAAAACTCCTGTAAATAGACGGTCTATCCATTAAGGCCGAAAGTCCAGCTTTATCTCGACAAGGAAGGAGTTTCAACCAGGGAGTAAGATTCTCTGTGCAGACAGCTTCGCGCGGCAGTGTGCCATATCTTAAACTACCTAAGGCTGACTGAGATGCCCATTTAGGAGCAGAATAAGAGCTAGAAGACTCTAGGAAGTTTATCGAAGCACAGAAGAGACCCGATAGAGAATGCGTTAAATTTTTCCAAGAAGCATCAACCTGATGTTGAGGGACATCAAAGACTGCCCACAATTCAACTCCAGGAGGCTTTGCATTTTGGCTAGCTATTGGATCAAGTCCACCCCATCTTTCATAGTTCCATCGACCTTGTGTGAAAGATAACTCCATTGCTTTAATGTGAAATTTCTTAACCTGTCCATCCAAAACTAATCCATATGTTAATTAGTATATTCAAGAAAAAAAGATCTGAGAAGTCAGAATATAGGAAAAAATAAAACAAACTTGCTTCTACAATTCACAGAAAAACACAAAAATATATACTAAAGCATAAGGAAGGAATATCAAAAATAAAATATAAACTAAACCAAGAAGAGCCATTGGCATCTGGTGTCATGCAAAGGATTTCCTCAAACAATACTGATGCTCACAGAAAAGCCAAGCAACTACAACTAAACGGTTCTTGACATTCAACTCTCATTGCCAAACGGTCATTCATATACAATACTTACCAATTCAGGATGCATGAGTTAGATACCTCAGCAAGACTTGAATTAGTCGGTAACAGAAATAAATAACAACCAGTAACAGTAAATGTCAGGATTAGACCGTTGTAGCCACAGTATTGCTGATGTGGTAGCCTCCACAACCGCATCGAACCGCAATTGCGGTATGATTTAAAGTCACGTGTCTAACTACATTAGAAACCACGTCAGACAATTCTACTCATGTTTCTTCAAGTATTTTTTTTATCAAAACTCAAAATTTCAGAACCCTATAACTCAATTTACTTATGATGCAATGAAAAACCTTAGCATTAAGTGTTTTTCAATGATGTATTTCAAACATCTCCCAACAAAAATTCCGCCACAACGGCCGCAATGCGCATTGCAGCAATAACAATGTCTGCAATCGCAACACTAGCAACCACATCCTCGACCGCAATTTAAGACCATGATTCAAATAGAAAGGGTTCATAAAGAGAACAATTAATAGGGGGAAACAATAGTGCATCTGCAATATCATGATAAATCTTAATTCTCATTTGTATTCCACACGCAAATTCACAATTTACCAAATTAACAATTTAATTTACAAAATCTTCATATGAAGTAACCAATTAAAATACTAAACCTAACACTTACAATAATCATTAACAATCTTAACTACATGAACATCTACATCATTTAGAAATTTTTGAAACAACTTCAATAGCTTGCAACCAAATTCAACTGAAACATTATATAATACTTCAAATAACAAAACTAGTCCCAAAATAGTAAAAGAATTGAAAACAAAATTAGAGATATTTATCGGTACTAAAAACATAACTAACCCTAAAATAAGCAAAATGAAATAGAAAAGAGGAAAGAGTAAAGTAAACACACACCAGTTGAGAAATGGATTTGGGGAAGAGGTGATGGTGACGAGCGAATGAATCTTCCGCAACAGGAGCCTCGGTTTGGAAGTGAAAATGCGCTAGCACTTTGCGATCGGGTAAGGGTTTAAGTAGCAACTCCTCGTGAAATTCTTCTTCTACTGTTGCCGAAGATAGAATCGGAAGCAGTAGAAGAAGAGAGAGGGTGAGGGTCGCTGTTGAAGCAAGAGTCATCGTTGCTTGCTAAGTTTGGAAGTTGCTGTGATTGATAAGTTCACACTACAACAGAGGTTCCGCCATTGACGCGAGCTTCGATTTTGGTGAAGATTCAAGAGTTTCTCTTGTCTGATGGTTGATGGTTAGAATGTTTTGGGCTTTAGGCAGGCCCAATTAAATATATCTGGGAATTGCTTTATCCCACCCTACTCTAATTCCAATTCCGAATATACATTTCAAACGTACCCTAAATTTTATCAAAACACGTTTCAATTGAATCTCACTATATTTTTTTTCTAAAATTTATTCTAAAGATATATTTTTAGACTGACTTCATATACACCCCATGTACTCCTCATCTAAACACCTCATTTTAACATAAATTAATCCGGAGATACGTCTATGCATTCACACCAGACAAAATTCGAAGATGGATTTTCGTATTCATATCAGACAATAATTTTTTACTTTGTTTTAGAGATGCACAAATGAAACTGACGATGTGTTATAACTATAATATCGTATTCAATTTTTTATACTAATAGTGCTCTCTAATACATAATACAATCTAAATAAAATACAACAGATAATATTGCTCCTAATACAAGTATTATATACTACTACGTATGACGGACTCGGGTCCCATGTTCCTACGCTACATCCTGTACTACAGTGATGTGCATCTTCCATGATGGCATATAGGATGTCCCTCGCCTCAAAGTCATTCGAAAAGAGTAATCTGTTTATACCCGTTTGACCAAACTCTGTGATACGATGACATCTAGGCAACACATTGACAACACGATTTGCTTTAATATGCTCTTCCTCTTGTATCTTCTGATGAGTTTCCCTAGGTGGATCTCCTGGAACATCCGATGTCATATAAGGATGTGACACCTTGAAATACCACTAGATGTAGTCGTGTGTAACATTCCAATCGTTAGGAGCTATGGTACTCCGTGTCTCATCCGGTATCAGATGATTAAGGTAATCATCAAACATGACATCTACATCACTCTTTCCATAACATGAGGAGCAGAATCAGATGGGGCTTTGGGAACAAACTACATCTAGCCAAACTATCACATGACGCACTCAAACATATGACGATACATGGGACGTGAACTGCACGCCAACTATTCAGAGTAAAAAGATATGTTGTCAAAGGAATGCATCTCACAGTGATCGACGTACGTATGGAAGTGTATATCCTCTACTACGATTTTCATCTTATTGTACTAAGTTTTTATTATGAAAATAATTTAGATACTTTTAAATTTAAATAGAAATAATAGTTAAAGATACTTTAATAACTTCATATGTAGTGACAGTATCTCCATATGCTTAAGTATTTGGGACCTGTTATTAGTTTAATTCATAAGTCTGCATCTGAACATCAAGTTATTGACAGTGTTGAGTGTCAGGTTGCCTTCCACATGAGTAACTCAAGAAATAGAATTGTTTATATTTTCTTTTCCAGGAGTCATAATATCAACTCTCCCAACACCATAAACATGTGATTTTTGGTTTAGAAAGAAGTATAAATATTTCTAATGTTGAAAAAATCTCTATTTCATGACGGAGCCTAATGGCAACAAAAGTTCTACAAAGTCTATTCATACAATAATACAAATTTTAAAGCAAATTAAAGAAAACCCATAAGGGGGAAATCATGTGGTTATAAAGTACTCAAGAGTATGTATGAATCATAGGCATACAAAACTTATTCACATCACCAAGATTGTGAAGAAGAGTTCTTCTTGTCCTTGGTTATAGTTTTGATGAAGACAAACACATCAACAAAAAGAAGTCAAAGCTTGAAGACTAGAGCAATCGAGTTCAAATTATCAAAAAACTTTGGAAAATTAATGAAGAATCAAGATGGTTGAATATGCATTACAAGTGTTCAAGTTATCATTCATTCATGCCATGATTCATTAAAGTATTTTTCTGCATAAAATCTTTGCTTTTCATCTCAATCTTGAAGTATTTTTCAATTCTGGTCTATGGTTAATAGATTAACCAAATTGCAGTACAAAACTATTAATAGATTAACCTATGTAATTTTTGAATATTTTCACCCGTTGCAGAATGGTTAATCGATTAACCATATATAGTATAAAGCTGTTAATCAATTAACACTGAAGCAGTGTCTGAAAATACTGCATTTTTTCAGTCAAATGATTTTCTAAATTGGATCATGAAGCATGACAACCTTTCATTTTTTGCACTCATCTGTAGAGGTGCATTGTGTCTATATAAACATCATTACTTTTCAGAATTCAAACTTATCTCTCTTTCATAGTAATTCAAAACTTATATTTTCTCATTTTAAAAATAAAGTGTTCTTGACATAACTTTTTGTTGAAACTTCTGCACATCAATTTCATTACATTTTCAAATAGTTTCAACTACATAAATCATTGAGCACTTGTACTTAATATTAAGAATTGCCTACTTGATAGAGAACATCAATTCTAGGAATTGATATACATTGTTATACAACTTCAAACACTTGTAAAAATTCAGATTGTTGTGATTTCCTTGTTGTCCAGGATTGTTGGAAGCAAGAGAGTTAATAAGGGATGATTATTCTCTGTTGCACTTTGTAAAGATCATAAGGGGATTGTCCTTATTGATTGTGTTTCTTATGTTAGAAGATTGTAGGATAGGTCTTGGTGGAAGACTTGTAGAAAGATCTAACATAGTGGAAATCTCTCACGGGGAGTGAGGGCACTAGAGTACTCTCGGATTATAAGGGGAACCAGGATATATCATTGTGTCCTTTACTTTCTGCATTTATTTTTCAGTATATTTACTTTCATATCATTTCTGAAAAATAACAAAACCAGTTCTAACACTTCAAATTGAGAAAAGTCCAATAAATATAATTCACCCCCTCTTAGAGACCGCACATAAATTTACAATTGGTATCAGAGCAGGTTATATGTAACTTGTTCCTAAAAGGTTCAAAATGGCTTCCGCAAATCCGGTTTTTAGAGATGGTGGTAGCAATAACAAGCCTACACTATTCTGTAGTGAATACTTTGATTTTTGGAAAATTCATATGAAGGCACATCTAAAAGCACAAGGAGAAGATATTTGGGATGCTGTAAAAAATGGTCCATTTGTTCCCACTAGTTTTGTCGATGGCTTTAAGACAAAAAAGATTAAAAATTCATGGAATGAAGATAATAACAAGAAGATACTCTACGACAAGAAAGCAATTAACATTCTTCAAAGCGCTCTTAGTATGGATGAATTTTTCTGTATATCTCAATGTAAATCGGCAAAAGAAATTTGGGATACTTTAGTGGAAACTCAAGAAGGAACTGCTGAAGTTAAAAGGTCAATATTGAATACCTTGAGTCAAGAATATGAAATGTTCAGAATGCATCCCAGAGAATCAATCCTTGATCTACAAAAGAGATTTGTTCACTTAACTAATCACCTGATTGCTCTCAGTAAGACTTTTACTAACGATGAATTAAATCTTAAAATTCTTAGGTCTTTAACTAGGGAATGACAACCAAAGGTGACAACAATATCAGAAAAGAAGAGTTTTTCTACCATGATGTCCGCTTCCTTGTTCGGAAAACTTCAAGAGTATGAAATAGAACTTGAAAGATTAGAGCAACATGAAATACAAGTAAAAATTCAAAAGATGTTGTATTAAAGGCATGAGTTAAATTTCATGATAATAATCAAGAGGAGAAATCCACTGATGACGATGATGATCTTATTAAAAAGTTGAAAAGTTCTTGAGAAAAGAAAGATAAAAAGAGATAATTCACAAAGTAACACCAACAAGGAAAGTTACATGTTTTGAATGTGGAAAAAGGGGACATGTCATGAGTGAATGTCCTACACTTGAAAAGAAAGATATATTCAAAAACAAGAATCACAAAAGGAAAAAGAAAGCATATGTAGCATGGGATGACAATGAAATAAGTTCACCTTCAGATGAAGATCATGCAAACATGGCATTGATGGTCTCACATCATTCAAGTGATGAAGAACATGAGCTACTTGAAGATCATATGCTAGCATTGTCAAATCAAGACTGATCCTTAAAGACACAAGACCATATAATATGGTAGTTCTAAAAGTTTCATTGATTAAAAAGATGTTTTGAAGAAGCATCAATATTGATATCAACTTTGACAACAAATTCTTATGAATGAGATAAGTGTTTAATTTTGTGCTATTAATTTTCAATTATAATAATATATCATTCCTATGTTATCACCTTGCTTTATACTTCATTCTACTCTGTATTCTTTTTGATGATGTCAAAAGGGGGAGAACTAGTAGGTATTGTATTTGTTCTTGTTCATAATTTTGTCAGGGGAGAAAGCCTTAAATTGAAAAAGCAAGGGGGAGATATACAAGATAGAGGGAGTTTCTAGTTGCTACTCAACATTTCAAAAAATCACATATTGAAGCAACTCATTGATGAACAAGTTAAATTTCAAAGGATGGTTTGTCATCATTAAAAATGGGGAGAATGTGAAGAAGAGTTCTTCTTGTCCTTGGTTATAGTTTTGATGAAGACAAACGCATCAACAAAAAGAAATCAAAGCTTGAAGACTAGAGCAATCAAGTTCAAATTATCAAAAAGCTTTGGAAAATTAATGGAAGAATCAAGATGGTTGAATATGCATTACAAGTGTTCAAGTTATCATTCATTCATGCCATGATTCATTAAAGTATTTTTCTACATAAAATCTTTGCTTTTCATCTCAACTTTGAAGTATTTTTCAATTTTATTCCATGGTTAATAGATTAACTAGATTGCAGTACAAAATTGTTAATAGATTAACCTATGTAATTTTTGAATATTTTGACCTGTTGCAGAAGGGTTAATCGATTAACCAAAATATAGTATAAAGCTGTTAATCGATTAACACTGAAGCAGTGTATGAAAAATACTGCATTTTTTCAGTCAAATGATTTTCTAAATTGTATCATGAAGCATGGAAACCTTTCATTTGTTGCACTCATCTGTAGAGGTGCATTGTGTCTATATAAACATCATTACTTTTCAGAATTCAAACTTATCTCTCTTTCATAGCAATTCAAAACTTATATTCTCTCCTTTTCAAAATCAAGTGTTCTTGAAATAACTTTTTGTTGAAACTTCTGCACATCAATTTCATTACATTTTCAAATAGTTTCAACTACATAAATCATTGAGCACTTGTACTTCATATTAAGAATTGCCTACTTGATAGAGAACATCAATTCTAAGAATTGATATACATTGTTATATAACTTCAAACACTTGTAAAAATTCAGATTGTCGTGATTTCCTTGTTGTCCAGGATTGTTGGAAGCAAGAGAGTGAATAAGGGAGGATTGTTCTCTTGATTGTGTTGCTTATGTTAGAAGATTGTAGGATAGGTCTTGGTGGAAGACTTGTACAAAGATATGACATAGTGGAAATCTTTCACGGGGAGTGAGGGGACTGGAGTACTCTCGGATTGTGAGGGGAACCAAGATATATCATTGTGTCCTTTACTTTATGCATTTATTTTTCAGCATATTTACTTTCATATCATTTCTAAAAAATAACAAAACAAGTGCTAACATTTCAAATTGAGAAAAGTCCTATAAATCTAATTCACCCCCTCTTAGAGACCGCGCATAAACTTACAAAGATGTTAATCAATAACTAAAGTTCGATGAAAACAACAAGAGAAATATTAAGGGGTGTTTAGTATGATTACATTTGTTGCTTATATTTCTTATTTTCACTAATTACATATATATGTGTCGTACCTCGAAAAATACGACCTCGCGAAGAAAGTTTGCGGATGGACTAACAGAGAGTCTCCACCGAACTTTATTTATTCCCACAAAGGGAAAGGGAAAATATCGAGAAAATCTACGGGGAAAAGGATAGGGTATGGTCATCGCAATCATGTTGGGTTCGGAAGTCGGTTATGTAAGGAGAAGGTGCTAGCACTCCCAACATCCATCGTACTCGATGGGAACCGTCTAAGTTGTCCAAGGCATGAAAGTTATTCGATATCTATAAGCTTTCTCAGGGAAAGAATGATGAATACTTGAGAGAAAATGAAATATTTTATTATTGAGTTCGTCCGAGCTTTCAACCCAGTGCCTACGTATCCCAGAGGGAATCAGAACTCCGTAGTTCATGTTTAAAAGGTTTTTGGTTTGTTGTGTGTTTTTTATGGACGATGCTAGGTAGCATATCATTTTTGATAAGTTTTGAACGGAAAAGCTAGGAGGCAAAAACAATTTGGGATTTGTGAAATGTTTTTTAGATTTTGGAAAGAGGTTAGAGATATAATTAAAGTATTTTTTTATTTTATTGAGAAAGGAGATTTTAGTTTTAAGAAAAAATACTCGATAAAAGATCGAGGTTTGAATTTGCGTGATGGCGATTGCAAAAGGCAAGCGACTTATGAGGGAAGTAACCACTTGACGTTGGATCAAGGGTTTGAGAAAAAGTTAGGTCGATTCCTAGTCCCTAAGGGTGCTCCTAGTAAACGAAATCACAATCAAAGAAAGAGAGAAAGTGTTGGCATGAAGTTAATAGCGATGCTAAAAGGCAGTCGAGTTACAAGTTGGGGTATGGCTTGATGTATGAATCAAGAATGTTTTGGGTTTGGTTGATGGCGATCGTAGAAACAATCGACTTACAGGGTTCAAAAATGGCTTGATTTAATCAATAATTAGTTTTAAAAGCAATTTAGGCGTGAACGGAAATAAGATGCATACATAATATTAACATCGTACATTGATAACAAATGAATCAGAAAAAATACAGTAAAGAAGAGAAGTGCACATATTATAATCAAGACGCGAATAAAAGCCATGTGTGCGAAGATATGCAAAGGCTACCACAAAAAATTAGATCGGATCTAAACATAATGATGTTAAATCCTTGTTCTTAACATAAAAACACAAATTTCTACTGTTTACTGTGAATTTTGGTAAACAACCTCTGGTCTATCAATCTTAAACGAAGATTGATTAACTTGCAGGATCGACCACACAAATCCTAGGACATATGCTAAATTTGAGAGACAAGTGTAAATGACAAATGAAAGTTAAAGAGAATGTAAACTGAACTCCACGTTCGACAATGCTGAAATAAAATCTAACTGAACTCCACGTTCGACTACTTGCAATAAAGTAAAGTAAAGGCTTGGAATTTAAAGGGCTGTAAGTAAAGAGTGCAGAAATTAAAGTGTCGAAAGGAAATGACAAGAAGTAAAAAGCTTTGAAAGCAAACTGCGACGAACTCCACGTTCTTGAAAAGTAAAGGCTGGAATGATAAAAGTGTTGTCGAAGGTAAAGTGCAGGAAAATAAAGGACATTGGAAATAAATGCAATGGATTAAAGGTGAACTCCACGTTCTTGAAAATAAAAGACTTTAAAACGTAAGTGCTTGAAGATTAAATGCTTGAATGTAACAGTGCAGTCGAAGGTAAATGCAGAAAATTTAAATGATTCTGAAAGTAACTTTGGCATGGAAGATAAAGTTCAAGAAATTGTAAAGGCATGGAAAGTAAATGGCTGAATCTTAAACATGATGAAGATAAATTGTATTAATGAAAAAATGGTGTTACATTACGTACATTCTCACGAACTCGTTTCTCTACACGCGGGTACTTTGAGTTTCTTTGAGTAACTTGTACAGAAATATGAACACCCCTATTACATAGAACTAACTCCTATTTATAGTGCTAAAAAATAACTACTAAGTGGTGGTTATGGCTTCAACGTGTCTTTTTGGCGCCTTCTCTTTGGCTTCAACTGTTCCCATGTTCAGCAACTGATCTTTTTGAAATTCAAACATTTGAGACTTTTCCCCCCAACCTTAATGTGATAACTGCAATGCGTGTTTCAACAATTCCACGGTCGAAGTATTTCCCAACACTTAGCCATTTTTTGAGGTTCCTAAAAGCTCTATTCGACTTAGGCCTCATCAAAACTGGATCGAAGCCTCCTTTACGCTGAAGGTAGCTTTTCAACTTAACATGGCTTTGATTTTCCTAGCGTCGAAAATGAGGGTTAACAAATTGCCCCCAAGGAATGTCCTTTCGCCAGAATTGATAGGAAGGTCATTTCTTGACGTAATGACCATTTCGACGCTTGTTTGCATGGCCTTAACTGAATACCCCACTTATTATTTAGTGGCTGAATTGTTCAGTTTTCCTAACCCACGCTTATGACGTCACACCATCATGACAAGCCCTTAAACGTCTCTTCCGCCGTATTCATCATAACACTTTTCTTGAAAACAGACGTTTGCAGTCTGAACATAACTGCTACTACTCATCACGTTTCCAAGAGAAAGACACGCGTCCCACTAACTCCTCAGCTTCAACGGTAGATCCAAGTCTCTTGGGATTTTCAAATGTCTATATATATCCATTTCCGCCACTTTGCGAACTTTCCACACTTTTCATACTCTCAAGCGAACATTTTCTTCCCTTCAGTCTCTCTTAAGCAAACCCAGAAAAAACCACCCTCTTTTCATCTCCTTCAACAATGGCGTCTTCCCAGATTAATCCTCAAGCAAAGAAAACTCAAAGAGGCAAGGCCACTCCATTTAAACAAACCATTCCTCCGTTCGCTAATATCCCAGGCCCCTAACTAGTAGATAACCGTCGTTGCATGCCGGAACCCACCTCTGAAGAATCAAGAGCCATATACAAATCTCAGGTAATGATTCCTATAGTTGTTTCTGATAAACCCTATGCGCTATCTGGTCATTTAGCTGAGGTTGACATTTCTAACGAGAGTCTAAGTGAGTTTCTCCCCTCGTACCGGAAAACAAGGCCATTAGGGCAAAAGAGTTTTCCCAAAATCAACACTGCTGCTGGAACTTCTCCTGAAGAAACCCCCTTGCCCAAAATCAATGTTGGTTATCTCACTGATGGCACCAGGCTGGTGAGAGCTGTCAATCCCTTGAAGGAATTCGACCAATGGATGGCGAAGATGGAGAAGGTTAAAGCTGACCATTGGAAGGATATAGGGATTTATGACCTTCTTATGCTGTCGAAGACCAACATACCATATTGTCTGAACATGTTGGCACCATCCTTATACTTTTGGGATAACACCCATTATACCTTCCATCTGCCATGTGGAATGGTTACTCCAACCTTATTCGACGTAGCTGCCATCACAGGGCTTCGCCCAGATGGCCTTACTTATAATCCTGATGTTGATGCTGAAGACACCATCAATATTTCAGGCTCCAAGCTTACATATACTCTCTTCATCAAACACCACTTTAAACAAGAAGATGACAACGTGTCTGATGAAGAACATATTGATTTTCTCACAGTCTGGCTGTCGAGATATGTTTTTTGTACCAAATCTTTGCAGGTAGCTAAGAAGTATCTGCCCCTGGCGAATCAACTACACCACAACAGAGGAACCTGCTTGAGTGAGCTCATTCTGGTGAACCTTTACGAGTCTATCAGTGAAGGGGCTTCTCGACTTAGAAACATGGAGGCCCAAGGTCCTATGCACTTGAGTGGTCCTCTTTGGCTGCTTCAATTGTGGCTTAATGCTACATTTGAGGCTAGCCTCCCCAGAAAAGGCCTAGTTGATGAAGCCTCTGCTGAACTAAGGGAAAAGAGTGTCGAAGGGACGCGTCTGGCTAAACTCACTCCCAATGATGATGGTGAAAACCTTCAAAGGGCTTTAACCAGTTATATTATGATGTTTGCCAAGCGCTATGAGTTCACCCCTAGCATGTCACCTTTTGCTCGACGAAGCTATGGCCCTGTGTGGTTTACAAGGCCATTTCCAAATCCTCATCAACCTCTTGATCAAGAATTTATTGCTATCTGGGAAGCCTTTTTGATTCCTAGATTCTTGATTCACAGGCTGAACTTAGGGAGAGGTTTATCAGCATTGATTGCCTATCAACCCAACCTTGTCTCTCGACAATTTGGGCTGGCCCAGAGCTTCCCTCAGTGCTTGTATGAGAGAAAGGGCCAAGTAATTCTTCACACCGCCTGCTTTGACGAGGAAAATGTCTCCCATACACTCGACAGCCGGAATAAGAAAAGAAGAATCCTCTCTCCTGTGTTTTTTGAACCTTCCTTTCTATGCATTTCATCCTTCCACCAATGGTGGTCGAAGCACTATAGTGAGCACTTCCTTGATGTGGCTACATTTTCTTCGTTACTTGACCAAGCTTTTCTCCATGTGCAGGATAAGACGAAAAAGAGTAAGTTCACTCACATCGAAGAAATACAGGCTTTTCAAAAATACTTTGAAACTATCTATCGACCAGATGATCTTAGTCGAACCATTCATGAGGCTGTTGTCACTCTAAAGAGAAAATTTCTAGAAAAGATGAATCAACTAAAAATTCCTCCCAACGTCCCTCGTGAGAAACGTTATGAGGTAGCTTTTAAACTTTTTCCTCCAAAGTTCCCTCGACTGCCTAATGCTGATTTTGGAGTGGCGTTTGCCCCTCCATTCCCAGATTGGTTTGTCTGTGGGGAGCATTTCAAATTTCTTCGACAGCAGTCTCAGCCAAAGGCTCAACGAGTGGTTTCGACTAAGCATACGTTAGACAGTTTTAAAGGGCACCTTCATATAGGAATTCAGGACGTTCGTGTCGAATCTGAAATATATGAAGGTTTGAAATCCTTAATCCATGGCTTCACAACTAACCATGTAATCATTAACTTGTAACAATTGTGTATTGTCTTTCAGTTGTGCCTAGGAAAGCTGCTTCGACTAGGGCTGCCACCTTACAAAGTGGCAAAGAACCAGAAAACACACAGGTATATTTCACATCCCCTGCTCACGCTTTTACTATATAAATTTCTTTCTTATACTTGCATTGCCTCTTCAGACTGGTCGAAAACCCCCAACACCTTCCAAGAAAGGTAAAAAGGATACCCGAACTGTGATTATAGCTTCAGAGGCTTCAGATGAATCTCCTGAAGAGGTTCTCACAAAGAAAAGAAGAAAACCCATAAAGGCCTCTGGACCCACTGGCCCACCTCCTTCGAAGGTGGCCAAAATACTCGAAAAGGCACCCGCGACAAGTGGTGTCGAGAAGGAACCTTCCAAGGTGGCCTTGAGATCCCCTCTTGGTGACCATGGGAGTGATAAATCAAGTCCTGCTGTTGAACAAACTCAGGTATGTGCACCATTTTTCATTGTGCTGACGTCTTTCGCCCATATTTCAGTCTCATTTTTCCCATTTGTGTTCTTTAGGCACCCATAATCAACAATCCAGATCCCCAACCAACTCCAAGCAACTTCGACACCACCATAATTGATGATCCTGTTCCTCAATCAACTGTAGGAAGTTTCACCACCACGCTCCTCAACAGCCAAGGTGAGCCAACTTATCACCCATTTTCTGATATTGGCTCTGGTTTGAGTGAGATTAACCAGCCTAATCCACATGCTGTAGAACACACCACACCACCAGTTCAGACCACTACTCAAAATGCACAAGCTGATGGTGCCAATTTTGATGATGATGCCTCCAGTCCACCACCCTTCAATCTGGCCAACTTCATGGATGATGATCAATTGGTTGAAGAAGGAAGAAATGAACCTAAAGTTCAAACACACAACGACGCTCCTGGTCAAGCTGCACCTGAGGAGACCAATGAAACCCATCCTACACCAGCTGATGACCAGAAGAATAGGATGAAGAAAGAGAAGAATCAGAAGAAGAACAAACTGATCCTATTCCCCACCAGACTCCTTCGCTTGTGGTCTAGCAAGCCATGGCTAACATTCCACCTCCTGGAGACTCACTGACAGCACTCAAGTGGTCGAACCCGTGTGAATACTCCAAATTAATACTTGGGCAGAAGTATGGCTCTTCTTCTTCTGTCTCTTCGACTCCAGCGTCAGATGACTTCGCCAAACCAGTCCTCCACGCCATAAAGAAGAAATTCTTCAGGGGGGACATTCACAGAGTTTTGGCCTCAGACCTATCTGCAACCACTTATCTGAAGGATAACCTTAGAAAGCTTGAACTCACCACTCTTAATCCAGACGTTTCTGGTTTTCTGATAGAGTTAACTGTTGTGGTGAACCAGATAGCTGCAGAGATAAAGTTGCTTCCATCTATCAGGAAGACCCTAGAGGAGACATCTGGTCTTGAGAGTGCAGCTTGGTGTGGTGCAAAGGAGTCATATGAGAAGGTCGAAAGTATAGAGGCTGACCAAAAGAAAACACAAGATGAAATAGCCTTCAATCAAAAGAATATTGAAGCCTGGAAGCAGCAAATCACTGAGTTACAAGCTAAAATTGAGGATGCTGAAAAACGCAACCGTGATTTACAGAACTTCGACACCGCTGAGATGGCTAGGGAAATGAAACATGCCATAGATCATATTGAGGCAGCGCAAAAACTTGAGAAACAGCTTGCCACAGCCAAGCTTGATGAATCTTTGTGCAATGCTCGCCTCAAACATCACATCGAAACCTTTGCCCAGTTGGAGTCGAGGTTTCCTTTTTTATGCTTTCAAGACCTTTATTTGCTTAACCAATAATTTGTTTCTTGGCCTTTTTAGGCCTTTATGTAATGACAGTTTCATGCCTTGGGCATTAATTAATCAATCATTAATATTTCGCCATTAACTGTTTTTCGACCCATATTATATGATGATGCATTTTACTTATTGCTTCATATTTCAGTCAAATTTGCAATTAAGGCATTCTATCTTTTCTCTTGGAAAGTAAAACTTTCTCAGTTTTAAAACTTCAAGGCATAAGCCTATAGTTTTAAAGTAGCATTTATAGCATAGCCCTCAGGCATACTTCCAAGAATAACTCACGTGTTTCCACCGTTTGACTGGCCAATCCAATCAATACTTCGCCTCTATAAATTCTCTTCCCCATGACCACGTTTTGCACAGAAGCAAACATGAAAAATTCAGAGAAATCACCAGCTAAGGAACTGGATGGAAAGGCAAAGACAGCTGAAGAAACCAAAAAGATGAAGATCCCAAAGGAATATGAAGCCTCTATTGGAGCAACCTCTCAAGCCAAGAAGAGAGAAACTAAAATGAAGGTCTCTAAGAAAGGACGCTCCAGCATCCAGGACTCTGATGATGAACCAGATGCAGATTATATGGATTTCCTCAAATCCCTAGATTGGAGAGATTATGAATAACCCTTCCTTGATTAAAAGTTGTTGTATTGGTTTTTTTTGTATGCCATATTAGCCTGACTTGGCCTATTTTGGCTTTCTTTTTATTAAATAAAGCTTATGTTTTAATATGAATCTCTTGCAGCATAGGCTTATATTTTTTTAAATACTTGCCATTTACTTTCAAGATTCTTTTATCTTTGTCTAACTCTTCCACTTCATAAGCCCCATTAGAGAAAACTTGTATGAATTGGAATGAGCCTTCCCACTTAGGGGACCATTTGCCCAATGTTCTGTCCTTTCGATCCATAGGCAAAATCACTTTCCAAACCAAGTCCCCACATGCAAAAAACTTCGACTTAACCTTTTTGTTATAAGATTCTTCGACCCTTTTCTTTTGTCTTAACAACTCCAAGGCTCTAAGCCTTTCTTCATCCAAATCCACTAATTCATTCATCATCATTTCCCAATAATTCTCAGAGGGAATCTTATGATGTCTTTGAACTCTTATAGACTGTAAATAGATCTCAACAGGCAATACTGCATCATGGCCAAAAGTAAGTCGAAATGGGGTAGTGTTAGTAGCCTCTTTAGGGGATGTTCGACATGCCCAAAGAACTTGGTCTAACGTCTTGTGCCAATTTCTAGGCCTCTTTCCCACATGCTTCTTAATTAGTCCAATCACTACCTTATTGGCAACTTCGACTTGCCCATTGGCCTGAGCATAATAAGGTGTAGAAGTCAATAACTTGAAACATATTTCTTTGGCAAACTTCTGCACCTTGCGACCAGTAAACACTGATCCTTGATCCGTAGTGATTGTTTCAGGAATACCAAATCTATAAATAATGTGATTTTGAATGAATTCAATAACATCCTCTTGACCTATATTCGCCAGTGGTATCGCTTCAATCCACTTGGTGAAATAGTCAATCCCCACCAAAATATATCTTTGGTTCTTTGAAGATGCTGGTCGGATCTCTCCCACTATATCCAAAGCCCATCCTCTGAAAGGCCATGGTTTCACTATGGAGTGTAATTCACTTGCTGGGATATGCTGTATGCCAGCATGAATTTGGCATTCTTGGCAACCCTTAGCAAATTCTATGCAATCTTTCAGCATAGTAGGTCAATACATGCATGTTGCACCCTAATTTTTGACCCTAAGATCCCTTCTCTTCTTGTGTAACATCTTTAGGTCATGCGATTTTGTGTGCATGTTTAGTGTGACTAACCAGTTTATGCAGATGCAGTATTTTCAAGTGGAGATAGTATCCATTTTCCAAGTTAAGCATCTCAGGGCATGATCAGTTGCGCCTGGCTCAAAGTGGTCCGGTGTCAGGACCAGACTGTGATCTTTATGGTTCAGAATATCGATGTCTTGGACGCTTTATTCTTCGAATAAGTTTGGCCATTGCTAAGAATTTCATGGTTTCATCAAAGTGTGCAAAACACAAAGGATAAAGTTGTTACATGGAATGCAAATGTTTGACATAATCCTACATATTGTTGTTAGACTTCACAAGGCTTGCTTCGCCAAAAATGAGGAAGATTTACAAGAGAAGCCACAATCCTAATTCTATAATGCCTAATGTTAGTTTTTTATTTTTGGTGTTGGCATTAATTTTGTAAAAACAAATATTAACAGCAATATGTTAGATAGGATGTTTTAGAAGAACAGGTTGAGCAAGAAGTCCTATTGTGCAATGGAACATGTTGTGTTGAAGTTATTCAACAACTGGAACAACATGTCCTATCGAGATGTCCCATGCAGGTTCATTCGACATCGCGCCAGAACTGAAGTAGTTTGTTAATTCTGTTAGGTTTTAACTGTTGCAGAATATTCTGGAATATTATGCAATCATGAGGCGCTGATTTATAGGTCTGAAAATTCAAGATGGAGTGAAAATATTGAAGAACTGAGACTTTCTAAATATGGAGGTATTTTAGGAAGTTAGTGATTTGAAGACCTGATTTGTAGCAGAAGTTTCTGCTGGCTTGTAGCAGCTTACTTGCTGCGATTTTGGAGGCCCAAATCCAGTTGGGAATAGGTTATATATAGATGTATTGTAACCTAATATTGTAACCGATCCAAAGATGTAAAAGGTCTAGTATTAGGGTTGGTTCCTGTACCACTCAACCTGTGAGTTGGACAGTTTGTAGTGTGATCCTCGAAACTGTTAAGTAAGAGGAGTATTGTTCTTGGAGAAAGCTTTTAAGTAACTCTAAGTTGTGTCTTGGAAGTGTGTCGTTATTGTTGAACTATTGTATAGGTAAAGAGCTGTTGAGGCAGTGGCGGGTTGTCAACTGCTAGACATCATTGCGATGATTGGGAGTGAGAAGGGTTTCTCATATCTAGAGAGGATCTAGGTAGAAGGGTCATTGGGTAGTGATTAAGTGATAAGTTGTAAACGGAGTGTTTAGCTTTGAATTGATACTACTAATAGTGGACTTCATCCCTGGCTTGGTATGCCCCCAGATGTAGGATAGTTAGATCCGAACTGGGTTAACAATTTTGTGTGTCTTGCTCTTATTTCTTTTCAGTACAGTAAGTGTTACAATATACCTTGCCCTTTGTAATCATGTCAGACCAGATGTCGAATGGCATGTTCTAGGACATCTGAATTCTGCACATGTACCAGAATTTCAATTGGTATCAGAGCAGGTCATTCTGTTCTGTATCTGGATGAGATCCGAGGGAAGATACTTTCTAGTTCATGGTCAAGGTAGAAGCTTTCTACTGAAAAGTTGTTTGAACTTGAAGAAGTTCATTTAAATGTGAGAATGGTTCCTAGAAGTGAAGAATGGACTGTTCGTGACAGGCAGTGGCATGTGCTGAAGGCTTGGAGTGTTGGTTGACAAGCTGCTGTGTTGTGGTTATGTTAGGTTTGATTTATTTTCAAACCTGTGGTATTGTGGTGTCACCTGGGTTGTGATGATAGGGTTGAGATGTGACACCTGAAGGTGTTGAGGAGTTTGTGTTTTGATCCGCTGCGTATCTATCTGAAAACTCCTGAGTTGTAATTGAGAAGGTGGTTCTACTCTGGCGATGGGATATATGCAAGACTGCCTCAACTTGAGTTGTCAACGATACTTGAAGATTATTGTTCAAGTCCACTCATAAAGGCATTGACAAGTGAGGTTGTAAGGAAGAGAAGTAATTTACTTTTGCCTCTATTCCTAAAAGGGCTAATCTTCAGTCTTGGATATCTTGATGTGTTCCTTGGAATGATGTCCTATCTTGTGTTAGAACATCTCGTCAGAATTGTGCTGAAGTCTGAAGGAATGACATAGCAGATGCTCTGGGTGCTAAACTAATGGGGGTTGTTCACATGAGTTTGGAACCTACTCCTGATCTGGAAGAGGAGGCATCTGGGTGGTTTTTCTAAGAAGGTTCTGGCGCTGGAACTTATCTTAGTTGGGTGAGTTGGTCAAGATGTGATCAACATGTTACTTACTCCTGAGGTCAGTTTATTTCTGGTCCTTGCTGCAGGAGTGGAGAACCTGAGTCTTCAAGAAGTATTTTGGCTAGCAGACTTCTTGGGCATGAAGGTCATAGATTAAAGAGGCATGATTTTTTTTGTATCACCTGAATAATTGGGTGGAGCTAGACTAGTATTGACTGTGTGCTGCTGTTAAAAGGTGATTGTTTATAGATTGGAGAATTGGATGAGAGAATACTACTCTCATTTTGTGAAGTAAGGGGTTATAATACAGCTGGACTATGTTCATGGTGTCAAGACTGATGTCTTAACATCTGTTGACAGAACATTCTGTTTAGAATGTTATGGTGTCTGTCTCCTGAGATCACGAGTCTTTACCTGATATATGTACTGTTGTGAGAGACTAGCAGTTGGTGAATGTGTTCAGCAGGTGTGTTGAACAGAGAGGGCGCTCTTGAAGACATGAAGATGAGTCTCATGTTATCCATTCATTTAATGCATTTCTCTTGCAAAGGAAAGTTGTTCAGTTTGGGATTATGTGAGTTTTGGTACAAGTAATGATTGTGTTCAACTTGTGAGTAAAACAAAGAGTGAGCTCTTGAAAACATGAAGATACGTCTTATGTTTTCCATTCTTCAAGGTACGAAGAAGCATATGTTATTCTTGATAGTGGGAGAGTGCTACAATTTCATGCAGCTGGATGTGTGATTAGAAGAGGCAGATTGGTTGTGGAATGTTGATGACATCCAACATCTCAAAGTCAGACAAGTTACTGTGCTTTAAGGAGAAGACCCTTGAGATGTTCCTGCTGCTGAATGTGTTTGTAAAGCTTGATCAGCTACTGATGGTTGATCCTCGTGTGTTCCCCTGCTAGAGCTTTACTATAGAAGATGTGTGACTGAGATTGATGTTAGAACATCAATTCAGGTGGTTGTTGCTTGTTCAGCCAAGGTTGTTTTACGCAGAAAGAAGTCCAAGATCAAGCCACTGATCCAAGTTAAAGTAACTTGTGAATAAATGTCATGACAATTTGTCATAAAGAAGAATCAGATGTTGTCAGACGTGTGCAGAAGAAGATTGTCATACCTTGTGTGAGAAGGTAATCTTATTCTGACTTCTAGTAGATACTTTGACGAGAGACTTAGTATTTGATGCATAAGGGTAAATACTTTGACGGGAGACTAAGTATTTGTCTAGGGAATTATGCATGTCTGCAGTCTGGATATTATGGTGGTTATGAGTGAAAACAACCTGAGGTAGCCTTATCAGCTGACTGTATCAGAAGTGTGAGCATCATCTGCTGTTTGATTGAGAATCTTTCTTGGATAACAAATACCTTGTCTGGAGCTAGGCATGAGTCTGATGGAGATGTGTATATGGTAAAGACCTTGTTGGGAGCTTGGTAGTTATCTGATGTGTGGATGCAATTCAGACTTCTGAATTGGGTGAGAGTTTAGGTCTCTCTGTTGTGATCAGGTGGTTGCGATTACCTGAATGAAATGCAGAAGGTGTGATCTTTTGTCTAATGCTGATGTCCTACATATTGTTACAACATCATTGCTTGGTGTGTATTCTGGATGAAGGAGTTGGAAGAAGCAACATTAGTGTCTAAAGTGGCAGTTCTGACATAATGTGGATTAGAATGGCTGAAGGTTCTCCTAATACAAGTAAAAGGTGGTGGCAATCCTTATCTTGTGTTGCAAGTAATCTAAAGGCATTTGTGAGAAATTCCAAATCAAGTGGGCTCGGCATATACACGGTGAGTTTATGCTCAACAAATACAAGAAGTGGCAGTTCCTAATGTTGAGAATGTAGCAATATCATCTAGTGTCAAGTGTTGATCTTCATAAGGAGTATTAGGTGTTCATGTCAGGGGGAGTTAAGGCTGATTTCTGTGTAGCATGTGTGCTGGTCAAGTTTGTGCAGTGTGATGGGACATATCATAGCTATGTAGGAGAGGTCTAAAAAGTAGTTTTGGTGGTTCTGGGTGACTTTATTTTTACTCTGCTGAATCTGGAAGGGGTTGTGAGTTGGGCTGATCGATAAAAGTTGTCTCAGAATCCAACAGAAAAGAAAATGTGCTTGTAATGTATAATTCTCTGTGGAATCTTGGGGCTGATAATTTTATAAGCAAGCGGACAAACTGTTTTGGTAGGATGTCAGAACATGGTACAGGACATGTTTCTCTTGAGCCAAACAAGGAATTATTCTGGTCGGTAGTGGAAGGATAAGGTGAAACACGTGTCTCTACCGATGCATGAAGCGTTATTGGCTCAATTTATGGTAAGATTCAGTTGAGAAACATTAAAGGTAGTCAAGGCTGTTTTAGGAAGGTAGGCATTGAATATTGAATGGAGTTTTTTTACCTAAAATAGCGTTTCTTTGACCAAGAACTTTGAGTTATTCAAAGCTTGTTAATTCCAAAGTAACCAGTCAGCTGTTTATAAGGGTTGTTCTTCTTTCTCAGCCAAGTGAGTTTTCGTTTCATAAGTCTTATGGCGTTTGTTCGAGTTTGGGTGAGCACTGCTTAGGTTTAGTTTTGTGAGGGCTTTCTTTGCCAATTTTTGGCTAAAAAGGGGGAGAAAGGGTTTGCAAAATGGTTGCGCAGATGCTATGTGTGGAGTCTGCAGTTCCATATGTGTGCAGAGATGTCGAAGAGGGTGTCCTCTCCTTGAGCTGGTGTTGAGTCTTTGTGACTTGTGTCCTGAGTTATGAACACAGTTGTGACTTGTGTTCTGAGTTACCTGGGTTGATAGATTGATACTTCTTAAGTTCTATCTTATGCTCCAGGTTGACTGGGGGCGTCTGATCAAGAAAGGTGTGCAGAAATCTCTTATGCCACCATTGGTCCTTTTTGTTTAGACAGACGTTTCTTTTCTGGAGGAGTCTTCTACTATGTAGCTGGATCCTTCTTGAAAGGAAAAAGAAACGTGTAGAAGAATGTTCCTCAGATTCCTGATTTGAGGGGGAGTATTGGATATCTTCTTCCTCATGTGCATAACTTCGGGACTTTCTACTTCTTACCTCCTGATGTGCTGCCTAAAGGGATTGTGGTGGGATGTTCGAAGGTGATGTTATGGAGCTCATAGAAATATGCAGTCAAAAGAGTTGTCAAACATGATGTCCTAACATCATTCAAGATTTCCCAAGAAGATGTTTCTCCATGGATGCTGTGCACAGTAGCTGCTGATGACTACTGACAATAGTGTAGGGCTGATATTGTTGCTGTAATCTGAGCTATAATGTGTATATATTTGTTTTAGCCAAAATTTGCCAAAGGGGGAGAATGTTAGTTCTTTATTTTTGGTGTTGGCATTAATTTTGTAAAAACAAATATTAACAGCAATATGTTAGATATGATGTTTTAGAAGAACAGGTTGAGCAAGAAGTCCTATTGTGCAATGGAACATGTTGTGTTGAAGTTATTCAACAACTGGAACAACATGTCCTATAGAGATGTCCCATGCAGGTTCATTCGACATCGCGCCAGAACTGAAGTAGTTTGTTAATTCTGTTAGGTTTTAACTGTTGCAGAATATTCTGGAATATTATGCAATCATGAGGCACTGATTTATAGGTCTGAAAATTCAAGATGGAGTGAAAATATTGAAGAACTGAGACTTTCTAAATATGGAGGTATTTTAGGAAGTTAGTGATTTGAAGACCTGATTTGTAGCAGAAGTTTCTGCTGGCTTGTAGCAGCTTACTTGCTGCGATTTTGGAGGCCCAAATCCAGTTGGGAATAGGTTATATATAGATGTATTGTAACCTAATATTGTAACCGATCCAAAGATGTAAAAGGTCTAGTATTAGGGTTGGTTCCTGTACCACTCAACCTGTGAGTTGGACAGTTTGTAGTGTGATCCTCGAAACTGTTAAGTAAGAGGAGTATTGTTCTTGGAGGAATCTTTTAAGTAACTCTAAGTTGTGTCTTGGAAGTGTGTCGTTCTTGTTGAACTATTGTATAGGTAAAGAGCTGTTGATGCAGTGGCGGGTTATCAACTGCTAGACATCATTGCGATGATTGGGAGTGAGAAGGGTTTCTCATATCTAGAGAGGATCTAGGTAGAAGGGTCATTGGGTAGTGATTAAGTGATAAGTTGTAAACGGAGTGTTTAGCTTTGAATTGATACTACTAATAGTGGACTTCATCCCTGGCTTGGTATGCCCCCAGATGTAGGATAGTTAGATCCGAACTGGGTTAACAATTTTGTGTGTCTTGCTCTTATTTCTTTTCAGTACAGTAAGTGTTACAATATACCTTGCCCTTTGTAATCATGTCAGACCAGATGTCGAATGGCATGTTCTAGGACATCTGAATTCTGCACATGTACCAGAATTTCACCTAAAATGACTAAAGTTCAAAATTATGAAGCTCTCTTTCATTTATGCCAAGCCAAACGTAACGCCACGGCCAAACACCTTCAAACACCAAATCTTGTGCCATTATCAAAACCTCCATCTTCAAGTTTTAAACCAACTTCATCTTCTAGTGCTACTTCACGATTTCAATATACCGCATCCAGGTATCATGTCCAACCATGTCAAGAATTGCAAACAATCTGTGTTTAACCTGTAAATTGGCACATTTGACATCATCTCCAACATTTACTGCACATTACAAACAAGCATCTCAAAAGCAATGTCATTGACAAAGCAATAAAGTCATGGCTTCGCAACAACAAACAGTTTGTGAATGGTACTGACAGTTTCGCCCATTTCTCTCCTCCTGATGGTTTGCCTTGCGTTGAATCTTTCTAAAAAAAAGGGATCTGAGGCTGTCTTGTAAATGGTGAGATTAGGTGCCTCCTTAAAGAATAATTTTCAGACTGTTAGACGTGACCATGCAAGAAGAAAAGGTGTACTGACCAATTACAAGATTCGTCTTATTGCAGCGGTTTCAATATTTATGACACTGCTTCTCTTGCAGCCAACCTATTTGAGATCCTGAGGCAATTCTATACTATTTTACACATATAGTGATCACAGGGATTTTATTACGGCATAAATAAATTTCAATGTTGATAGGAATAGCTATGGACTATTCTTTCTGCTTCTAATAAGAGATCATACATATTCGTGGCCAAGTTAATAGTTTCAATTTTAAGTTAGGCTGCAAACATTCAGAAGTTGTCCACATCTTTCCATAGTAAGCTTGTAATGCATTGGCAAGACCTACAAGCCATAAGAACTTCAAATCATCCATAAAAATCCATATTCAAAGATTACAAATGGCATGGCAAAGCGTTCCCGTAAACGCAAGCCCAAACTAGTCTGAACAACAGCCGTACAATTCTTCAATAATGGTTGAATGATCCATCTTACTCCCCGCGTAATGCCGTATCATTGCACCACCTGGACATGTTTTGGAATGGAATGAACAACCGAGAAATAGGCGAAAAACATATTGTTCACTACACACCAGTATGGAAACAATTATTTGCAAAAAGAGTGTACCATATTATCAAGCTACACGCCACCAATGTTGTGAGATCTTTCGTCGTAGAATTCGCCACTCCACTCCGCATATTGATGATGACCCTGATAGGCCTGCAGGAAAAGGTTCGCCTTCATCGGCTCGGTTGGCTACTCCACCTTTTCATCTTACTAACTGCAATCATTCTACAATGAGTTAGTAAATGCTAAAAAAGTAAAGCATGATGGTTCGTAATGGACATAGAGGCAAAGTGTGGACCTATTGGTTGGAAGCCACCTTTACATAGTTGATACCTGAGATAAAAAATACACACCTTTTGAATGAGATAAAGGAGAAAAAAAACCCTTTGGTCATACCTGCTGTAGACGATCATCTGGAAGCACTCGGAGTGGACATCAGAACCTCCACCATCCTTGGCGCTCTACTTTCGGACCAATCATCAGCATGATAACAACTCTCCAAGAGACGGTATCAGGATGGAACGCTGCTATGGCTATGGTCGCGGCCTTCCAATTTGTCCCTATGATAAAATGAGAGATGTAACATGTGTTAGGGATGTTTTTACAGCTACTGATCTAATCAATAGAAATAATGTTGATGCTATAAAGATTGCATACACCCTGAACATAACAATTTTGAATTCTTGCTAATAACCTAGATACATTGGCCATGGAAGAAACTGGGATATGCTGCTGCCGTCAACATTTCCGCAAACGGCAGCCGACAATGATAGTAAAACCAAGCGATACACGCTTACGAACTAAAAAAAGGAAAGACCTACCAAGCTTTATTCTCACACAAATTCCCAGCCGGTACGAATTGCAATAATATACGGTTGTTGAGCCACCATCAAACCTGCTACATGAAAACTGGAAGAGAAGTTAGTACAAGCCGATGAGAACACGAAGAGAATTAAGAGCAAGCTACGGTCAAAACATGATGGGTCCATTGCCAACAGAAAAACAGAGAGAGAAAACATGGAAAGATATTTGAGGTGTGTTGTACTTGTGTGCCAATTCGAATGTCCCATGCATAAAACGGAAAAAGACAAGCAAGGCATTAAGAGTTGTTCCAAAGGTAGTTCAACCTTATTGCATATTGTCACCCACAGTTTGTTATGTACAAATACAGAGGAAATAGTCAGTGTCAGGAATAAAACACTTCAAAGTGACCGAAATTTTCGTTCCTGAACAATAAAGCGCGACATCAGTTTCCAATCAGACCAAATTAAGGGCTCAGTTCATAATTCGAAATCATATGAGATCAGATTTTTGAAGAGCAGTTATCATATTCCAAAACATGTTCCAGACAACATCAATTACTTTCCAAAACATAATCAGACAAGATTCAAATAATTTCCATAACAATATAAACATGTTGAACTAAAAAGAGAAGGAATTGAAGGCAATGTTATAGCATGTTCTCATGAAAAAGGAAAGCATTTATAGTACAAAATCAACGGCATTCAAGTGGGACATCAAAACCCAATTCCCTAAAGTCTATAAAAAGGCAGCGGCAACAAGCGTACGAGGACATCAGTGCACACACTAGGATAATCACAAACAATTTCACATCAGAAGCTCAGACGCACTTTCAGTAAAGAAAATTCATACCAAACTCTTATCAGAGACCCTGATACAGAATTCAGAACCTACACAATACCAAATCGATTAACAAAAAAAATTATCACCATACTCACACACAGTGTCATCACAGCTTCGCAAAGATTCACAAACACACAAAGCCGGGAAGAAAATCACCACGCCAGCTCAGAAGAAAATCACCACGCCAGCTCAGAACGATCGCAACACACACCAAGGAGAAGAGGATTCGTGAAAGCACGTACCTGATTCAGATAACTCTTCAATCAGCGACTCGGCTCTCTTTTATGATTCGCATTTTTTTTCTGATCAACACCTTGTAATTATAACTCTCAAATATAGTAAATTGGGGTTGGGACTTTGTGGGATTTAGGGTAGTTAGGGTCATTGTTTGATCGATCGAGAGAGATAAAGAGAATGGAAAGGAGAGCGATTTGACGGCGTCGGCGGTTAGGGTTGTCTAATTTGTCGAGAGAGATGATGAGATGAGAGTGAGGGACGGCGGTGTGATTGAGGGGTTTCTAACCCTAAATTTTCTTGAGAGAGAACTCGGTGAGAGACGAGAGAGAGGACGACTTAGGGGGGGGGGGGAGGTTTTCCCTCTGTTCTTTTTTTTCTCGTTCGCTTTTTCTTCTTTTTATTTTACAATTTTAAAAAAACCTTTTTCTCTTTTCAATAATAAATTTAAAACTTTTCCTTTTTTTTAAATTAAATTAAAACCTTTTACAATTAAAAAAAAACTTTTTTTAATCATGTTTAAAATCTTTTTATAATTAAAATATTTTTTTAATAATTACAGTTAAAAACTTTTTAATAATTAAAATTAACCTTTTTTATGATAAAAATGAAACTTTTTTAATAAAAATCTTTTTTTTTTCATAATTAAAATTAATTTTTTTTACAACATGATTTAATTTCAAACTTTTTTATAATGACAATTAAAAAACGTTTTCTTTTATTCTAATAATTTAATTTTTTTATGTTAATTTAATTTAAAACCTTTTTAAACTTTAATAATAATAATTAAAATTAAAACTCTCTTTTTATAATAATTAATTTAACAGGAACTTTTCTTTTATAATAATAATTAAGTTAAACCTTTTTATAATAATTAAAAATTTTAATTAATCTTAAACCCCTTTTATAATAATTAATCTATTTCCCTTTTATTACAAAATTAAGACCTTTTTTAAGAATAGTTAATTTAAAATCCTTTTTAATATTTTGATCAATTTAAACCCCTTTATATAACCTTAATTAAACTTTCACAAAAGGACATTAACACTAAACCTTTTAATAATCTAAAAATTCTAAAACTAAAAGAAATCCTTGTATAGAATTCCTCTAATCCTTCTCAAGAATAATAATATAATCTCTAATTAACTTCTAATAAAATAAATCAATCTTTTCTTAATAAGTCGTCCCCAATTAAAACTTTCGTTTAGTCATAGATTCGTGAGCGTCCGTTTGACTTGCCTAATATTTGTTTGTACTTTATTTTGATTTATTATTCATGTTCAAACCTTTTAAAAAGTTTAAAAACTCTCGATCCAACGTCGAGCCAATTTTCTACCCATATAAGTCGATCGCCTTTGGGCATCGCATTCGACCTATCGATCACAAGACACAAGTCTAGCATCACTTTGCTAGCACCCTCGCCTAAATAACAAAATTAAACCGCATAAAATATCCAAGGGAAAACCCCATGCATGATAATCAAATTATTGTGCATGGTGCATATCATTTGCATCTCATAATTGACACCTTAAGATAAGTCAATTAGATAACTTAGGCTAGATTTCCTAGGTTAGTCCCCCCTTAATTTTGATTTTTTAATCAAACTTTAGCCCACCTAATTCTCCACACAAGAGAATTAGATGTTAATCATCTCAAAGAAAGGGACATACAATTCCATACCCCACAAAATACAAACATTTTCAAAAGTGTGGTGGTCTTTCTTAAGATGATGACTCATCTTCCTCTCCTAAACCTTTAAAACACTTAGTATCCTTAATAAGGAACTACAAGTGCTCTGATTCCCTCCAGACAGGATATGTAGGCACAAGATGCGATATCTTGTCGAGCACACTTAGGGTTAAAAATAATAAATCACCTACCCGTAAACCCTTAGCAAAACAGATAATAGATAACATAATAAAATCAAGAGGTTCCTGTAGAGTACTACAGATATCTAGGATGCTAACACCTTCCCTAGGCGTAACCAAGCCCCGAACCTTAGATCTCCCCCTTTAGGTTTTTGAGCTTGAACCTTTCCTTTGGATAAATCAAAGTCGGTGTTGAAATAAATGCGATCCTAGTTAACAAATAACTATGGTATCCAATTTTCACCGCGACAGAAATGGCAACTTCACTGGGGATACTCATAAGAGGGTTCCCCCTAACTTGATTAATTATGTTTTTGTTATATATTTGTTATCTGTTATGTTTGCTTGGGTTATTACTTGTGTGGTGAGACAAAGTCCTACACCCGGGCTAGAGTGAAAATTATGATAGGAACGGTGAGACTTCAATGATACTTTGAGGGAGTCGATTCCTGAAAAAGTAAATTGAGACTTCACCACTCAGTCTAGGCCCTCTCGAATAAAATATTTGTCCAACGAGTTCATTCGTGAAGACGATATGGTTTCGATCTAAAGGCCCTCGGGACTGGGGACCGTAGTTACCTTTAACCCAACTTGGCCTATTAGGGCGTAGTGCGGGGACTATGCGGGAGTCTATTTCTGTGATAGTTGCTACGCGATACTACACTCAGACTAGATTCTCTTGAGAATATTATTGACTACCAAGTGATCTGGAAAATCGATAATATCCAAAAGATGGATTGTAGACTCTGGGAACTTTGTAGAACCCGTTCGGCAGGTACATTTGAAACTATAGTACACTCCTATTGGGATGGGTAGACCTTGACTCCATGCTGTGACCTTTCAAACCTAGGACCCTTTGCTTGTTTGTTTTGCTTGTGTGTGCTTTGTGTTTTGTGTGTTTGCATCCTTGCATTGCATAAGCATCATACCATAAAGATTCATGGAACTTAGTCTTATTTGTAAACATCATAGGGATATCATGGACTAAAAAAAAAAAACTTTGAAATACACTTACAAGAGTCATAACCTGGACGATCTAAGGAGATTGGAGACCTTATTGACGGATGAAGAAAAGTTCAAGACCTTATATGGGGGAACCCTTATTGATAAGGAAATATTATCTACTCTACTCCAGTCCATCACTATTGGTGACAACTCATGAAGAATATTGTCAGCTAATTGAGTTACTTATTCAAAACGAGAATCCATTTACTATCTTCGATAAAAGCCCGTGCTAATATAACTACAAAAGGAGGATATATTGGAAATAAGCTATTGCTTGCAAGAAAGGAAAGGTACAAGACGTCTTTTCCCATTCTAATCTTCGGTAAACATTTCTAGAAGAAGCTCACTTGGAGAAAGTCAAGGACTCAAACAAGGACCGTTGGAAGAGTCTCCCTAGATCCATCACTGTTAGCTTTTATTTAGCTTTTTCCGTTATGACTCTTGGAAAGTGTACCGACGCGTTGTAAACAATTTTGTAATAAATCAATCTTTTATATATTCCAATACTAATAGTTGTAACCATTTAAAAAAAACGAGTCTTTTGATATTCTTTGGTAATTATAAATAGATGAGTTCCATGAAACTTGCTGCATTCGCATTGCATCTTTAGCATTGCATCCTCTTTGCATACATCCTTTCTCTACCTCAACTCATTCAGTCCTATCTTTATGTCGCTCAACTGATCTTTTGGAATTCGCCTCAAACTTAAAGTAGTTACTGGGGATAATGGATAGAACACAAAGTGTGGATCCCATGTCAGGCTTCAGAGTGATGACTAATCCGATGTACGGTTTTCCTATTGACGATGATGCTCCACAAGTGGACGTTCCTACTCGATCCCAGCCTGTGCAAGATAACCTGTTTGGTCAAGTTAATGACAGAGATTCCTGCTTTCTGAGGTATATGCTAAATTCTTAGAACGTCCGTCATGTGACAACTGTGAATGATCCTAGATTGGAAGAAATTGAAAAAGGATTTCGTGACCTCCAAGAACAATTGAAGATGTTGAAGAAACCTAATGCATCTGGTTTTAAAGCTTCTGACTTGTGCCTAGTTTCGGGCGTGGTTTTTCCCCCGAAGTTCAAAATGCCTACCTTCGAAGTATACAAGGGTGTTAGTTGTCCAAGGTACCATTTGACAATGTTTTGTCGAAAGATGACTACTTATGCCGACAATGACAAGCTGATGATTCATTGCTTTCAAGAAAGTTTATCTGGGGCATCCTTGATGTGGTATATGAAGCTAGAAAGGAACCATATTCAGTCTTGGGAAGACTTAGCTGGCGCTTTTATGAAGCAATACAATTACAATGTAGGCATGGCTCCAGAAAGTGATCAACTGATGACCATGAGTCAGAAAAACAACGAATCCTTCAGGGAATATGCACAATGGTGGAAAGAATTTGCAGACCAAGTCCAGCCACCACTTCAAGAGAAGGAGCTGGCCAAGATGTTTCTAAAAACACTGCCGGACTCTTATTATGTCAGAATGATAGGCGTTGTTCCATTAGAGTTCCCTAAAATTGTGGAAGTCGGAGTAAACATCGAGAACACATTCAAAGTGGGAAAATTAAGGACGTCTCGAATGTACAAGCTAATAAAGAAAGGTCTGTTAGTGTTTCCCAAGAGGAAATGAGTGTTAAAGTTAGTGCAATTTTGGATTCTCCTCAGACTTTGCAAGCTCCAATTCCGGAGCCTTTTCACAAACGTCAGTATACAGCTCCTGTTCAGTGCCTGCAGTCACTACCTCATGGACGTCCGTACAAACGATGAAGGTTGACTCCTCATAATCAACGTCAAGATCCACGAATTTAGAACATCAAACACCAGAATCAAAGTCAGGATCAGCAGGGACCTCTGAATAGTCCAGAAGAAAAGACTCATTGGTTCGACCTAATCCCAATGACTTACAGTCAATTGTGGTCTTACTTTGGCCGAAACTCAATAATGGCACCCAGGAAGACTAGAGCCATGAAATCTCGCCCTCCCTGGTTCAATCCAGATACCGGTTGTGCATTTCATGACGGAGTGTTGGGGCATTCGATTGAAGACTGTAAAGTTTTCCAAGAAAAGGTCCAAGAAATGATCGACAATGAAGTGTTGACCTTCAGGAGAGGAATCCCAGTTATAAATGGAACACCTTTATACTGAGGGATGTGAATACTCAAGAAGTCCTTTCAAGCCAGCGGGATCAAGAGCAGAGTTCACTCCCAAGGCCATTAAGCTGCTTATTCATTTGCTTGCATCTTATTATTATTTCTTTGATTATAAGCATGTTTTACATGTAAGAACTTGTTACCTTGAATAATTAATGCAATGATAATGGTTGTCTTGAAGAAATCCATTCGTTTCACTCGTTTAAATTCTTTTTCTATTTTTATAATGCCAATGTTGCCCAATCTCTTGCCTCGGCAAAGATTTGGATGGAGGATGATGAAATCAAACGCAAGATCTCTTGTTGTATGCTTTTGAATAAAACTCTGCTAGTGATATAAGGCATTGTTTCAAAATCCTAAACACCGAAGATATAAGGAGATAGACCCTCGCTAACCCTTTTGAGCCTTTGAAGTAGGAGTTTTCTTCTTCCAAATCAGAAACCCTCATTCTTGACCTGAGGCAGGGAAATTTTTTTTTCAGTTAGCAAAAATGGAGTAAAATATCACGAAGATTGGGTGGGCACAAACAAACTTTGAAGCCTTATATCCTTTGTTTCTTAAACCGTGAACCAATCCACAATACAACCCTTAAAAGACCTAATTGAAGTAGGGTTTATTTCAAAAGCATACTCGATGAGATAACGTTTCCTGACTCTTATGAGCTATGCTCAAATTTGCGTTGGCATTATAAAATCGGTAATTCAACCACAAATATTTTAAATAAATTTTCAAGACAAACATGGTGTTGCATTGGCAATTTCAGAATTAACATTTTCTACTTGCTAACATTGCTTGACATCGTAGAAATTAACATACGTGTGGCATTGATGAGCTAAAATTTAGTACTGTTTCAAGAAGATGACAGTATCCAGGGGCATGCTACCTGAAGACTCTACTAAGCAGGAGCAAGTTGTTTCCCAGCTATTTCTTTCACTGTCTGACCCCAAGGGGCAAGTTCGAAGACTAAAAACGCCGTCAATCTGGGGCAGTTACGTCGAGATTTGGTAAATCTCTCAAAGAATTTGAAGACTCGGTTACAGAACGCAGTTAATCCGGGCCATTTACGTCGAGATTTGGTAAATCTCTCAAAGAATTTGAAGACTCGGTTACAGAATGCAGTCAATTCGGGCCAGTTACGTCGAGATTTGGTAAATCTCTCCAAGAGTTTGAAAACATTGGGACAGTTGGACGCCAAGCTTTCTGTAAAATCCTCTTGGAATGACCTTTTCTCACAAACCAAGTGATTTGGGGCATTTGAGAATCGAAGATTACTTTTCATCCATTCACAACAATTATTATTCAAAATGGCGACTACCATGCAGGTCATCAATACAGAGCTACATCAGTCTCACAACAATTTCTGTAATCCATGACTCAAAGGGTTTCTATCCCAAACGATGTGACTACCCCACAATAAGTTTTTACTTCAGGTGGTCATGACTATTCCCCGGTAAATCTTCACTTCAGAAAATTATGGCACATTTGATGCAAGATTTCTCCAGTCGGTAACCTAAGAATCCTCAGTGAATTTCTTTGGTTTCAACCTTCCCCAGCGAGCGTTTATTTCACTCCTCATTGGATTTTCTCACTATTGCAATCTTCCCCAGTAAAGGCGGATGTTTATTTCATCCCCTCGAAGTTTTATCTCAGACATTTCAACTATTATCGATTCCAGCTTCCCCCAATGAAGTGGATATTTATTTTATCCAATTACAACTCTCATCCAGATCACTTCAGCTCGCAGTGGACATTTATTTTATCCCCATGAGGTTTCTTCGATCATGATTTTGATTCGTTCCTAGTGAATTTTTCTCATTCCCAACAGGATCACAAGGTTCATCTTGACAATACTAAGTGAAGTCACGATGTTCATCCCCAAGTGGAGTGCTCTCTTTTCTCCAGAGAAGTTTTGAAGTGAGATTTGTTTCCATATATGGCTTTCCATTCATCCCCAATGATGCTTCTTATATTGCAAAGATTGGCCGAGTATTCGTATCGAGATGCTCGTCTTCGTCTCCTGTTTGCTTCTTGTCGTTGTTTTGTCAGCATAATCATAAGCATAGGATGACATTCTTTCATGTAGATGCATGGCATTTTTTGCATCTTGCATTTTGTGTGTTTGTTTGTTTGTTTGTTCTATCACTTTGGTTGCGCTTATCTCCAAGTGACAGGGTTTTGTTTGCTCCCCCCAAGTAGAATTGTCAGCCTTAAGCATAAAGAGCACATCCTTTCTAATTCCCCACTGAGTTTGATCCTCATGGAAGATGGTTGCTTTAGTTTCTTTTCCATATTTGGATAAAGATAAACCCCGTTTGAGTTCATTCCTCATCCGATTGGTCCTTGTTTGACCGTTTCTCTCCAGTTATTTCCTGGATTGAACTTTGGTCCCTGACAATCACAATTTTGGATATCTCTAGGCTGTTGAACCTAGATCAAGCGTGCATTTATTTTGCGCCCTATCTCCCCAAGAAGAATTTATTCAAAGATCTCTATGGAAGACAAAAGTTATTCCTCCAGCAGTATTATGGGATTTAAATCCAGACATCAAGGGATGACTCTTTATTTGAGCTCAGCTTTCTATCTGGATGACAAATGGTAGTCTCCTCAAGACATTTTATCTATCCCCGATGAAATTATCAAGGTTATCAACTATTGAGGACTTTAGGAGTATTCTCTTTATTTGAGAATCCCTATTGCAAGAATCTTATTACTTCAACAAACTTCAACTATAATAGTAATTACTTCTCAGTGGTATTCTCCCCGGTGAGCCCATAATTCAATTTACTTCTATCAAATGGCATCTCTTCGAGAAGTTTGGTGAAGATTCAAATGATCTTTCTCTTTATTTGAGAAGACATATTTTACAAGTCAGCCGACCCGCATCTCTTTTGAAGATCCCCGGTGAAACTTCCAGGATCTCGGCAGTAGATTTCCTGATTTACTTCAAACTTCGACAAACAGTCGTTTCTTTCCAGGATCTCGGCAGTAGATTCCCTGGTTAATTTCAAACTCCAACAAACAGTCGTCTCTTTCCAAGATCTCGGCAGTAGATTCCCTGGTTTACATTAAACTTCGACAAACAGTCTTTTATTTCCCTGGTTATTCTCGGCAGTAGATTTCCAGAAGACCTCGGCAGTAGGTATCTCATTTTATTTCCCTGGTTATTCTCGGCAGTAGATTTCCAGAAGACCTCGGCAGTAGGTATCTCATTTTATATTCTATGGTTATTCTCGACAGTAGATTTCCAGAAGACCTCGGCAGTAGATTCCTCATTTGTTTACCTTCTAAACAAGGTATTCAGAGGAGAAGCTGAATCATTATTTTGATCATCAGAAGCTTATTTTGGTTATTACCTTTGCTCAGGCTATCATATGTTCGATAGTAGGTAATATACCGATATATTTGGTCAGATACCTAGCTTAGGCTACTGTGGTGGTAGTAGGTCATCTTTCCTTCTGTGATTACCTTGCTCAGGCTACCATTTGTTTGGTAGTAGGTAATACACGCCCTCTTATTTCAAATGGACATATTTGCTTAGGCTACCAGTTATTGTTTGAACCATCATCATTGCCTAAGATATCTTTGTGATTGTCGGTTGGCAGTCTCTTTCCCCTAGTGGTGTTAGATCTTTCCCCGTGGAGTCTTGCTTTGCTAAGCAGTTCCTCGTCGGGTTTTCCCTTCTTTAGTTGTGTTTCAACCTCGGTTATCCTCTGTGACATTATTCCTCACAGCACCTTTGTCTTGCATTCCATTTCATACCATATCATGTGCATTTTGCGGCATCTTATGACCAAAAATTTGTGCATGTTTGTATTTAAGTCTCTCCTATCTCGTCGAGACGAAGATTTTAATCTCCATATCTCCGAATAGGAGAAACTTAAATAGGGGCATCTGTTGGACCCTAATTTTTGACCCTAAGATCCATTCTCTTCTTGCGTAGCATCTTTAGGTCATGCGATTTTGTGTGCATGTTTAGTGTGACTAACCAGTTTATGCAGATGCAGTATTTTCAAGTGGAGATAGTATCTATTTTCCAAGTTAAGCATCTCAGGGCATGATCAGTTGCGCCTGACTCAAAGTGGTTCGGTGTCAGGACCAGACTGTGATCTTTATGGTTCAGAATATCGATGTCTTGGACGCTTTATTCTTCGAAGAAGTTTGGCCATTGTTAAGAATTTCATGGTTTCATCAAAGTGTGCAAAATACAAAGGATAAATTTGTTACATGGAATGCAAATGTTTGACATAATCCTACATATTGTTGTTAGACTTCACAAGGCTTGCTTCGCCAAAAATGAGGAAGATTTACAAGAGAAGCCACAAGCCTAATTCTACAATGCCTAAAATGATTAAAGTTCAAAATTATGAAGCTCTCTTTCATTTATGCCAAGCCAAACGTAACGCCACGGCCAAACACCTTCAAACACCAAATCTTGTGCCATTATCAAAACCTCCATCTTCAAGTTTTGAACCAACTTCATCTTCTAGTGCTACTTCACGATTTCAATATACCGCATCCAGGTATCATGTCCAACCATGTCGAGAATTGCAAACAATCTGTGTTTAACCTGTAAATGGGCACATTTGACATCATCTCCAACATTTACTGCACATTACAAACAAACATCTCAAAAGCAATGTCATTGACAAAGCAATAAAGTCATGGCTTCGCAACAACAAATAGTTTGTGAATGGTACTGACAGTTTCGCCCATTTGTCTCCTCCTGATGGTTTGCCTTGCGTTGAATCTTTCTAAAAAAAGGGATCTGAGGCTCTCTTGCAAATGGTGAGATTAGGTGCCTCCTTAAAGAATAATTTTCAGACTGTTACACGTGACCATGCAAGAAGAAAAGGTGTACTGACCAATTACAAGATTCGTCTTATTGCAGCGGTTTCAATATTTATGACACTGCTTCTCTTGCAGCCGGCCTATTTGAGATCTTGAGGCAATTCTATACTATTTTACACATATAGTGATCACAGGGATTTTATTACGGCATAAATAAATTTCAATGTTGATAGGAATAGCTATGGACTATTCTTTCTGCTTCTAATAAGAGATCATACATATTCGTGGCCAAGTTAATAGTTTCAATTTTAAGTTAGGCTGCAAACATTCAGAAGTTGTCCACATCTTTCCATAGTAAGCTTGCAATGCATTGGCAAGACCTACAAGCCATAAGAACTTCAAATCATCCATAAAAATCCATATTCAAAGATTACAAATGGCATGGCAAAGCATTCCCCTAAACGCAAGCCCAAACTAGTCTGAACAATAGCCGTACAATTCTTCAATGATGGTTGAATGATCCATCTTACTCCCCGCGTAATGCCGTATCATTGCACCACCTGGACATGTTTTGGAATGGAATGAACAACCGAGAAATAGGCAAAAAACATATTGTTCACTACACACCAGTATGGAAACAATTATTTGCAAAAAGAGTGTACCATATTATCAAGCTACTCGCCACCAATGTTGTGAGATCTTTCGTCGTAGAATTCCCCACTCCACTCCGCATATTGATGATGACCCTGATAGGCCTGCAGGAAAAGGTTCGCCTTCATCGGCTCGGTTGACTACTCCACCTCTTCATCTTACTAACTGCAATCATTCTACAATGAGTTAGTAAATGCTGAAAAAGTAAAGCATGATGGTTCGTAATGGACATAGAGGCAAAGTGTGGACCTATTGGTTGGAAGCCACCTTTACATAGTTGATACCTGAGATAAAAAATACACACCTTTTGAATGAGATAAAGGAGAAAAAAACCCTTTGGTCATACCTGCTGTAGACGATTATCTGGAAGCACTCGAAGTGGACATCAGAACCTCCACCATCCTTGGCGCTCTACTTTCGGACCAATCATCAGCATGATAACAACGCTCCAAGAGACGGTATCAGGATGGAACGCTGCTATGGCTGTGGTCGCGGCCTTCCAATTTGTCCCTATGATAAAATAAGAGATGTAACATGTGTTAGGGATGTTTTTACAGCTACTGATCTGATCAATAGAAATAATGTTGATGCTATAAAGATAACATACACCCTGAACATAACAATTTTGAATTCTTGCTAATAACCTAGATACATTGGCCATGGAAGAAACAGGGATATGCTGCTGCCCTCAACATTTCCGCAAACGGCAGCCGGCAATGATAGTAAAACCAAGCGATACGCGCTTACGAATTAAAAAAAGGAAAGACCTACCAAGCTTTATTCTCACACAAATTCCCAGCCGGTACGAATTGCAACAATATACGGTTGTTGAGCCACCATCAAACCTGCTACATGAAAACTGGAAGAGAAGTTAGTATAAGCCGATGAGAACACGAAGAGAATTAAGAGCAAGCTACGGTCAAAACATGATGGGTCCATTGCCAACAGAAAAACAGAGAGAGAAAACATGGAAAGATATTTGAGGTGTGTTGTACTTGTGTGCCAATTCGAATGTCCCATGCATAGAATGGAAAAAGACAAGCAAGGCATTAAGAGTTGTTCCAAAGGTAGTTCAACCTTATTTCATATTGTCACCCACAGTTTGTTACGTACAAATACAGAGGAAATAGTCTGTATCAGGAATAAAACACTTCAAAGTGACAGAAAGTTTCGTTCCTGAACAATAAAGCGCGACATCAGTTTCCAATAAGACCAAATTAAGGGCTTAGTTCATAATTCGATATCATACGAGATCAGATTTTTGAAGAGCAGTTATCATATTCCAAAACATGTTCTAGACAACATCAATTACTTTCCAAAACATAATCAGACAAGATTCAAATAATTTCCATAACAATATAAATATGTTGAACTGAAAAGAGAAGGAATTGAAGGCAATGTTACAGCATGTTCTCATGAAAAAGGAAAGCATTTATCGTACAGAATCAATGGCATTCAAGTGGGACATCAAAACCCAATTCTCTAAAGTCTATAAAAAGGCAGCGGCAGCAAGCGTACGAGGACATCAGTGCACACACTAGGATAATCACAAACAATTTCACATCAGAAGCTCAGACGCACTTTCAGTAAAGAAAATGCATACCAAACTCTTATCAGAGACCCTGATACAGAATTCAGAACCTACACAATACCAAATCGATTAACAAAAAAAATTATCACCATACTCACACACAGTGTCATCACAGCTTCGTAAAGATTCACAAACACACAAAGCCGGGAAGAAAATCACCACGCCAGCTCAGAACAATCGCAACACACACCAAGGAGAAGAGGATTCGTGAAAGCACGTACCTGATTCAGATAACTCTTCAATCAGCGACTCAGCTCTCTTTTATGATTCGCATTTTTTGTTCTGATCAACACCTTGTAATTGTAACTCTCAAATATAGTAAATTGGGGTTGGGACTTTGTGGGATTTGGGTAGTTAGGGTCATTGTTTGATCGATCGAGAGAGATAAAGAGAATGGGAAGGAGAGCGATTTGACGGCGGCGGCGGTTAGGGTTGTCTAATTTGTCGAGAGAGATGATGAGATGAGAGTGAGGGACGGCGGTGTGATTGAGGGGTTTCTAACCCTAAATTTTCTTGAGAGAGAACTCGGTGAGAGACGAGAGAGAGGACGACTTAGGGGGGGGGGGGGGGGAGGTTTTCCCTCTGTTCTTTTATTTCTCGTTCGCTTTTTCTTCTTTTTATTTTACAATTTTAAAAAAACCTTTTCTCTTTTCAATAATAAATTTAAAACTTTTCCTTTTTTTAAAATTAAATTAAAACCTTTTACAATAAAAAAAAACTTTTTTAAATCATGTTTAAAATCTTTTTATAATTAAAATATTTTTTTAATAATTACAGTTAAAAACTTTTTAATAATTAAAATTAACCTTTTTTAGGATAAAAATGAAACTTTTTTAATAAAAATCTTTTTTTTTCATAATTAAAATTAATTTTTTTTACAACAGTATTTAATTTCAAACTTTTTTATAATGACAATTAAAAAACGTTTTCTTTTATTCTAATAATTTAATTTTTTTTATGTTAATTTAATTTAAAACCTTTTTAAACTTTAATAATAATAATTAAAATTAAAACTCTCTTTTTATAATAATTAATTTAACATGAACTTTTCTTTTATAATAATTAAGTTAAACCTTTTTATAATAATTAAAATTTTTAATTAATCTTAAACTCCTTTTATAATAATTAATCAATTTCCATTTTATTAAAAAATTAAGACCTTTTTTAAGAATAGTTAATTTAAAATCCTTTTCAATATTTTAATCAATTTAAACCCCTTTTTATAACGTTAATTAAACTTTCACAAAAGGACATTAACACTAAACCTTTTAATAATCTAAAAAATCTAAAACTAAAAGAAATCCTTGTATAGAATTCCTCTAATCCTTCTCAAGAATAATAATATAATCTCTAATTAACTTCTAATAAAATAAATCAATCTTTTCTTAATAAGTCATCCCCAATTAAAACTTTCGTTTAGTCATAGATTCGTGAGCGTCCGTTTGACTTGCCTAATATTTGTTTGTACTTTATTTTGATTTATTATTCCTGTTCAAACCTTTTAAAAAGTTTAAAAACTCTCGATCCAACGTCGAGCCAATTTACTACCCATATAAGTCGATCGCCTTTGGGCATCGCATTCGACCTATCGATCACAAGACACAAGTCTAGCATCACTTTGCTAGCACCTCGCCTAAATAACAAAATTAAACCGCATAAAATATCCAAGGGAAAACCCCATGCATGATAATCAAATTATTGTGCATGGTGCATATCATTTGCATCTCATAATCGACACCTTAAGATAAGTCAATTAGATAACTTAGGCTAGATTTCCTAGCTTAGTCCCCCCTTAATTTTGATTTTTTAATCAAACTTTAGCCCACCTAATTCTCCACACAAGAGAATTAGATGTTAATCATCTCAAAGAAAGGGACATACAATCCCATATCCCACAAAATACAAACATTTTCAAAAGTGTGGTGGTCTTTCTTAAGATGATGACTCATCTTCCTCTCCTAAACCTTTAAAACACTTAGTATCCTTAATAAGGAACTACAAGTGCTCTGATTCCCTCCTGACAGGATATGTAGGCACAAGATGCGATATCTTGTCGAGCACACTTAGGGTTAAAAATAATAAATCACCTACCCGTAAACCCTTAGCAAAACAAATAACAGATAACATAATAAAATCAAGAGGTTCCTGTAGAGTACTACAGATATCTAGGATGCTAACACCTTCCCTAGGCGTAACCAACCCCCGAACCTTAGATCTCCCCCTTTAGGTTTTTGACCTTGAACCATTCCTTTGGATAAATCAAAGTCGGTGTCGAAATAAATGCGATCCTAGTTAACAAATAACTATGGTATCCAATTTTCACCGCGACAATGCCTTGTCGAAACAACAACCATTTCATCTTCTGGCCAACTTGGTGTGCTCCACATGCCCCACTATCTACTGTCGAAAGAGCCAAATATACCTCTGCTTCACTAAGGAATTTTAATAAGAGTCCCTCAGGGGTCTTTTTAAATAATTCATTACCCAAAAGTACATCGCTTAACGCTTGATACCTGATCTTTCGCTCTGTCGAAGCCGTTGGGTTTTGCAAATATTCAACTATGGGCTTCCTCCAATCTTTATCTGTTAAATCATCTATGGCACAAATTTCAAAATTTTCGCCATCTATGCACCCAAGCTTAGTTGTTTCTAAGTCTGATGGGCACAATCCAACAGCCACCACTTTACCTCTTGCTTCAATTACTTCTTGAAGGTTTTCCTTCGACACCTTGTATCCAGAGGCAATTTGAGCCAAATCGTTAGCAACTTGGTTCTCTATTCTAGGTATGTGTTGGATGGCAACTACCTCAAATTTCTTTAATAATCTATTGGCTATCACAAAGTACATAATGAGATTTTCTTTAACACACTTATACTCCTTTGTGATTTGTTTTATAACCAATTCTGAGTCTCCCATTATTTCGACTCTAGTTTCCCCCAATTCTAACAAAATTTCAAGGCCAGCGATTAATGCTTCATATTCAGCCTCATTATTAGAGCAAGGTCCTTCGACCTTATACTTGAATTTTGTTGGAATTTTTTCAGGAGCAATAATGTATATTCCTACTCCTGTTCCATTTTTATGACTTGATCCATCAAAGTATAACTTCCAGGATTTTAATTCAACATAATTCAAATCATTTTCATTTATAGAGTGATCAACTATAAAGTCTGCAACTACTTGCCCTTTCACAGCTTTTAAAGGTTGATATGTTAGGGAAAATTTTGTTAATGCTAATGCCCATTTTCCAATTCGACTATGCAAAATAGGTTTAGATAACATATGTTTTACAACATCAAAGTGAGAAGAAACATACACATCAACTGGCTTTATATATTGCTTCAATTTAGTACAAGAGAAATACAAGCATAAACATAACTTTTCAATCATGCTATACCTAGTTTCTGCATCATTTAAGACTCGACTAAGATAATAAATGGCTATTTCGACTCCATTTTCATCCTCCTGAGCTAACATGCTCCCTAGCGTTTTATCTGATGCAGCTATGAACAATCTCATACTCTTGTTTCTATAAGGTGGTGAAAGAATTGGAGGATGGCTTAGGTACTCCTTAATCTTGTCAAAGGCTTCCTGCTGTAATTTCCCCCACTCAAAACCATCTTTGTTGAAACGAAGCAATGGCAAAAAAGCTTGTGTTTTGCCACTCAGGTTGGATATAAACCTTCTTAAGAAGTTGATCTTGCCCAGCAACGACTGCAACTCCTTTTTAGTTGATGGCGCTTTCACCTCCATTATGGCTTTGGTTTTATTATGATTTATTTCAATCCCTTTCTTGTGGACCACAAAGCCTAGGAAATCCCCTGCATGCACACAAAAAGTACATTTGAGAGGATTCATTTTAATACCATATTTTCTCATCCTTTCAAAGGACTGTCGAAGATGGTCAATGTGACTTTTCCCAGAAATAGATTTTATAACAATATCATCAATATAAATTTGCATGAATGTGTCTATAAAATCGTGGAAAATTGAATTCATTGCCCTTTGATAAGTGGCACCAGCATTCTTGAGACCGAAAGGCATCACTACCCATTCATAGGTGCCTAAAGCTCCAGGGCATCTAAAAGCAGTTTTATTAACATCTTCCTCAGCAATGAATATTTGGTTGTAGCCAGAATATCCATCTAGCATACTAAGATATTCATGTCCTGTTGCAGAATCTATTAACATTTCTGCTACTTGCATTGAATATTCATCTTTAGGAGTTGCAGAGTTTAAATCTCTAAAATCAATGCAAACTCTCAAAGACCCATTCTTTTTAATAACAGGTACTATATTAGCCAACCATTCGACATACCTCGCAGTGCGAATAAATTTGCAACAAAGCAGTCTTTCGACTTCCTCTTTGATCTTTGACAATATCTCTGGTGTAAACCGTCTTGGATTTTGCTTGACTGGTTTTTTCCCAGGCGTCATAGGCAACCTGTGTTCGACCAACTCCCTGCTCAAACCAGGCATCTCATCATAGTCCCAGGCGAAGCAATCCTTGAACTCTTTCAACAACTGAACCACTTCAATCTTCAACTGAGGATCAAGATTGGCACTGATGTAGGTAGGCCTTTTGGTTATCCCCTCACTGAGGTCAACTTCTTCTAAAGGATCTTGTGCTAGCATTTTTATATTATTTGCCAGCGGATCCTTCTCAAATCCCAAAGGCTCATCTTCATAGATGGCGTCGAGCCTCTGGCTTTGTTCTCCAGTTTCAACCTTATCTGGAGGTTTTGGGTCGAATTCCTTACCATGACCTTCTTGATATAATTCAGAAATGGCTTCGCCAGTCATATAGTCATTAGCGGCTTCCAAAGCCGCTTGTAGTTTTGTTTCGGCCACATAGACCGAAATTCTTTTTAAAGCGTCGAACTCAGTCATGATCACTGAATTCATCTTCCCATCCTGTGGGCTCTATTGGAGGTGAGCCTAAGCATGGCAACCTTCCTCCTGGTACCTCCCTGTCCCATCGGAAACCTTCGACAGGGTGTAAATACAACGAATAAAACGTTTCTACATCAGGCGTAAACTCAAAATCAGCTGGAGGACATGGAGCAATGTTCGCCAGATGTTTCTCAAATTGCATACTATCCACATGATTAACAGGCACCTTAAAGTACCCTTGATCAGCTTCAATATTTTCAACTATTCCATCTGGTCTCCAAATGGTGATTCTTTGATGTATAGATGAGGGCACAACTCCTATTCCGTGAATCCACTCCCTACCCAAGAGTAGATTGTAGTTAGCTTTTGTCTCAACGACCATAAACACCGTTGGTCTGGTAATAGTTCCCACAGTGAGATCCACTTAAATCACTCCTAGAGTGGAACCAACTTTTCCTTCATAGTTCGACAGAACCATGTTGTGGGGTTTGGTATCAGTCTCAAACTTCCCAATCTTGCTCAACAAAAATCTTGGCATTAAATTAACAGTTGCACCACAATCCACCAAAATTTTGTTGACAGGGACGTTTTCTACTTTGCCAGTAATGTAAAGAGGCTTCAAATGACCCTTCATTGCCTCTGTGGGGCGTTCAAAGAAAGCATTCTGTTCTTCGACGCACCCATTGTTCATGATGTAATAACACACAGGCCTGTGTGCCAACATTTCCAATTCAGTAGTTTGATCCAAGTCTTCGACCTCTGAGACTTGACCAAATTCTTTTGGCATTACTGACACCACATTCACCAGAATATCTAGAGAAGCTGCTGACTCATTGTCGAAATTATCAGTCATATTCTCATCATCTTCAACCTTCTTCTCTGGCTGAACATTGAACAGCTTTCGCCTTATGGGCATCTTCTCAATTGTCCTAGCTTGATGATCAACATTAGTACTTGATTCTCCTTGCACCTGAGCCTCCCTGACAACCTTTCGCCTGCGTTGCTCTCTTCGCCATTGTGATCTAGACATGGGGTTTTTACCCTTGTAATTCTGAGAAATGTATGCTGATTTGTTGGTGGTGTGGTTCTCTTTTCTATACTCAAATGAAGAACCTCTTTCCACATCAAATTTCTCCCACTTTTTCTTCTGTCCTCTCCCTTCGATAGGCTTGATCCAACTACCTGTTGACACACTCGCAACTGGTTTGAATGTACCTGACCTAACTCCTGGTACTTGGTTTTTTAACCCTGTCGAAAGTCGTATATGGTCAAAACCTTTGGGACCTTTTTTTACCTTCTGCCCCCAGTTTCCACCAGCTTTTTTGACACATTCTAACTTGTGGGCAGCTTTCTCATAAAAAATGGTGCTGCATCTAGGACATAACATTACTCCAGAACCTTTCTTCTGGCAACGGTACAGAAAATCCATGAGTGTCTCCTCCTGTTTAGGATAAGCCATCTTGTTACGCTCTTTTTGTTCACCTGTCTTACTCACTTGTTCAGCTTTTTGATCTGTAATTTCGACCATATTGACATCTATTCTATCCTTTAAGTGCATCTTGGAGAAATGAGCTTCAAGACTTCCAGTGGTCTTCGCCAAACAACCACTACTTGCTACTGCTTTTGCAGCTTTGTGGGAAGCTTCTCGCCAAGCATCTTTTTCAGCTTCGACCATTTCCTCAGCATTAACTCTTTCAACATCAGGAGATGTCTTGAAGAATTTTTCAGCAGCTATACATATCCAGTTTTCCACCAAACAACCATCCATGTCTATCATCTCTCCTACCAGCAGCAAGTCGTCTTCCAATTCCTTAACAATTTGGACTTTGGGGGCATTTCTGCCCATAGCCTCATTGGTGCTGACGCTATCTGAGCTAGAATCTGATTCTTCAGCCAATTCGACCATGTTAATGCCTTCATTGGCATTTATCTTCAATCCACTCACTGCCATATCCAAAACCTTGGCAGCATTATCCATTTTAACAAACTTATCAGCAGTTTCCTTGGTCACCAACATTAGACTGGTACCATCAACATTCAGGCCATTTGCAGCCTTACTAAAACCTTCAATTATCACAGAATTGGTGGCGAAGTCTTCAGTAACCTCCACCATGTTGACTGACTTATCAAATCCCTATGTGGCTTCGACCATCTGAACCTCAATGAGGCTTTGTATAGTTAGCCTTTGCAACTTCCAATGGGTCAGAGTCAATCTTCATCTGGGTTTTGCCATTGTCACCAAACTTCAGCCTTCCTTCTTGGATAGCATTTTGCACCAAATCCCTGAAAAGAAAACATTGAGAAGGTTTATGACCCAAAAAATTATGGTACTTACAAAAACCTTTTTTCTTTCTTTGTTCTAAAGGTGGCATCTTAGCACCAGTAGGTACTATCATTTGCCCATCTTTAACTAACAAATCAAAAATTTCATCACACTTAGTAACGTCGAAAGTGTATGTTTTCTTAGGAAATTTGTCGTTAGATTCGACAGGATTTTTTCCTTCTGAGGGAGCTAATAATTTGCAGGCATAAGGTGGACCTTGCTTTAACTCAGCAACGTCAACCTCATTTCCGTCGAAATAAGATGTTTCACCATACAGATTCTCCACATCTTCATTGCATTCGACAAAGGCTACTTTTTTACCCCTGCTAAATTTAGCCTTTTCTTCTTTTAAACTTTCTAGCTGTCGAACCCTATCAGCCAACTGGGCCATATCTCTAAGATATTGGGTATCTAATTTCTTCCTAATGGAATAATCAAGACCCCCAGCAACCATTTCGACCAACTCATGTTCTGGCACTTGTGTAAAGCACCTAGCTTTAAGAAGTCGAAACCTATTCAAGTAATCTTCAATTGGGTCAGTAACTTTGCGTTTGATGCTAGCCAATTCTTTCAAACTAATCTTAGTTTGCCCCATGTAGAACTGTTTGTGGAACAAACGTTCTAGTTGGGTCCAATTGTATATGGAATTTGGAGGCAAAGTAGTAAACCATGTGAAGGCATTCTTGGTCAGGGAACTTGGGAAGTATTTGATTCTGAGGCTTTCATCAGCTGCAATTTCGCCTGCTTCAATCAAATATCTAGCCACATGTTCGACAATAGATTCAGTAGTATCTCCTAAAAACTTGCTGAACTTTGGAACCTTCGTCCTAGGGGGTAGTTCTGCTTGGAGAATATAATCCACTATAGGCGAAGTATAATATGGCCTTGTGAAGCCAAGATTCACACCATTTCTGGTCATTATCCTTTCAACCATGGCTGCAAGATTATTTTCTTCTGCTTGATTTTGGTGTCGAACCCGTCTAAGTATTTGATCTGCATTTTGGTTCCTATTCACCATCACTATTGGCTCTTCCTCCATCTGGTATGGCATCTGGTTTCTTGGTGGTTTGACTCTGAAAGGATCAATCATCTCTTGATCTTCCAAGTTCGCCTCAGGGATCTGGCGTGGATGACGTCTTGGGATATCTTCGACAACAGTTTCTCTTCGACCCACCGCTGATACTCCCATGAAATCAGCCATGCATGCCACTTGTGCAGCCAATTGTTGGTTAGTTTGAGTCGTATTTTGAATCAAGGGTTGAAAAACTTCTCCCATTGTCTGAGACAACGTATGCACCATTTGCATGTTACTTTCATCCATTTGCTGTCTCAAACAATTTATGGATGTATTTGTAAAGCTAGGCGTTTGAACAGAGTAACCAACACCTATATTCTGGTTGTTTCGCCCTCCTGTTCCTGACCCTTGTACTGGCGAAGACACAACAGTTTCTGAAAATACAGGTGGAGCATTCTGCAGATTTTGCATCATTGATGTAGGCATACCATAGGGTTGACTCCTTGACCCTAGATGTGGAAAACCTGGAGGAGGAACGTGCCTGTATATTGAATTTCCTCCTGGGGGTGTTGGTGGATTAGGACTTTGTGGTCCTATGTACTCCAACACAGGTTGAGTATATGATTTTGTATATGTTGATCCTGGTTCAGACACTACTAATAGAAGCGACGCCTGTCCTCCTGTCGAAGACACCGGTGATGGTGTGCTTTGAGACCCCATACTGCTACTTGACTGAGTGTTTGAAAGACTCCCTTGAGGCTCAACTTGCTGGTTGGCATTAGTTGCCATTTTCTTAGTGTATCTTCTCTGTGGTATTCCTTCGTTTGTTGTGGCTAACTTCCCACTTCTCAATAACATACACCGAGAGTACTTCTTCACTACGAAAGATAAGGTTAACAAAAAGTGTAAAACTTAGCACTGGGTCCCACTGGGCGTGTCAATTTGTTTACTGTGAATTTTGGTAAACAACCTCTGGTCTATCAATCTTAAACGAAGATTGATTAACTTGCAGGACCGACCACACAAATCCTAGGACATGTGCTAAATTTGAGAGACAAGTGTAAATGACAAATGAAAGTTAAAGAGAATATAAACTGAACTCCACGTTCGACAATGCTGACATAAAATCTAACTGAACTCCACGTTCGACTACTTGCAATAAAGTAAAGTAAAGGCTTGAAATTTAAAGGGCTGTAAGTAAAGAGTGCAGAAATTAAAGTGTCGAAAGGAAATGACAAGAAGTAAAAGGCTTTGAAAGCAAACTGCGACGAACTCCACGTTCTTGAAAAGTAAAGGCTGGAATGATAAAAGTGATGTCGAAGGTAAAGTGCAGGAAAATAAAGGACTTTGGAAATAAATGCAATGGATTAAAGGTGAACTCCACGTTCTTGAAAATAAAAGACTTTAAAACGTAAGTGCTTGAAGATTAAATGCTTGAATGTAACAGTGCAGTCGAAGGTAAATGCAAAAAATTTAAATGATTCTGAAAGTAACTTTGGCATGGAAGATAAAGTTCAAGAAATTGTAAAGGCATGGAAAGTAAATGGCTGAATCTTAAACATGATGAAGATAAATTGTATGAATGAAAAAATGGTGTTACATTACGTACATTCTCACGAACTCGTTTCTCTACACGCGGGTAATTTGAGTTTCTTTGAGTAACTTGTACAGAAATATGAACACCCCTATTACATAGAACTAACTCCTATTTATAGTGCTAAAAAATAACTACTAAGTGGTGGTTATGGCTTCAACGTGTCCTTTTGGCGCCTTCTCTTTGGCTTCAACTGTTCCCACGTTCAGCAACTGATCTTTTTGAAATTCAAACATTTGAGACTTCCCCCCCCCAACCTTAATGTGATAACTGCAACGGGTGTTTCAACAATTCCACGGTCGAAGTATTTCCCAACACTTAGCCATTTTTTGAGGTTTCTAAAACCTCTATTCGACTTAGGCCTCATCAAAACTGGGTCGAAGCCTTCTTTACGCTGAAGGTAGTTTTTCAACTTAACATGGCTTTGATTTTCCTAGCGTCGAAAATGAGGGTTAACACCTACCGCATAAGCGGTCATCGCAAGTTGAATCAAGAAACAACAAGATAATAAAATTAAATAAAATCACAAATTGCAAATCGAAACGCAAATAGGTAAGCGCATAAAAAGCGGATTGCCGCTAGGCTAAACCATCAGACGCATGTAAAAAATCGAAATGCAACGATAATCAATTTAAAATAGTAAAATAAAAATCGCACATAAATCGATAAGATTACTCAATAGCTTGCTACACTTAATGTGATCATCGCAATAGGGATCAAAGTCGTGTGGATCTAAGTACAACAAAAAGAAACGCAAAGAAAGAAGAAATTTTAAAACGTTTTAAAACAATAATGTTACTAACGCAAAAATGTGATCATCGTAACCGGGTCGAACTAAATATAAATATCACGCATCACACACATAAATATGCGAACAACGTATCGACATAATTCGATCCGAATAATCTAAAAAAAATTAACAATATATATATATATATATATATATATATATATATATATATATATATATATATATATATATATATATATATATATTAAAACAAAACCTAAATCACTTTGTATCATGAAACAAAACGTGCAGCTCCTGTATGCAACATAAGACAAGCTGATATACTAAATATGAAGTTACATAAATGTAAAAACAAACATACCTTATTTATTTATTCCAGAAATTTAGACAAAAATGTAAAAGTAAACAGACCTCAAATAAGTAAAAGTCAGGCACCTAAATGCTAAAAAAATTAATGGAGTACACCAAAATGATCAGCATGAAATAAACGATTCGGAAAAATATAGCATTCGGTCAGATTTTAAAATAAATTTAGACCCGTTAAAATGCTCAAACTGATCAAAATGCGAAGAAAAATGATCGAAAAATTAAAATGAACACGCTAGGTTAAACTACGCGAAACATAGATTAATATAATTGACGTCTACAAGCTCGATTTTGAAATTTTTCGTCTACTGATTTTACGCACAGTTGAGATTCTATTTGACCGGTCTGTCTGTGAATCCGAGAAATTATTCCGGGTGACATTTTAGGCAATATGCGAGATAAAATGCATGTTATGCTATGCAAAGTAAAAATAAAATCAGATGTATGAAAATTTTAAAATACCCGGACCCCTATTTAATTAACTTGAACCAGAAGGTATGAATGATAACGGTCTTCATACATTTGTGGTGGAAGATAATTAAATACGAAAAGACCCAGAATTTTGTTTAAGAAGGAAATTGTGATGAGTTTTTTAAAAGAAACCCGATCAATGCCGACCCTCGAGTGGACACTGAAAAACTTACAATGACAGAAGTTAACGACACCAAAAGGATGACGGTAAACTCAAAAACTACAAATACCGCTGACCAAAAGAATACCAGTAAAATCAAAAAAGTTGGCTATAATCAAAAGGATGCTAGTAAGCTCAGAACGACTTCAATAATTGACAACATCAAAAGGATGATGGTTAAATCAAACTTTAACGAATGTCATCACCAAAAGGGTGATGATTAGGCATTAAGACTAAGGTCAACATCACCGAAAGGATGATAATAGGACCCACGACTCACAAATTTGCTATTACCTAAAGGATAATAGTCATTACCAAAAAGATGATGCGTAAATCAGAACTCGAAGATCACTATCACCAAAAGGATGATATGATAACAACCATCAATTCAAAAAGCTTGTTATCACTAAAAGGATGATAGTTAACTCAACGTCTTCAATAATTGCCATCGCCAAAAGGATGCTGGTTAAATCAGACTGACAAAGACCGCCATCACCAAAAGGATGATGGTTAGATCACGATGACACTTTCCTAGCACCAATAGGGTGACAGTAGGGCCACAATTTGTAAAGATCGTCATTGACAAAAGGACAATGGTAGGATCATAACTACAAAGAGCACCGACACCGAAAGAATGATGGTTCTATCACCAAAAGGATGATAGTGAACACACATAACTTGCTATTACCCAAAGGATAATATTAAGTACACAATCTTCAAAGATTACTGACACAAAAAGGGTGAAGGTAACAACACCGTTTGATATCACCAAAAGGATGTTAGTACAACTATAATGATCACCAACATCAAAAGGATGGAGGTAATAACACAATTCGCTATCACCAAAAGAATGATAGTAAATTCCCAAATTTAAAGATAACTGTCATACCCCAAATTTTGACCAGACATTTTTATTTTTTCTCATTTCATCTGTCTATATTTTCATACTGTGTCGTCTGCATATAATATCATATATTTTCTTCATGAATATTTTTTGAATTATCAGCCGGATTTAACATGTTAAATTTTCAGGTATTTTTGGTCAAACTGAAAAGTCAATAGTGCAAAAAGTCGATATCTGGACAATTTTTAAAATCGAACTTTCAGACATCATTTTTTATTTATTTTTCGCGTACTTTAACCCAGTATGTTTATTTAAATTTTTCGACTTTCTGGTCATCATATTTCTGACCCGTCAGAGCCTTTTTAACGGGTAAAATCAATTTCAAAATTGGACAAAATGGTGTATTTTTTCAATACATATTTTTTCTCGCTGATCGTTTTGGTGTGTTCATTTTATTTTTTCGGGCACTTCGATACAGACAGTTTTTATCATTTTTTTTACCGGTTTCGGTTCCAATTTTAATTAATTTTTATTAATTAATCAAGATTTTAATAACTTAATTTTCATTAAATTTTTTATTATATTAAATTTATTTATTATATTAAGTATATTATTATAATATATAATATAATTTTTGTTTTATTATTTTTACACTACTAGTCTCTCTTTTACACTACTAGTCTCCAAAGGTTACAAAATTTCTTCCCCACCCTCACAATTTCATACACCTCTTTCTTTTTCACTCTATGTAACATTTTTTTCTTTTCATATTTTGCTACTACCATCACATAACCACTTTTCATTTTTCAAACATTTACATATTATAACATTTTTTCCACAAAATTATCCAACTCATTAATTCTCATTCAAACTCAAGTCAAGAATGTTAACCACAATTCTTCTTCATATGTCATGACATACATCATTTACTTGATTCCCAAATCTTTTTTCGACTATAAATATGTTACAAAGTTTTCACATTAGACACACAAAAACAATTTTTTTAACTTTGTTTTCTCTAAATTTTCTTTCTCCTTCACATATACACATGACTTGCACTTATGTTTTTTTTTCCCGTAACTTTTCACATTTTTACTAAACACACTTATTTTTCATATTTTTTTCATATCACCTACACATTTCTCACTTCAATTTTTATCACCTTCAAATCATGTTCATAACACCATAATCACCTTCTACTTTTTTTTTCAACACAATTAACAACACTTCAATCGCTCCGCCGATGTCGCCGACACGCAAATTCTGTAAAAACATAACAAATTACAATAATAACAACAGCATCAAGTTTCATGTACTGTGCAATCCCCACACTCTTCTTCTATCAAACTTATGTCCACATTTCATTGCTTGTAAATGGAACTTTGATGTTTCTCACTTGTATGTTTGTAAATGGTCCTTATGCTCTTATAACAACAGCAGTTTCGACTGACCTGAGAACACACAAATCTTGCAAATTCAACAAGGAACAATTCAAACCTTGCAAATTCAACAAGTAACAATTCAAACCAACTGCAAATTCAACAACTTGCCCACGCGGTAAAACCGATCAGAAACGAGAAGAACCGCGAACGGAAGCAATTCGCAGACAGAAGCAGTTCGCAGACAGAGAAAAGAAAACAGACTGACCGGAAAATGCCATTGACGGAGGTACACCCACGGCCAATCACACGCACAACAGGGGGGAAAACGAAAGCTTCAAAATCGAAGAAGGAGAACCGAAGCATCGCAGCCACCGCACCCTTCGCCGGAAACGAGCCGGAATGGAGGGAAATCTGCAGAATCGCAACGGACGGAGGAGAAACGCGTTGAATCGCAAACGGAGGGAGTTTGTACGACTGTGTGGAATGCGTTTGAGCAGTGTTTTAAAAACCGGACCGGACCGACCGGTCGGACCGGTTGGACCGGGAACCGGCCGGGTTCACTTGCTCGATCGACCATGTCTTCGAACCGGGAAAACCGGCGGTTTTCGCAAACCGGTGGTTCAACTGCTTATTTAAAAAAAAAAATTATTTTTTTTTATTTTTTTTTAATTTTTGTTAAAATTTTTTTTACCTCCAAGAATAATAGTATAGAAATTTTTTTTAATATTGATTGAAAAACCATCATAAAAATATTTGTATAAAAATTTAAGAACACAGATTAAAAAACTAAATATAATATAATTTTAGACTTAACTGATTTCCATTATATATATATATATATATATATATATATATATATATATATATATATATATATATAGACTTGAAAAATTTATTATTTAGAATAATGTTAATATTTGTATTGTTTTAATTATTAACATTAAAACTGATTTTTTTATTAACATTAAAACTATGAATTTAAATTAAAATCTGTTTAATGTAGACTCTGTTTAAAATTTACAATTAGACTCTGTTTAAAATTTGAATTTAAATTATGAACCTGTGAATTTATGATATGATATTTTCAAAAAATTTAAGTGCTAGTTATATTTTTTAGAGACTGAATCATCCGGTTCGACCGGTTTTATCGGTTTTATATATATTATAATGACAGGTTTATTCAACCGAGTTATCCGGTTTAATCCGGTTTGATCATGCGGTTCGACCAATGACCCAGTGGTTCGACCGATAAACCAGTGACCCAGTACCCTCACCGGTTTGATAACCGGTCCGATTTTTAAAACACTGCGTTTGAGCCAAGGAGAGAGAAAGCAAATTTGATTTTTAGAAAAAAGAAGGATCAGGTTCTTTTATTTTCATTTACAATTTCTTGTTTTTATTTATTTTTATTGTTTCTGATTTATTATTATGAGTTATAAAAAATGAATTTTTTCCCCTGATGGGCTTAATTTTATAAGTTTGCACTTCAGCCCATGTTTACCCCATAATCACTAAACACCCCTTGTTTATTTCTTAAATATAGGTTGTTAGATTAAAATTAAATGATAATTATTTTAATTAATTTTGTTTAATAAAATATTCTAATTATGTTTTAAGTAGTAATTTTCTTTTAATTGAATTTATTAATTTCATGATCATATATTATATATTTAAGTTATTTTTTTTAATTTAGTTTGTTAAATAAATAATTAATGTCATGAAAATATAAATATAAAATGTTATCTTCTCTGTGATTTTATTTTAGCATTTTTATCTATTCTAATTTGTTATTTTTGCACCTATTGAAATTTAGCCCCTGAAATACCATGTTCATGGTTATTTAATTTAAAAACTTGATATTTTCTTCTTAAATGTTTTATCACTTTGATACTTGATCTGATACATAATGTTTTTACCATGAACTTACTAATCTGATCATATTTACACGATATTTTGCCGTGTGCTTTCTATTTATTTTCACTGTGATGGCTTGCCACGTATGTCTGTTATTTACTCGCGATGCTTTGCCGCGTATCTTTGTCTACTGATTACACGATGCTTTTCCGTGTATATTTTCAATTGCCATGATGTTTTTCCATGATGACATGATGCTTTTCCGTGTATATTTTCAATTGCCATGATGTTTTTCCATGATGACGTGATGTTTTACCGTGACTGCATGCTTTTATCACACGATGTTCTTCCGTATATATTTTCAAATCACGATGATTTGCCGTGTATTTATTTATTTCGTGATGTTTTGCCACGTATGCATGCTCCCTTAGGATCTCTTAGTTAAAATTTAATTTTCGATTAGGTTTGAAATAAGACAGACAGTAGAATATTCAACCAAGCATGATAACTTTAGGTTAAATTTCCCCTCTCGCCGCCGTGCGATTTAAACTTTATTTTCTGTAGTTCGTGCCCCATAAGGACGAACTACGACCGCTCTGATTTCTTAAGAACCCGTTGAGAATACGTAGGCATAAGACTGTAAAGTCTTAGCGAGCAACCTTTTCTTTTTTTCCATCGTCTCTTTACATCCGACGTTTTCCCGGATATTCGTATTTTCAACCTCTTATTTTTTATCTCTTTCAATCCGACGTTTTCCCGGATATCTGCAACCTTTCCATTTTTTGCGTTTCTCTTGCAATCCGGTGTTTTTCCGGATATTCATATATTCATATCAAAACAACCTTCCTTGTAATTCATATTTGTTATCAAAACTTTCTTCAATTTCTTGAATAACTAACCATACAACTGTTACAATGGAAGCTTGCTCACCTATAAGTTTTTATCAGCTTTCTTTTACTTGCTTTCATATATATATATATATATATATATATATATATATATATAACTGTATTGCTGGAAGCTTGCTCACCTGTAAGTCCTTATTTCATATCTTTTAAATACTTGTCATATATCAACTGTATATATATACTTGTATATTTGCTTAGAGTTTTCCCCGACAATTAAGTCTAGAATTAGATAAAGCCAGTGGTCACTCTTTTAACACAGTCAAAACTAGTTCCCCATAGGAATTTCCAGATACAGTTTTGCCTCCTCTTGGGCTTAAACAATATGGAACAAAGAGAAAGGCATTATTCCCGGTGAAACTTTTCTCAGACTGTCACTATTAGAAATTTGTCAAGAAATTTATTTCCCCGGAGAGGATTAATTCCCGGTGAAACCTCTCTTGAATTTCTTCAAACCCTAGAACTGTTCACTAAAGAAAGGATTAATTCCCGGTGAAACCTTCCTAGAAATTTTCTTAAGTTTGGACCCACAGGCTTCTTAAAAGCATCCCAGCGTCCTCTTGGTCTTTGTACAAGGACCCTCCGACTTCTTAGAAGTTCTCATGCCTCCTCTTGGGCTTAGTACAAGGACCCAAAGACCTCCTAAAGGGATAAGACATAACTTAGTCATCTCTTGTAGAGCAGTCCTTTCCTGAGTTAAAACCTCTCACCAGTTTAGGGTTGATTCTCATCCCTTAAAAGCATCAGCCTCCTCTTGGGCATCATACAAAGACCATCCTTCAGTCAAAGATCAACCTTCTCATACCAGTAGACTTGGACAGTCTCATTTCCTCTTGGATTTGAAAGAACCCTTTTTATCTCCTTAAAGAACAGGAAAAATCCCTGATCATTTCATCAATTTCCAACAGAGTTAAAACCTCCAAAGGTTTCAAAACTCAATCTTTTAACTCTCGCTTTAAAATTTCTCCAGCTAGAGATGACAAATTCCCTCTCAGTCAAAACCTTTTAGCTTCAATCTTGGGCATTAAACAAGACACAAATACTCAACCATTTAGCTTCAATCTTGGGCTTTGAACAAGACACCAGACATCTTTTCCTCCCATAAAATAGGAGGAACTATGATTGCTCTGATTTCTCTGTTTTCGTTAACGGGAATACATAGGCATAAGATTGCGAAATCTTAGCGAGCACACTAAACAAAAAACCTTAGGTCCAGTACCTTACCAAAAACATCGAAAAACCCGAAAACAATAAAAATATATTTTCAACATCTCTCAGACATTCCCACAAAGGAGAAACTTTCTCATGACAAATAAACACCATCAAGTAGAAAACAGTAGAACAGTAGAAATATGCTATCAACCCATGGTTAACCATGTATAGGATGGGTAATTGACAACTCCCCATTGTATAACCTGACCTCGAACTCCCCAATCTCTTAGCATTTGTTAAAGAAAACATCTGTGTGCAAGGTTAGTTTGAGATAGCCTCCATTTCCTTTCCAGCTTCTTGGGATAAATAAGAAATCAGAAAGTAGCATCCAATCCCATCCGCAGACGGATGTGGGCGGTCATGAAAATCGCGCTACAATCACCGACATCAAAAGAATGACGGTTCTACACAATTCGCTATCACCAAAAGGATGAAGGCAAGAGGATTAAAAAACCAAACTGGCTATCACCAAAAGGATGATGGTAGACACACGACTCAAATGATCACCATCACCAAAAGGATGAAGGTAAAACAACAAATTTTTCTATCACCAAAAAGATGATAGTAGACACATAATTTCCATGACCGCCATCACCAAAAGGATGAAATTAAGGTTGACAAAGCTTGGTATCACCAAAATGATGATAATAAACACATACTTTAATGATCACAATCACCAAAAGGATGAAAGTGAATTCAAAACCATAAATCTTGCTATCACCAAAAAGATGGTAGTAAGACTGGCTTGGAGAGGTCAACAAAAAGTTGAAGAAAGAGAATTCATCAAGGAAAAACATCCTTATCAACAAAAGGTTGAAAGGAATCAACTCAGTGGGGAACGCCCAATAAGTAAGGTAGGAATTATTCAGGGAGATACCACATGAATGGTCTGATGATAATGATTTCATCAACAAAAGGTTGAAGGAAATAATTCAACGGGGAACGCCCATTGCATAACGCCTGGTAAGAACTCTGCTTGGAGAAACACCAATGAAAGGTCGAAAGATAACCAGTGCATCAACACAAGGTTGAAGAGAACAACTCCATGGGAAAAGCCCATTGGCTTAGCTGAGGATCGGCCTGGAATCTCGTGATTAATCTTGGATCATGACTCATGCATGTATACATGTTTAATTTTGTGAAAAGTATTCCATATCGGATGGAAATACGGTGCAAATACTGATGCACTGAGATGCATATAGGGATGAAAATGTTGAGGATGTACATAAATTTTGGTTATGTATGCAATGATACTTATGATGTTTGATTCATGATGCATGTTTCGAATGCAGATGGGTGATTGGATTGGCTGGGGCTGACTCCTCGACACTCAGAATCTGATGATGTCGTGACCCACAGATGGATCCAGATGCCTTGGTGCCCTAAGTTTGATCACTTAGTGATAAGTTGTCTTCGTTCCTCAAAGAACCACAAATCTTTTGTATGAGGATCATGATGGCTTGAAAATGAGCGTAGCGACGTAATCAACGCCTGAAGATCACGCTTTTGCTCTGCCATGAATGGTTGCTAGTGTCTGGCAAGGTCTGCTTGTCTAACTTGAAAGTACAGGGAGAACCTACCCCTTGCAACTTGTTCTGCCCCAGTCTATTGGGTTCTTGAGAGAATTCTGCTGGGAACTCTGAGAGTTATTATGACATGATTTCCCCCAGTATCAGAATATGGTAGGAATTTGCCCCTGATTGAGCCTTTGAGATGATTTGCCCCTAATTTCCGATTCTTGAGATAGTCTAATCTTTGGAAGTTGAGCTTTGATGAGCTTCTAAGATGACTTTCCCCTGATTGAGCTCTTGAGGTAGGCTTCATTCGTGTCAGCACTAACGAAAGTTCAAGTTCCTCTTTAATTGCCCCTTGTTAGAATATCCTTGGTGTCAAGCACTGATTTGCAGTTAAAAATTGTTCATTCACAAATGGTAATTTTAATGTGGCGCTCATGCAATTTTTTTAAAAATTATTTATTGGAATGATGTGTAAGTGTGTGGAAGATGGACCATTAGTCCAAATATAGTGTTGATTTAGCTAGTGGGTGAAAGATATAAGAAGATAACATCAATACAGAAGATTAACAAATCTATGGGAGTCAGTTTATGCAATCTTGCTGTAGTATGCTCTCAGAATACATCTTTGCCTCAATTAGGTCTTTCGAGGGTTGTAACGTGGCCTGGTTCATGGTTATTAAAAACAAAGGATATAAGGCTCAAAATTTGATTTGTACCCACCCTTTCTTCGTGATGATCTCCAGTCCCATGTTCAGTTAATTAAACACACATTCGTCTTCCAAAAGGGATTTGATGGTGTAAGAGTGATGGCGATGATTCAAGATTCTCTTGAAATGGCAGTCACCTTATTTTGTTTTTTGGGATGTCAGTAACCATTTTGATTTTGGATATGGTGGTCACTGATTCTTATTCTGTTTTTTTTTTTGCTGAGGATTTGAGGACCTCTTTTGATTTTTTTTGGATCCCTAAGTTTTGTATGGACTGCTTCTTGAAGCTTAGTCCACCTGGATTACCCTGATTTTTTCCTAAGTATTCTCTTTGGGTGTTTGACTTAGCGGGCTTTTTTTTTTATTTTCAATTTTATTTTGTTGAAGGATTGTGACTACCAAGTCATTGGTCATTCAAGAACAAATATCAGGTGGTTGATCCCTAAATAAGATGTATTCATCTTGTAATTCAAATGTGCGGTTGGATTAACTGAACACTACCCTGCCCCAGGTTAAGCGTAAGGTTTTATAGATTCGAAAGAAACTCTTACTTATAGGCTCGAAGTGGTTAACTAGGGACTATATCCTTATCTCTCCAGTGTTTGGGGATTTGAAACAATGTCTGTATATCATCAACAATATCTAATCCGAAAGAGTACCACAACAGTTATGGGTATTTCGTTTTCATCATCCTCCCTCCAATTTTGCTATAACAGCAGTTTGATGAAGAAAGTGAAGTGGAGAAGTATATATTTTTTTGTTTTACGATATAAGTGAAGAAAAAAAAGAGTGAATACGACATGATTGATTTAGAAAATGCATGATCAATTCATTACTATTACCATTTAAAACAACAATGTTTAAAAGCAAATAACACTTAACAGAAAAGAAACTACAAATGTAAACTAATGATATGGACTAAAGATTTCCAGCTGTGAGGAATTTAAGCTTTTCTTTCTCGATTTACTGCTAGGCTAGCCTTCTTCATAGTTGCTCATAAAGACCAAACCCATCTCGGACGGTGTGACACTTTAGAACGACATGATTCTCAACTGGAATAACATTCTCAGCAACTGAAGATCATTAAATGTTATCCTCTCCTTGTGCCAAAGTTATCATGGCCTCCACAAGTTCGTCCAATCGGTTCTTCATCAAGTCAGCATATCCTCTTAACACATCATGGCTTCGCTCCAACAGATTCATGGTCCTTCAAAAGTTGCTTCAAATTCGATACGAGTGTCAGGAAATTATTGCGAGTTATGGACACATGATGGATGAGTTCTTTTGGTTTTTGGAAATTGATATGCAATGCATGCCAATGGATGTAAGTGCAATAGTATGTGAATGAATGTAATGATGCAGTTCAGGATCCCGGGATCAGCCAAGTCCTCGAGGTCATCAAAGCATCGGGTAAATAACCAAAATTTATGATCAAGGGATCGCATAAGTCTGAGGTATGGATGGAGGATAAGGCTGACCATTCTCTTCACAAGGATCTCACCAGGTAGGATCTAGAGTTTTAAAGGAACCCCAAAGTCATAGATCCATACGATTGTTCTTCAGACATGTAACACCCCACTTTCCCAAAATAAAACAAAGCACAACATCTAAAAGATAAATCAGAGTTTTTCACCAAAAGTGGAATGTCACATTTAAAGTCCAACAAATAAACTCCTTTATTAAATGAAACAGCGGAAATAGTTTTTATTCATTCAACTCACGGCCATCTGCCAACAACTTATAAAAATCCCACATCAAATCGTGGTTCACCAAAAATACATCAAAAGTATGATACGTAACAAATGAAAGAATAACAAATAACAAATGGTTTAAAATCCCCAAAATAATTCCCATGTTACGTATCAGAGCACTCCTATAGACTCGAATAAGCAACACGAACATCCAAGCGACCTAAGTACCTGGGTTATCTGTACTTCCGAAGAAGCACGGACACAACAACAACAAAGGGGTGAAAAATCACGTTCAAATATTATAGGTGAATAAATACATGATAAACAGGTAGTCATCATACACAAGAAGCATCAATCATAAAACACGACCTACTGCCCAATATCATCAACGACACCAAATAATAATATAATGCGACACGACACCATGCATGCGGTACCGACTCATTGGTTCATTTAATCGAACCCCGGATAGATCACATACACCTCTACTTGGCAATGATCTATCCCCCACCATTCTCCACGTAGGAGTATGGATGAATCGCATACACCCCTCCTGGGCAACGATCCACCCCACCAATCACCATGAATATGCAAGACTCAATATGCACAGCAAAATATGTATACAACATAAATACATGCACACGATTCTCCTGATCACACCATGCATATCAACAACACCATCACCATATAAGTTACTGTAATACCCCAAATTTTGACCACTAAAGTTTCCCATCATTGTGCAAATCATCATCATAATATGGTTGTACCTTTGTGCCTCATCAATCTCCTCAAGGAATTGTTGAGCATTCACTACAATCAGAATTAGGGTTTCAAGCCCTCTCAGAGCCTTTAGACAAAGGATCAATCAAGAAATGACTTGATCTTCAACTTGTCTAACCTCTCAAGCATCCACAATGGATAAAAAGGACTCCCACTTCAAGGATTAAGCACAAAGCTGCTCCCTTCTAGGTGGATCAAGTCTCCAGATCGCCAGTGTCACCAAATTAGGGTTTTGGTCGACCATGGCCTCCAGATGAAATTTTTCATCTGGCCACAAGCCATTGCTCCAAAACATAACCTAATATACTTCATGAAACCTCATGAACCCAATCATCAAGTCAATTTTGCCTCAGGGGATGCATACATAAAAAATCAGGAATTAGGGTTTCTTGACCTAATTCACCCCTAAGTTGACTTTTGGGACAAATCATGAACCAAGACCTCAAGAGAAGGTTTAAAGGTCTCTAATGAACCATATTAATCCATTTGGAACAATGGGTTAATCCAAGAAGCTTGAGCAACAAGTCTCAACTTCATCTGCACCACAATTAGGGTTTCGCGAGAAAAGTCAACTGTAACTTTGACTTTTGACCTGGACATGCTCCCAAACCCTAATACATGAATCAATATACCCTATAACACCCATGGAACATATCCATCAAGTTTGATTTAGGTCAAGGACATGATTTCCTGAAGAATTGCACAATTTGGAATTCATCTGATAAAAAGTCAACTGTGCACAAAAGTCAACTTTGACTTTTTGAGATTTTTCACCAAAATGGATTTTTAACCCTAAATTGATGTTAATGTATGATTTGAATCATCATTCATCAAGAAAAATCAAGAAAATTTGGATAACTTGTAAAAGGGGTAACCATAAAAACTTAGAAAATTTTCTAAGTTAAAAATAAAGTGGCTAGGGTACCAACTTTGGAGGACCATAACTCCTAAACCACAAGGCCAATTTTTTCCATCCAAATATGGATTTGTAGCTCTCATTACCCTCTACAAAAACTTCAACTGGACCTAACTCCAATTCATTGTGGATTTTGAGCTATGAGTGAGCCAAAATGGCTGAAAATGTGAAAGTACACCATTTTCCAACACTTAGAAAAATTCTGTCCAAGACAGATTTTGTTGAAACACCAAAACTTGTGAGATCTTTTCACATAGTTGCAAGCTGAATCAAGTCCAAAGTTAAACTTCAATATTGTTGCATATGTTGCTAAGAATTCAAAGAGCTTGACAGCATGAATTGATTCAACTTAAGCCAAGAGAAATCCATGCCCAAAGTCATGCTGCTGCAAGCTGTTTTGGAAAAATCAGTTTGCATGTTTGCTTATCTCACACGATTTTGAGCCAAAGACTGAGGATCAGCATGCCACCTGTGTTCAAACCAATCACATTGCATCTAATCCAACTGATAAATCTGAGTAAAAAAGCCAAGGAACCTTCCAACTTAAAATTCATCCACTTTGGCACATTTTGCCTTGAATTCAAAGTGCATTAATGTGGAATAGTGCATTGTCAAGATTCTCACTCTCCTCAGTCAAGTCCTCTGATTAAACAACATTAAAAACATCTGAAGAATGTGATTTCAGTCAAGGCATAACTGATCTATTTGGAGCAGCTGTTATGCCTAGTTCAAGAGGCATTTATGCCAAGCCAATCCAATTGGAGGTGGTCTGATCCAGCAGCCATTCACTATTCCTCCAAGACAAGAGTTGATCACCTATAAATAGAGGTCCCAATGGATCATTCAACTCACACCAAAGCCAGTTACAGCACTGCTTTCTCTCATTCTTTCTTAAACTTCAAGTTTTCTTGTTTTTGAGAAACCACTACCGGGTTTTGAGTTGCAGCCATAAGCAATCAATTCCAATTGCTCAAACACATCACATATGATGTATTTGAGGTGTCCAAATGCTTAAACACCATCTGTAACACCCCCAACTCAAAATCACTCTTCAACCAAGCCATTATGCTTCAATTTTGCAGGTGGAGGTCTCCAGCTTGATCCAGAGAATTTCAAAGTGTTCCAAAGCTTGCAACACACTCCATAACATCCATTGAAGCTGTAGGGATCATCAATTCACGACTAGAACACCATCTGGGCAAAGTTCCATTTCAGCTTGCATCAAGGCAAGCTTCAAACTCAAACTCCATGATCCATGCATATTTCCTCGCATGATATTTTTGCCATTTGATTGCCATCATGTGCTGATTGTTTTGCCTCAAGAAATTTGATCATAGCCCTCATAACCATGCCTGCACGATTGCTTTTACAAATTAGGGTTCATCTATGTTCATCATGATTATTTCACTCCACACTGAAAATGAATAAAATTGGGTATTGCCATCTTGTTCCTTGTGAGAAAACGCATGAGTTTGGTGTTTGAATCATGTTAAATGGTTGAGAGATGAGTGAGGTAGGGTGCTTCATGCACGAGCTGGAGGAAGAAGATGGCCATGGCGCCATTTTCAGAAAATCCAACAAGTTCTCTATATATTTTTCCCTTGCCATAATATATTTGAATTGGCATTGCGCCCCAGCGGTTCATCAGCTGGTTTTGTGTGTATTGGCAAGCGAGAGGTCTGGGGTTCGAATCCCCCTCGCCCCAGACTTCTTTTTATCACTTGTTTATTTTGTTATTTTTCATATTATTATTTTTAATGATTTGAAAAATTATTAACTCCTTCAATTTTTATCATTTTTGATTGGTTCTTTTTGCAATAATTCACAAAAATGTTGAAATATTTTATTTTCCAAGAAAATCCCAAAAATATTATTTATTCCATATAATTGATATTTTTGTAAAGAATTAATGTTTTAATTGTTTTTAACATGTGGAAATATTATTTCCACATTGATTTTACAACTTTTAATGCTTTCTAATTATTTTGTAGGTGAATACTTAATTTTTGAAGCATTAATCCAAGATCACAATTTGTTTCCCATGTGTTAAACAATTTTGATCATTTTAATTGAATTTTTATTCAATTAAATACATTTTGGAAATAAATTAGGGTTTTGGATTAATTCAACCCTCATAAATCATTTTCAAAACACTTTTTGGGCCTCTATTAGAGTGTAAGTCCCAATCCTTTTTTGACCAAACCTTTTTGGGCCTCACTTATTGTATAAGTCCCGATACCGTCAAAAAACAAACGGCGCGATCATCGCCTTTTCAAAAATCATCTGGGCCTCTCCTTGAGCTAAAAGACCCATTCAAAACTTTTGGGCCTCTAATAGAGTGTAAGACCCAACCCCCTTTTAACCAAAACATTTTGGGCCTCACTTATTGTATAAGTCCCTCTGCGTTAAAAGAAAACCTCGGCGCGGTCGCCATTTTAAACGAAAAGTCAATTGGGCCTACCCTCGTGTTATAAGCCCCACTCTTTTTTTCTTTAAAACTTTTTGGGCCTCTTGAGAGAGTGTAAGACCCATCGCTTTGTACAGAAAACCTTTTTGGGCTACAGTCACTTGTATAAGTCCCTCTGTACAAATTCAACAGCGCACTCACTGGTAAAACCCTGGGCCTCTCCTTGAGCTGTAAGCCCCAAATCTTTCTTTTTCAAAGCACTTTCTCCTTTGATTTTGAATATACTGTTGTTTTCAATCTTTCTTTGTTGAACAACTAACCAAACAGCATGGAAGTTCTACAACCGAGTAAGTGGTTATTGTAATACCCCAAAATTTGCTCTCCTTCTTTGTCATCATAGCATGGCATTATCATATCCACCTCATTAACATTACATTGCATTTAACATAGAAAAATGAAGCATGGCATCCTTCTTACCATCAGGGCATGTGATCAGGTGGAAGGTGGACAATCAAGGAATCATTCAAAGCACAAAAAAGTCAATCAAGTTGGCTCTAGGCAAGCCAAGAGGTCTCTCATGTCTCATACTATCTCAATTGATCTTCCAAAACCTCAAAGAAATGAGATTCAATGGGAGATTGAAGCACTACATCTTTTACTATGCAAGAGGTTCAAAAATTGAAGGAAAACCCTCAAAAGAGATAGCTCATTGATTCAAAATCATCCTCAAATGGCATATATCATCATCCTTTAAGAAGGTACACAACATACTCTGAGGAATTTGAAATTGAAGACTGCACATTTTTCTCCTAGGAGATGGGCACCAAAACTAGGGTTTCCCATTAAATCAGGGAATCTTTGATTTTTTGGACAAAGCTTGTTGTCATGGTATTCTACATGTTCTTAAGTGTATGTGTATGGAAAATTGCCCCTCAATGGGTTTTAGAAGTGGTTCAATTGGAAGAAAAATCAAGAATCAGAGAAATTGGGGCAAAGTCAAATAATCAGAGGAAAAAGTCAATTCTTGACTTTTTGAGGCCAAATTCATGAAATTCATGTTATATGTGTCCAATGTACAAAATTTGGTCAAGAAATTCCAAAGGAATCATGAAAAAATCAAGATGTAAAAAGTTGCCATTTTTGGATGAAGTAGGGTTACTAAAAATAGCAAGTTTTGGCCATTTTGCATCAGAGTTTGAACCAAGGCCATTTAAATTTGGAGCACCAAATGAAAATTCCACTCTGCCTCAATGAAAGGCCTTGCTTTAAGCTTCAAATCCATGTGTGGAACATCTCCATTGGATAAAAATTGAGTGAGATATGATTGATCAAAGTTTGAGCAAAGTAGGTTCAAAACTAGGTCATGACCAAGATTTTCAAGGCACGCGCGCAGTCATTTTCACAAACACATGGTGGGCCAAATGTATTGATCAATTACTCATGATTAGAGGCTTCAAATGGAAAATCTTTCAACATCAAAGTTGTTCCTCTATGTGAGATCTTCAAAGTTGGTGTTTATCAATTTTTCATCTGATCAAAGGTTAAGGAGTTATGATGGCTCAAAGAATGGTCATTGCAACTGAAATTTGACCAGGTCACAACCAGGTCATGCCACAAGTCTGCGCCCCATAACCAGCTCCCAAACTTGTGTATTTTAAGTCATTTTGCAACTTATTCCAACCTCATTTCACTTCAATTTTCACATCAGCATTGTGCTCCAATGTGCTCTCTTTCAAATGAACCCACGAGCTCACCAAATCATTCACCTTACATGGAGTAATTCATCCTCAAATCACCCTATCTCTATTGTTCTCACTGTCACATAAAACCAGAAAAAAAGCAAGTGGAATTTATTGCTGATTGAATTAGTTTGCGCATGCTTGATCACACTGACCAACCTTTGCTTCATTTAGCCAAACACCTTTGCATTCACCAGGTCACGTGTGTGGCTCATGCATAGAAGTGGAAAGAAGACAAACTTGTATAACAAGTTGCTTGCTGCAGCTTCATTCTCTTCATCCTCATCATAACACTCTAAGCATCACCCACACCATAAAAAACCCAAGATCAACTCGCCTCTAACTAACTGACTCAGTTAGTTAGAGTGAACTCACCCAACTCAGTCACCCAACTCACTTCCTAGCTCACTATAAAACGAAACTTCTCTTCACAAATTCATTTTCAACTTCACTTTTCATTTCCACTCTCAAGAACACTCTCACTCTCTCAATCTTCCCTAAGCTTTTTCTCTCTCTCTGTGCACGAATCATTCATCTTCATCCACCTCAACTCATCATCATCAATGGCATTGGATTGAAGGAGATTTCAGCACAGTCCTCAAGATTGCTGCAAGCATTGTTCAACATTGGATCTCCCTGCTTTCAAGACAACGAGTTATAGCATTTATTTTGCTTAGTTTGTGAAGCTTCAAGGTTGAAGGAGAAGCTAGGATCTCTGGTTTTCTGAAGAGCACTCCGAAGCCTCATCAATTTCAGGTTTATTTCACTCAATTTTAATGCATTGTATTCTTGTGATTTAAGCTTGTTTTATGATGTTTGGAGCTTATTAGGAGCTATGCGTGAGTTCTGTCTAGTTGATAGGCTCTTTAGGAGTTTAGATGTGATTTTAGGGCAATTTGTTTTGGATCGGTTTGTGTTATACGTGTATGTTATGTGAAAAATAGTGTTGGATTCATGATGTACATGAGCTCAGCTTTCGATTGGTGTACGTATTGTGAATTTCTGGAGGAATTGGAGTTTGCAGGTGGTGGCTGTTGGCCGGAGAAGGTGACCGGAGGTCCTCTCCGGCCGGTGACTGTTAGAGCTAGGGTTTTTGCCATGTTTTAATCCTGTCCGTTGTTTTTTTCTCATCGTGTGGCTAAGAGCATGACAACGCATTAAAACGCATGTGCGAGGCATGTGCCATTTTTCTGAATTCAATTAAGCATTTTGTGGTGTGGTGCATGGTATGTTGTGTGGTCGTTCATGTATGCGCGTTGGATGCAATTACTTTGACTTTTGTTTGACTATGACTTAATCTGATGGCTTGGATTGCTTTGACTATGTTGACTGAAGAACACGCTAGTTATGGTGTTTTGCGTGCTAATTGGACTTAACCAGATTGATAATTACACCCCCATGTATTGAAGCCCAATGATTTTGAACTGTCCAATTGCTATGTTCATACCCCCCTGCATTTTGCATTTATTTTTTATTTTTATTTCTTTCTACACGTTTGATTTCTAATTTTTAAAAATACCAAAACATATGGGAAAATTCTACAAAAATTCATGTGTATTCTTAAAACATTTAGGAAATTTTTCATGATTTTATTTTCTGATTTTATGACCTTTTTGCCCCTGTTCCATAATTTTCTTTGAATTTCCACTTAGATGCATTCTAAGCATGATACATGAATTTGTTTAATTTTGTTCTTGCTCATTACCAACTATTTTGACATGATTCTTTTTGCATTGATTCACTAATACATTGAAGCATGTTAGAGGATTTTTGTTTGATTTTTTAGGTCACTTTATGACATGTCTTGATGCCTATATTTGTACCACTTTGCATGATGTTTCAATTTGACCTAATTGCTTTGTTTGAAGTCATTTTGCTTTGAATTTTGATATGCTATTTTGATATGTGATTCATCCCTGATTAGTGAACTCCAATACCATGTTTTCATAATTTTCATGAGGACATTTGATTTTTGCTTGATGCATTTCATTTAAGGCATTATGACATGTTATATCATTGTAATCTTTAGTGCATGTTTGCATGAATTCTTTTGTGCATATTTGTATGAGCATTTGCATAGTTGTGTGAGTCATTCATATGATATTATAGGTCTTTGATACACATTATAGGTCATCTTTACATGTTCATTTCAATTTGAACTTTGTGCATCATTAACATGTTTTGTTTGCACTTTCTTTTTGGAACTTTCATTTCAATTCTTCTCATATTACTTCTTGAATGCCTTGAAGTTGATTCATAAATACTTTTGAGATGTTTATAAACCATTTTCCATTTAGTTTCAATTCTGGTTGTTGATTTACATGTTCCATTTATGCATGTCTTCTTCATTTCTTTCCATCTTTCATCTACCCTTTCTTCTTGTAACATGTTTAAATGCTAATGGATGATGTTTGTTGCCTATTCACTTGCACTTGTATGATGATATTCATTTGTTGTCCATATGATGTACATTCTGATTGTGGCTCTAGGATTTGGTTTCTCATTTAATTCTTTTGAGTTTTATGATGCATTACATGTTCTTTTACTTCTTATACTTCTTATACATGTTTACTAACCATGTAGGGGCTTTGGTAAGTTTCAATTGAGTGTGGATAAGGAATCCACATTCAACTTCTATCCTTTCTCTTTTACAATTCCATTTTGTGTTTTGCTAAGCACTTATGTGTTTTCTTTTAATAACTCATTACTTTCCCTTTTTGAATTACAATTCATCTTCTACTTTGGAAGTGAATTGTTTAATTCTTTCTTTCTTTAGACTTTAGGTTGAAACCTCACAAACCTTAGGATCACTCCCTTAACTAATCAATTAGGATTGAGTCTTAGTCCATATAGGTTTTACCTTTTCTCCTCTCTTGAGTCTCTTTTCTCATCTCAAAGAAAATTCAAAACATATAATAAAGGTAGGCATTTATTGCATTTAGGCCTTTCATATAAAGAAAAGATTATAAGGGGTCTTCTCTTGTAATCTTAGAATGTGTAGCATATGGCCCATCTTAGGTCAATGTGTTACATATTTGATCTTGTATGAGGGACTTAAATGCAATACTTGTTGAAGGTGCAAATAATAAAAAACACTTCTTCACTTCATAATCAACAAAACACTTAATAAACACAAGTATGCTAGTGTGTTTGAACCTTGACAATTGGAACTAAGTGTGAGGGTCTTCTTCACCCTTAGTGTGCTTTCTTACCCATTCCATCTTGGAATGTGAGAAGGTACACATTCCAATGACTAAGATCCAGATACACTGTCATATGCAAACAAATCCAAAACACTTCCTTCTAAAAGACAAAACCAAACAATAACGTCTTTCCTTCGGGAATTCTTTTCTCACCTCATTCACTCTTAGCGTACGAACGCGCTTCTACTCGTTCTTTTGCAAGACGGTAACGCACTCGGACCAGCGAGCCTGCAACACCTGAGCTAGAACGTAAGCCGTTCTCTAAAAAACACAAACAATTCATCCCTAGTGAGGGGAACTACGTCGCTCTGATTCTCATGCTCCCGATGAGATACGTAGGCAGTGGGGTAGGGCCCATGCGAGCACTTCTTTTATTTTCCCTACATTTGTTTCTCTTTCTCCTTTCCTTTTTCAGTTCTTTCTCAGTATTCCTTTCTTTACACCCTTTGATCGAGACAAGCAAGCGTGGATCCCATCGGGTACGATGGACGTGAGGGGGTGCTAATACCTTCCTCTCGCGTAACCGACTCCCTTACCCACTTCTCTTGGTCGCAAGACCATGCTTTTCCTTTCTCTCAGGTTTACGCGGTGTTTCCTTTCCCTCTCTTGGGATAAATACACATTGCTGGCGACTCTGTTCGGTGCCACTTTCGCGTTTGTACTTGGATGAAAATCCCGGGAGCGACAGCTGGCGACTCTGCTGGGGAAAATTTGAGGTTGACCTATTGCTGGTCCATCCCTAAGCGAGTCAATCCTAGCGCTTGTCTGTGTTTCTTGCATTGGGTGTTTACTGTTGTGCTATATTTACCATTTTATTGTATGGTTATTTACTGCTTTACTGTACATTACTGTATTTACTGCTTTTTAGCACTACATATCATATTATTACTGTTGTGTTGGACTGTGCTATTTTCTGTTTGGCGGGATGGGATTTCTGAGAGATAAGCCCATTACACAGGCTTGAGTATACACTTAGAATTAGAGTGGAGAGTAGTGGGACCTACGTGCCGTTTGGAGTGCGTTGGGTGTTCACGAAATTCACAGCTAGACGAGGCTATCTTGGGACACGTCGTGGCATGCGCATCTTGCGTATTCCAGGATGTAGATCTAGAGAGCTGTCGACTCTAGTGACCGATCATGAGGACCTTAGTGGAAATATCCCTTTTTAGTGGTGACAATGGCAGACCACATTCTGTGGCAAACCCATTCGCACCCGAGGGCCCACTTTGGAACTTGCATAGGATGACTTTTATTTTCTAAGGGGAGTCAGTGGACGACCTCTTTGATTGGCATAGCATTGTATCCTACGGGCTGAATGTGCTATTGCTTCTCAAACCTCCGAAGCTGACAAGCCTTATTTTCTAAGAACCACATGTGAGTATGGGCGGGATGTTTACAGGTTTGCAGGAAACCCAGCCTCCTACCTACCTTACTTGTGATTCTATGATGATTTCAGACATTGTATCCTATGACAGTGATTTAAGTGTTCATCTCAGATATTGCCAGATTCAGTACAGAGACACAGTGCACACAGTTCAATACAGACACCGACACTTGATTACCTGATCACATGCCCTTTTGCATTGCATTATCATATCATAACAGTTATGTTTGTCATTTTCAGGTGCATAATACATTTCTGATTCCAATCCATGGGTTCAACAGAGATCGTCGCCGAGAGAAAGAACAATGTGTCTTACAAGTTTCCAGATCCTGTCTTGGATTCATTGCTCAAAGTTATAGATATGGCTGGTCCGGGTATTCTTGATAGGTTTCAGAAGAGCTACGGGAATTTGGTTGGGATGGTCCGTACAATCACCAAGTATGAGCATGATGCTTTACACACTCTGCTGCAGTTCTACGAGCCTTCGTTGAGGTGCTTTCTTTTTTCAGATTACATTTTGATGCCAACACTGGAAGAATTCTCATTTATTTTGGGAATTCCGATCACGTCGGCAATACCATTCTTCTCTGGTAGTTCTCCCAGCGTAAAAGAAATTGCTGCTGCTTTACAAATGGATCAGACATTGATAAAGAGTGGTGTGAGCAGTAAAAATGGAGTTAGCGGATTTCATTTAGAATTTCTGGCTGGACAGGCCCAAGAGGCTGCAAGTGCTAAAAATTGGACGGTTTACAATTCCATTCTGGCTCTCTGCATATATGGCCTAGTTTTCTTTCCCAATCAGCAAGACTTTGTGGATATGCAAGCAACGAGAGTTTTTGTCCTTAAAAATCCAGTCCCTACTTTGTTAGGAGATTTTTATCATTCCGTGCATTACAAGAATGAGAAAAGGAGGGGAGGATCTGTTAGTTGTTGCACTCCACTGCTGAGTCATTGGTTTTTCAAACATTTGCCTCAGACAGGTGCCTTTGTGGAAACCAAAGATGTGGCGAAATGGTCTAAACGATTGATGAGTTTAACTGCTGATAACATTGTATGGTTTGATCACCGGTTGTTGAGAATAGAGCTTGTCACAAGATGCGGAAATTTTCCAAATGTGCCTTTGATTGGCAGAAAAGGAGGGATTAATTATAATCCAGTTTTGGCCATCCGACAGTTTGGGTATGCTTCCAGATATCCTCCTACAGAGCAAGATGTGGAAGAATCTTTATTCTTTACAGGAACTAAAGATGCGAAGGTGGTAGAAGTAGTGAATGCTTGGAAAGATAAGCACAAAATTGGAAAAGCAGTTTTTGGAAAAGGAGATTGTAGATCTTATCCTGAATATGACAGGTGGATGGAGACGAAAGTAAAGGAATTGCTTTTACCCTTTTCAAGGGGACCTCTTTTATGTTCAGTACAGCCAGAACAACCCACCATGGTGGCTATTGAAGAATGTGAGAAGTGGAAGAAAATGGTCAGAGAGCTGCAGATAGAAAATTCTGGAATGAGCAGATGTCTTCAGAAAGCTCTAGCTGACAACAAAGAGTTGGAAAAGAGAGCCTTGAAAGCGGAAAAAACCTTGGCTGACAAAGAGGAAGATTTTGATGACCGAGCTCGGTACTTTCGGAAACTTACTTTGGGAGCAGATGACACTAGTCAGGCTCACAAGATTACAAAACAGGCTTTAGCCCGAAGCAAGGATTCATTAGCTCAACTTCGTCAAGCTTGGGATGAAGTCAGAATTGAAAATGCCGAGTTAAAGGATCAGTCGAAGACTAAAGACGAGGAGCTTAAAAAGGCACATGAGCAGAGGAGAAAGTATCGGGAAAGTCTCGATAAAAGTCAAGAGCAGTTAGAAGAAGCTAGAAGCCAGTTGAAGAATACCAAGAAAGAGCTTGAAGAAGTCATGATAGAAAGGGAGATACTCAAGACGCAAGCCGGCATAAAGAGACACAAAGGAGTGTGTGATGACGAAGCTCTGATGCTGCATGTGGGTTCTTTAACTGAAGCTCTTGAGAAAAGGGATGTCTTGATCAAAGAGATGATTGAAAAGCCGAATCACCAGCGTACCCGTATACTTTTTGAGGAAATCAAGTATTCAAGTGATAAGCTGAAGGATGTGGAATTGTCAGATTGATGTTCTTTTCCCTGTATTTTGTTGTTAATGGCTACCATCAGGCTTGTTGATGGATCCATTTTTTTCCTTGTATTGCATTTGCGGTTGAACCTTTCTTAAATGTACTTGGATACTTTGTTGAATGAGTATGAGCAGTTTTATTCAGAATTATTCCTTATCAGATAGCTGCACACAAGCACATGACCATGACACGTCTCTTTATATCACAATTTCTGGTCTTCAGATTTCTGTGGTTGGATTGGAATCAGGGTATAAAGTACCTCGGAAATGACAAACATGGCATTGCATGGCATTGCATATCATTTTGCATTTTTTTGTTACTTGCTTTTCAGGTACTCGTTGCGGGGTCTCTAACCTTTATTTGGTTTCAGGCAGTATAGCGGAGAGTCATATTCACCGATATTCGACGCGAAGGAATCAAGTAAGAATCATGGATCAAGTGCAAAGTGATTTGGCGGAAATGAGGGCGCGTATGGACCAGTTCATGACCCTCATGACTGGCATGGCGCAAAATCAGGAGAGACTGAGGCTTCTGGTAGAGCGTCCCGACAATGGGCCCGAAGGTGATCATCATGACAATTCACAGGGACATGGCATTCCTCCTCCCGGTGGCAACCCTCCTCCTGGTGGTAACAATCGGGGTAATGGAAATGGTAGGCATGCTGGTGTTACTCTTGAGGATACTCTGGAAGACCAATTTACTCTGCTGGATGCTGATGTGGGTAATCAAGGTGATCGAAGGTATGATGAGTTAGCAGAGAAGATCAGGGCCATAGAATGCAAGAACTCTATGGGTATTGATGTTACCAGCTTGGGGCTGGTCTCAGGAGTCAGAATTCCCCCTAAATTCAAACCTCCCACTTTCGATAAGTATCACGGCAATGCGTGTCCCCAAACGCATCTTCAAGCTTACTTTGGGAAGATTTCAGCCCATACGGATGACGAGAAGCTATGGATGCACTATTTTCAGGACAGTCTGGCGGGGGCGTCCTTGACCTGGTACATGAAGTTGAATAGAGCTGCTGTGAAGAATTGGAAAGATCTGGCAGAAGCGTTCCTGAAGCAATACCAGTATAATATTGACATGGCGCCCAACCGCACTCAATTGCAGGGGTTGTCACAGAATGCCAAGGAGAGTTTCAAAGAATATGCACAGAGGTGGAGGGAAATGGCTGCCCAGGTCCAACCTCCCTTGTCAGACAGAGAAATGGCAGATATGTTCATGGGCACCTTGCAAGGGGCCTATCTGGATAGATTAGCTGCTTGTCCGTCAACTGGATTTGCTGATATTGTGATTGCGGGAGAAAGAATAGAAAGTCTGTTAAAGCTTGGAAAGATCCAGGATGTGAGTGGGGCTGGCTCTTCGGGGACGAAGAAACCGTTTGCTAGTAACCAGAAAAGAAGAGAAGGTGATACGAATGCTGTGTTTAGAGGACGAGGCAGAGGGCGTTCTCGAGCTTATTATCAGGTAGATGCTGTAACAATCCCCACACCGTCTGTTCAGAAACAACAACCCCAACAACAAGTTCAACAGCAACAACCTTTTTTCCAGCAAAGGTCTAGACAGAGGGATCGTAAGATGGATCCTCTCCCTATGACTTATGCCGCGCTATTGCCCAGGCTACTCGAGTTAAAGTTGGTAGAACTCCGTACTATGAAAGCTCCGGTTGCTGGAAACCTGCCACCTAACTTCGATGCTAATGCTCGTTGTGAGTTCCACTCAGGTGCTCAGGGGCACTCCATTGAAAAATGCTGGGCTTTCCATCATAAAGTACAAGATTTGATTGATGCTAAAGCCATCAATTTCTCTCCCGCTCCTAATATTACTCAGCATCCCATGCCTGATCATAGCGCAGCAAATGTGTACGCTATTGAAGATGGGAGGAGATTGAATCTGGTGACAGATATCCATCAAGTGAAAACTTCTTTGTTGGTGGTAAAAGATCGTTTATTGAAGGGACAGGTGTTCCCGGGCTGTAATCAAGATTGCTCTGAGTGCATGAATCAGGAGAACGGCTGTGATAAGTTGAAGATGGGTTTACAGAATCTGATCGATGAAGGATGTCTACAGTTCGACAGAGTCGTGAAAGACACTGATGAGATATCAACCGTGACCATCTATTACACTCCCGCTGAGATTCAAATGCCGGTCAATGCAGTTCCCGTGGCGAGTGTTGCGCCAGAAAGGCCCAGTCCTGTCACTATCACGGTGCCAGGACCAATTCCGTTCACGTCTACGAAGGCTATCCCATGGCACTATGGGGCAGATGTATATTACGAAGGTAAAAAACAGGAAGTTGAGTCGTCAGTCAGCCCAAATATTGATAATGTAGGGGGTGTAGGGGGCTTTACAAGGAGTGGAAGGTTGTTCGCTCCCCAAACCTTGAGAAGTGATAAAGAGGCAGAAGCTGCAGCAAAGGCTAAGGGTAAACAGGTGGTTGAAAGTGCGCCTACACCTGAAGCAGAGACAAAGATTACTTTTGATAAGGAAATGGAAGAATTTATGAAGATAATCAAGAAAAGCGATTATAAGATTGTGGACCAACTGAATCAGACCCCTTCAAAGATTTCAATCCTGTCACTATTGATGTGCTCTGATGCGCACCGGCAGGCGTTGTTGAAAGTGTTGAAGAGTGCGTACGTGCCGCAAGAAATTACTGTTAATCAGCTCGAGGGCGTAATCTCCAATGTTAATGTCAGCCATGGCTTGGGCTTTACAAGTAGAGATTTGACTGTTGAAGGAAGAAACCATAATAAGGCTTTGCATATCACGATGGAGTGTAAGGGCGCAGTGTTATCTCATGTACTGGTAGACACTGGTTCGTCACTCAATGTCTTGCCCAAGAAGGCATTAATGAAGCTGGAAGTTGACGGTTTGATCTTAAGGCCTAGTGAATTGGTGGTCAGAGCATTCGATGGAACTAGACGATCTGTGTTTGGTGAGGTGGAATTGCCCGTACAAATTGGACCACAGGTATTCAAATCCACATTCCATGTAATGGACATACAACCTGCATATAGCTGCCTATTGGGACGCCCTTGGATTCACGGAGCCGGGGCTGTTACTTCTACTCTACATCAAAAGCTGAAGTATGAGTTTGAAGGGCAGGTTGTGACAGTGTGTGGAGAAGAAGACATCTTTGTGAGTCACTTATCCACGTTCAAGTACATTGAAATGGATGGGGAAATTCATGAGATGCTGTGCCAATCATTTGAAGCAGTCAATATTGACGATGCACCTGAGTCTTCTTCTGTACCAGTTGGGGCTGGTACCTCCATTTCATCTTACAAACAAGCTGTCGAAGTCGTCAGGGCAGGCAACGCCCAAGGTTGGGGCAGGTTGATAGAGACCCCAATGAAGGAAGACAAATTTGGTATTGGTTATCATCCCTCTACAACTTCAGATGCAGGGAGCAGGGGACCCATTACTTTCAATAGTGGGGGAATCATCTACACGGACCAGTCTTGTGCAGCCACAGAGGATAGTGTTGACAGTGATTGTGACCTGGACAATTGGGTACGCCCTCATGTTCCGGGACAACAAGTGCAAAACTGGTTCGTTGAAGAAGTCATCCGGGTTACTCTTCAGACAGAGTAATTTTTCTTTGTTTTTTCTAACCATAATGCATGACAAAATCTTGCGCTCTGCCCAAGGCGTATAGATTCATTTGTAGGGCCACCATGGTTGCATTTGCAATGTTTAATCATTAATAAAGGACGTTTTGCAATCAAATTTTGTTCTCTGTCTTTCAGTTTTTATTTTTGCACAAAAAATATAAAATGGCAATGTTTCATTTTCTTTTGTTTTGCTTAAAAATAAATTCTAAAATAAGGCATGAACCCGTTCATGCAGACTTGATCCTCCGGATACCACTGATAACGATTTTGATATGGCCATGTATGACTTTGACAATCCGATTTATCAAGCCGAAGAAGGGGATGAGAAAGATTGTGAACTCCCTGAAGAACTGGCCAGATTGTTGAAACAGGAGGAAAGGGTCATCCAGCCTCATCAGGAGACTGTAGAAATCATCAATATTGGTACCAAGGACGCCAAGAAAGAGATCAGGATTGGTGCCAGCTTGCAAGCAGATGTGAAGCAAACTTTGATGGAAATGTTGCGCGAGTATGTTGACATCTTCGCCTGGTCGTATCAAGACATGCCGGGGTTGGATACAGATATTGTTGTGCACAGGCTGCCATTGAGAGAAGAATGTCCGCCAGTCAAGCAGAAACTTCGTCGGACTCACCCCGACATGGCTTTAAAGATTAAGGAGGAAGTCCAGAAGCAGTGGGATGCTGGTTTTCTTGCTGTGACAAAGTATCCTCCATGGGTAGCCAACATCGTGCCAGTACCGAAGAAAGATGGAAAAGTGAGAATGTGTGTGGATTATCGAGATCTTAATAAAGCTAGCCCGAAAGATGATTTTCCACTACCTCATATTGATGTGCTGGTCGATAATACAGCTCAATTTTCAGTGTTCTCATTTATGGACGGGTTCTCCGGGTACAACCAGATCAAGATGGCACCTGAAGACATGGAGAAGACCACGTTCATTACTCCGTGGGGTACATATTGTTATAAAGTAATGCCTTTTGGGTTGAAAAACGCAGGGGCAACGTACCAGCGGGCGATGGTGACATTGTTTCATGACTTGATTCATAAGGAGATCGAATGTTATGTAGATGATATGATTGCCAAGTCGAGAACAGAAGAGGAACATCTGGTTAACCTGAAAAAGCTGTTTGAAAGGTTGAGAAAGTTCCGTCTGAGATTAAATCCAAACAAGTGCACGTTTGGGGTGCGTTCTGGAAAGTTACTGGGTTTCATTGTGAGCGAAAGAGGAATCGAGGTTGATCCTGCCAAGGTGAAAGCAATACAAGAAATGCCTGAACCGAGAACAGAAAAAGAGGTTCGTGGTTTCTTGGGTAGATTGAACTACATTGCAAGGTTCATATCTCACCTAACAGCCACGTGTGAACCAATATTTAAATTGTTAAGGAAAGATCAAACGGTCAGGTGGAATGACGATTGCCAATTGGCATTCGATAAGATAAAAGAATACTTGCAGGAACCTCCGATTCTAATGCCTCCAGTTGAAGGGAGACCGCTGATAATGTATCTGACAGTGCTTGAAGGTTCCATGGGTTGTGTTCTCGGTCAACATGACGAGACAGGTAGGAAGGAGCATGCTATTTACTACCTGAGCAAAAAGTTCAATGATTGTGAGTCCCGATACTCAATGCTTGAAAAGACATGCTGTGCGCTTGCATGGGCCGCTAAGCGATTGAGGCAATATATGGTTAGGCACACGACCTTGTTGATTTCAAAAATGGATCCTATCAAGTATATTTTCGAGAAACCAGCATTGACAGGCAGAGTTGCACGGTGGCAAATGGTCTTGACAGAGTATGACATTCAGTACACTTCACAAAAGGCCATCAAAGGAAGTATCTTGTCCGACTATCTCGCGCAACAGCCGATTGATGATTACCAACCCATGAAGTTTGACTTCCCTGATGAGGACATCATGTTTCTCAAAGCTAAGGACTGCGAGGAACCACTTCCGGAGGAGGGGCCAGACCCTGAATCCAAATGGAGTCTGATGTTTGATGGGGCTGTCAATATGAATGGGTGCGGAGTTGGAGCAGTCCTTATCACGCCGGAAGGTGTTCATATGCCTTTCACTTCCCGAATAACTTTCGGGTGCACCAACAATGAAGCAGAGTACGAAGCTTGTATAATGGGGATCGAGGAGGCGATTAATCTACGGATTAAGACCCTTGATATATTTGGTGATTCAGCTTTGGTAATCAATCAAGTGAAAGGGAGTTGGTACACGCACCAAGCAAATCTAGTGCCGTATAGAGATTATGCGAGGAGATTGCTGACATTTTTCACAACAGTGAAACTGTACCACATTCCTCGAGATGAGAATAGGTTCGCTGATGCCTTGGCCACTTTGTCTTCCATGATCAAAGTGCAAGGATGGAACCATGTACCTAAGATTGAGGTATCCCGCCTTGACAGACCAGCATTTGTGTTTGCGGTCGATGCAACGTCTGATGACAAGCCATGGTTTCATGACATTAAGTGTTTCTTGAAAAGTCAAGAGTACCCGTCCGGGGCATCGTCCAAAGACAGGAAGACGTTGAGAAGGTTAGCTGGTAGTTTCTTCTTGAACAAAGATGGCGTGCTGTATAAAAGAAATTTTGACACGGTCCTGCTTAGATGTGTGGATAAACATGAAGCAGACTTGTTGATGATTGAAGTGCACGAAGGCTCTTTCGGTACCCATGCCGGAGGGCAGGCAATGGCTAAAAAGTTGTTAAGGTCGGGATATTATTGGTTGACTATGGAGTCAGATTGTTGCAAATATGCCCGCAAATGCCATAAATGCCAGATCTATGCAGACAAGGTGCATGTGCCTCCAAATTCGTTGAGCATCATGTCGTCGCCTTGGCCGTTTGCCATGTGGGGCATTGATATGATCGGAAAGATTGAGCCTACAGCTTCCAATGGTCATCGTTTCATCTTGGTGGCAATTGATTACTTCACCAAATGGGTTGAAGCCGCATCCTATGCCAATGTTACTAAGCAAGTGGTCGCTCGTTTCTTAAAACGGGATATCATTTGCCGATATGGAGTTCCCGAAAGAATCATTACTGATAATGGTTCTAATTTGAACAATAAGATGATGGCTGAGTTATGCCGGGACTTCAAAATCGAGCACCATAATTCTTCTCCGTACCGCCCAAAGATGAATGGCGCGGTCGAAGCGGCCAACAAAAATATCAAGAAGATTGTGCAGAAGATGGTTGTCACATACAAAGATTGGCATGAGATGTTACCATTTGCTTTGCATGGGTATCGAACGTCGGTACGCACGTCCATTGGGGCAACCCCATTCTCACTTGTATATGGTATGGAGGCAGTGCTACCGGTTGAAGTAGAGATTCCGTCCCTCAGAGTCATGATGGATGTTAAGCTAGATGAAGCTGAATGGGTACGAGCCAGATTTGATCAGTTGAGCCTTATTGAGGAAAAGCGATTGGCGGCTGTATGTCATGGGCAACTATATCAGCGCAGAATGAAACAGGCATTTGACCAAAAGGTGCGTCCTCGGGTTTATAAAGTCGGAGATGTGGTACTCAAAAGGATCCTTCCTCCTAATACAGATCACAGGGGCAAATGGACTCCTAATTATGAAGGTCCATTCGTGGTTAAAAAGGTTTTTTCGGGCGGAGCTTTATTGCTTACAACCATGGATGGCGAAGACTTTTCATCCCCTGTCAACTCGGACGTAGTCAAAAAATACTTCGCATGAATAGACCCGCTGGATAATAAAAATAAAAAAAATCCAGGCAAAAAAGGGCATCCCGGCGAACCAAAAACAGAATAAGGTTCGGGCAAAAATTAGGGATATAATTGAAAAAATTTGTACACCCGGTAAGTTGAAAACCCGAAAGGGCAACTTAGGCAAAAAAGGGTATCCTGGTGGATCGAAAACCTGAAAGGGCGGTCCACACAAAAGAGGGATTTAAGCGAATGACTACGGTTTGAGTTACCTGTACCCCATTATCGTTTGAACAACTGACGTTCTGAAAGATAGGAATCGGTCTGATCATTCCTCAGAAGGCAAGGTCGGGGAGTTTTGAAGACATACTGGTCATAACAGAATGGAAACTCAGTGGAATTCCGTTTTCACATTGCCATTAGGATAGTTTCTTTTCTCAATTTTCAGCGATCACCTCTTTCCAGGGATTGCTTCCAGATGTAATTACCTATTCTGGGCTCTCAGTCAATAAATTGAATTTCAGTAAAAAGCCTCCTATTTTTGTTTTATTGCTTTGTTTGCAAAGACGTCCTAATTTTGATAAAACATTGCATTTGAAAACATGGCAGCCTTACAATAACATGCGCAGAAAAAACATTTGAAATTACTTCGAATGTTGAATACTCCCGGATGGTGGATTCTAGCCATGCAATATTCGGGGCATGTGGGCATATTCTTTTGTTGCAGGTAGCGGGTGCAGACGATTTTAAGTACAAGACCAGCAAGAAATCACCCCACGCAAAAGACTGGGGCAATTATGGGTAAGGAGATCGGCGTTCATCGTTCGGTCGACGGTCGGTCACGACGATTCGATATCAACGAACTGAGTTCAACTGGGTATCGTTGTATCTTATTAAGTCGATTCTCTCATTCAGTACTTCCAACAGCTACAAGCTTTTCTGTGTCGATGATGGTTGCGAATTCCCCAATAAAGTTGCTTCGCAGACACCGAAGTTGATGGTCAATCCCCGTTGAAGTCACAAGAGTTTGAAGAGGCTAGATCTTCTGTAAAATCCTCTTATGACATCCTCTCCGGGGACAAATTGTTGGTTTTCTTAAGCATGGGGCATGTTGTTTCCCCAGCATGAAGTGTTAATCACCCCCCAGTAGAGTTTGATGGTCATTATCCCCAGCGAAGTCGCAGGAGTTTGAAGAAGTTAAATCTCCTGTAAAATCCTCTTATGACATCCTCTTCGGGGACAAATTGTTTGGTTCCCCAGCATGAAGTGTTGATCATCCCCAGTAGAGTTTGAGGACAGTTGGTCTTCTGTAAAATCCTCTCAAAAGGCATTCCCCAGCATGAGACGTTTTAAAGCAGTTTCCGCCAGCAGAGTTTGTTATAAACTCGTCATCCCTAACGGAATTGTCTAAAGGGAAGCTCGCCTAACATGGTGCATTGTGGTACTTATCCTAAGCTCGACAGTCATATTCTTCAGCAGACTACTGTGGATTTGCTTTGGGTTTCCCCAACAGATCTCTAAGGACTCTTTCTAGCAAGTTGCAGTGGAATGTTCTAACCAGGATTTGCATATCCCTGGCAGAGTAGCCCTGATACCCAGCAAGATCGTATCTCTGGTCATGGTATCCCCACAGAGGTCAGCATCGAATCTTGTCAGCAACTTCCAGCTGAGTTGTTGTTCTCTCCGCAGAGGTTTATCAGATCGACAGAATCTATTCCTCAACAAGGATGGTACAGCCTTTCCCTAGCCGGGTCAGAAGGTTGATAATCCCTATAAAGGATCTTGGGTTGAATAAATCCCCAAGCAGAGTTTTAATGGCTCATTTCCCCAGCAGGACGTCATTTAAAAATTCTCATCCCCAGCGGAATCGCTGTGACCAGAATTCGTTCCCCCAAGCAGATGGAATAATTCCTGGCAGAGTCGTCATTCCCTCATATCTTAAAGTCCAATTTATTGTTGGCAAGCTTGACAATTCGAAGCAGACGGATTGTTCATCCATTCGCCAGCAGAGATATTATCCTCTCAGGAACCTCTAAAGTCAAGTCATTTCATTGGTCTTTGCTCCTCAGCAGAGTCAGCATAGATGTCTGACACAGATGCAGAGAGTAATGCAATGTTGCATATTCCAAAAGTCCAACAGTGGATTGGCAAAAGTCCGTCTTCGGGTGGCAAAAGTCCAACAGTGGATTGGCAAAAGTCCGTCTTCGGGTGGCAAAAGTCCAACAGTGGATTGGCAAAAGTCCGTCTTCGGGTGGCAAAAGTCCAACAGTGGATTGGCGAAAGGTCCATCTAAGGGTGGCATATTCTAAAAGTCCAACAGTGGATTGGCAAAAGTCCATCTTCGGGTGGCAAAGCAGCTAAAAGTCCAACAGTGGATTGGCAAAAGTCCGTCTTCGGGTGGCAAAAGTCCAACAGTGGATTGGCAAAAGTCCGTCTTCGGGTGGCAAAAGTCCAACAGTGGATTGGCGAAAGGTCCATCTAAGGGTGGCATATTCTAAAAGTCCAACAGTGGATTGGCAAAAGTCCGTCTTCGGGTGGCAAAAGTCCAGCAGTGGATTGGCAAAAGTCCGTCTTCGGGTGGCAAAAGTCCAACAGTGGATTGGCAAAAGTCCATCTTCGGGTGGCACGAAGCTGCAAAGTCCACCAGTAGTGTGGCAAGCCAGTAGTCGTCTGGCGTCGTTCAAAAAGACATTTCCAAAGTCCACCAGTAGTGTGGCAGGCCAGTAGTCGTCTGGAATTGCATAAAAGACATTATTAAAGTCCACCAGTAGTGTGGCAAGCCAGTAGTCGTCTGGCGTCGTTCAAAAGACAGGTCTCTCCGACGTTTCATCGAAGATTCAATCCAGCAGTCTCGTTGGGTTTATATCCCTTTTCTTCTTCATCATCCAGAGCAAATTTTTGGTTATATTTGGTATTCAATCACTATATAACTTGAAAGTCCGAAAGCAATCGCTTTCAGGCATTCAGGTCTACAGCGCTTGAATAGGGGCAGCTGTAATACCCCAAAATTTGCTCTCCTTCTTTGTCATCATAGCATGGCATTATCATATCCACCTCATTAACATTACATTGCATTTAACATAGAAAAATGAAGCATGGCATCCTTCTTACCATCAGGGCATGTGATCAGGTGGAAGGTGGACAATCAAGGAATCATTCAAAGCACAAAAAAGTCAATCAAGTTGGCTCTAGGCAAGCCAAGAGGTCTCTCATGTCTCATACTATCTCAATTGATCTTCCAAAACCTCAAAGAAATGAGATTCAATGGGAGATTGAAGCACTACATCTTTTACTATGCAAGAGGTTCAAAAATTGAAGGAAAACCCTCAAAAGAGATAGCTCATTGATTCAAAATCATCCTCAAATGGCATATATCATCATCCTTTAAGAAGGTACACAACATACTCTGAGGAATTTGAAATTGAAGACTGCACATTTTTCTCCTAGGAGATGGGCACCAAAACTAGGGTTTCCCATTAAATCAGGGAATCTTTGATTTTTTGGACAAAGCTTGTTGTCATGGTATTCTACATGTTCTTAAGTGTATGTGTATGGAAAATTGCCCCTCAATGGGTTTTAGAAGTGGTTCAATTGGAAGAAAAATCAAGAATCAGAGAAATTGGGGCAAAGTCAAATAATCAGAGGAAAAAGTCAATTCTTGACTTTTTGAGGCCAAATTCATGAAATTCATGTTATATGTGTCCAATGTACAAAATTTGGTCAAGAAATTCCAAAGGAATCATGAAAAAATCAAGATGTAAAAAGTTGCCATTTTTGGATGAAGTAGGGTTACTAAAAATAGCAAGTTTTGGCCATTTTGCATCAGAGTTTGAACCAAGGCCATTTAAATTTGGAGCACCAAATGAAAATTCCACTCTGCCTCAATGAAAGGCCTTGCTTTAAGCTTCAAATCCATGTGTGGAACATCTCCATTGGATAAAAATTGAGTGAGATATGATTGATCAAAGTTTGAGCAAAGTAGGTTCAAAACTAGGTCATGACCAAGATTTTCAAGGCACGCGCGCAGTCATTTTCACAAACACATGGTGGGCCAAATGTATTGATCAATTACTCATGATTAGAGGCTTCAAATGGAAAATCTTTCAACATCAAAGTTGTTCCTCTATGTGAGATCTTCAAAGTTGGTGTTTATCAATTTTTCATCTGATCAAAGGTTAAGGAGTTATGATGGCTCAAAGAATGGTCATTGCAACTGAAATTTGACCAGGTCACAACCAGGTCATGCCACAAGTCTGTGCCCCATAACCAGCTCCCAAACTTGTGTATTTTAAGTCATTTTGCAACTTATTCCAACCTCATTTCACTTCAATTTTCACATCAGCATTGTGCTCCAATGTGCTCTCTTTCAAATGAACCCACGAGCTCACCAAATCATTCACCTTACATGGAGTAATTCATCCTCAAATCACCCTATCTCTATTGTTCTCACTGTCACATAAAACCAGAAAAAAAGCAAGTGGAATTTATTGCTGATTGAATTAGTTTGCGCATGCTTGATCACACTGACCAACCTTTGCTTCATTTAGCCAAACACCTTTGCATTCACCAGGTCACGTGTGTGGCTCATGCATAGAAGTGGAAAGAAGACAAACTTGTATAACAAGTTGCTTGCTGCAGCTTCATTCTCTTCATCCTCATCATAACACTCTAAGCATCACCCACACCATAAAAAACCCAAGATCAACTCGCCTCTAACTAACTGACTCAGTTAGTTAGAGTGAACTCACCCAACTCAGTCACCCAACTCACTTCCTAGCTCACTATAAAACGAAACTTCTCTTCACAAATTCATTTTCAACTTCACTTTTCATTTCCACTCTCAAGAACACTCTCACTCTCTCAATCTTCCCTAAGCTTTTTCTCTCTCTCTGTGCACGAATCATTCATCTTCATCCACCTCAACTCATCATCATCAATGGCATTGGATTGAAGGAGATTTCAGCACAGTCCTCAAGATTGCTGCAAGCATTGTTCAACATTGGATCTCCCTGCTTTCAAGACAACGAGTTATAGCATTTATTTTGCTTAGTTTGTGAAGCTTCAAGGTTGAAGGAGAAGCTAGGATCTCTGGTTTTCTGAAGAGCACTCCGAAGCCTCATCAATTTCAGGTTTATTTCACTCAATTTTAATGCATTGTATTCTTGTGATTTAAGCTTGTTTTATGATGTTTGGAGCTTATTAGGAGCTATGCGTGAGTTCTGTCTAGTTGATAGGCTCTTTAGGAGTTTAGATGTGATTTTAGGGCAATTTGTTTTGGATCGGTTTGTGTTATACGTGTATGTTATGTGAAAAATAGTGTTGGATTCATGATGTACATGAGCTCAGCTTTCGATTGGTGTACGTATTGTGAATTTCTGGAGGAATTGGAGTTTGCAGGTGGTGGCTGTTGGCCGGAGAAGGTGACCGGAGGTCCTCTCCGGCCGGTGACTGTTAGAGCTAGGGTTTTTGCCATGTTTTAATCCTGTCCGTTGTTTTTTTCTCATCGTGTGGCTAAGAGCATGACAACGCATTAAAACGCATGTGCGAGGCATGTGCCATTTTTCTGAATTCAATTAAGCATTTTGTGGTGTGGTGCATGGTATGTTGTGTGGTCGTTCATGTATGCGCGTTGGATGCAATTACTTTGACTTTTGTTTGACTATGACTTAATCTGATGGCTTGGATTGCTTTGACTATGTTGACTGAAGAACACGCTAGTTATGGTGTTTTGCGTGCTAATTGGACTTAACCAGATTGATAATTACACCCCCATGTATTGAAGCCCAATGATTTTGAACTGTCCAATTGCTATGTTCATACCCCCCTGCATTTTGCATTTATTTTTTATTTTTATTTCTTTCTACACGTTTGATTTCTAATTTTTAAAAATACCAAAACATATGGGAAAATTCTACAAAAATTCATGTGTATTCTTAAAACATTTAGGAAATTTTTCATGATTTTATTTTCTGATTTTATGACCTTTTTGCCCCTGTTCCATAATTTTCTTTGAATTTCCACTTAGATGCATTCTAAGCATGATACATGAATTTGTTTAATTTTGTTCTTGCTCATTACCAACTATTTTGACATGATTCTTTTTGCATTGATTCACTAATACATTGAAGCATGTTAGAGGATTTTTGTTTGATTTTTTAGGTCACTTTATGACATGTCTTGATGCCTATATTTGTACCACTTTGCATGATGTTTCAATTTGACCTAATTGCTTTGTTTGAAGTCATTTTGCTTTGAATTTTGATATGCTATTTTGATATGTGATTCATCCCTGATTAGTGAACTCCAATACCATGTTTTCATAATTTTCATGAGGACATTTGATTTTTGCTTGATGCATTTCATTTAAGGCATTATGACATGTTATATCATTGTAATCTTTAGTGCATGTTTGCATGAATTCTTTTGTGCATATTTGTATGAGCATTTGCATAGTTGTGTGAGTCATTCATATGATATTATAGGTCTTTGATACACATTATAGGTCATCTTTACATGTTCATTTCAATTTGAACTTTGTGCATCATTAACATGTTTTGTTTGCACTTTCTTTTTGGAACTTTCATTTCAATTCTTCTCATATTACTTCTTGAATGCCTTGAAGTTGATTCATAAATACTTTTGAGATGTTTATAAACCATTTTCCATTTAGTTTCAATTCTGGTTGTTGATTTACATGTTCCATTTATGCATGTCTTCTTCATTTCTTTCCATCTTTCATCTACCCTTTCTTCTTGTAACATGTTTAAATGCTAATGGATGATGTTTGTTGCCTATTCACTTGCACTTGTATGATGATATTCATTTGTTGTCCATATGATGTACATTCTGATTGTGGCTCTAGGATTTGGTTTCTCATTTAATTCTTTTGAGTTTTATGATGCATTACATGTTCTTTTACTTCTTATACTTCTTATACATGTTTACTAACCATGTAGGGGCTTTGGTAAGTTTCAATTGAGTGTGGATAAGGAATCCACATTCAACTTCTATCCTTTCTCTTTTACAATTCCATTTTGTGTTTTGCTAAGCACTTATGTGTTTTCTTTTAATAACTCATTACTTTCCCTTTTTGAATTACAATTCATCTTCTACTTTGGAAGTGAATTGTTTAATTCTTTCTTTCTTTAGACTTTAGGTTGAAACCTCACAAACCTTAGGATCACTCCCTTAACTAATCAATTAGGATTGAGTCTTAGTCCATATAGGTTTTACCTTTTCTCCTCTCTTGAGTCTCTTTTCTCATCTCAAAGAAAATTCAAAACATATAATAAAGGTAGGCATTTATTGCATTTAGGCCTTTCATATAAAGAAAAGATTATAAGGGGTCTTCTCTTGTAATCTTAGAATGTGTAGCATATGGCCCATCTTAGGTCAATGTGTTACATATTTGATCTTGTATGAGGGACTTAAATGCAATACTTGTTGAAGGTGCAAATAATAAAAAACACTTCTTCACTTCATAATCAACAAAACACTTAATAAACACAAGTATGCTAGTGTGTTTGAACCTTGACAATTGGAACTAAGTGTGAGGGTCTTCTTCACCCTTAGTGTGCTTTCTTACCCATTCCATCTTGGAATGTGAGAAGGTACACATTCCAATGACTAAGATCCAGATACACTGTCATATGCAAACAAATCCAAAACACTTCCTTCTAAAAGACAAAACCAAACAATAACGTCTTTCCTTCGGGAATTCTTTTCTCACCTCATTCACTCTTAGCGTACGAACGCGCTTCTACTCGTTCTTTTGCAAGACGGTAACGCACTCGGACCAGCGAGCCTGCAACACCTGAGCTAGAACGTAAGCCGTTCTCTAAAAAACACAAACAATTCATCCCTAGTGAGGGGAACTACGTCGCTCTGATTCTCATGCTCCCGATGAGATACGTAGGCAGTGGGGTAGGGCCCATGCGAGCACTTCTTTTATTTTCCCTACATTTGTTTCTCTTTCTCCTTTCCTTTTTCAGTTCTTTCTCAGTATTCCTTTCTTTACACCCTTTGATCGAGACAAGCAAGCGTGGATCCCATCGGGTACGATGGACGTGAGGGGGTGCTAATACCTTCCTCTCGCGTAACCGACTCCCTTACCCACTTCTCTTGGTCGCAAGACCATGCTTTTCCTTTCTCTCAGGTTTACGCGGTGTTTCCTTTCCCTCTCTTGGGATAAATACACATTGCTGGCGACTCTGTTCGGTGCCACTTTCGCGTTTGTACTTGGATGAAAATCCCGGGAGCGACAGTTATCGCTTTCATTTACTGCTTTCATATCATATAACTGTATTGTGGGGCTGTTTCACTGTAAGTCTCCTTTCACAAACTCATATATATAACTGTATTGTGGGGCTGCTCACTGTAAGTCTCCTTTCATAAACTCATATCGACTGTGTAATAATAGTATAGATATTCAGAGTTCCCCCGGCAACTACGTCTAGTACTAGGTAAAGCCGTTTTGTTTATTCATAGAAATAGACAGCTAGATCCCAAATAGGATCACCAGATACAGTCTTCTCTTCGGCTGTCCTCCTTAGGAATCGTCAAGAAACTCTACTCCCAAAGATGAATGGATTCTCCGTGAATAGCATCTTTGAGTTTCTTCTAAATTCTCGGACTTTCCTGACTTGCTCTATTCCTTGTGAATAGCTTGCCTTGAATTTCTCGGGGTTTGGGGACCCACGGGCTTCTTAAAAGCATCGGCCTCCTCTTGGGCATCGTACAAGGACCCACAGGCTTCCTAAAAGCAACCCCGCCTCCTCTTGGGCTTAGTACAAGGACCCATCGTCTTCTTAGAAGTATTCACAGCCTCCTCTTAGGCTTCGTATAATGATCTCTTCCTTCGGGAATGATAGCCTCCTCTTGGGCTTCGTACAAGGACCGATCGGCTTCTTAAAAGCTTCCAGCCTCCTCTTGGGCTTCGTACAAATTGTCCCGACGACCTCCTAGAGGTATAGAAACAGAACTCAGTTATCTCTATAGAGCAGTCCTTTCCAGAGTCTACTAGTGTTTCTCAAAGCATAGTACAAAAGATGAAACTCTAGACTTAGACAGTCTAATTTCCTTGAGTCTCGAAGACATTCTCAAGTGACCCTTTCGTTAGATAGGAAGAAAACCCGCAGACTCGGACAGTCTCAATACCCTTTGGATTTCCCTTTCCCTTAAAGAACAGGGACCAACCCCGATCCTCAGATCAAACCCATGAGTACAGTGTTGCTCATATAAGAACTAATTTTCTCTGTTAAAATCAGTATACTGGATCTGCCACTCAACTAAACAGTCACCAACAGATAGCCTCCTCTTAGGCTTTGTATAATGATATCCCTAAAGGAGTCGGTCTCCTTTTCGCCTCCTCTTAGGTTTCGTATAATGATCCTTCTTTTCCTCAGCATAAAGTAGCCTCCTCTTGGGCTTTGTACAAATGATTCTCCCCAGCGGAGCAAACCTTTTTCGCCTCCATCTCGGGCTTTGTACGAGATACAAAAACACTCTCTTGTTGAGTATAAAAGATTCCCCTGTAGAGTCAACCCTTTTAGCCTCTCTCTCAGGCTTTGTATGAGACACATAAAAGACTCCCTCGTTGAGTAAATCACCCTTTCGCCTCCATCTCGGGCGTCGTACGAGATACAAATTCACCTAAGCAAGAGTCAAACTCTTTTTCAGCCTCCATCTCGGGCTTCATATGAGCTATAAAAGATTCTCCAACTGAGTAAACTCTTTTTTAGCCTCCTCTTAGGCTTTGTATAATGAAACCCCCCACCGGGTCGAACCCTTTTTAGCCTCTCTCTCGGGCTTTGTATGAGACACATATTAGCCTCCTCTTAGGCTTGGTATAATGATTTTCCCTAGCGAAAATTAGCCTCCTCTTAGGCTTTGTATAAGAAAACCACTGGTTGATCCAATCAACCTTTTAGCATCAAATCTGTTCCTCGTTCACAGTACACAAACATCAACAACTCCTTCCCTTTCATCTAATCGCTGTAAGCGGCAAGCCTCTGGATCATCTATATCCATGCCACTGTCCTTCTTTTAGCATGAGGAATTCCTAAGGAAAAATAGCATTGCTCTATACTGAGTTAAAGTCTTCTCCTCCAGGTTAAAAACCCCTTCTTAGGAAATTATGGCATTGCTAGGATCAGCGTATCCCGGTTAAAGTAATTCTCCTTTACCCCTCTTTAGAGTTGACAAATTCTCTCTAAAGTCGAGACCTTTTAGCTTCACGTCTTGGGCTTTGAACAAGACACAAATAGACTTTTCAGCTTCACATCTTGGGCTTTGAACAAGATACAAACTACCCTTTCGCTTCACGTCTTGGGCTTTGAACAAGACACCAAAACCATTTCCTCCCATAGAATAGGAGGAACTACGAACGCTCTGATTTCCCTGTTTCAGTAAATGAGAATACGTAGGCATAAGATCAAAAGAAAAGATCTTAGCGAGCACACTAAACAAAATCCTATACTTTCATATATCCGTCCTAACACATCAAAACATCTCATCGAACAAAATAACCTAGGAAAATCCCCGAATCTTTGGAGCATATGTAACCGAACAGACCGCTGTTTAAACTCAGTATGCAAGCAGGGTTAGTTGGAGACATCTATTTCCCTTCCTTCATCAGCTTACAATAGGATAAAAAATGAATCGAGCTGTAGTAAAAATACCCAAAGAGCGGTTGTGCCTCGCAAGCACGTCCAAAAATCGCTCGCTACAGTTACTTCAAAAGCACCAAACACCCAGATCGCTAATTAATTAATAAAAATTATTAAGATTAATCTTTTCCTCACCTACATCTTATTTCTCAGCACCTGACACCTATTCCCAACCTCTCAGACCAAAAGAAACCGAATCAGACGCGAAAGCGGAAAAGAACTCGTGAAACGGTAAAATTCTGCAGCTCTGCTGACCATACTCGTACTGCTGCGTATCACGCCTCCCCATACGTGTATTGAATCCACCCATACGCGTATCCCCTCAACAATGACCACATCCATACGTGTATTTCCTTATGTCGTACGCGTACGGACAGAGACTCCCTCATACTGAAATTCCCACTTTCCAACACCGTACGCGTATGCCTTCCTATTACGCGTACTGCCTAGTTCCCATACACGTATCTCTGTGTATCACACCATCCCATACGCGTATCACCCTTCACGGTACGCGTATCACCAGATCTGTTACGCGATTCACCAGAAGCCTCACTATTCTACATTCTGCTGTGATTTCTATACTCCTTCATTCCCAACTAGTCCTATAATCATTTCTACATTGATTTTAGGTCCTATTTTCATCTCTTCTCTTGTACCTAGAATTACTACAGGTATTTGTCATACCCCAAATTTTGACCACTAAAGTTTCCCATCATTGTGCAAATCATCATCACAATATGGATGTACCTTTGTGCCTCATCAATCTCCTCAAGGAATTGTTGAGCATTCACTACAATCAGAATTAGGGTTTCAAGCCCTCTCAGAGCCTTAGACAAAGGATCAATCAAGGAATGACTTGATCTTCAACTTGTCTAACCTCTCAAATATCCTCAAAGGATCAAAAGGACTCCCACTTCAAGGATTAAGCACAAAGTTGCTCCCTTCTAGGTGGATCAAGTCTCAAGATCGACAGTATCACCAAATTAGGGTTTTGGTCGACCAGGGCCTCCAGATGGGAAATTTCATCTGGGCACAAGCCAATGATCCAAAACATAACCTAATATACTTCATGGAACCTCATGAACCCATTCATCAAGTCAATTTTGCCTCAGGGGATGCATACATCAAAAATCAGGAATTAGGGTTTCTTGACCTAATTCACCCCTAAGTTGACTTTTGGGACAAACCATGAACCAAGACCTCAAGACATGATTTGGGGGTCTCTAATGAACCATATTGATCCATTTGGAACAATGGATTAATCCAAGAAGCTTGAGCAACAAGTCTCAATTTCATCTGCACCACAATTAGGGTTTCGCGAGAAAAGTCAACTGTAACTTTGACTTTTGACCTGGACATGCTCCCAAACCCTAAGTCATGAATAAATATACCCTATGACACCCATGGAACATGTCCATCAAGTTTGATTTAGGTCAAGGACATGATTTCCTGAAAAATTGCACAGTTTGGAATTCATCTGATAAAAAGTCAACTGTGCACAAAAGTCAACTTTGACTTTTTGAGATTTTTCACCAAAATGGATTTTTAACCCTAAAATGATGTTAATGTATGATTTGAATCATCATTCATCAAGAAAAATCAAAGAAAGTGGGATAACTTGTAAAAGGGGTAACCATAATAACTTAGAAAAATTTCTAAGTTAAAATTAAAGTGACAAGGGTACCAACTTTGGAGGATCATAACTCCTAAACCACAAAGCCATTTTTTCTCATCCAAAGATGGATTTGTAGCCCTCATTACCCTCTACAAAAACTTCAACTACAAGTCATTCCAATTCATTAAGGATTTTGAGTTATTGAGTGATCAAAGTGGCTGAAAAGTGAAAATGTCACTTTTTCCAACACTTAGTGAAATTTTCACTAAGTCCAAATCTGTCTTCACTTTTTGCCAATTGTAGGGGGATTTTTCACTTGGAATCAGAAAAGATCAAAGCCAAACTTGTTCAAACAGTTGTTGTATCACGTAAGGGCTTTCCAAAATGGCCAAGAACATTGCCAAATTCAACTTACACCATGAGATATGACATTGTCAAGTTGCCATTGCTGAAATCTATCAAAGGCAAGGCAGATTTTACATTTTGCTCGATTTACCAAAATCATCCAAATTCAATTGCTCCTATCCACTTGGACACCTCTGAGGATTGAATCTAAAGGGGACAAACACTGAGCCAAGCCTCCAAAGTCCATGGAACAAGAAATAGCATGTTGAACCTAGAATGGCCAAAATAGGGACAAGACTTCAAATTTGGAATGAAGCATTCAATGGAACCATCAAGGTGGCATGGACTGAGCCATTCTCATCTGAAATCAGTCAAGACTTATCCAAGACCAAGGGGACCAAAGCTCTGTGCCCTAACCTCTAGTCAATGGCTAGAGGAGACTTGCATTTCCATTGGCCAACATTGAGGAAACACCTGCTGTAGTTTCCATTCACTATTGCAGCCAAAACAAACTTGCTCTACTATAAATAGAGCTCATTTGTGTTCAGTTTAAGTACACCAAAGCCATCTAACAGATGCTTTCCTTAAAATCTCTTTCTCTTGGCAAAAATGCCTTTCTTAGCAAGGTAGCTATCGGGTTTTGAGTTTGGGAGCTTTTCCAATCAAACCAATCACACACACACACCTCATATATATCATATGTAAGCTGTGCAAACCATCAAAAGTGACCTGTAATCACAACATCACAAAGTCACCTCTCAAAACCTCAAAATAGCACTTTTTTGTATTTTTCAAGCCATGTCTTGATTCAGTCACTTTCCAAACCAGATAAAACCTCAAACACACTCCAAATATCATCCTTGAACTGTCCCAAATGGTTCCCACATCTGGAACACCATTTGAGAGAGTTGCTATTTTGGTCACTTTTAACCCCTTTTGCAAGACAGGGACAGTTTGTGTTTTTGCAGGTACCAGCTGATTCCAATCATCCTCAAAGCATTCAAGGGATTATTTGAGGTTGTCCAAAGCATAAAACCATATTTGGAGCAAGGGAGTTGGCAGATTGCTGAGAAAACTCCAAAATCTCAAAGGAGGGTAAGCATCTCAACTTGCAGTCACCAAAACATGTGTGCATTTGAAGTCCATTGATTATGCATCTCTTATACATATCATATGTGTTGTGTTTGTGCCAATTAATCATGTGATTCATGCCTGTATTGAGTTCTAGCAGAGAACATGCAATTATAGGTCCTTTTCAAAACCACTATCGGGTTTTGAGGAGGGAGTGTGATATGAAAAAACCACCACCACCATGGGATTCCTTGTGAAATTCTCGTCCAGATACATATAAATTTTGTCTCAAACCATTAAGAATTGAGAAAGTTATGACCTTCACGTTTTTGAGCCAAAACTTGCCTTGGGCAAGCCAAAATCATGTCATACCTTGTATATTTGTTGTTTCATTTCAAACAATGGATGTATCACCACCCCAGTGGTAGGGCGTGCGCCTTGTATGCTTGAGGTCGTGGGTTCAAACCCCACCCATGTCATTTTGTGATTTTTCACATTTTTGCTATTTTTCCAATTATTTTCATGTTTTGTTAATTATTTGGAAAATTAATAACTCACTCAATTTTAATTATTTTTGATTGGTTCTTTTTGCAAAAAATCACAAAAATATTGAAATATTTATTTCCACAAAAAAATTAGATTTATATTATTTATTTAATATAGTTAGTATTTTTGTGAATAAATGCCTTTTATTTGTTTTTAAACCCTTTTAAAAATAAATATCCATGTTGAAAAATCAAAACCAAGTAGGTTTTAATTCATCTTGTGATTGAAACCTCATTTTTCAAACCTAAAACCAAAATCACAAGTTGTTTATTCAAACTTATTTGGAATTTTGTATCATTTTAATTAATTTTTCCTTGAATAATTACTTTAAAATGATGAAATTAGGGTTTTGTTGATTTTCCCCTTAAACAAACTTTGTCAAACACTCATGGGCCTCTAATAGAGTGTAAGACCCAATCCTTTTTTGACCAAATCATTTTTGGGCCTCACTTATTGTATAAGTCCCGATACCGTCAAAAAACAAACGGCGCGATCGTCGCCTTTTCAAAAGTCATCTGGGCCTACCCTCGAGTAGTAAGACCCATTTCTTTTTCTTTAAACACTTTTGGGCCTCTAATAGAGTGTAAGACCCAACCCTTTGTAAATACAACCTATTTTTGGGCCTCACTTATTGTATAAGTCCCGTTGTATTTCAAAACGTTCGACGCGATCATCATCCGTTGAAAAACCATCTGGGCCTCTCCTTGAGCTATAAGACCCATTCAAAACTTTTGGGCCTCTATTAGAGTGTAAGACCCAAACCCCCTTTTAACCAAAACCTTTTTGGGCCTCACTTATTGTATAAGTCCCTCTGCGTTAAAAGAAAACCTCGGCGCGATCGCCATTTCAAACGAAAAGTCAACTGGGCCTACCGTCGTGTTATAAGCCCCACTCTTTTTATTAAAACCTTTTGGGCCTCTTGAGAGAGTGTAAGACCCATCCCTTTGTACAGAAAACCCTTTTGGGCCACAGTCACTTGTATAAGTCCCTCTGTACAAATTCAACTGTGCAATCACTGGTAGAAACCTGGGCCTCTCCTTGAGCTGTAAGCCCCAAATCTTTCTTTTTCAAAGCACTTTTTCCTTTGACTTTGAATATACTGTTATTTTCAATATTTCTTTGTTGAACAACTAACCAAACAACATGGAAGCTCTACAACCGAGTAAGTGTTTATACGCTTTCATTTACTGCTTTCATATATATAAACTGTATTGTGGGGCTGTTTCACTGTAAGTCTCCTTTCACAAACTCATATATATAACTGTATTGTGGGGCTGCTCATTGTAAGTCTCCTTTCATAAACTCATATCGACTCTGTAATAATAGTATAGATATTAGAGTTCCCCCGACAACTACGTCTAGAACTAGGTAAAGCCGTTTTGTTTATTCGTAGAAATAGACAGCTAGATCCCAAATAGGAGCACCAGATACAGTCTTCTCTTCGGCTGTCCTCATTAGGAATTGTCAAGAAACTCTACTCCCAAAGATGAATGTATTCTCCGTGAATAGCATCTTTGAGTTTCTTCCAGATTCTCGAACTTTCCTGACTTGCTCTATTCCCTGTGAATAGCTTGCCTTGAATTTCTCGGGGTTTAGGGACCCACGGGCTTCTTAAAAGCATCGGCCTCCTATTAGGCATTGTACAAGGACCCACAACTTCCTAAAAGCAACCCCGCCTCCTCTTGGGCTTAGTACAAGGACCCATCGGCTTCTTAGAAGTATTGACAGCCTCCTCTTAGGCTTCGTATAATGATCTCTTCCTTCGGGAATGATAGGCTCCTCTTGGGCTTAGTACAAGGACCGATCGGCTTCTTAAAAGCTTCCAGCCTCCTCTTGGGCTTCGTACAAATTGTCCCGACGACCTCCTAGAGGTATAGGAACAGAACTTAGTTATCTCCATAAAGCAGTCCTTTCCAGAGTCTACTACTGTTTCTCAAAGCATAGTACAAAAGATGAAACTCTAGACTTGGACAATCTATTTCCTTGAGTCTCGAAGACATTCTCAAGTGACCCTTTCGTTAGACAGGAAGAAAACCGTAGACTCGGACAGTCTCAATACCCTTTGGATTTCCCATTTCCTTAAAGAAACAGAAAACAATCCCGGCCCTCGAACCAAATCCTCGAGTACAGTGTTGCTCATATAAGAACTGATTTTCTCTTTCAAAATCAGTATACTGGATCTGTCACTCAACTAAAATAGTCACCAGCAGATAGCCTCCTCTTAGGCTTTGTATAACGATATCCCTAAAAGAGTCGGTCTATTTTTCGCCTCCTCTTAGGCTTCGTATAATGATCCTTCTTTTCCTCAGCATGAGCTAGCCTCCTCTTGGGCTTTGTACAAATGATTCTCCCCAGCGGAGCAAACCTTTCGCCTCCATCTCGGGCTTTATACGAGATACAAAAAGGTTCTTATTGAGCCAAACAAATTTTAGCCTCCATCTCGGGCTTCGTACGAGATACAAAGATTCTCCTGTAGAATCAGAAATTTTTAGCCTCTCTCTCAGGCTTTGTATGAGACACATAAAAAACTTCCTCGTTGAGTCAATCACCCTTTTGCCTCTATCTCGGGCCTCGTACGAGATACAAATTCCCTAAAGCAAGAGTCAAACTCTTTTTCAGCCTCCATCTCGGGCTTCATACGAGCTATAAAAGATTCTCCAGCTGAATCAACTCTTTTTTAGCCTCCTCTTAGGCTTTGTATAAAGAAATCCTCCACTGAGTCGAACCCTTTTAGCCTCTCTCTCGGGCTTTGTACGAGACACATATTAGCCTCCTCTTAGGCTTGGTATAATGATTTTCTCTAGCAGAAATTAGCCTTCTCTTAGGCTTTATCTAAGAAAACCACAGGTTGATCCAATCAACCTTTTAGCATCAAATCTGTGCCTCGTTCACAGTAAACAAACATCAACAACTCCTTCCCTTTCATCTAATCGCTGTAAGCGGCAAGCTTCTGGATCATCTATATCCACACCATTGTCCTTCTTTTAGCATGAGAAATTCCTAAGGAAAGATAGCATTGCTCTACACTGAGTTAAAGTCTTCTCCTCTAGGTTAAAACCCCTTCTTAGGAAATTATGGCATTGCTAGGATCCGTGTATCCCGGTTAAAGTAATTCTCCTTTACCCCTCTTTAGAGATGACAGATTCTCTCTAAAGTTGAGACCTTTCAGCTTCACGTCTTGGGCTTTGAACAAGACACAAACTACCTTTCGCTTTACGTCTTGGGCTTTGAACAAGACACCAAAACACCCATTTCCTCCCATAGACTAGGAGGAACTACTAACGCTCTGATTTCTCTGTTTTGGTAAACGGGAATACGTAGGCATAAGATCGAAAGAAAAGATCTTAGCGAGCACACTAAACAAAAACCCAAAATCCCATGCTTTCACACATCAATCAAAAAACGTCCGTCCTAACATCAAAACATCTCATCGAACAAAATAACCTGAGACAATCCCCGAATCTTTGGAGCATCTGTAACCGAACAGACCGCTGTTCAAACTCAGTATGCAAGCAGGGTTAGTTGGAGACATCTATTTCCCTTCCTTCATCAGCTTACAAAAGGATAAAAAATGAATCTAGCTGTAGTAAATACCCAAAGAGCGGTTGTGCCTCGCAAGCATGCCCAAAAAATCGCTCACTACAGAAAAATGGCGACTCTGCTGGGGACTGAACCATTTCATTGATGATCTATTTTACTCCTAGGTAGAAACCTTCGCTGAGATGAGACTTTTTGACTCTATTAGGATCTTAGGTCAAAACCTTCGCTTGTGTAAAAACTACAGAGTGGTGTTTCCGCCGGGGAACCCATTTTCTGTCAGGAACTTAAGATTCTTAGCTTTATAAGTCTAGGATGTTTAGGACAAATATATATACTATTTTTCCTAATTGCTATACGTGTTTATTTTTCTGCTACTGGGAATGCGTGTGATGCCACATGTGGTGAGATTGAGTATACACCTAGGAAAAGCCAACACTTTCGTAGTGCGAAAACTATCAGAAATAGTTGTTACGCGATACTACCCTCATTTGAGGCTGGTGATCTATTCTCGGTGAATAGTACTTACTCTAAGATTGCACACAACTCGTTGGCGATCCGCTTGTTGTCTGCCTTCCTGGGAGGAGCTGATGATAATGAGTACAGGTATAAAAGTCACCTTAGTAAACCTTTGGGGGTGGGTAGAGCCTTGACTTCATGACAACGACGCTCTGACCCCATGTTTTTTCTATGTTTTTGGGTGCTGCATTCATGCATTCATTTAAAAAAACATTAAAACATTCAAAAAAATTTCTCTTCTAGTCTTTTTGTTTTTCAAATTAAACTAAGACTGTGATTGCAAATATCAGAGAAAAGGATTGCACTAATGGATTTTGGTAGAAGGAGAACTCACCAGTATACCTTCAAGGTTCCAAAGCTATAGGATTTGAGAAGGTTAGCGAGGATGATCACTAACCCAAAGGCTTTCAGAGCCAAGCACGGTGGTTTGCTACCACTGTTAAGAGTCCATGTGATTGAGGGAAACATGGACGCGCTCGTTCAATTCTATGATCCGGTTTATCACTGTTTTACATTCCCGGATTACCAGCTCGCACCAACGCTGGAGGAGTATTCTCATCTGATCGATTTACGTATCACTGATCGAGCTCCATTTTCCGGACTAGAAGAAATTCTAAAGAATCAGACCATTGCAAGAGCAATTCATTTGGACGAGTCTGAGGTCAGGACTCACTTGACTACCAAGGGTGGCATACAAGGTTTGCCAGCCCAGTTCTTAACAAAGAAAGCTCTGTATTTCGCCAGTATAGGAAACGTGACTGCTTTTGAAAGCATCTTGTCTTGCTCACCTACAGATTATTTTTGTTTCCCAACATCAATAACTTTGTAGATATCAATGCTATTAAGGTTTTTCTCATTGGAAACCCTGTGCCGACTTTGCCCGCAGATGCGTATCATTCTGTACACTTAGGAAATTTGTACAGCGGAGGGGAGATCACATGCTGTGTACCTTTGCTTTACAAATGGTTTATCTCCCATTTGCCTAAGTCTGCTGCTTTTTGGGATTGCAAGAGTGTCTTGCGCTGGTCGCAGAAGATCATGTCTCTTACCAACTCTGATATAGATTGGTGTAATAGGATTTATGATGGAATGAGGATCATTGATCGTTGTGGAAACTTTCCCAACGTACCCCTCATAGGAACTAAAGGAGGAATCAACTATCACCCGATATTGGTTCGTCGTCAATATGGATACCCGATGAGGCTTGTTCCGCAGAACGCTCATCTAGAAGGTCTTTTCTTCAAGGAAGGAGAAAACGACAGAGCACTAAAGATGGAAATAGTGCACGCTTGGAAACACGTTCATAAGAAAGGACGGGAGTCTCTAGGAAAACCGGACTGTGTCTCGGTGGAGCCTTATCTCCACTGGGTACAAACTAGAGCTCTCAAGCTAAAGATGCCTTATCCTCGTTACGGAATTCTTACGCCGAGGGAATCTGTCATGTACTTCATGACGGAAACTGAAAAGCTTCAGGTTACTCTCAACAAAGTTCAATGGGAGAGAAGGTCTTGGAAGAACAAGTACCGCACCCTCGACGTAGAGTGTACCCAAATACAGCAACTACTGAAAGAGAAAGATGCTCTGATTGAAATTTTAGAGCAACATGCTATAGAGAATCAAGATGACCAAAGGAATTTGCTCACTTCCTTCACCTGGAAAAGGAATGACGACCCGACAATGGCTCAAGCGCCCCGGTCAAAGAAAAGGAAGATACCAGAATCAGCACCCGGTTTCTCTTCAGAGAGGACTCGGGACCCATTAGCTTAGGTTTCTGTTTCAGCATCTTGTAATCTACTGTATTTCCATTTCTGTAATCCTTGGAAATTCAATAAAAAGGGGTTTCCCCACTGTTTGATATTTGCAATCTAATTGTCGAAGTTTATTTTGATTAAACAAAAAAAACAATTAATATAATCATTGCATTCATCATTCTCACATCGCGTATTCTCCTTACCTACGAATCTCACGTTTGTGTCTCGGTTTTAGAGTCAAACTGGCTCATTCGTATAATACTTGGGCTAGTCGTCAGAAAAAGATGGATGATCTTGAGGAAGAGAACAGAGAGTTGAAAGAAGAGATCGACGCTCTGAGAGAGGATATGAGAAAGCTTCGTAAAGACATGCAAGCCATGGCAGAAGCTCAGCTACAAAGGACTGTGATATCGGAGATCACCTCAACGCCCATAGTGGAGAAGTTCGATCCTAGGTATCAGATGCTGAAAGATCGTCCCTGGGGCATGCCTGTGAACTATATCCTGGAAGGATATGTTCCGCCGATCGTTGAAGATCAGGGAATCACAACAGATACCGCTGGTCCTGAAGGTTACAGACTTCGGGAAAGCGAAGATGCTAGAGGCATATTGAAGACCCCTGAAGGTTACAAACTTCGGGAAATGGCAAGATTTACTGTCGTAGTTACGATACCACCCCCTGTGGTGCACACTGACCCGGAATGACAGATTCCACAGATACCTTCTGGTAAGAAGGAAACTATGTTCGACCGAATGGATGAATTCCAGGAACAGTTCTTGGAAATGCAGAAGGAACTGCAAGCCATTCGCGGTCAGGATCTTTTTGGAAAGGACACCGCAGACATTTGTGTGGTCCCCAATGTGAAAGTTCCGCACAAGTTTCAAGTGCCCGACTTTGAAAAATACAAGGGTAACTCTTGCCCTCAGAGTCACTTGACAATGTACGCTCGACGAATGTCAGCTCAGACGGAGAATCAGGACCTGCTGATTCACTACTTTCAGGATAGTTTAACCGGTGCCGCCTTAAAATGGTACATGGGTTTAAACTGCGCCACGATCAGTACATTCAGAGATCTTGGCAAAGCCTTCGTTCAACATTATAAATATAATTTGGACATGGCACCCGACAGAGATCAACTCAGATCGATGTCACAAAAGGACAAGGAAACCTTTAAGGAATACGCTAAGAGATGGCGCGAAATTGCCGCTCAGATTTGTCCACCTCTTGAGGAAAAAGAGATAACAAAGATCTTCTTAAAAACCTTAAGCTCATTTTACTATGGCCGAATGGTTGCCAGTGCGCCCAGTGATTTCACCGAGATGGTCGGCATGGGTGTACATCTTGAGGAAGCCGTCCGAGAAGGACGTTTGGTAAAAGACACTGGATCGACCAGCAATACTAAAAAATACGGTAGTGCTCTCCCTAAGAAAAAAGAGCAGGATATTGGGAATATCTCTCTCGGAAAGCAAATGCGACGTTATCAACCAGTAGCAGCGGTAACTCCTGCTATCGGCCCTGCGCCTGTTCCTACGTATCAACCTCAGGTTGCGCAGAGCCAACCTAATCAGCAAAGGACTCAACAGCCTCTTCAGCAGGCTCGTCCTCCATATAACAAAAATCGTATAACACGACCATCAGGGTGTGATCCTATACCCATGTTGTACGCAGAACTATTTTCGTTACTACTGGCTAAGGGGCACATTCAAACTAAGTCTCCTCTTACAGTACCAGAAAATCCACCTTTTTGGTTTAAAGTGGATCAGACATGCCCTTATCATCAAGGAGGATCGGGGCATAACATAGAGAGTTGTCTCAATTTCAAATCTGACGTGCAAAAGCTTGTTAGGAGCGGGCTCTTATCTTTCAAAGATACGAATCCTAATGTTCTCACGAACCCGCTGCCTCAACACGAGAAGGCGGCAGTCAATCTGATTGAGGGAGAATCTAACAACATCATTCAGAACCACGATATCCCTGCGATGAATGTCAACTTGGTGGCGATGCACTCAAGGCAAAGCGAGTACCATAATCTGCCGCGGCATGATTACAGTTCCTGTCTGACTTGCTCGGTAAACAAACAGGGATGCTCTTTCATACAAGAGGCCCTCCAGCGTCAGATGGATCTTGGATGGATCCAAGACTACCATGATAGGAATCCCTATCAAATCAACATGGTTCAGATTTTTGATATTCGTGTGATGAATACCAACCTGGTAGAGTTACATGCTGAGCAGGTCCGACTCGGATTCCTGATCTCACACGACTATCAAAGCTGTAAAGCGTGTTGCGAAAATGATCGGGGTTGTACCCTTGTCCAGGAGGCACTTCAGCACTTGTTAAATCATTGGTGGATGCCAATCTATATGGATGAAGATACTCAGCAAATTAGTATCAGTAACAGGAATCCCACTCGGCGTCAAAGTCAGGATGTCCGATCAGTGGAAGCTAACCTAGTGAGGTTACATTGTATTTAAAGTGGGCGTGGCCAGGTGCCCCCACACAACTATGACAGTTGTAGTGTCTGTTCAGAAAGTAACCAAGGGTGTTACCTTGTGAGAGCAACTCTTCAGGGTCAAGTGGATCGCGGAGAGATTCGCCCATACCCGGGTTCCGGACCTATCAACGGGGCGCCAGACTACCTTGCCGATCAAGTTAGGGATGTTTTTGCCATTATTCCTTTGCTTGATGAATCTAGAGTTCCCAACCGGGAACGGATCGAGATTACTTATGATGGTCAGAAAAACCAGAAGGTTCCCATAGTCATCTATCTACCGGGACCACTACCGTATGAATCAGCTAAGGCAATCCCTTATAAATACGGTGCAACAACAATTGAGAATGGAAAGGAAATTCCATTACCCTCCGTCGTGAATATTGCAAACATCAGTCGTGTAACACGGAGTGGTCGAATCTTCAACCGAGGAGTTGGAGAGTCCAACAAAGAAAAGGAATTTCAGGCAGAAGTTCCTGATCCACCAGTCGGTCAATCCAGTAATCCCGACCTTTCGAAAAACAAAGATGAGATGCTAAAGCTCATCCAAAGGAGTGAATACAACATTGTTGATCAACTGTTACAGACTCCTTCAAAGATCTCGGTATTATCACTGTTACTCAGTTCAGAAGCGCACAGGGAGGCTCTACAGAAAGTCTTGGAGCAAGCCTTTGTGGAACAGGATGTAACAATCAGACAGTTCGATATTATTGTCTCTAACATCACTTCCTGCAATAATTTGGGATTTAGTGATGAGGAATTACCCGAAGAGGGTCGCCGTCATAACATGGCGCTCAACATTACAGTCAACTGCCAGGACGATACTTTAGCCAGCGTACTGGTAGACACAGGGTCCGCCCTGAATGTTATGCCGAAGTCTACTTTGATGCAATTATCATTCAAAGGCCCTCCGATGAGAATCAACGAGGTCGTCGTCAAAGCATTCGACGGATCCAGAAAAGCAGTTATCGGCGAAGTTGATCTTCCCATAACTATTGGTCCTCACACTTTCCAAGTTACTTTCCAGGTCATGGACATCTGAGCAACATACAGTTGTTTATTAGGAAGACCTTGGTTACATCAGGCTAGAGCGGTCACTTCAATCGTCCACCAAAAGCTAAAGTTTGTTCAGAACGATCAACTTGTCATAGTCTGTGGGGAACAGGCTTTGCTCGTGAGTAATTTGTCATCATCTACTTGTGTAGAACCTGAGGAGGTTATTGGGACGCAGTTCCAAGCACTATCGGTGAGCAAGAACAATCAATCCGAAGGAGGAACATTGATTTCCTCATACAAAGATGTTATCAAAGCGGTCGAGAGTAACGATACAACAGGATGGGGACAGCTTGTCATTCCTACTGATAATAAAACAAAGAAGGGTCTTGGTTTTTCTGCAACCTGTACCCAGACAGCTGCCAGCGATGAAAGTCTTCATCCCATTCAGAACTTCTTCCATAGTGGAGGTTTCCTCCAACCAATGACTCAAGTAGTCCATGCTATCAATGAAGAGGATCCCTTTGACATAGATGAGAAATGGAAGTCCTATCTTAACGAGGACGGTTATGTGTCGCAGGACGAAACGCAAACTCCATTTTACTATCCCGCACAGAGCCCGAGATTTATACCCAGGTCAGAGATTGAGATGATCTATGGAGATTGTGATCCAGAAGGATGCCATGCTCCGCCAAATTCATTAGACGAAGAGACTCCGATGAAAGACAATTTTGACTGCACCTACTATGGCCCAATGGATGGTCTGCCAATGTGGCAACCTTATCCAGGAGACTTGGGGCAAGAGAGTCAGCCGAGTAAGGACACTCAGCGGAGCATCATTGAATAGAATACCTGTGTCCCCGCCATGTCATGGGATCAAAACTCAGGTTATTCGGAAACTACTCAACATGACGATGAATTCGCAATGTTTGTCGGACTGGAATTCATCAACTATGCTTTTCCAGAGGTCAACGTCATCGAGAGAGATGACTCCTCCAGTTCCAAAGATGTTTGGGACACTCTGGGAGAACCAAGTGGAAAATTCGACTATATGGTCAAATACACCGCTCCCGAAAGCTCTCATATCAGACTCGAAGATATCCAGCCAACTGGATGGGGAGATACAGCTGAGAGCACCAATGCTATGCAAAATGCAACAGAGGAATCCTCCTACGACAATTCTGCCTGGGAGACAGATTCCAATGATCCTGCTCCACCAGAAATCAGCGTCATTTTTAAAGACAAATCAAGGAAGGTGCCAGACTTTGTGATTCACCGAGGAGTTCGCCGCCAGTGGGTTGCTGTCGAGATTCCGAAGGTCGTTCACCAGTTAAAGTAATTGCCATTTTTAAGCCTTTCACCCTGCCCAGGTGAAACTGATGTTTTAATAGGGCTCGCTTTCTGTAAATTTTCCCTCTTCGCTTGCCCGAAGCGACAGAGTTTTGTTTTATAGGGCTGTAGTTTCAAGATTCGACTTGTTCATTAATAAAATAACGTCGTTCTGTAATATCCGCATTAATTGCTGTTTTCTCTTTTTGCTTTTCTTAGAAAGTGGTAATCCTAAAAAACAATTCCATAATAAAAACAAGCAGTAAAATAAATACACTGCACACACTTTCATTTTCTCTATCTCTTCTAAACACGAATCATACCGTCATGCAGATTGCTTATTTTACACCCCGTTGAAACATACGATCCAATGCCTTCTCCCGACCTTGAGTTCCCGGTATTTGTGGCTGAAGAAGAAGTTGACAACGAAATTCCAGAAGAGGTCTTCCGATTACTCAGACAAGAGGAAAGGTCCATTGAACCTCACAAAGAGCCGTTGGAAACGGTAAACTTGGGTTCAGAAAAAGAGAGAAAAGAAATCAGGATTGGGGCACTGCTCAGTCCAACTGCCAGAGAGGGTTTGATAAAGCTTCTCCGAGAATTTCCCAATGTGTTTGCTTGGTCCTATCAGGATATGCCAGGGTAGGATACCAGCATCGTGGAACATCATCTACCGTTAAGATCGGAATGTCTGCCAGTAAAGCAAAGGTTGAGACAGACTCACCCGGACATGGCTATCAAAATCAAAGAAGAGGTACATAAACAGATCGACGCGGGTTTCCTCGCCACATCTGAATATCCTAAATGGTTAGCCAACATTGTACCCGTTCCCAAAAAGGACGGAAAGGTCAGAATGTGTGTTGATTACAGAGATCTAAACAAGGCTAGTCCAAAGGACGACTTTCCTTTACCACACATTGACATGCTGGTAGACAGTACAACAAAGTTCAAAGTTTTCTCCTTCATGGATGGACTCTCGGGCTATAACCAGATCAAAATGGCGCCGAAAGACATGGAGAAAACTTCGTTCATTACCCCATGGGGTACCTTTTGTTACAAGGTGATGCCGTTCGGTTTGAAGAACACCGGGGCAACCTATCAAAGGGCCATGACTACTCTGTTTCATGACATGATACACAAAGAGATAGAGGTGTATGTCGATGATATGATTGCAAAATCTAAAACAAAGAATGAGCACGTTAAACATCTGTCAAAACTATTCGAGCGTTTGAGGAAATATAAACTCCGCTTGAATCCCCACAAGTGCACCTTCGGTGTCCGTTCAGGGAAACTACTAGGGTTCATCGTCAGCCAGAAAGGAATTGAAGTTGATCCTGACAAGGTCAAGGCCATTCGAGAAATGCCTTCTCCGAAAACTGAAAAACAAGTCAGAGGATTCTTGGGACGTTTGAACTACATCTCCAGATTCATATTCCTTATGACCGCTACGTGTGCGCCAATTTTCAGATTATTGAAAAAGAACCAGGAATGCGTTTGGTCAGAAGATTGCCAAACCGCCTTCGACAGTATTAAGGAATATCTGTTGAATCCTCCGATTCTATCACCACCAGTGGAAGGAAGACCACTGATCATTTATCTCACAGTCCTAGAGGACTCAATGGGATGTGTACTTGGCCAACAAGACGAAACCAAAAGGAAAGAGTCTGCCATTTACTATTTGAGCAAGAAATTCACCGACTGCGAAACTCGGTACACGATGCTTGAGAAAACTTGTTGCGCTTTGGCTTGGGCAGCCAAACGTCTTCGTCAGTACATGATTCGTCATACTACTTGGTTGGTCTCCGAGATGGATCCAATCAAATACGTCTTCGAAAAACCTGCTCTCACGGGAAGGATTGCCCGTTGGCAGATGCTACTATCAGAATATGACATAGAGTACCATGCTCAGAAAGCCGTTAAAGGAAGTATTTTAGCCGATCATTTGGCTCATCAACCGATTGACGATCAGGAATCAATCGGGTTTGACTTTCCAGAAGAAGATGTCATGTATCTAAAAATGAAAGATTGCGATGAACCGTTACCCAGTGAAGGGCCAGAACCATGTTCCCAATGGGGACTTATCTTTGACGGAGCAGTTAATCATTATGGAAACGGAATTGGGGCAATCATTGTTACCCCTCAGGGTACCCACATTCCTTTCACTGCCAGACTTACGTTCAAATGTACAAACAACGAGGCCGAATACGAAGCTTGTATTATGGGTCTCGAAGAAGCAATTGATTTAAGGATCAAAAACTTGGACGTATACGGCGATTCAGCCTTGGTTATCAATCAGATAAAAGGAGATTGGAACACATACCAATCAGGATTGATTCCTTACAAAGACTATGCAAGAAGGTTGTTGCCCTTCTTCAACAGAGTTGACTTTCATCACATTCCTCGTGGTGAGAATCACATGGCTGATGCATTAGCCACTCTCTCTTCCATGATTAGCGTAGGTCGATGGAATGACCTACCTAAGATTTACGTAATGCGCCTTGAACGGCCCGCCTACATCTTCGCGATCGAAGCAGTCATAGACGACAAACCTTGGTATCACGATATCAAACGCTTCCTTCAGAAACAAGAGTACCCACCAGGGGCACTCAAAAAAGATAGGAAACCCCTCAGAAGGCTAGCTGGAAGCTTCTTCCTGAGCGGTGACACTCTTTATAAGAGGAATTTTGACATGGTCTTACTCCGATGTGTGGACAGACCAGAAGCAGACATGCTTATGAAAGAAATTCATGAAGGATCCTTTGGCACTCATGCCAACGGACACACAATGGCGAGAAAAAATCTCAGAGCCGGGTACTATTGGTTGACCATGGAATCCGACTGCTACAAGTACATGAGGAGGTGTCACAAGTGTCAGATATACTCCGACAAAATTCATGTACCACCAACGCATCTCAAAGTTCTCTCTTCCCCATGGCCTTTTTCCATATGGGGAATCGACATGATTGGTTTGATCGAACCTAAGGCTTCAAACGGACATTGGTTCATCCTGGTAGCCATTGATTACTTCACCAAGTGGGTCGAAGCAGCGTCGTACGCTAATGTTACCCGACAAGTGGTGGTCCGATTTATCAAAAGCAATATCATCTGCCGTTATAGTGTTCCGAGCCAGATCATTACTGATAATGGATCTAACTTGAACAATAGGATGATGAAGGAGTTGTGCGCAGAGTTCAAGATCGAACACCATAACTCATCTCCCTACCGACCCAAGATGAACGGAGCGGTAGAAGCGGCTAGCAAGAACATCAAGAAGATTGTTCAAAAGATGGTTGTAACCTACAAAGACTGGCACGAGATGCTACCCTTTGCTCTTCACGGTTATCGTACATCTGTCCGCACTTCAACAGGGGCTACCCCTTTCTCTCTAGTGTATGGCATGGAGGCAGTGCTCCCCATAGAAGTAGAGATCCCATCAATCCGGGTATTGATGGAAGCTAAGCTCACCGAAGCTGAATGGTGTCAAAGTCGACACGACGAACTGAACCTGATCGAAGAGAAACGAATAACGACACTATGCCACGATCAATTGTATCAACAAAGAATGAAAAAGGCGTTTGACAAAAAGGTCAGACCTCGCATCATCAGGAAAGGAGACCTCGTGCTCAAGAAGATATAATCTTTTCTCACTGATTCGCGAGGCAAGTGGACTCCGAATTATGATGGCCCATATGTGGTCACAAAAGCTTTCTCAGGCGGTGCCTTGAGACTTGCAACCATGGACGGAGAGGAATTTTCCTACCCCACAAATGTTGATGTAGTCAAGAAATACTTCGCCTAAAAAAAAATGAAACGTCTCGGTGGATTGAAAACCCGAAAGGGCGGTCCAGGCAAAAGTTAGAGACATGAAAAAAAATCATCCCGGTGGATTGGAAATCTCATAGTACAATCCAGGCAAAAATTAGGGATAATGGCAAGTAACTATGTTCAACAGAGGCAAGTCCCTTAGCAACAGTTACATCATCCATCGGAGGAAAACTCCAATCAAGGTCATCTTCGACAGAAGCTCAGGATGCCCCGAATTCAAAGTTGGTAGAAGGATGGTGGTCGTTATCTTTCAACGTAGCCCTTTTCCCTGTAAATTACCATTTTCTAAACTTTGTATATACTCTTTGGAATCACGTGTTTGGCTGATCTCCATCTTATCAATAAAATTTGAGCCCTTGTGCTTTTGTTTGTAATTCTTACTTATTTTAGCTTTATAGAACGACGTTGTTTAACTTAATTAACGACTCTTGAAATAAAACAAAATGAATTTACTTGTTAAAACTTTTTCTACTTTTAAATTAAAGATGGCATTTCTTTTGACTGTTGAACATCGAAAGAACATTGATCGCTTCTCCAAAGGTGTTCGAGCCTCAAAGTGCAAAATCAAAGTACTCCTTCTAAACCAGTACGCCTAAATGAAGGATCAACTGTGTCAGAGACCTTGTTTCATCTGACACCCTCGGCCGAGTTCTCATCTCCTAAGACCGACCAACATAGCTCCCAACAGGGACTATCTCTCCTAAGCAAGGTGGAATTACTATTTTGAACCAGCGGTACTTTTTCGTCCCCAGCATTGGCCGAGTATCCAATCGTGTTCATCCATTAGTTTGTGTGTCGTGTCTGTTTTGTCAACATAAGCATACATACATCATGCATTTTATTTGCATTCGCATTTCATATTGCATCACTATCACTTGAGTCGGTCTTATCCTGCCGTGATAACCGTCCTCTCAATCGAGTTTGTCAGTTCTTGCTTTGTCAGGAAGTGTTGCGTCTGCACAATCTCGCCACCAGTGTATCTTTAGATCAGAGTCAGCGCTCGACCACTTTGATAACTTAAACCTCTGAAAGACCAGAGAACCTTCAACAGATGTCACTCTTCGCCATTGAAGATGATATCCTTGCTTTCCCGGATTAAGGAAAATCCCCAGAGAAAGCCTCGTAAACAGAGATTCGGCAGTACATCCGTGTTTCTCCGAAAACCCGCTGATGAAAAGGTCATCGGCACCTCAAAATTGGATCCCACCATATGGCGTTTCTCCGGGAAGATCCCGAGAAAAGTATGATGTATATCCCCAAGCGAAGCAGTTTCTCAAGAGACTCGCTTTCCCCAGTAGAATCGACAAATGGCGTCTCCAACAGAGAAGTTTGTGCACCTCTACAACTCAGACGGATGGGTTCCCCAGCAAGTCTGACATCGAAACTTTTTCCACTCAAATGGCATCTCCCCAGGAAAATTCGACGAGAAGTTTGAGGAAAACCGCTAAGAATAGCGTCCCTTGTCAATAAAGTTTATTGACAAAAGAAACTAAGACCAGTTCCTTGGTAGGAAACCAGGATCGAGGGGAAGTTTCAATCAGAAACTAAGACCAGTTCCTTGGTAGGAAACCAGGATCGAGGGGAGGTTTATTTCAAAAGAAAACTGAGACCAGTTCCTTGGTAGGAAACCAGGATCGAGGGGAGGTTTATTTCAAAAGAAAACTGAGACCAGTTCCTTGGTAGGAAACCAGGATCGAGGGGAAGTTTACCTTTTCTAAGCATCATTGCTTAGCAAAAGAAGATGAATGCGCAGGCTGCCATTCATAGCCATTAAAATTTCAGGTATTCCGATATTTAATCCTCTTGCACCCTAAATGCCCGAATACTCTCGTCATTCACACCTTCGGGTCCAAGAAGATTAAATAGGGGCATCTGTCATACCCCAAATTTTGAACACTAAAGTTTCCCATCATTGTGCAAATCATCATCACAATATGGATGTACCTTTGTGCCTCATCAATCTCCTCAAGGAATTGTTGAGCATTCACTACAATCAGAATTAGGGTTTCAAGCCCTCTCAGAGCCTTAGACAAAGGATCAATCAAGGAATGACTTGATCTTCAACTTGTATAACCTCTCAAACATCCTCAAAGGATCAAAAGGACTCCCACTTCAAGGATTAAGCACAAAGTTGCTCCCTTCTAGGTGGATCAAGTCTCAAGATCGACAGTATCACCAAATTAGGGTTTTGGTCGACCAGGGCCTCCAGATGGGAAATTTCATCTGGGCACAAGCCAATGATCCAAAACATAACCTAATATACTTCATGGAACCTCATGAACCCATTCATCAAGTCAATTTTGCCTCAGGGGATGCATACATAAAAAATCAGGAATTAGGGTTTCTTGACCTAATTCACCCCTAAGTTGACTTTTGGGACAAACCATGAACCAAGACCTCAAGACATGATTTGGGGGTCTCTAATGAACCATATTGATCCATTTGGAACAATGGATTAATCCAAGAAGCTTGAGCAACAAGTCTCAATTTCATCTGCACCACAATTAGGGTTTCGCGAGAAAAGTCAACTGTAACTTTGAGTTTTGACCTGGACATGCTCCCAAACCCTAAGTCATGAATAAATATACCCTATGACACCCATGGAACATGTCCATCAAGTTTGATTTAGGTCAAGGACATGATTTCCTGAAGAATTGCACAGTTTGGAATTCATCTGATAAAAAGTCAACTGTGCACAAAAGTCAACTTTGACTTTTTGAGATTTTTCACCAAAATGGATTTTTAACCCTAAAATGATGTTAATGTATGATTTGAATCATCATTCATCAAGAAAAATCAAAGAAAGTGGGATAACTTGTAAAAGGGGTAACCATAATAACTTAGAAAAATTTCTAAGTTAAAATTAAAGTGACAAGGGTACCAACTTTGGAGGATCATAACTCCTAAACCACAAAGCCATTTTTTCTCATCCAAAGATGGATTTGTAGCCCTCATTACCCTCTACAAAAACATCAACTACAAGTCATTCCAATTCATTAAGGATTTTGAGTTATGGAGTGATCAAAGTGGCTGAAAAGTGAAAATGTCACTTTTTCCAACACTTAGTGAAATTTTCACTAAGTCCAAATCTGTCTTCACTATTGAGGAAACACCTGCTGTAGTTGCCATTCACTATTTCAGCCAAAACAAACTTGCTCTACTATAAATAGAGCTCATTTGTGTTCAGTTTAAGTACACCAAAACCATCTAACAGATGCTTTCCTCAAAATCTCTTTCTCTTGGCAAAAATGCCTTTCTTAGCAAGGTAGCTATCGGGTTTTGAGTTTGGGAGCTTTTCCAATCAAACCAATCACACACACACACCTCATATATATCATATGTAAGCTGTGCAAACCATCAAAAGTGACCTGTAATCACAACATCACAAAGTCACCTCTCAAAACCTCAAAATAGCACTTTTTTGTATTTTTCAAGCCATGTCTTGATTCAGTCACTTTCCAAACCAGATAAAACCTCAAACACACTCCAAATATCATCCTTGAACTGTCCCAAATGGTTCCCACATCTGGAACACCATTTGAGAGAGTTGCTATTTTGGTCACTTTTAACCCCTTTTGCAAGACAGGGACAGTTTGTGTTTTTGCAGGTACCAGCTGATTCCAATCATCCTCAAAGCATCCAAGGGATCATTTGAGGTTGTCCAAAGCATAAAACCATATATAGAGCAAGGGAGTTGGCAGATTGTTGAGAAAACTCCAAAATCTCAAAGGAGGGTAAGCATCTCAACTTGCAGTCACCAAAACATGTGTGCATTTGAAGTCCATTGATTATGCATCTCTTATACATATCATACGTGTTGTGTTTGTGCCAATTAATCATGTGATTCATGCCTATATTGAGTTGTAGCAGAGAACATGCAATTATAGGTCCTTTTCAAAACCACTATCGGGTTTTGAGGAGGGAGTGTGATATGAAAAAACCACCACCACCATGGGATTCCTTGTGAAATTCTAGCCCAGATACATATAAATTTTGTCTCAAACCATTAAGAATTGAGAAAGTTATGACCTTCACGTTTTTGAGCAAAAACTTGCCTTGGACAAGCCAAAATCATGTCATACCTTGTATATTTGTTGTTTCATTTCAAACAATGGATATATCACCACCCCAGTGGTAGGGCGCGTGCCTTGTATGCTTGAGGTCGTGGGTTCAAACCCCACCCATGCCATTTTGTGATTTTTCACATTTTTGCTATTTTTCCAATTATTTTCATGTTTTGTTAATTATTTGGAAAATTAATAACTCACTCAATTTTAATTATTTTTCATTGGTTCTTTTTGCAAAAAATCAAAAAAATATTGAAATATTTATTTCCACAAAAAAATTAGATTTATATTATTTATTTAATATAGTTAGTATTTTTGTGAATAAATGCCTTTTATTTGTTTTTAAACCCTTTTAAAAATAAATATCCATGTTGAAAAATCAAAACCAAGTAGGTTTTAATTCATCTTGTGATTGAAACCTCATTTTTCAAACCTAAAACCAAAATCACAAGTTGTTTATTCTAACTTATTTGGAATTTTGTATCATTTTAATTAATTTTTCCTTGAATAATTACTTTAAAATGATGAAATTAGGGTTTTGTTGATTTTCCCCTTAAACAAACTTTGTCAAACACTCATGGGCCTCTAATAGAGTGTAAGACCCAATCCTTTTTTGACCAAATCATTTTTGGGCCTCACTTATTGTATAAGTCCCGATACCGTCAAAAAATAAACGGCGCGATCGTCGCCTTTTCAAAAGTCAACTGGGCCTACCCTCGAGTAGTAAGACCCATTTCTTTTTCTTTAAACACTTTTGGACCTCTAATAGAGTGTAAGACCCAACCCTTTGTAAATACAACCTATTTTTGGGTCTCACTTATTGTATAAGTCCCGTTGTATTTCAAAACGTTCGACGCGATCATCATCCGTTGAAAAACCATCTGGCCTCTCCTTGAGCTATAAGACCCATTCAAAACTTTTGGGCCTCTATTAGAGTGTAAGACCCAAACCCCCTTTTAACCAAAACCTTTTTGGGCCTCACTTATTGTATAAGTCCCTCTGCGTTAAAAGAAAACCTCGGCGCGATCGCCATTTCAAACGAAAAGTCAACTGGGCCTACCCTCGTGTTATAAGCCCCACTCTTTTTCTTAAAACCTTTTGGGCCTCTTGAGAGAGTGTAAGACCCATCCCTTTGTACAGAAAACCTTCTTGGGCCACAGTCACTTGTATAAGTCCCTCTGTACAAATTCAACAGTGCAATCACTGGTAGAAACCTGGGCCTCTCCTTGAGCTGTAAGCCCCAAATCTTTCTTTTTCAAAGCACTTTTTCCTTTGATTTTGAATATACTGTTGTTTTCAATCTTTCTTTGTTGAACAACTAACCAAACAACATGGAAGCTCTACAACCGAGTAAGTGTTTATACGCTTTCATTTACTGCTTTCATATATATAAACTGTATTGTGGGGCTGTTTCACTGTAAGTCTCCTTTCACAAACTCATATATATAACTGTATTGTGGGGCTGCTCACTGTAAGTCTCCTTTCATAAACTCATATCGACTGTGTAATAATAGTATAGATATTAGAGTTCCCCCGGCAACTACGTCTAGAACTAGGTAAAGCTGTTTCGTTTATTCGTAGAAATAGACAGCTAGATCCCAAATAGGAGCACCAGATATAGTCTTCTCTTCGGCTGTCCTCATTAGGAATTGTCAAGAAACTCTACTCCCAAAGATGAATGTATTCTCCGTGAATAACATCTTTGAGTTTCTTCCAGATTCTCGAACTTTCCTGACTTGCTTTATTCCCTGTGAATAGCTTGCCTTGAATTTCTCGGGGTTTGGGGACCCACAGGCTTCTTAAAAGCATCGACCTCCTCTTGGGCATTGCACAAGGACCCATAGGCTTCCTAAAAGCAACCCCGCCTCCTCTTGGGCTTAGTACAAGGACCCATTGGCTTCTTAGAAGTATTGACAGCCTCCTCTTAGGCTTCATATAATGATATCTTCCTCCGGGAATGATAGCCTCCTCTTGGGCTTAGTACAAGGACCGATCGGCTTCTTAAAAGCTTCCAGCCTCCTCTTGGGCTTCGTACAAATTGTCCCGACGACCTCCTAGAGGTATAGGAACAAAACTTAGTTATCTCCATAAAGCAGTCCTTTCCAGAGTCTACTACTGTTTCTCAAAGCATAGTACAAAAGATGAAACTATAGACTTGGACAGTCTATTTCCTTGAGTCTCGAAGACATTCTCAAGTGACCCTTTCGTTAGATAGGAAGAAAACCGTAGACTCGGACAGTCTCAATACCCTTTGGATTTCCCATTTCCTTAAAGAAACAGGAAACAATCCCGGTCCTCGAACCAAATCCTCGAGTACAGTGTTGCTCATATAAGAACTGATTTTCTCTTTCAAAATCAGTATACTGGATCTGTCACTCAACTAAAATAGTCACCAGCAGATAGCCTCCTCTTAGGCTTTGTATAACGATATCCCTAAAAGAGTCGGTCTCTTTTTCACCTCCTCTTAGGCTTCGTATAATGATCCTTCTTTTCCTCAGCATGAGCTAGCCTCCTCTTGGGCTTTGTACAAATGATTCTCCCCAGCGGAGCAAACCTTTCGCCTCCATCTCGGGCTTTATACGAGATACAAAAAGGTTCTTATTGAGCCAAACAAAATTTAGCCTCCATCTCGGGCTTCGTACGAGATACAAAGATTCTCCTGTAGAATCAGAACTTTTTAGCCTCTCTCTCAGGCTTTGTATGAGACACATAAAAAACTCCCTCGTTGAGTCAATCACCCTTTTGCCTCCATCTCGGGCCTCGTACGAGATACAAATTCCCTAAAGCAAGAGTCAAACTCTTTTTCAGCCTCCATCTCGGGCTTCATACGAGCTATAAAAGATTCTCCAGCTGAATCAACTCTTTTTTAGCCTCCTCTTAGGCTTTGTATAACGAAATCCTCCACTGAGTCTAACCCTTTTAGCCTCTCTCTCGGGCTTTGTACGAGACACATATTAGCCTCCTCTTAGGCTTTGTATAATGATTTTCTCTAGCAGAAATTAGCCTTCTCTTAGGCTTTATCTAAGAAAACCACAGGTTGATCCAATCAACCTTTTAGCATCAAATCTGTGCCTCGTTCACAGTAAACAAACATCAACAACTCCTTCCCTTTCATCTAATCGCTGTTAGCGGCAAGCCTCTGGATCATCTATATCCACGCCACTATCCTTCTTTTAGCATGAGAAATTCCTAAGGAAAGATAGCATTGCTCTACACTGAGTTAAAGTCTTCTCCTCCAGGTTAAAACCCTTTCTTAGGAAATTATGGCATTGCTAGGATCCGCATATCCCGGTTAAAGTAATTCTCCTTTACCCCTCTTTAGAGATGACAGATTCTCTCTAAAGTTGAGACCTTTCAGCTTCACGTCCTGGGCTTTGAACAAGACACAAACTACCTTTCGCTTCACGTCTTGGGCTTTGAACAAGACACCAAAACACCCATTTCCTCCCATAGACTAGGAGGAACTACGAACGCTCTAATTTCCCTGTTTCGGTAAACGGGAATACGTAGGCATAAGATCGAAATAAAAGATCTTAGCGAGCACACTAAACAAAAACCCAAAATCCCATGCTTTCACACATCAATCAAAAAACGTCCGTCCTAACATCAAAACATCTCATCGAACAAAATAACCTGAGACAATCCCCGAATCTTTGGAGCATCTGTAACCGAACAGACCACTGTTCAAACTCAGTATGCAAGCAGGGTTAGTTGGAGACACCTATTTCCCTTCCTTCATCAGCTTACAAAAGGATAAAAAATGAATCGAGCTGTAGTAAATACCCAAAGAGCGGTTCTGCCTCGCAAGCACGTCCAAAAAATCGCTCGCTACAGTATTACAAGCCTAAAATCCCAAATCGTTCCCCCAAATCGAACCCCAAAACGACAGATCTGCAAGAGATATTCATACAACAGCAACCACCACACAAATTCATGAAAATGTATATCAATTCATGCACGATTCTCAGAATCACCACACACATATGCAACAATCAACGATTCAACAGTTTGCATACAAATTTCCTACGGGGTTAAGGACTCCCCACTACCCGATCACGAAATAAACACCAATATTGAACCCTTTTCTCCCCCTTACCTCGAATCCTGTTGAAATCCTGAGAAAATTCTGATCAAATACGAGCTCTAGCACACTCTTGATCTCCCTTTCTCCTAAGCCTTTCTCTTTCTCTCCAAAAATTATGATTAGCTCTCAAACCCTTACCAATTTTTTACTAATCACTCTCTAATTACTGAACTACCCTTACTAATCTCCTTGGCCCAATAACACATTATTTCAATTAAGTCGTATTTTACTACATAACCTTAATAAAAATAATAACCATAGCAATAGTAATAATAATAATAATATGAAATATAATATTAAAAATAATAATAATAATAATATTTCCATATTACTAACACTACCCCCCCTTACCCTACGCACTCAAACACGCACCCTAAACAAAGCCCACAACCAAAATAACACAAGACGTCTAAATAATTAAAATGGGGTGTTACAACTCTCCCCCACTTAAATTATTTTCGTCCTCGAAAATTACCTGATGGAAACAATTCTGGATACAACTCTCGCATCCTGCTTTCCAATACCCAGGTCACACTGCCTCCTGCAGCACCTCCCCAAGCTACTCTCACCAGGGGTATCTCCTTTCCTCTGAGTTGTTTCATCTTACGATCCTCGATCCTCAACGACATCGTCTCTACGGTAAGATTCTCCCTGATCTGAACTTCGTCCCTCTAAATCACATGAGACGGATCCAAAACATACTTCAGAAGCTGCGACACATGAAACACGTCATGCACGTTCGAAAGTTCCGGCGGCAATGCCACTCTATAAGCAACTGCACCAACTCTCTGCAAAATTTGATACGGTCCAATAAACTTAGGATCCAACTTCTTAGATTTCAAAGCACGACCCACACCGGTCACTGGGTTAACTCTTAGGAATACGTGGTCACCTTCACTGAATTCCAACTCCTTTCTTCGATTATCGTGATAACTTTTCTGCCTACTCTGAGACGCTTCCATCTTCTCACGGATCATTTGAATTGTCTCAGTAGTCTGCTGCACAATCTCTGGTCCGAGTACCACATTCTTATCAGTCTCATACCAACACAGAGGTGTCCCACACTTCCGTCCATACAAAGCTTCAAAAGGTGCCATTCCGATGCTAGAATGGTGACTGTTATTATACGTGAACTCGATCAATGGCAAATGAGTATCCCACGCACCACCTTTTTCCAATACACAGGCTCTCAGCAAATCCTCCAACGACTGAATGGTCCTCTCTGACTGACCATCGGTCTGTGGGTGATAAGCCGAGCTCAAATTCAACTTAGAACCCAAGGCTTCCTGCAGACTCCTCCAAAACTCTGAAGTAAACCTCAGATCTCTATCCGACACTATGCTCGACGGAACACCATGCAACTTCACAATTATCCTGATATAAATTTCCGCTAGCTTCGACAGCGGGAAACTGATGTTAATTGGTATAAAATGTGCGGATTTCGTAAGTCGATCCACCACTACCCAAATAGCATCAAAGCCTCTCTCCGTATTTGGCAAACCAGTTATAAAATCCATTGCAATACTGTCCCATTTCCACTCAGGGATTTCCAACGGTTGCATCAATCCATAAGGTTTCTGATGCTCCACTTTTGACTTCTGACATGTCAAACAAGCATAGACAAACTGAGCTATGTCCCTCTTCATACCGGACCACCAAAACAACTTCTTCAAATCATGGTACATCTTTGTAGCTCCCTGATGAATACTCAAGCTACTCCGATGACTTTCCTCTAAGATTGCCTTTTTCAATTCCTCATTATCCAGTACACAAATTCTGCCCCGGAATCGTAGTACACAAACATTATCCACCTTAAAGTCGCTATCCGGATCCTCTCCTCCTGCAGGCATCAAGTCTACCAATTTCACATCCAGTTTTTGATTTTCCTTAATCACATCCAAAAAGTCTTTATTCACTTTCAGCATACCCAATCTGATACTTCCTGGTGTAGTCTCACAAACCATGCTCAAATATCTGAACTTTTCAATCAATTCCATTTCCTTCACCATTAACGCAGACATATGGATTGTCTTCCGACTCAGAGCATCTGCCACAACATTAGCTTTTCCCGGATGGTAACTCAAATTAAAGTCGTAGTCTTTCAAGAATTCTAACCATCTTCTCTGCCTCATATTCAATTCTTTCTGATCGAACAAATATTTCAAACTCTTGTGATCACTAAACACTTCAAATCTCAATCCGTACAAATAATGCCTCCAATTTTTTAACACGAACACCACTGCAGCTAATTCAAGATCATGAGTAGGATAGTTCCTCTCATGCACCCTTAACTGTCTTGAAGCATAAGCCACTACCTTGCCACCCTACATCAACACACCGCCTAATCCCATCTTAGACGCATCAAAATACACTACGAAACAATCATTTGGACTTGGTAAAATCAACACTGGTGTTGTCGTCAACTTCTTCTTCAGTTCTTTGAAACTCTCCTCACAGGCAGCATCCCAGACAAAAGCTTGATTCTTTCTGGTTAACTGAGTCAACGGCAATGCCAATTTGGAAAACCCTTTAATGAACCTTCTATAGTAACCTGCCAAACCCAAAAAGCTTCTAATCTCCGTTGCGGTCTTCGGAGTTTCCCACTGAAGTACTGCACTTACTTTAGAGGGATCCACTGCTATACCATCACCAGAAATCACATGGCCCAAGAAACTCACGGTCTTCACCAAAATTCACACTTTGAGAACTTTGCAAACAATTTATTATCTTTCAACACCTACAATGTAATTCTCAAGTGACCTGCATGCTTTTCGTCAGACTTAGAATAAATCAGTATATCATCAATAAATAATACAATAAACTGATCTAGATACGAATGGAAAATACGATTCATATATTCCATAAATACACCCGGCGCATTAGACACTCCGAAAGGCATCACTGCATATTCGTAATGTCCATAGCGAGTTCTGAAAGCAGTCTTCTAAATATCGCCTTCCTTTACTCTAATCTGATGGTAACCCGACCTTAGATCAATTTTGCTGAAAACACGAGCTCCTACTAGCTGATCCATTAAGTCATCAATCCTAGGAAGTGGATACTTATTCTTAATGGTTACTTTATTCAACTGACGGTAGTCAATGCACAGACGCATACTACCATCCTTCTTCTTCACCAACAACACTGGAGCTCCCCACGGCGACACACTTGGTCTAATAAACTTCTTATCGAGCAGTTCCCTGACCTGAGACTTCAACTCTGCCAATTCTGATGCAGACATCCTGTACGGTGCCATAGAGATAGGTCTGGTACCCGGTACAAGATCAATAGCAAACTCAACTTCCCTTGTTGGAGGTAACTCTGTGATATCATCTGGAAACACTTCAGGAAATTCATTAACTACTGGAAATTCATTAACTGAAGTCTTGCTTTCAACAGATAACGAGGCAAATACTGCAAACAGCTTCGCTTCATCTTCCAACCACGCCCTCAACTCCTTGCTAGATAGCGAATAGTCTAATGCTTCCTCTTCAGGAGTAAGAAACAACAACGTCTTCCTGAAGCAATCAATATACACTCGGTTGAACTCCAACCAGTTCATTCCCAAAATAACGTCAATATTACCGAGTGGCAAACAAATCAAGTCCACTCTGAAATCTCTACCAAACACGGTCAGCGGACACTTCAAACACACCAAAGAAGTAACCACGGAACCAATAGATAGAGTTTTAATCGTCATCCTTTGCTCTAGAGTAGATGGCACGATCCCTAATCTCTTCACACAGTCAACAGAAATAAACGAGTGCGTTGCACCCGTGTCAATGATAGCAATCAAAGGAACATCATTAATAAAGCAAGTACCTTTGACGGAACACTCCTCCTCAGTGGATTGGGCTCCCACCAAGGTAAACACCTTCCCACTAGTATGAGACGCCTGAGACTTCTTCGGCTTCTCACAGTCAGTGCTGATGTGACCTTTCTCTCCACAATTATAGCAAGTAGGCATAGTGGCTCTATAATCAGCTATGACATGACCTACTTTGCCACACTTGAAACACTTCTTCACCTCTTTCTAACAGTTGTTAGCACGGTGTCCCGCGCCACCACATCTGAAGCACTTGAGAGTATCAGTACCTGCTCCCTTCTCCTTTGGCTTCTTCTCCCCATCAGTTTTCTGTTTCCCCTTATCAGCTGGAGCACTATAAGGAGTACCTCCAAATCTCTGCTTATTTTTCTTCTCATTCACTGCTTTGTAATGAGCAATCCTGGCTCTGTTGTCATTATCATAAATTCTGCTTCTGCTTACCAGCTCTGGATAGTTTCTTATCTTTTGACAAGCAATTCCCAATTTGATCTCGGGACATAACCCGTTCTCAAACTTCAAACACTTCGACGTCATGGCCTCTTCAATATTGTAATGAGCACAATACTGAACCAGCTCCTCAAACTTAGCGGCATACTCAGCAACTGTCTTATCACCTTGTTTCAGCTCCAAAAATTCAACCTCTTTCACACTACGAATGTCTTCCGGAAAATACTTTTCCAGAAACTCAGCTTGAAACACAGCCTAAGTAATCTCAGTACCTGCAGCTTCCAATCTCTGGCGACTGTTGTCCCACCAAGCCTCTGCCTCTCCTTCCAGCATATGAGTACCAAACCGTACCTTCTGAGCATCACTGCATCCCATGGTCCTGAAGACCTTCTCTACAGCCTTCAGCCATTTTTGTGCAGCCTCTGGGTCTAAGATACCTCCCTCATATGTAGGCAGCTTATTGCTCTGAAACTGTGCTAAGTAACGAAACTGAACACCTCCACCCTGGTTGGCATTCTCTACAGCTTGTGCCATGGCTTGCATAACAGCAGCAAGAGCAGCATTATTCCTTCCTGCCATACAGGACAACAATCATCACAAGGTCAGAACACAAAAACAACTTTTATCCTAAGGACAGACTCAACTATAACACCTGGCCGGACGGACCGACATGCTCTGATACCAATTGTAACACCCCACTTTCCCAAAATAAAATAAAGCACAAAATCTTAAAGATAAATCAGAGTTTTTCACCAAAAGTGGAATGTCACATTTAAAGTCCAACAAATAAACTCCTTTATTAAATGAAACAGCGGAAATAGTTTTTATTCATTCAGCTCACGGCCATCTGCCAACAACTTATAAAAATCCCACATCAAATCGTGGTTCACCAAAAATACATCAAAAGTATGATACGTAACAAATGAAAGAATAACAAATAACAAATGGTTTAAAATCCCCAAAATAATTCCCGTGTTACGTATCAGAGCACTCCTATAGACTCGAACAAGCAACACGAACATCCAAGTGACCTAAGTACCTGGGTTATCTGTACTTCTGAAGAAGCACAGACACAACAACAACAAAGGGGTGAGAAATCACGTTCAAATATTATAGGTGAATAAATACATGATAAACAGGTAGTCATCATACACAAGAAGCATCAATCATCAAACACGGCCTACTGCCCAATATCATCAACGACACCAAATAATAATATAATGCGACACGACACCATGCATGCGGTACCGACTCATTGGTTCATTCAATCGAACCCCGGATAGATCACATACACCTCTACTTGGCAATGATCTATCCTCCACCATTCTCCACGTAGGAGTACGGATGAATCGCATACACCCCTCCTGGGCAACAATCCACCCCACCAATCACCATGAATATGCAAGACTCAATATGCACAGCAAAATATGTATACAACATAAATACATGCACACGATCCTCCTGATCACACCATGCATATCAACAACACCATCACCATATAAGTTACTTCAGAAGCACCAAACACCCAGATCGCTAATTAATTAATAAAAATTATTAAGATTAATCTTTTCCTCACCTACATCTTATTTCTCAGCACCTGACACCTATTTCCCAACCTCTCAGACCAAAAGAAACCGAATCGGACGCGAAAACGGAAAAGAACTCGCGAAACGGTAAAATTATGCAGCTCTGCTGACCATACACGTACTGCTGCGTATCACGCCTCCCCATACGCGTATTGACTCCACCCATACGCGTATCCCCTCAACAATGACCACATCCATACGCGTATTGCCTTATGCTGTACGCGTACGGACAGAGACTCCCTCATACTGAAATTCCCACTTTCCAACAGCGTACGCATATGCCTTCCTATTACGCGTACTGCCTAGTTCCCATACGCGTATCTCTGCGTATCACGCCATCCCATACACGTAACACCCTTCACGGTACGCGTATCACCAGATCTGTTACGCGATTCACCAGAAGGTTAGCTGGAAGCTTCTTCCTGAGTGGTGACACTCTTTATAAGAGAAATTTTGACATGGTCTTGCTCCGATGTGTCGACAGACCAGAAGCAGACATGCTTATGAAAGAAATTCATGAAGGATCCTTTGGCACTCATGCCAATGGACATACAATGGCGAGGAAAATTCTCAGGGCCGGGTACTATTGGTTGACCATGGAATCCGACTGCTACAAGTACATGAGGAGGTGTCACAAGTGTCAGATATACTCCGATAAGATTCATGTACCGCCATCGCATCTCAAAGTTCTTTCTTCCCCATGGCCTTTTTCCATATGGGGAATCGACATGATTGGTTTGATTGAACCTAAGGCTTCAAACGGACATCGGTTCATTCTGGTAGCCATTGACTACTTCACCAAGTGGGTCGAAGCAGCGTCATACGCTAATGTTATCCGACAAGTGGTGGTCCGATTTATCAAAAACAATATCATCTGCCATTATGGTGTTCCAAGCCAGATCATTACTGATAATGGATCTAACTTGAACAATAAGATGATGAAAGAGTTGTGTGCAGAGTTCAAGATCGAACACCATAACTCATCTCCCTACCGACCCAAGATGAACGGAGCGGTAGAAGCGGCTAACAAGAACATCAATAGGATCGTTCAAAAGATGGTTGTAACCTACAAAGATTGGCATGAGATGCTACCCTTTGCTCTTCGCGGTTATCGTACATCTGTCCGCACTTCAACAGGGGCTACCCCTTTCTCTCTAGTGTATGGCATGGAGGCAGTGCTCCCCATAGAAGTAGAGATCCCATCAATCCGAGTATTGATGGAAGCTAAGCTTACAGAAGCTGAATGGTGTCAAAGTCGACACGACGAACTGAACCTGATCGAAGAGAAGCGAATCACGACACTATGCCATGGTCAGTTGTATCAACAAAGAATGAAGAAGGCGTTTGACGAAAAAGTCCGATCTCGCGTCTTCAGAAAAGGAGACCTCGTGCTCAAGAAGATACAATCATTTCTCACTGATTCTCGGGGCAAATGGACCCCAGACTATGGTGTCCCCTATGTGGTCACGAAAGCTTTCTCAGGCGGTGCCTTGAGACTTGCAACCATGGACGGAGAGGAATTTGCCTACCCCACGAATGTTGATGTAGTCAAGAAATACTTCGCCTAAACTAAAAAAAAAAAAACGTCTCGGTGGATTGAAAACCCGGAAGGGCGGTCCAGGCAAAAGTTAGAGACATGAAAAAAAAATTATCCCGGTGGATTGGAAACATCATAGTACAATCCTGGAAAAAATTAGGGATAATGGCAAGTAACTATGTTCAACAGAGGCAAGTCCCTTGGCAGCAATTACATCATCCATCGGAGGAAAACTCTAGTCACGGTCATCTTCGACAGAAGCTCAGGATGTCCAGAACTCAAAGTTGGTAGAAGGATAGTGGTCGTTATGTTTCAACGTATCCCTTTTCCCTGTAAATTACCATTTTCTAACTTTGTAAATACTCTTTAGAATCACGCGTTTGGTTGATCTCCATCGTATCAATAAAATTTGAGCTCTTGTGCTTTTGTTTCTAATTCTTACTTATTTTAGCTTTACAGAACGACGTTGTTTAATTTAATTAACGATTCTTGAAACGAAACAAAATGAATTTACTTGTTAAAACTTTTTCTGCTTTAAAATAAAGATGGCAATTGCTTTTGACTGTTGAACATCGAAAGAATGTCAATTGCGTCTCCAAAGGCGAACTTCAAAGTGCAGAATCAAAGTACTCCTTCTAAACCAGTATGCATGAATGAAGGATCAACTGTGTCAGGGACCTTGTTTCGTCTGGCACGCCTCGGCCGAGTTCTCATCTCCTAAGCCCGATCAACGGTATTCCCCGCGAGGACTACTTCTCCTAAGCAAGGTAGAATTGCGATCTTGAACCAACGGTACTTCTTCGCCCCGCGATGGCCGAGTATCCAGCCGTGTTCATCTTTTAGTTTGTATGTCGCGTCTGTTTTGTCAGCATAAACATACATACATCATACATTTTTTATTTGCATTCGCATTTCATATTACATCGCTATCACTTGAGTTGGTCTTATCCTGCCGTGATAACCGTCCTCTCAATTGAGTTTGTCAGTTCTTTTCTCGTCAGGAAGTATCACGTCTGAACAATCTCGTTTCCAGTGAATCTCTAAGATCAGAGTCGGCACTCGACCACTTTGATAACTTGAACCTCTGAAACATCAGAGAAACCTTCAACAGATGTCACTCTTCGCCATTGAAGATGATATCCTCGCTTTCCCGGATTAAGGAAAATCCCCAGAGAAAGCCTCTTAAACAGAGATTCGGCAGTACAATAGTGTTTCTCCGAAAATCCGCTGATGAAAAGGTCATCGGCACCTCAAAATTGGATCCCATCATATGGCATTTCTCTGGGAAGATCCCAAGAAAAGTATGATGCAAGACCCCAAGCGAAGGCAGTCTCTCAAGAAACTCGCTTTCCCCAGTAGAATCGACAAATGGCGTCTCCAACAGAGAAGTTTGTGCACCTCTACAACTCAGACGATGGGTTCCCCCAGCAAGTCTGACATCAAACCTTTTTCCGTCAAATGGCATCTCACCAGGAAAATTCGGCGAGAAGTTTGAGGGAAAACCGCTACTAATAGCGTCCCTTGTCAATAAAGTTTATTGACAAAAGAAACTTAGACCAGTTCCTTGGTAGGAAACCAGGATCGAGGGGAAGTTTAAATCAGAAACTAAGACCAGTTCCTTGGTAGGAAACCAGGATCGAGGGGAAGTTTGAATCAGAAACTAAGACCAGTTCCTTGGTAGGAAACCAAGATCGAGGGGAAGTTTTACCTTTTCTAAGCATCATTGCTTAGCAAAAGAAGATGAATGTGCAAGCTGCCATTCATAGCCATCAAAATTTCGGGTATTTCGATATTTAATCCTCTTGCACCCCAAATGCCCGAATACTTTCGTCATTCACACCTTCGGGTCCAAGGAGATTAAATAGGGGCATCTGTCATACCCCAAATTTTGACCACTAAAGTTTCCCATCATTGTGCAAATCATCAGCACAATATGGATGAACCATTATGCCTCAGCAGATACCTCAAGGGTTGTTGAGCATTCACTACAATCAGAATTAGGGTTTCAAGCCCTCTCAGAGCCTTAGACAAAGGATCAATCAAGGAATGACTTGATCTTCAACTTGTCTAATCTCTCAAACATCCACAATGGATCAAAAGGACTCCCACTTCAAGGATTAAGCACAAAGCTGCTCCCTTCTAGGTGGATCAAGCCTCCCGATCGCCGGTGTCACCAAATTAGGGTTTTGATCGCCCAGGGCCTCCAGATGGGAAATTTCATTTGGGCACAAGCCAATGATCCAAAACATAACCTAATATAGTCCATGTAACCTCATAGACCCATTCATCAAGTCAATTTGACCTCAGGGGATGCATACATAAAAAATCAGGAATTAGGGTTTCTTGACCTAATTCACCCCTAAGTTGACTTTTGGGACAAACCATGAACCAAGACCTCAAGACATGATTTGAGGGTCTCTAATGAACCATATTGATCCATTTGGAACAATGGATTGATCCAAGAAGCTTGAGCAACAAGTTTCAATTTCATCTGCACCACAATTAGGGTTTCGCGAGAAAAGTCAACTGTAACTTTGACTTTTGACCTGGACATACTCCCAAACCCTAATACATGAATAAATATACCCTATGACACCCATGGAACATGTCCATCAAGTTTGATTTAGGTCAAGGACATGATTTCCTGAAGAATTGCACAGTTTGGAATTCATCTGATAAAAAGTCAACTGTGCACAAAAGTCAACTTTGACTTTTTGAGATTTTTCACCAAATTGGATTTTTAACCCTAAAATGATGTTAATGTATGATTTGAATCATCATTCATCAAGAAAAATCAAGAAAAGTTGGATAACTTGTAAAAGGGGTAACCATAAAAACTTAGAAAATTTTCTAAGTTAAAATTCAAGTGGCTAGGGTACCAACTTTGGAGGACCATAACTCCTAAACCACAAGGGCAATTTTTTCCATCCAAAGCTTGATTTGTAGACCTCATTATCATCTACAAAAACTTCAACTACAAGTCATTCCAATTCATTAAGGATTTTGAGTTATGGAATGATCAAAGTGGCTGAAAAGTGAAAATGTCACTTTTTCCAACACGTAGTGAAATTTTCACTAAGTCAGAATCTGCCTTCACTTTTTGCCAAATGTAGGGGGATTTTTCACTTGGAATCAAAATAGATCAAAACCAAATATGTTCAAACGGTTGTTGTATCATGTAAGGGTTTTCCAAAATGGCCAAGAACATTGCCAAATTCAACCTACATCATGAGATATGACATTGTCAAGTTACCTTGCTGAAATCTGTCAAAGCAAGGCAGATTTTGCATTTTGGCTCGATTTGCCAAAATCAGACAAATTCAAATGCTCCTATCCATTTGGACACCTCTGAGGATTGAATCTAAAGGGGACAATCACTGAGCCAAGCCTCCAAAGTCCATGGAACAAGAAATAGCATGTTGAACCTAGAGTTGCCAAAATAGGGACAAGACTTCAAATTTGGAATGAAGCATTCAATGGAACCATCAAGGTGGCATGGACTGGGCCATTCTCATCTGAAATCAGTCAAGACTTATCCAAGACCAAGGGGACCATAGCTCTGTGCCCTAACCTCTAGTCAATGGCTAGAGGAGACTTGCATTTCCATTGGCCAACATTGAGGGAACACCTGCTGCAGTTTCCATTCACTGTAGATCCCAAAACAAACTTGCTCTACTATAAATAGAGCTCAATTGTGTTCAGTTTGAGTACACTAAAGCCATCTAACAGATGCTTTCCTCAAAATCTCTTCTTTCACTCCAATTTTGCCTTCAAAGGCAAGTCACTATCGGGTTTTGAGCTAGAGAGCAATTCCACTCAAACCAATCACACACACACCTCATATATATTATATGTAAGCTGTGCAAACCATCCAAAGTGACCTGTAATCACAACATCACAAAGTCACCTCTCAAAACCTCAAAATAGCACTTTTTTGCATTTTTCAAGCCATGTCTTGATTCAGTCACTTTCCAAACCAGATAAAACCTCAAACACACTCCAAATATCATCCTTGAACTGTCCCAAATGGTTCCCAACATCTGGAACACCATTTGAGAGAGTTGCTATTTTGGTAACTTTTAACCCCTTTTGTAAGAAAGGGACAGTTTGTGTTTTTGCAGGTACCAGCTGATTCCAATCATCCTCAAAGCATCCAAGGGATCATTTGAGGTTGTTCAAAGCATAAAACCATATCTGGAGCAAGGGAGTTGGCAGATTGCAGAGAAAACTCCAAAATCTCAAAGAAGGGTAAGCATCTCAACTTGCAGTCACCAAAACATGTGTGCATTTGAAGTCCATTGATTATGCATCTCTCATACATGTCATATGTGTTGTTTTTGTGCCAATTAATCATGTGATTCATGCCTGTATTGAGTTGTAGCACAGAAAATGCAATTCTAGGTCCTTTTCAAAACCACTATCGAGTTTTGAGGAGGGAGTGTGATCTGAAAAAACCACCACCACCATTGGATTCCTTGTGAAATTCTGGCCCAGATACATATAAATTTTGTCTCAAACCATTAAGAATTGAGAAAGTTATGACCTTCACGTTTTTGAGCCAAAACTTGCCTTGGGCAAGCCAAAACTATGTCATACCTTGTATATTTGTTGTTTCATTTTAAACAATGGATGTATCACCACCCAAGTGGTAGGGCGCGCGCCTTGTATGCTTGAGGTCATGGGTTCAAACCCCACCCATGCCATTTTGTGATTTTTCACATTTTGCTATTTTTCCAATTATTTTCATGTTTTGTTAATTATTTGGAAAATTAATAACTCACTCAATTTTAATTATTTTTTATTGGTTCTTTTTGCAAAAAATCACAAAAATATTGAAATATTAATTTCCACAAAAAAATTAGATTTATATTATTTATTTAATATAATTAGTATTTTTGTGAATAAATGCCTTTTATTTGTTTTTAAACCCTTTTAAAAATAAATATCCATGTTGAAAAATCAAGACCAAAGGAGTTTTAATATCTCTTGTGATTTATACCTCATTTTTCAAACCTAAAACCAAAATCACAAGTTGTTTATTCAAACTTATTTGGGATTTTGTATCATTTTAATTAATTTTTCATTGAATAATTACTTTTAAAATGATGAAATTAGGGTTTTGTTGATTTTCCCCTTCAACAAACTTTGTCAAACACTTTGGGCCTCTAATAGAGTGTAAGACCCAATACTTTTTTGACCAAATCATTTTTGGGCCTCAGTTATTGTATAAGTCCCGATACCGTAAAAAAACCAACGGCGCGATCGTCGCCTTTTCAAAAATCATCTGGGCCTACCCTCGAGTAGTAAGACCCAATTCTTTTTCTTTAAAAACATTTTGGGCCTCTATTAGAGTGTAAGACCCAACCCCCTTTTAACCAAAACCTTTTTGGGCCTCACTTATTGTATAAGTCCCTCTGCGTTAAAAGAAAACCTAGGTGCGATCGCCATTTTAAACGAAAAGTCAACTGAGCCTACCCTCGTGTTATAAGCCCCACTCTTTTTCTTTAAAACTTTTTGGGCCTCTTGAGAGAGTGTAAGACCCATCCCTTTGTACAGAAAACCTTTTTGGGCCACAGTCACTTGTATAAGTCCCTCTGTACAAATTCAACAGTGCACTCACTGGTAAAACCCTGGGCCTCTCCTTGAGCTGTAAGCCCCAAATCTTTCTTTTTCAAAGCACCTTCTCCTTTGATTTTGAATATACTGTTGTTTTCAATTTTTCTTTATTGAACAACTAACCAATCATCATGGAAGCTCTACAACCGAGTAAGTGGTTATACGCTTTCATTTACTGCTTTCATATCATATAACTATTTTGTGGGGCTGCTCGCTGTAAGTTTCCTTTCACAAACTCATATATATATAACTGTATTGTGGGGCTGCTCACTGTAAGTCTCCTTTCATAAACTCATATCGACTGTGTAATAATAGTATAGATATTTAGAGTTTCCCCGGCAACTACGCCTAGCAATGGTAAAGCCGTTTCATTTATTCATAGAAATAGACAACTAGATCTAAGGATTCCCCCCGTGAACAGTTCATTATACAAAAGGACATCGTTTCTCTGTGAAACCCCTTTTGGAACTGTTCACCCCGCCTTCTCTTGGGCATTGTACAAGAACGCACGGGCTTCTTAAAAGCATCGGCCTCCTCTTGGGCATCGTACAAGGACCCACAGGCTTCCTATAAGCAACCCCGCCTCCTCTTGGGCTTAGTACAAGGACCCGTCGGCTTCTTAGAAGTATTGACAGCCTCCTCTTAGGCTTCGTATAATGATCTCTTCCTCCGGGAATGATAGCCTCCTCTTGGGCTTAGTACAAGGACCGGTCGGCTTCTTAAAAGCTTCCAGCCTCCTCTTGGGCTTCGTACAAATTGTCCCGACGACCTCCTAGAGGTATAGGAACAAAACTTAGTAATCTCCATAGAGCAGTCCTTTCCAGAGTCTACTACTGTTTCTCAAAGCATAGTACAAAAGATAAAACTCTAGACTTGGACAGTCTATTTTCCTTGAGTCTCAAAGACATTCTCAAGTGACCCTTTCGTTAAATAGGAAGAAAACCCGTAGACTCGGACAGTCTCAATACCCTTTGGATTTCCCCGTTTCCTTAGAGAACAGGGACCAACCCCGAGCCTCGAACCAAACCCATGAGTACAGTATTGCTCATATAAGAACTGATTTTCTCTTTCAAAATCAGTATACTGGATCTGTCAGTTTACTGAACAGTTACACTCGCCTCCTCTTGGGCTTTGTACAATGATTCTCCCCAGCGGAGCAAACTTTTTTAGCCTCCATCTCGGGCTTTATACGATATACCAAAAGACTCCCTCGTTGAGTCAATCACCTTTTCGCCTCCATCTCGGGCATTATACGAGATACAAAAAGGTTCTTATTGAGCCAAACTTCTTTTAGCCTCCATCTCGAGCTTCGTACGAGATACAAAAACACTCTCTTGTTGAGTATAAAAGACTCTCTTGTTGAGTCAAACCCTTTTAGCCTCTCTCTCGGGCTTTGTACGAGACACATATTAGCCTCCTCTTAGGCTTTGTATAATGATTTTCCCCAGCGGAAATTAGCCTCCTCTTAGGCTTTATATAAGAAAACCACTGGTTGATCCAATCAACCTTTTAGCATCAAATCTGTGCCTCATTCACAGTAAACAAACATCAACAACTCCTTCCCTTTCATCTAATCGCTGTAAGCGGCAAGCCTCTGGATCATCTATATCCATGCCACTGTCCTTCTTTTAGCATGAGAAATTCCTAAGGAAAGATAGCATTGCTCTACACTGAGTTAAAGTCTTCTTCTTCAGGTTGAACACCCCTTTCTTAGGAAATTATGGCATTGCTAGGATCCGCGTATCCCGGTTAAAGTAATTCTCCTTTACCCCTCTTTAGAGATGACATATTCTCTCTAAAGTAGAGACCTTTCAGCTTCACATCTTGGGCTTTGAACAAGATACAAACTACCTTTTCGCTTCACGTCTTGGGCTTTGAACAAGACACTAAAACACCATTTCCTCCCATAGAATAGGAGGAACTACGAACGCTCTGATTTCCCTGTTTCGGTAAACGGGAATACGTAGGCATAAGATCGAAAGAAAAGATCTTAGCGAGCACAATCAACAAAAAACCCAAATCCCATTTCAAAAAGCAGTAATTCAAAAGCATCCGTCCTAACATCCTAATCCTTATTTCCCGTCAGAAACCCTCTGCCTAGATAAAAAGAAAGAAAATCGTATTGGCGAAAATACAAATAACCAGTACAAAGGCCCCCCACATTGTAGCATTCGCAACCTAACAGACCGCTGTTTAAACTCAGTATGCAAAGCAGGGTTAATTGGAGACATCTATTTCCCTTCCTTCATCAGCTTCAATAGGATAAAAAATGAATCGACCTGTAGTAGGCTCAACCGCAGAGAGCGACCAGTGCTTAAGAACCACGTCCAAAATCGCTCGCTACAATATGCAACAATCAACGATTCAAAAGTTTGCATACAAACTTCCTACGGGGTTAAGGACTCCCCACTACCCGATCACGAAATAAACACCAATATTGAACCCTTTTCTCCTTCTTACCTCGAATCCTGTTGAAATCCTAAGAAAATTCTGATCAAATGCAAGCTCTAGCACACTCTTGATCTCCCTTTCTCCTAAGCCTTTCTCTTTCTCTCCAAAAATTATGATTAGCTCTCAAACCCTTACCAATTTTCCACTAATCACTCTTCAATTACTGAACTACCCTTACTAATCTCCTTGGCCCAATAACACATTATTTCAATTAAGTCTTATTTTACTACATAACCTTAATAAAAATAATAATCATAGCAATAGTAATAATAATAATATGAAATATAATATTAAAAATAATAATAATAATAATAATAATAATTCCATATTACTAACACTACCCCCCTTACCCTACGCACTCAAACACGCAACCCTAAACAAAGCCCACAACCAAAATAACACAAGACGTCTAAATAATTAAAATGGGGTGTTACAAGACATGAATCATGAATACTTGAGAGAAAATGAAAGTTTTTTATTATTGAGTTCGTCCGAGCTTTTAACCTAGTGCCTACGTATCCCAGAGGGAATCAGATCTTCGTAGTTTGTGTTGAAAAGGTTTTTGGTTTGTTGTGTGTTTTTAATGGACGATGCTAGGTAGCATATCCTTTCTGAAAAGTTTTGAACGGAAAAGCCAGGAGGCAAAAATGGTTTGAGATTTGTGAAATGTTTTTTAGATTTTGGAAAGAGGTTAGAGATATAATTAAAGTATTTTTTGATTTTTTTGAGAAATGAGATTTTAGTTTTAAGAAAAAATACTTGATAAAATATCGAGGTTTGAATTTGTGTGATGGTGATTGCAAAAGGCACCCAACTTATGAGGGAAGTAACCACTTGACGTTGGATCAAGGGTTTGAGAAAAAGTTAGGCCGATTCCTAGTCCCTAAGGGTGCTCCTAGTAAACGAAACCCCAATCAAAGAAAGAGAGAAAGGGTTGGCATGAAGTTGATGGCGATGCTAAAAAGCAGTTGACTTACAAGTTAAGGTATGACTTGATGTATGAATCAAGAATGTTTTGGGTTTGGTTGATGGCGATCGTAGAAATAATCGACTTACAGGGTTCAAAAATGGCTTGATTAAAGCAAGAATTAGTTTTAAAAGCAATTTATGCGTGAACGGAAATAAGATGCATACACAATATTAACATCGTACATTCATAACAAATGAATCGAAAAAAATACAGTAAAGAAGAGAAGTGCATGGATTATAATCAAGACGCAAAGACGCGAATCAAAGCCATGTATGCGAAGAAGTGCAAAGGCTACCACAAGAAATTATATCGTATCTAAACATAATGATGTTAGATCGCTGTTCTTAACATAAAAACACAAATTGATACCGCATAAGCGGTCATCGCAAGTCGAATCATGAAACAACGAGATAATAAAATTAAATAAAATCACAAATTGCAAATCGAAACGCGAATAAGTAGGTGCATAAAAAGCGGATTGCCGCTAGGCTAAACTATTGGACGCATGTACAAAATCGAAATGCAACGATAATCAATTTAAAATAGTAAAATAAAAATTGCACATAAATTGATAAGATTACTCAATAGCTTGCTACATTTAATGTGATCATCGCAATAGAGATTAAAATCGTGTGGATCTTAGTACAACAAAAAGAAACGCAAAGAAAAAAGAAATTTTAAAATGTTTTAAAACAATAATGTTACTAATGCAAAAATGCGATCATCGTAACCGGATCAAACTAAACATAAATGTCACGCATCACGCATATAAATATGCGAACAGCGTATCGTCATAATTCAATTCGAACAATCTAAAAAAAATTAACAATATATATATATAAACAAAACCTAAATCACTGTGTATCATGAAACAAAACGTGCGGCTCCTGTATGCAATATAAGACAAGCTGTTATACTAAATATAAAGTTACATATTATATTGAATAATAAAACGTATGTCTTGTCTTGTATATTAGTACCTTACATGTGCAATGATAAACTGGTAGAAAAAATTAGAATAAGAGACAAACCAATATCCTGCACAATACATGTCGTACGGGTAATTACTAATTAAGGGTGTTCATTGGTTCGGGCAAATCCGAACTAAACCGGAATCTAAACCAAACCATTATGTTTGGTTCGGGCATTTTTTTAGTTTGGGCAAAAACCGAACCAAACCAATGGAACCCAATGTTAATTGGTTCGGGCAACGGATTTCCAAAATTCTACCCGTGAACCCGTCTACCCGAACCAATCATAATTAATTAGTATAATATATATCATCATTATCATAGAAACTAGAATGAGATATTCAACTTCAAGAAGAAAAAAAATGAAACGTTATTTGTGATATGCACAATCAATATGGAGAAACAATAAAATTAAGAATTTTATATTATTTTGGAAAATTAGTTGACATAAGTTAATATTTTTTTAAAATATTTTTACACATTTGTTTCTAATGTACCCGATCAATCCAACCCAAACCAACCCGTTGTTTATTGATTTGGTTCGGTTTGGGCTTTATCACAAAATTGTGTAAATCCAATCTAAACCAATCCATATATTTTTGATCGGTTTGGGTATCGAATTCTCCCAAAACCGAACCAAACCGGCCCGCGAACACCCTTACCGATAATAGAAGAAGAAAAATAAAAAGCAAGCGGCGATGCTGCTGAATTTTTCGGTCCCCTTCATCACCAACACTCATATATATATATATATATATATATATATATATATATATATATGATCGTACCTGGATCAGACAGTTGATAGTGGCCAACGGCGTCTGGAACAGCAGCTCCGGTGATGGTGAGAGACGGCGGGGGGTGTACCTGCAAGGTACTCCGACGCTCAAGTGAGAGAGTGTACAGAATAACCGCAAATACAGAAAGAGTAAAGTGGTAGAAGAATGTGTCCAACCTGACCCTCTCAAGTGAGAGGGTATTTATAGAGAGCCCCCAGCGCGGGGCCAACGGTTACTTGCAGTGGGCTGGATCAACTAGGCCCACTCCAAGCAACTGCTAGGGCTTACGTGTAGTAGTGAAGACCAGCACGTGGTCTTCACCCTAGAGTAACTGCTCCTAGATTTCCGGAAGTAGGGCGGACCGAATCCTTCGGACGTGGGAGGTTACTTGGAACATGTCCACGTGGTATGGACCATTGGGCACTCCTCGCGGGGAGGAGCCTTCTGTGTCGAGGAGGTATCAAGCCCGTAGAATGGACATGGCCTCGCGGGGAGGAATCGTGTTCGTCGAGGAGTGGTGTGTAGCATTCTCACGGGGAGAAGCTAATCTGTCGGGGAGGTACATCTCAGCAGGGTGTGATGTCCTCCTTTCCTATTGCCCCAAGTGCCCGACGCTGCCTAAGTGCCCGGCAAAACTGTGGCTTGCACATGGCAGTCGCGCTTCTTGCAGAAGGACCTTATTGGGCCTCCCCAGGCTATATGGGTTGGGCCTGCTCGACTGTTGGGCAGCCTCGGCCCAGTCTAGAACAGGAGCCCTCCAAGTCATTGCTCTGAGATGTCAGAGTAATGACTTAAGGGTTATTGGCATGTCGGGGATACGCCAGGAGAGGAACCGAGGAGGTCATTCTCGTGCTCGACGTTCCTACGGTCGCACTTAAGTCGGGCATCGGACAGTTGTGTCTGGCCGTAACGCCGAGGAGATGAGGGGTTTCAGATTCGAAACGGGGAAAACTGAAAGGACACGCGTGGGAGGATGAACGGCTGCATGTGTGCCACGTGTCGTCTGTCATCATTACCTAAGGCGGCTAGCAAGGGTAGCGCACTCAAGTGCCCTATGTCCCTCGAGTTCCGTGAAAACCACTATAAAAACTCCTCCCCTCGTTCATTTTCCCACTTTTTTCATTTCTCTTTTAATAATCTCCCTCCTTCTCTCTTTATCTTCTACAGCAGCCGTTCGCCGCCGTCAACTGCCGGAACTCCGCACCGGAAACCTAAATCGTCTCCTATAAGGTATTTGTTAAAAAACGGACCATTTTCTTGCGTCTCCTCTTGATTTTAACTAGCGTATAGCACTTCCTTGGTGAACTGATGAAGTTCCCATGAGAAATGAATGGGTTCCTAGCGAATACAGCGGGAATCTTTTGTTGTTGAGAGAGGAAGTGTTGAGGACTTCTCTCGCTTTTGTTGAATGTCTCGGTGACAAGGGATGAATATCTCGGGGTCCCCAGTGGTTACTCTTTTCATGAGTGTAGAAGGGGCAGAATTTTCCGGGGAGGCGATGAGTTCCTCGGTGACCATGTTGTTCCTCGGCCGGATATGTCGGGGAAATGAGAAAGCCTTTCCCCTTCCTCGCCCGTTTGCTTGAACAGCGGTGGAGGGGTGAATTTGATATGACCCGTCGAATTCACCGTTTCCTTCTGCTTTTCAGGTAAATGGACGGCTTGGTTGCGAAGGTGGCCATAGGATCCTTTGAAGAAGACGACCACCCAGAGTCTCCTATGGCTCACATGGCTTTCGCACAAGAGCGCCCGCTTGAGGAGTGGGTCTGCGACGAAGCCCGAGAGATGTCGTCCATCTTTGTCTACCGAGATGTGGAAGATGCGTTTTGTACCATCGAGCATCGGCTGATTGGGTCCGAAAAATCATGGAAGGTTTTCCGCCCTGAAGAGCATCACCGAATATGCTCGCCTTATCGAGGAATGTGTATCCCGTTATACGAGTTCATGTTCGACGAAGCGGGGTGGAGGCTTCCCTTCACGCATTTCTAAGAGGGGGTCTTCGCCTGGTTAAAGTTGGCACCCTCGCAGATTCACCCGAACTCACTGCCCTTCATCCGAGCTTTTGAGCTTGTGTGTAAACACCTGAAAATCGGACCGACAGTGTCCCTCTTCTTTCGAATATTCCATCTTCAAAGGTCGTCGGTCGGTGGACGACACGGCTGGGTGTCCTTTAAGCAAAGAAAAGCCCTGTTCCACACGTATTTGGATTCCATCCGGGATTTCAAGTACCCTTACTACTTTGTGAAGCCGGTCACCCTTGGGGCCATCAACTCGCTGTACCGGAGAGTTACCCGTGAAGTGGACGGTCGCTCCAAGGAGGTTCTGGAGCCAAAGTTCCCCCGGTACTGGATGGAGGAACACTTCAAAAAAGGGGTGGATAAATACAAGGTGAAACACAATAAGTTGGACGCCGACAACCGGGCAGCTTACGATAAGATCGTCGCGTTCGTGGAAAGCTTCAATGAAGCTCAGTGCGAAACACTGGATGGCGAGCCTATAATGGGAGCAGACGAGCAGGTGGTGAAGCAACGTCGCTTGATCAATACCCGTGTTCTGTTCGAGACCTTCTCCGACGAAGAAGCAGATGAGCTGTTAGGTGGTGAAAACATCCTCGACCTAAGCCTTCCTCGCGTCCGTATGTCTTGCCTTACTAATGTTTTCTTTCTTTTTGCAGGGAAAATGGCCGGAGCTGAGGAGAGGCTCAAGAAGTTGAAGGCGAAGAGGGCTCGGGAAGAACAGGCTCGGGGAGAGTCATCTCATTCAAAGGGTCAAGGTGTTGCTCCTTCTGGGGCCGTGCCCGAATGTATTTCCTCTGCCACGATGCCCGAAGGTTCCAGCCAATCCCAGCTTCCTTTGACTGCGTCAGGGACTTCAGGCCGACACACACCTCCTGCTGGCAGCCAGTCCCCGGGTAATCAGGGGACGCCGAAACGGTAACGGGTTTCGAGTGCGGAGTTTGTCGACCTGACCAACGAAGAAAGTCCCCCACCTCCTTCAAGCTTCGAACTCCCACCATGCCATTGCAAGCCCCGCTTATTCTCTGAAGTCATCTATCCTCGCGTCCCTCCCTCTGAAATCCAAGCTGTGCTGGGGACCGCTGCGGAAGCAAGGAGGAAAACGATCTTTGAGGACATGTCTGCCGTTATGCGGCTCTGTTCGACTACTATTGTCCTGAACAATGAAACCCGCCCCGCTGCTGAACTTTCTCGACTGCAGGAAAGACTCGAGACCTTGGAGGCAGAGCTGCTAGACCTGCGCAAAGAGTTGAAGGAATGCAGGGACCTGAATAAAGAACAGAGCGAGCAGCAGCAGCGGGCGGAGACAAAGCTAAAGGAAGCTGAGGAAGCGGAGAAAGGTCATCTTGCCTGGATCACTGAGCTGGAGGCAGAGGAGAAGCGGCTCAAGGAGAGGGTTGCAGAGCTGGAGGATGATGTTCGGCCAGTTGAAGGCAAAACTGAAGAGGATAAGCTCCTAACCTCTCGGGCAGCTCTGGTGGTTAAACTCATGAGCGTCGAGCAGGATCTCCGGCTAGCCGAGGATGATACTCATGAAGCCGCAAGCATAGGGTTCCGAAATGCAGTGGCGCGGCTTCAGATCCTAAATCCCGGCCTTGTGACCGACGGGGCTGATGCTAACTGCGAGGTGGTCGATGGCCGGATAGTGCTTCCCGGGCAAGAAGGAATGCCAACGAAGGAGGTGGGTCATACGCTGCTGAGACTGATGCCGAGACTGCTGCTGCGTAGGAGTATAGTTTACTTGGCCTGCGTGCCATTTTGTTGTTGTTGCCCGGCTTGTGGACTTATTGATGTAATATTTGTACAATGGGTTTTGCCCAATTCTAATACTTCGCTTTGCCTCTTTGTTTATTTTGCTTGTGTGTGATACTTTATACATTACTTATTTTTGCCTAAGTAGTTGAGATCGCTGGCGTCTTAGGAGTTTGCTTGACTCTGATGATCCTCGACTGCGAAGAGAGCTGGTCGAGTGGTCGGGGGTTGTACTTCGACCTTCAACGAGGCTAAGAGGTCGGTCGAGGTCTTAGCTTCGTGGCGTGAACTTCCCATCGCGAGCTGGGTGTTCTGCCTATTTGGTACGTCAACGACGGAGCTCGGTTGAGGTCTCCTCGCCGGGCTAAAAAGTCTCACGCACACACTTCGTGGTTTTTGGCCGTGGTGTGTTATATAGAGGTGTCGCGCATGTACCATTGCACGCCCTCGTGGTCGCGATGTCGTACTGTCGCGGGCAGTGTCTAACTGTAATACTTTTTGAGCTTCTCAGCATTCCATGGTTGAGCAAGTTATTCACCGTGGAGGTTTTCGAGGTAATAGGCTCCCGTCCCCGTCTTCGCATTGACTCGGTATGGGCCCTCCCAGTTTGCGGCCAGCTTTCCTTCACGTGAATCTTTCTGATTTCTCTGTAGGACAAGACTGCCTACTTGGAAGTCTCGTTTGATAACTTTGTCATTATAGCGCAAAGTTATTTTTTTGTTTTAAAGAGGCTTCTTGGAGGGAAGCGCTGGTCCTTATCTCTTCGACAAGGTCGAGTTCCTCTCGCAGGGCTTCCCTGTTTGTTTCTTCTTCGAGGGGAGCTTTTGTCCTCCTCGAGGGTTCCCTGATCTCCACGGGGATAACTGCCTCGGTTCCGTACGTTAGGCGAAACGGGGTCTCCCCCTTCTTGGAGTGTGGGGGTTGTTCGATACGCCCAGAGGACGCTGTACAACTCCTCGACCCACCGTTGTTTGACCTCGCCGAGTCGTCGCTTCAGTCCCCGGAGTATCACTATGTTCGCTGCTTCGGCCTGCCCGTTGGTTTGAGGGTGTTCGACCGACGTGAAGTGATGTTTTGTGCCCAGTTTAGCGACGAAGTCTTGGAAGTTCCTGTCGGTGAACTGTGTCCCGTTGTCGGTGACAATGGCTTGGGGTACACCGAATTGGGCGAGGATGTTTCTCTTGTAGAAACGGAGTATGTTGAAGGCAGTGATTTTGGCTAGCGCCTCTGCCTCAATCCACTTCCTGAAGTAATCTACCCCGACGATGAGGTACTTGGTTTGGTACGACCCTATGAAGAAAGGTCCGAGGATATCCATTCCCCACCACGCAAATGGCCACGGGGATGACAATGACTTAAGCTCGTTTGGAGGAGCGAGGTGCATGTCCCCGTGTCTCTGACAGTGGTCACATCTCTTGACGTGTTCCTTTGCGTCATGTTGCATAGTGGGCCAATAATACCCCGCTTGGAGTGCTTTTCGGGCTAGGGACCTTCCGCCGGGGTGTTGGGCGTTGATTCCTTCGTGGATCTCTTGGAGGATCCCCGAAACTTTGATTTCTTCGACACACCGGAGTAAGGGAATGGAGAATCCTCGACGGTATAGCTTACCTTCGACGACGGTGTACGCACATGCCCGCCTCTTGACTATCCCCGCTTCTTTAGGATCGTCGGGCAGTTTTCCCGTCGTCAAGTATTCGTAAACTGGGGTCATCCAACAGTTTGTGTCCCCGATGGCGTTGACCTCTGTGGTCGGTGTGGGTTTGTTTATGCTCGGCTGGGTCAGTATCTCCTGGATAACTGACTTGTTCCCTCTTTTTTTCTTAGTGCTCGTAAGCTTGGAGAGTACGTCTGCTCGAGTGTTGTGCTCGCGCGGGATGTGAGCCACCTCCGCGGAGACAAATTTCTTCAACTTTTCTTGCACCAAGGTTAGGTACTCGATGAGACTATCATTTTTGGCCTGGAATTCTCCCCGAACCTGTGATGCCACGAGCTGGGAGTCTGTAAAGATTTTGACTTCTTTTGCGCCAAGGTCTTCCGCAAGTCGAAGTCCCGCGTGGAAGGCCTCGTATTCGTCTTGGTTATTCGATGTCTTGAAGGACAGTTCGAGGGAGACCTCTATCGGGATGCCCTGCTCGTTTTCGAGGATAATACCTGCTCCGCTACCTTTTGCGCTGGAGGCTCCGTCGGCGTAAATCGTCCATTTCTGGGAGCCATTGGTCGAGGATTCAAGGACGGTCATTTCCGCTACGAAGTCGGCCAGTACCCGAGCTTTCAAGGCTTTTCTCCCTTTGTATCGAAGGTCGAACTCAGATAGCTCGAGAGACCACCAGAGCATTCTCCCCGCCATATCTGGCTGACTGAGGAGCTGTCTGATAGGCTGCTCCGTCCTCACCACGATTATGTGGGCCAGGAAGTAATGACGTAATCTTCTGGCTGCAGATACGAGGGCCAAGGCGGCCTTTTCAATCTGTTGGTATCTGAGCTCGGGACCCTGGAGAGCTCTGCTCGTGAAATAAATCGGTTTCTGTCCGTCGGGGGTCTCCCGTATGAGGACAGCACTCACGGCTTCGCTGGTGACGGCCAAGTACAAGAAAAGCGTTTCCCCGTTATCTGGTCGGGACAAGACCGGGGGTTGTGACAAGAATTGTTTTAGATGGAGGAGGGCTTGTTTGCATTCTTCACTCCATTCAAAAGTTGCCTTCTGTCGGAGAATCTTGAAAAAGGGGAGTGCGTACTGAGCAGATTTGGCGACAAAACGGGAGAGAGCAGTCAACATTCCGTTAAGTGACTGGATCGACTTCTTCGAGTTCGGGGTAGGGATTTCGGAGAACGCCCTACATTTGTCGGGGTTCGCCTCGATTCCCCTCTCTGTGAGGTAGAAGCCGAGGAACTTCCCTGCGCGAACACCGAAGGTGCATTTGTCGGGGTTGAACCTCATGCGACATTTCCTCGCCGTGTCGAACACTTTCTTGAGATTAGCAGCATGGTCGACTTCCTCTGCATATTTGACGATCATGTCGTCCATATAGACCTCGAGCACGTCGCCGATATCTGCCCGGAAGACCTTGTTCATCATCCGTTGGTAGGTGGCGCCAGCATTTTTCAAGCCGAAGGGCATTATGTTATAGTAGTAATTGCCCGACTCGGTCATGAAGGCGGTATGCTGCTTGTCGGTCTCTGCCATGGGGATTTGGTTGTATCCCGAGTAGGCATCCATGAAGGAGAGTAATTTGAATCCTGCAGAGTTATCGACCAGCTGGTCGATGTTAGGTAAGGGATAAGAGTCTTTCGGGCACGCCCGGTTAAGATCCGTGTAGTCAACGCACATCCTCCATTTTCCATTATTTTTCTTAACTAGTACAACATTTGAGAGCCAAGTCGTGTACTTGGCCTGGGAAATAAAGTTTACCTCTAGGAGGTCTTTTACAGCTTTTTCAACAGCCTCCATTTTTTCCAGAGACTGCCTATGCCTACGTTGAGCAACAGCTCTAGCGGCAGGATCTATAGTCAGCTGATGACAAGCTACTTCAGGGTCTAGTCTGGGCATTTCTGCAGCACTCCAGGCGAACAAACCTGCATTTTCTCGGAGGCATGCCTTCAGTTGCCTCTTCGCCAGGTCGGGGAGTCCATAGCCAATCTTCACGCTTCGATCTGGGCTGTCGCCGAGAGGAACTAGCTCGAAATCTCCATCTGGGATGGGGCACGTTGGGTGGAGAGGCTGCCCATTGATTTCAACTGGGAGGTCCTCGCCTGCAGCTTCTTCCTGCTCCCTGGGAAACCTGCTGTCAAGGTCGACAGCGCTGACCGGCGGGAGTGGAACCTGCACGACGTCTGGAGGTGCCTCAGCCTGAGTCCTGGGTTTGACGCTGCCGACGACACTCAGACCCTTGATTGCTGCGTCGAAACATCATCTGGCCGCCTTGATGTCCCCGTGGAGAGTGACCACATGTCCACGCTTCGTGTAGTACTTCATCTTTAGGTGGACCGTTGATGGTACGGCCGTCAGTTCCGCCAACGTGGTCCTCCCTATGATGCAGTTGTAGAGGGATGGGCAGTCCACCACCAAGAAGCGCGTCTTCACCTGTCGGGCAGTTTCCTCAATCCCGAAGGTGACCATCAACTCCACGAAGCCCCATGGTCTGGTGGTCGTGCCATTGAAGCCTTGTAGGTCTGACCCTACGTACGGGGACAAGTGTCTCTTGGTCAGCTGGAGGGTCTCGAAGAGGTGGACGTACATGATGTCCACCGAGCTCCCTTGGTCAACCAAAATTCTGTGGACATCAAAATTGGCCATCTGTGCCCGGATCAGTAGGGGGATGTTGGCGTTAGGTGCCCCACCGGGAAGTTCCTCGAGGTAGAAGGTAATCGGATTTGATCTTCCCTTAACCCTCTCGAGGGTAGGGGCTCGAGGAGTTGTTGCTTTTAGTTCGTCGAATTTCCTTTTTATTGACCCCACGGTCAAACGGTCGGGGGCTCCGCCAGATCTGACCAGGGCTTGGGGGAAAGACTCTGAGGTACTGTGGGCACTTATCGACTCTTCTGCTGGGAAGCTCTTCCACATGTTTTGGACGGCTTCGGGGCTGTCGAGTTCTCCCGAAAAGCCAAAGTCTTCAGGTCGCGTGATGTTCAACGCGACTTGCAGCGGTCCGTTGTTGGGAGAAGGAGTTGACTCCTCGACATTCTGGGCCTCCTGGCCGCTAGGGCAGGGGGCCTCTTGCTGCTTGGCGTACTTCTTCAGGTACCCCTCTTTAATCAGCGTTTCGATGGCGTCCTTAAGGTGGACGCAATCTTCAGTAACTTGCCCGTGACTGCGATGGAACCGGTAGTACTTGGACTTGTCAGCATTTAGTTTGGGAGTTGTCGGTTTCGGGAAGCGGATACCCCCTTTGACGAACTCCGAATTGGCACAGTCGCTAAAAATGCGCGCGCGGGACGCGTTTAGCGGTGTGTAGTCTTTGAAAAGGCCAGATGGTCCCCGTGATTCGCGGGGTTCTTTGGTCCGGGTTTCTTTTTTTCTTTCCCCACCTCGCCTAGGCGGAGGGGAGTCTTTCTTCTCCTGTCTCCACCTCGTCTGGGCGGAGGGGAGTCCTCTTCCTTGTTGCCGCTGGGGCCTTCTTTGTGCCTCGAATCGAGGGCAATTTGTGCGGCTTCAGCTTCCTCGAACTCAATATGCGATTGAGCCCTCTCGAGGAGGCCTTCGAAGCTGCGGGGACGGTGTAGTCCGACGGATTCTGCGAACTTGGATCCTAGTCGCAAACCCTTGATGATGAGATACATTTTAATGTGATCGGTCACGTGGATTTTGACCGCTTCTTTGTTGAACCTCTCTATGTAGCTCCGGAGAGGTTCATCCTTCCCCTGAAAGATGGCTTCCAGGGAGGCTATCGTCTTCGGATGTCGACGAGAAGCCGTAAAATGTTTTCTGAAGCGCTCCCTCAGGACCCTCCACGACGTGATTGATTCAGATGCTAGTTTTTTGTACCAAGCCATGGCCCCTTTCCGAAGAGTCATAGGGAATAACTGACATTTGATGGCGCCGGAGACATTCCTGAAATCGAGCAAAGCTTCAAAACTCTCGACATGGTCGTCAGGATCAGATGTCCCATCATATGTCCCCAAGGATGGGGGCCTCTCCAGGCCCTTAGGAATAGGGGCGTCCATGATGTGCCTAGCCAGAGGGGTCCGGTAATTGTCGTCCTCGTTGGCTCCCGGAGACACAGAGGGGGAGTGTTGTCCATGAACATAGTGACGTCTCGGGGAGTGGCCCTTTAGGCGGCCTCTGGGCTCCTCGGCTTCCGGCCTGCTCCTTTTATTTTTCGAGGAGCGAACTGGTCCCTTTGGTGGCGGGGAACGGTGGCGTTTCTGAGGATGTTTCAGCTGAGTACGCTCCAAGCGAGGTCTGCGACCCCGGTGAACTGGGGAGGGGCTGCGAGATGCCTCCGGGGACTGCAAATGTCTTGGAAATGGCGGTGGCCGGTGCCTTCGCGGGGAAGTCCGACCACGACCTTTCTCCAGCGCCTCGATCCGGATGTTCTGGTTGAAGATCATCTGTTTGGTCTGATTGACCAAAGCAAATAGGGCAGCTGTGCTTGGGTCTGCGTTTGGCGGCGGGTCCACGGGCTGGAAAACGGCCTGGAGGACTGTTTCATGTCCGTCTTGGTGAGCTGTCTTGTACTCCACCTCCTCGGAAGATGGTGAGGCGGTGAGTCCATCTCTGATGTCGTTCTCCATGACAGGTTGGGCGGCATTGTTATCGCCGCGGTTTCCATTACTGAGCTGTGCGATGACGTTGCCTAGAGCTTGATTCGCCGACGGGTTGGCCATGATGGTTGTTGAATGGAGAAAGCTTTGGTTTATCGAGCAGAAAAACGGGGAAGCTTATAAGTCCCCACAGTCGGCGCCACTGATCGTACCTGGATCAGACAGTTGATAGAGGCCAACAACGTCTAGAACGGCAGCTTTGGTGATGGTGAGAGACGGCGGGGGGGTGTACCTGCAAGGTACTCCGACGCTCAAGTGAGAGAGTGTACAGAATAACCGCAAATACAGAAAGAGTGAAGTGGTAAAAGAATGTGTCCAACCTGACCCTCTCAAGTGAGAGAGTATTTATAGAGAGCCCCCAGCACGGGGCCAACGGTTACTTGTAGTGGGCTGGATCAACTAGGCCCACTCCAAGCAACTGCTAGGGCTTACGTGTAGTAGTGAAGACCAGCACGTGGTCTTCGCCCTAGAGTAACTGCTCCTAGATTTCCAGAAGTAGGGCGGACCGAATCCTTCGGACGTGGGAGGTTACTTGGAACGTGTCCACGTGGTATGGACCGTTGGGCACTCCTCGCGGGGAGGAGCCTTCTGTGTCGAGGAGGTATCAAGCCCGTAGAATGGACATGGCCTCGCGGGGAGGAATCGTGTTCGTCGAGGAGTGGTGTGTAGCATTCTCACGGGGAGAAGCTAATCTGTCAGGGAGGTACATCTCAGCAAGGTGTGATGTCATCCTTTCCTATTACCCCAAGTGCCCGACGCTGCCTAAGTGCCCGGCGAAACTGTGGCTTGCACGTGGCAGTCGCGTGTCTTGCAGAAGGACCTTATTGGGCCTCCCTAGGCTGTACCGGTCGGGTCTGCTCGACTGTTGGGCAGCCTCGGCCCAGTCTAGAACAGGAGCCCCCAAGTCGTTGCTCTGAGATGTCAGAGTAATGACTTAAGGGTTATTGGCATGTCGGGGATACGTCAGGAGAGGAACCGAGGTGGTCATTCTCGTGCTCGACGTTTGTACGGTCGCACATAAGTCGGACATCGGACAGTTGTGTCTGGCCGTAACGCCGAGGAGATGAGGGGTTTCAGATTCGAAACGTTGGGGAAAATTGAAAGGACACGCGTGGGAGGATGAACGACTGCATGTGTGCCACGTGTCGTCTGTCATCATTACCTAGGGCGGCTAGCTAGGGTAGCGCACTCAAGTGCCCTATGTCCCTCGAGTACCGCGAAAACCACTATAAAAACTCCTCCCCTCGTTCATTTTCCCACTTTTTTCGTTTCTCTCTTAATAATCTCCCTCCTTCTCTCTCTATCTTCTACAGCAGCCGTTCGCCGCCGTCAACTGCCGGAACTCCGCACCGGAAACCTAAATCGTCGCCTATAAGGTATTTGTTCAAAAACTGACTATTTTCTTGCGTTTCCTCTTGATTTTAACTAGCGTATAGTACTTCCTTGGTGAACTGATGAAGTTCCCATGAGAAATGAAAGGGTTCCTGGCGAATATGGCGGGAATCTTTTGTTGTTGAGAGAGGAAGTGTTGAGGACTTCTCTCGCTTTTGTTGAATGTCTCGGGGACAAGGGATGAATATCTCGGGGTCCCCAGTGGTTACTCTTTTCGTGAGCGTAGAAGGGGCAGAATTTTCCGGGGAGGCGATGAGTTCCTCGGTGACCATGTTGTTTCTCGGCCGGAAATGTCTGGGAAACGAGAAAGCCTTGCCCCTTCCTCGCCCGTTCGCTTCAACATCGGTGGAGGGGTGAATTTGATATGACCCGTCGAATTCACCGTTTCCTTCTGCTTTTCAGGTAAATGGACGGTTTGGCTGCGAAGGTGGCCGTAGGATCCTTTGAAGAAGACGACCACCCAGAGTCTCCTATGGCTCACATGGCTTTCGCACAAGAGCGCCCGCTTGAGGAGTGGGTCTGCGACGAAGCCCGAGAGATGTCGTCCATCTTTGTCTACCGAGATGTGGAAGATGCGTTTTGTACCATCGAGCATCGGCTGATTGGGTTCGACAAATCATGGAAGGTTTTCCGCCCTGAAGAGCATCACCGAATATGCTCGCCTTACCGAGGAATGCTTATCCCGTTATACGAGTTCATGTTCGACGAAGCGGGGTGGAGGTTGCCCTTCACAGATTTTCAAGAGGGGGTCTTTGCCTTGTTGAACCTGGCACCCTCGCAGATTCACCCGAACTCGCTGGCCTTCATTCGAGCTTTTGAGCTTGTGTGTAAACACATGAAAATCGGACCGACAGTGTCCCTCTTCTTTCGAATATTCCATCTTCAAAGGTCGTCGGCCGGTGGATGACACGGCTGGGTGTCCTTTAAGCAAAGCAAAGCCCTGTTCCACACGTATTTGGATTCCATCTGGGATTTCAAGTACCGTTACTATTTTGTGAAGCCGGTCACCCTTGGGGCCATCAACTTGCTGTACCGGAGAGTTACCCGTGAAGTGGACGGTCGCTCTGAGGAGGTTCTGGAGCCGAAGTTCCCCCTGTACTGGACGAAGGAACACTTCAAAAAAAGGGGTGGATAAATACAAGGTGAAACACAATAAGTTGGACGCCGACGACCGGGCAGCTTATGATAAGATCTTCGCATTCGTGGAAAGCTTCAATGAAGCTCAGTGCAAAACACTGGATGGCGAGCCTATAACGAGAGCAGGCGGGCAGGTGGTGAAGCAACGTCGCTTGATCAATACCCGTGTTCTGCTCGAGACCTTCTCCGATGAAGAAGCAGATGAGCTGTTAGGTGGCAAAAACATCCTCGACCTAAGCCTTCCTCGCGTCCGTATGTCTTGCCTTACTAATGTTTTCTTTCTTTTTGCAGGGAAAATGGCCGGAGCTAAGGAGAGGCTCAAGAAGTTGAAGGCGAAGAGGGCTCGGGAAGAACAGGCTCGGGGAGAGTCATCTCATTCAAAGGGTCAAGGTGTTGCTCCTTCTGGGGCCGTGCCCGAAGGTATTTCCTCTGCCGCGATGCCCGAAGGTTCCAGCCAATCCCAGCTTCCTTTGACTGCGTCGGGGACTTCAGGCCGGCGCACACCTCCTGCTGGCAGCCAGTCCCCGGGTAATCAGGGGACGCCGAAACGGCAACGGGTTTCAAGTGCAGAGTTTGTCGACCTGGCCAACGAAGAAAGTCCCCCACCTCCTTCAAGCTTCGAACTCCCACCATGCCATCTCAAGCCCCGCTTCTTCTCTGAAGTCATATATCCTCGCGTCCCTCCCTCTAAAATCCAAGCTGTGCTGGGGACCGCTGCGGAAGCGAGGAGGAAAACGATCTTTGAGGACATGTCTACCGTTATGCGGCTCTGTTCGACTGCTATTGTCCTGAACGATGAAACCCGCCCCGCTGCTAAACTTTCTCGACTGTAGGAAAGACTCGAGACCTTGGAGGCAGAGCTGCTAGACCTGCGCAAAGAGTTGAAGGAATGCAGGGACCTGAATAAAGAACAGAGCGAGCAGCAGCAGCGGGCGGAGACAAAGCTAAAGGAAGCTGAGGAAGCGGAGAAAGGTCATCTTGCCCGGATCACCGAGCTGGAGGCAGAGGAGAAGCGGCTCAAGGAGAGGGTTGCAGAGCTGGAGGATGCTGTTCGGCCAGCTGAAGGCGAAACTGAAGAGGATAAGCTCCTAACCTCTCGGGCAGCTCTGGTGGTCTAACTCAGGAGCGTATAGCAGGATCTCCGGCTATCCGAGGATGATACTCTTGAAGCCGCAAGCATAGGGTTCCGAAATGCAGTGGCGCAGCTTCGTATCCTAAATCCCGGCCTTGTGACCGACGGGGCTGATGCTAACTGCGAGGTGATCGATGGCCGAATAGTGTTGCCCGGGCAAGAAGGAAATGCCAACGAAGGAGGTGGGCCAGACACTGCTGAGACTGATGCCGAGACTGCTGCTGTGTAGGAGTATAGTTTACTTGACCTGCGTGCCATTTTGTTGTTGTTGCCCGGCTTGTGGGCTTATTGATGTAATATTTGTACAATGGGTTTTGCCCAATTCTAATACTTCGCTTTGCCTCTTTGTTTATTTTGCTTGTGTGTGATACTTTATACATTACTTATTTTTGCCTAAGTAGTTGAGATCGCTGGCGTCTTGGGAGTTTGCTCGACTCTGATGATCCTCGACTGCGAAGAGAGCTGGTCGAGTGGTCGGGGGTTGTACTCCGACCTTCAACGAGGCTAAGAGGTCGGTCGAGGTCTTAGCTTCGTGGCGTGAACTTCCCATTGTGAGCTGGGTTCTGCCTATTTGGTATGTCAACGACGGAGCTCGGTTGAGGACTCCTCGTCGGGCTAAAAAGTCTCACGACACACTTCGTGGTTTTTGGCCGTGGTGTGTTATATAGAGATGTCGCGCATGTACCATTGCACGCCCTCGTGGTCGCGACGTCGTACTGTCGCGGGCAGTGTCTAACTGTAATACTTTTTGAGCTTCTCAGCATTCAATGGTCGATCAAGTTGTTCACCGTGGAGGTTTTCGAGGTAATAGGCACCCGTCCCCGTCTTCCCAATGACTCGGTATGGGCCCTCCCAGTTTGCGGACAGCTTTCCTTCGCGTGAATCTTTCTGATTTCTCCATAGGACAAGACTGCCTACTTGGAAGTCTCGTTTGATAACTTTGTCATTATAGCGTAAAGTTATTTTTTGTTTTAAAGAGGCTTCTTGGAGGGAAGCGCCAGTCCTTATCTCTTCGACAAGGTCGAGTTCCTCTCGCAGGGCTTCGCTGTTTGTTTCTTCGTCGAGGGGAGCTTCTGTCCTCCTCGAGGGTTCCCTGATCTCCACGGGGATAACTGTCTCGGTTTCGTACGTTAGGCGAAACGGGGTCTACCCGGTCGTGGAGTGTGGGGGTTGTTCAATACGCCCAGAGGACGTTGTGCAACTCCTCGACCCACCGTTGTTTGGCCTCGCCGAGTCGTCGCTTCAGTCCCCGGAGTATCACTATGTTCGCTGCTTCGGCCTGCCCGTTGGTTTGAGGGTGTTCGACCAACGTGAAGTGCTATTTTGTGCCCAGTTTGGCGACAAAGTCTTGGAAATTCCTGTCGGTGAACTGTGTCCCATTGTCGGTGACAATGGCTTGGGGTACACCAAATCGGGCGAGGATGTTTCTCTTGTAGAAACGGAGTATGTTGAAGGCAGTGATTTTGGCCAGCGCCTCTGCCTCAATCCACTTCGTGAAGTAATCTACCCCGACGATGAGGTACTTGTTTTGGTACGACCCTATGACCAAAGGTCCGGGGATATCCATTCCCCACCACGCAAACGGCCACGGGGATGACAATGACTTAAGTTCGTTTGGAGGAGCAAGGTGCATGTCCCCGTGTCTCTGACAGCGGTCACATCTCTTGACGTTTTCCTTTGCGTCATGTTGCATAGTGGGCCAATAATACCCCGCTCGGAGTGCTTTTCGGGCTAGGGACCTTCCGCCGGGGTGCTGGGCATTGATTCATTCGTGGATCTTTTGGAGGATCCCCGAAACTTTGCTTTCTTCGACACACCGGAGTAAGGGAATGGAGAATCCTCGACGGTATAGCTTACCTTCGACGACGGTGTACGCACATGCCCGCCTCTTGACTATCCCCGCTTCTTTAGGATCGTCGGGCAGTTTGCTCGTCGTCAAGTATTCGTAAACTGGGGTCATCCAACAGTTTGCGTCCCCGATGGCGTTGACCTCTGTGGTCGGTGTGGGTTTGTTTATGCTCGGCTGGGTCAGTATCTCCTGGATAACTGACTTATTCCCTCTTTTTTTCTTAGTGCTCGTAAGCTTGGAGAGTACGTCTGCTCGAGTGTTGTGCTCGCGCGGGATGTGAGCCACCTCCGCGGAGACAAATTTCTTCAACTTTTCTTGCACCAAGGTTAGGTACTCGATGAGACTATCGTTTTTGGCCTGGAATTCTCCCCGAACCTGTGATGCCACGAGCTGGGAGTCTGTAAAGATTTTGACTTCTTTTGCGCCAAGGTCTTCCGCAAGTCAAAGTCCCGCGAGGAAGGCCTCGTATTCGGATTGGTTATTCGATGTCTTGAAGGACAGTTCGAGGGAGACCTCTAACAGGATGCCCTGCTCATTTTCGAGGATAATGCCTGCTCCGTTACCTTTTGCGCTGGAGGCTCCGTCGACGTAAATCGTCCATTTCTGGGAGCCATTGGTCGAGGATTCAGGGACGGTCATTTCCGCTACGAAGTTGGCCAGTACCTAAGCTTTCAAGGCTTTTCTTCCTTCATATGGAAGGTCGAACTCGGATAGCTTGAGAGACCACCGGAGCATTCTCCCCACCATATTTGGCCGAATGAGGAGCTGTCTGATAGGCTGCTCCGTCCTCACCACGATTGTGTGGGCCAGGAAGTAATGACGTAATCTTCTGGCTGCAGATACGAGGGCCAAGGCGACCTTTTCAATCTGTTGGTATCTGAGCTCGGGACCCTGGAGAGCTCTGCTCGTGAAATAAATCGGTTTCTGTCCGTCGGGGGTCTCCCGTATGAGGACAGCACTCACGGCTTCGCTGGTGATGGCCAAGTACAAGAAAAGCGTTTCCCCGTTATCTGGTCGGGACATGACCGGGGGTTGTGATAAGACTTGTTTTAGATGGAGGAGGGTTTTTTCGCATTCTTCACTCCATTCAAAAGTTGCCTTCTGTCGGAGAAGCTTGAAAAAGGGGAGTGTGTACTGAGCAGATTTGGCGACAAAACGGGAGAGAGCAGTCAGCATTCCGTTAAGTGACTGGATCAACTTCTTCAAGTTCGGGGTAGGGATTTCGGAGAACGCCCTACATTTGTCGGGGTTCGCCTCGATTCCCCTCTCCGTGAGGTAGAAGCCGAGGAACTTCCCTGCGCGAACACCGGAGGTGCATTTGTCGGGGTTGAACCTCGTGCGACATTTCCTCGCCGTGTCGATCACTTTCTTGAGATGAGCAGCATGGTCGACTTCCTCTGCAGATTTGACGATCATGTCGTCCATATAGACCTCGAGCACGTCGCCGATATCTGCCCGGAAGACCTTGTTCATCATCCGTTGGTAGGTGGCACCAGCATTTTTCAAGCCGAAGGGCATTACGTTATAGTAGTAATTGCCTGACTCGGTCATGAAGGCGGTATGCTACTTGTCGTCCTCTGCCATGGGGATTTGGTTGTATCCCGAGTAGGCATCCATGAAGGATAGTAATTTGAATCCTGCAGAGTTATCGATAGCTGGTCGATGTTAGGTAAGAGATAAGAGTCTTTCGGGCACGTCCGATTAAGACCCGTGTAGTCAACGCACATCCTCCATTTTCCATTATTTTTCTTAACTAGTACAACATTTGAGAGCCAAGTCGTGTACTTGGCCTCGGAAATAAAATTTGCCTCTAGGAGGACTTTTACAGCTTTTTCAGCAGCCTCCATTTTTTCCAGAGACTGCCTACGCCTATGTTGAGCTACAGCCCTAGCGGCAGGATCTATAGTCAGCTGATGACAAGCTACTTCAGGGTCCAGTCCGGGCATTTCTGCAGCACTCCAGGCGAACAAATCTGCATTTTCTCGGAGGCATGCCTCCAGTTGCCTCTTCGCCAGGTCGGGGAGTCCATAGCCAATCTTCATACTTCGATCTGGGCTGTCTCCGAGAGGAACTAGCTCGAAATCTCCATCTGGGACAGGGCGCGTTGGGTGGAGAGGCTGCCCATTGATTTCAACTGGGAGGTCCTCACCTGCAGCTTCTTCCTGCTCCCCGGGAAACCTGCTATCAAGGTCGACCGCGCTGACCGGCGGGAGTGGAACCTGCACGACGTCTGGAGGTGCCTCAACCTGAGTCCTGGGTTTGACGTCGCCGACGACACTTAGACCCTTGATTTCTGCGTCGAAACATCTTCTGGCCGCCTTAATGTCCCCGTGGAGAGTGACCACACGTCCACGCTTCGTGTAGTACTTCATCTTTAGGTGGATCGTTGATGGTACGACCGTCAGTTCCGCCAACGTGGTCCTCCTCATGATGCAGTTGTAGAGGGACGGGCAGTCCACCACCAAGAAGAGCGTCTTCACCTGTCGGGCAGTTTCCTCAATCCCGAAGGTGACCATCAACTCCACGATGCCCCATGGTCTGGTGGTCGCGCCATTGAAGCCTTGTAGGTCTGACCCTACGTACGGGGACAAGTGTCTCTTGGTCAGCTGGAGGGTCTCGAAGAGGTGGACGTACATGATGTCCACCGAGCTCCCTTGGTCAACCAAAATTCTGTGGACATCAAAATTGGCCATCTGTGTCCGGATCAGTAGGGGGATGTTGGCGTTAGGTGCCCCACCGGGAAGTTCCTCGAGGTAGAAGGTAATTGGATTTGATCTTCCCTTAACCCTCTCGAGGGTAGGGGCTCGAGGAGTTGTTGCTTTTAGTTCGTCGAATTTCCTCTTTATTGACCCCACGGTCAAACGGTCGGGGGCTCTGCCAGATATGACCAGGGCTTGGGGTAAAGACTCCCAGGTAGTGCGGGCACTTATCGACTCTTCTGCTGGGAAGCTCTTCCACATGTTTCGGACGGCTTCGGGGCTGTCGAGTTCTCCCGAAAATCTAAAGTCTTCAGGTCGCGTGATGTTCAACGCGACTTGCAGCGGTCCATTGTTGGGAGAAGGAGTTGACTCTTCGACATTCTGGGCCTCCTGGCCACTGGGGCGGGGGGCCTCTTGCTGCTTGGCGTACTTCTTCAGGTACCCCTCTTTAATCAGCGTTTCGATGGCGTCCTTAAGGTGGACGCAATCTTCAGTAACGTGCCCGTGAGTGCGATGGAACCGGCAGTACTTGGACTTGTCAGCATTTGGTTTGGGAGCCGTCGGTTTCGGGAAACAGATTCCCCCTTTGACGAACTCCGAATTGGCATAGTCGCTATAAATGCGTGCGCGGGACGCGTTTAGCGGTGTGTAGTCTTTGAAAAGGCCAGACGGTCCCCGTGATTCGCGGGGTTCTTTGGTCCGTGTTTCTTTTTTTCTTTCCCCACCTCGCCTAGGCGGAGGGGAGTCTTCTCTTCTCCTGTCTCCACCTCGCCTGGGTGGAGGGGAGTCCTCTTCCTTGTTGCCGCGGGGGCCTTCTCTATGCCTCGAATCAAGGGAAATTTGCGCGGCTTCAGCTTCCTCGAACTCAATATGCGACTGAGCCCTCTCGAGGAGGCCTTCGAAGCTGCGGGGATGGTGTAGTCCGACGGATTCTGCGAACTTGGATCCTAGTCGCAAACCCTTGATGATGAGATACATTTTGATGTGATCGGTCACGTGGATTTCGACCGCTTCTTTGTTGAACCTCTCTATGTAGCTCCGGAGAGGTTCATCCTTCCCCTGAAAGATGGCTTCCAGGGAGGCTATCGTCTTCGGATGTCGACGAGAAGCCGTAAAATGTTCTCTAAAGCGCTCCCTCAAGACCCTCCACGACGTGATTGATTCAGATGCTAGGTTTTTGTACCAAGCCATGGCCCCTTTCCGAAGAGTCGTGGGGAATAACCGACATTTGATGGCGCCGGAGACATTCCTGAAATCGAGCAGAGCTTCAAAACTGTCGACATGGTCGTCAGGATCAGATGTCCCGTCATATGTCCCAAAGGATGGGGGCCTCTCCAGGCCCTTAGGAATAGGGACGTCCATGATGTGCCTGGCCAGAGGGGTCCGGTAATCGTCGTCCTCGCTGGCTCCCGGAGACACAGAGGGGGAGTGTTGTCCATGAACATAGTGACGTCTCGGGGAGTGGCCCTTTGGGTGGCCTCTGGGCTCCTTGGCTTCCGGCCTGCTCCTTTTATTTTTCGAGGAGCGAACTGGTCCCTTTGGTGGTGGGGAGCGGTGGCATTTCTGAGGATGTTCCGGCTGAGTACTCTCCAAGCATGGTCTGCGACCCCGGTGAACTGGGGAGGGGCTACGAGATGCCTCCGGGGACTGCGAATGTCTTAGAAATAGCGGTGGCCGGTGCCTTCGCGGGGAAGTCCGACCACGACCTTTCTCCAGCGCCTCGATAAGGATGTTCTGGTTAAAGATCATCTGGTTAGTCTGATTGACCAAAGCAAACAGGGTAGCTGTGCTCGGGTCCACGTTTGGCGGTGGGTCCATGGACTGGAAAACGGGCTGGAGGACTGTTTCATGTCCGTCTTGGTGAGCTGTCTCGTACTCCACCTCCTCGGAAGATGGTGAGGCGGTGAGTCCATCTCTAATGTCGTTCTCCACGACAGGTTGGGCGGCGTTGTTGTCGCCGCGGTTGCCATTGTTGAGCTGTGCGATGACGTTGTCTAGAGCTTGATTCGCCGATGGGTTGGCCATGATGGTTGTTGAATGGAGAAAGCTTTGGTTTATCGAGCAGAAAATGGGGAAGCTTATTAGTCCCCACAGTCGGCGCCACTGATCGTACCTGGATCAGACAGTTGATAGTGGCCAACGGTGTTTGGAACGGCAGCTCCGGTGATGGTGAGAGACGGCGGGGGGGGGGGGGGGGGGGGGGGGTGTACCTGCAAGGTACTCCGACGCTCAAGTGAGAGAGTGTACAGAATAATCGCAAATACAGAAAGAGTAAAGTGGTAGAAGAATGTGTCCAACCTGACCCTCTCAAGTGAGAGGGTATTAATAGAGAGCCCCCAGCGCGGGGCCAACGGTTACTTGCAGTGGGCTAGATCAACTAGGCCCACTCCAAGCAACTGCTAGGGCTTACGTGTAGTAGTGAAGACCAGCACGTGGTCTTCGCCCTAGAGTAACTGCTCCTAGATTTCCGGAAGTAGGGCGGACCGAATCCTTCGGACGTGGGAGGTTACTTGGAACGTGTCCACGTGGTATGTACCGTTGGGCACTCCTCGCAGGGAGGAGCCTTCTGTGTTGAGGAGGTATCAAGCCCGTAGAATGGACATGACCTCGCGAGGGGGAATCGTGTTCGTCGAGGAGTGGTGTGTAGCATTCTCGCGGGGAGAAGCTAATCTGTCGGGGAGGTACATCTCAGCAGGGTGGGATGTCCTCCTTTCCTATTGCCCCAAGTGCTCGACGCTGCCTATGTGCCCGGCGAAACTGTGGCTTGCACGTGGCAGTCGCGCGTCTTGCAGAAGGACCTTATTGGGCCTCCCCAGGCTGTATGGGTTGCCCCTAAGATTTATTTTAAAGCCCAAATAGTATAATTAGTTAAATCTAAAATAAAATTAAAATAAAACAATAATTAACATATTTATTTATTCTAGATATTTAGACAAAAATGCAAAAATATACAGACCCCAAATAAATAAAAATCGGGCGCTCAAGTGCTAAAAAAATAAATCGAGTACACCAAAATGATCAGCGCAAAATAAACGACTCAGAAAAATACAGCGTTCGGTCAGATTTTAAAATAAATTTAGACCCGTTAAAATGCTCAAACTGATAAAAATGCTACGAAAATTGGTCGAAAAATTAAAACGAACACGCCAGGTGTTTGCCGTGAAAATTGGTAAACAACTGCTGATCTTCCAAATATAACTTTGGTGACTCAGAGGATCGATCAGATTGATCATAGGACATGTGCTAACAATTGATCTAAGTTAAATTCTAAAGCGGTGAATACTTCGACAATACTCATAAAGGAAAGTTTGTTGAAAATACAATCTAGACAGCGTTTTAAAAATGTTAAGTTAAAAGACTGGGAAAGTAAAGGAAAAGGTCGAAGGTGTGCAGTAATGGCTGGAAATGCAGAAAGTGCAGAAACATAACTTGCGTTAAATAGAGAATAAAAACTTAACAAAAGGCTGAAGTAAATTGCATTGAAAGATAAATGGTGTTTACATCACGTACATTCTCACAAGACTCTTTTCTCAACACGCGGATACTTTGAGTGAATTTGGAGTTACTTGTATAAAGTGAACACAACACATCGAATCCTATTGCTAGAACCCTTATTTATAATACCTAAAACTAATTGTTATAAACTGCCTGAAATAATAAACGAATGACAAGTGTCGCATTGCATGTTTCCATCACTTGTGAAATTCTGGTAACAGATATGAGATGTCGAACGTGATGTCATGACACTTATATCTTAACAATAATGAACAAGGTAGAAAATGCAGAAAACAACAGTAAAGAACACAATCAATTGTTGACCCAGTTCAGTGTAAACACACTTACATCTAGGGGCTACCAAGCTAGGAAGGAAGTCCACTATTAGTAGTATCAATTTATAGACTCTACAACCAACACACCAGTTGACAATCTACTCACTTAATCACTACCCAATGACACTTCTATCTAAGACACTCTCAGATATAAGACACCTCTCACTCCCCCTCAATCACAACAGTGATAACAACTTACAATAATGAAAGTAGAAGACACACTTAAAAGACACACATTGGTCTTGCTTAAGAGCTTCAACCAAGAACAATACACTCGTGCTTAAAAGCTTTGAGTGGACAAATTACAACTCAACTAAATCAGTCCAATTGAAACATCAAAATAGATGAATGAATGGCTCACAAAAACAAACACAAAACACAAACCCTAAAACTTGAACACAGCTTTCACAATCCTTATTCCCCGCGAGCAGCAGATAGGGTTGATCATCTATAAATAACAATACATTCCTTGGGCTTGGGCAATTGCAGATCATTGATTCAATTTCCAATAAAAGCAAATTATTCTCCAAATCTTTATGCATGAAAATAGCAACTCCCTATTCTTCATAAACAGATTGCCTCCAAAAATAACACTCCAATATATTACCACTTCAGTAAATTTCGCAGCAATCAGATAACATAAACACACAAAAGATTGCTAAAAAATAGTGCAGCAAATAAAACCTAAAACCAGAACTGGAAGTTCTGTCAACTGATGTCAGAACATCGTGTTTGACATCATGCACATAGTCTGCAATACTAACAAAAACTTCACCTGCAGAATGTTAGAGACAACATGTCAAGACATCAAGTAAAATATCTTGATGCAACACATTGTTTTACCAAAATTGCTGCCAATTCAGAACTAACAAACTCCCCCTTTGGCAAATTTTGGCTAAAACAACCAATGAGCACGCACAACATATCAGAGATCCCTGCAGCAGAAGCAACACTTAAATAAATCTAACATTCTGAGTTAACACTGAACATAAAAACAACAGAAGCTCCCCCTCAGGCCCATGAGCAAAAAAAAACAACCAAGAAAACCAGCTGCACACTTCCTTCAAGAAAACCAGCAGCAACACACTACACAACTCTACAAAGCTACTAAAAAACTAGAGGCTACTCTCCCCCTTTTTAGCCATAATTTAGACAAACCAAAAACCATATCAGACTGAATAATAAAATGAAGATGTCAGCAAGAGTAGAACAACCAAATAAAGTCAGAAAATAAGCATACACAGGTGCCAGCAGAAATTCAGAACAAGATACGAGCACACAAAGGTGCTTAAAGAAATCCAACAAAAAAAACAAACACTAAGGAAAACTTCAAGGCCAGAATCCTTAAGTCTCTCCAGAATCACCAGAATCCTCAATATCAGTCATGTCATTAGCACTCTCCTCAGATCCTTCTTTTTTACTAGCATCATTCCCACCATCACCTTCTTCCATTCTTAGAGTCATGATAATTCTTTCAAATTTTTGTTTCCTTTCTGTGCTGACTCTAATGACGTCATCTAGTTCCCTGCACGCCTCTTCCAACTCATAAATCACCCCAGACTTGGATGATGGCTGGTGTGAAGTTGAGGCAGATGTCTTGACAATGTCAGGAACATGCTTACCTTCAAACAATTTGTAGTGAAGGGACAGAGAAGACTCCCTCTTGCACACAACATCGGACTGGGATAGAATACCTGGGTGCTGAGTCAAAATGATTCCACAGATAAGGGAGGGGAAGGCAATTGGCATCTTCACAACGCAAGTGCCAGCTTGCTTCATTGTTTGATCAAAAATCACAGAACCATAATCAACTTTCTTCCTAGTTCCAATAGCATATATAAACTTACCCAGACCAACAGAAATAGTGGAAGTGTGGTTGGTGGGGACCCAATTGGCTACTCTAATCCTGTGGAGAATAGCATACTTCACACTCAGACAACCAGCTGACAATTTGTTAGGCTTCAAGGGCTAAGCCTTCATTTGATTAGCAGTTATTTCCTTACACACTTAATTATCTGTGACTTCAAGCTCACCACATTCTTCTTCACTTCTGCCAAGAAATTTGTTGATGATCACTGGGGAAAACTCAACACATTTTCCTCTGACATAGACTTTTCTAAAATCCTAACTCTTGTGATTAGAACAGTCTTCAGGAATGTTAACAATGAATTCTTTTACCAACACCTCATAACATTTGGAGAGCTTTGTTACAGTCTTCATCAAACCAGCAGACTCAATAAGCTCCATGATCTCTTTAAGATCCAAAGCATCTCTTCCTAACTCACGTTCCAGAGCCAACCTCCTTTGATGACCATATTTCCACCTATGAACACTGTTAGCATAGTGGAAGGAAATGTTGACCAAAGGCACATCAGGGACTTTGTCAGATATCCTTTTTAAAGCAGTCCTCCTCATAGGAGTGATGTCTTGAACATCCTCCTCAACATCAAAATCAGAGTCAGAATCAGCCCTAGTCTTCCTCTTTTTGGAAGAGGTAGACACTTTGCTCCAAGATTTTGTAGGGCCTACAACTGGAGTCTTCCTCTTACTGATATCAGTTCTCACCTTTGGAGGTGAATCTACAGTTTTCCCTTTTCTTGATTTCAACCTTTTAGCAATACCAGGAACCGCATTAGCAATTATCTCATTATCAGACAATTCATCCACATCCACAACATCAACATTCTTCTTTCCTTTAGGACTAGATGTGCCTTCCTTAGTAGGAGATGTTTCAACATTAGCTCCAACATCAGTTTCAACATCAGCTCCACCATCAGTTTCAACATCAGCTCCAACATCAATTTCTGCATCTTCCAGGACAGAGATGGCCAACCTGTGAAGATTTCCTTCAGGATTATTTGTGTCAGAAGGATCAGCAGTTTGCCTATCATCTTTCTTAGCCTCAGAGTGAGGGGCATAAATTTGAGCAAGTGGCCTAGATATCCCAGCCACAGAAATACCCTTCTCCAGAACCTTAGTAACTATCTGGTCTAGACTCTTATCCACAGAAAACTCTTCCTCATTTTGATTTTTATCAACTTGAGGGAGTGGAGTAGAAATCCCAGGAACTGATTTGTCTCCATACAAAATACCAGTCACAACACTCCTAACTTCACTATCATCATACTTTCTACAATCAGAAGGGTCAAATGATTTACCTGCAGGAGTACGTTTTAAGCTCTTTGCCTGCAGTTTGCTTGGCCTTGTCTTTTTAGGATCAGAGAGAGGAATCATGGACAGAGGAGCAATGTCAAAAGCATCATCAGGAGAGACCCCTTCCAAAGAAACCCTAGATTTTGAATGCGTAGGATTTTTGGCAGCAGACTTCTTGGACGAAGATGACTGTTGTTGAGACATTGTAACCTTCTGGCAACTGATTGACAAAGGAGTGGAAGGGCTTCTTTTTCTAAGAGAGAAGATGAACAACCAATATGTAGCAAAATGGAGGTAACGTGTGGGAGCAAAGAGATGAAATGATTGCCTATGGAAAGGGGGCTGCTTTTGTTGGAAACTTAAAAGGCATTAAATGAAATTTCCACAACAATATAAATGACTTTTTAAATTTTTGAATTTTAATGAATGTTGTCCACACGCCATTAACTGTTGCTGACCTTCATATCTACACATGCCCAATTCTTCTCTTAAGGTTTCACATTGACTTGCATCCACATCTTTAGAGAAAATGTCAGCAAACTTCTTCTCTGTAGTGACATGTTCCAACTGACTGGCCTTGTTTTCTCCAAGTTCTCTTATGAATAGATGATGAATATTAATGTGCTTAGTGCTCCTCAGGTTGTTACAGTAAGATGTCATGACATCATGCTTGACATTGTACTTAGTAAGTCTTTGTTTCACCCCTTTCAGATGTAAGTGACCAAGTCTTTGATGTCCCAATTTCACACCATCACCTTTGGTAAGAGTACACATGGAGGAGTAACTGGAATCTTGAGGAACCCACAAGTAGCAGTTGTCTTTAGATCTGACTCCCTTCATCACAACTTCACTCTTTTCATTAGTCACTAAACATTCCGAATTTATGAAGTTTACCTTGAACCCTTGATCACACAGTTGACTGATGCTTATCAAGTTGGCAGTCAACCCTTTCACTAATAGAACATCATCAAGCTTAGGAGCTCCTGAATAGTCCAGCTTACCAACCCCCTTAATTTCACCTTTGGCTCCATCACCAAAAGTCACATATCTAGTAGAATGAGATATGATGTCCACCAAAAAGTTCTTGACACCTGTCATATGTCTAGAACATCCACTATCAAAATACCAATCTCCTATGGTATAACCTCTTAGAAACATATGAGCTATCAAGCTGTTAGAAGAAATCTTGGGAACCCATTGTTTTCCACTTGTATGAATGCTTTGATTTGGTCTAGGTTAAGGATCAAGTTTAGGATATCCATGCAGTCTGAAGCAAAAAGGTTTTGTGTGACCAAATCTTCCACAGTAATGACATCTCCATCTTTGAAATTCTCCTCTGAAGTGGTTGGGATGTCTTCTCCCTTGAGGATGTCTTCTCCCATGATGTTGAGGTTGTCTTCTGCCATGATGTTGGGGCACATAATGATTAGGCCCAGAAACATGGCCTTTTCCATGATGTTGAGATATCTGATGAGGCACACACTGCTTAGGTCCAGAAGCATGAACTTTCCCATGATGTTGAGACATCTGATGGGACAAGTTATGTTTGGGACCAGAAGAACTAGCATCTGAAGAAGGTTTCTTCTCACCATCAAATCCCAACCCAGTCATATCTCCAGCCAGTTTTCCAGTCTGAAGAATATCATCCAAGGTATCAGTCCCCTTGTTTAGCATTCTAATAGATATGACCATTTGATCAAGCTTGGAGTTCAGCAGACTGACTTCATTCTCCAGTTCAGCCTTTTCAGCCTTTAGTTGAATTATAATTTTCTTCTGCTTCTCCCCTTCTTGACAAACTTCTTCACTTCTAATGCACAACTCTCTATATGGTGCAGCTAGCTCCTCATAGGTAATATCTCCATCAATTGAATCATCATCAGACTCACATATTCCAATCATTTCTCTGACATGCTTGGCAGATTCATCTTTACTTTCAGTGTCCTCATCAGACCAAGTGACAAACAAACCCTTTTTCTGTTTAAGGTATGTAGGGAATTCAGCTCTGATGTGACCATAACCTTCACAGCCATGGCATTGGATTCCTTTGTCATTATTAGGCTTCTCCTCTGCTTTGGTTTTCTTCATCTGATCACCTGACCTGTTGATGTCAGATGTGATGTTCTTGACATAAGGTTTATAGCTCCTGTCCATTCTTTTCAACACCTTATTAAACTGCCTTCCCAGCATAACAATTGCATTGGATATCTCCTCCTGGGTTTCAATATCACACTCTTTCTTTTCATCATCAGTATTAGACACCAATGCTATGCTTTTGGCCTTCTTTTCTGATATGTCATTCAACCCTAATTCAAATGTCTGAAGGGAACCAATCAATTCATCTACCCTTATCTGGCTGATGTCTTAAGCTTCCTCTATAGCAGTCACCTTCATTTCAAATCTCTTGGGGAGAGATCTGAGAATTTTTCTCACCAGCTTCTCATCAGACATCCTCTCTCCTAGGGCACTAGAAGCATTCAAGTATATTCATGTGAAAGCCATGAATGGTCTCTTCATCTTTCATCCTCAAACTTTCAAACTTTGCTGTTAGCAGCTGAAGTCTTGACATCTTGACCTTGGAAGTTCCTTCATGAGTTGTTTTCAGGATATCCCAAGCCTCCTTAGCCACTTCACATGTGTTAACCAGCCTGAAAATGTTATTGTCAATACCATTAAATAAGGCATTCAAGGCCTTAGAATTCCCAAGAGCAAGTTCATCTTCTTCCTTGGTCCACTCCAATTCAGGTTTTAGCTTTGACACACCATCTTTTCCCATAATGATAGGATGTTTCCATTCTTTCAGAACAGCCTTCCAAGCCCTGTTGTCTAAAGATTTCAAGAAGGTAACCATGCGAGGTTTCCAATAGTCATAATTTGATCCATCTAGAATAGGGGGTCTATTGCACCAAAAAGTAACAGCCCTAGATCTCACCCAGATACAGAGCAAGATGCCTGCTCTGATACCAATTGAAATTCTGGCAACAGATATGAGATGTCGAACGTGATGTCACGACACTTATATCTTAACAATAATGAACAAGGTAGAAAATGCAGAAAACAACAGTAAAGAACACAATCAATTGTTGACCCAGTTCAGTGTAAACACACTTACATCTGGGGCCTACCAAGCCAAGAAGGAAGTCCACTATTAGTAGTATCAATTCATAGACTCTACAGCCAACACACCAGTTGACAATCTACTCACTTAATCACTACCCAATGACACTTCTATCTAAGACACTCTCAGATATGAGACACCTCTCACTCCCCCTAAATCACATCAGTGATAACAACTTACAATAATGAAAGTAGAAGACACACTTCAAAGAAACACCTTGGTCTTGCTTAAGAGCTTCAACCAAGAACAATACACTCGTGCTTAAAAGCTTTGAGTGGACAAATTACAACTCAACTAAATCAGTCCAATTTAAACATCAAAACAGATGAATGAATGGCTCACAAAAACAAACACAAAACACAAACCCTAAAACTTGAACACACCTCTCACAATCCTTATTCCCCGCGAGCAGCAGATAGGGTTGATCATCTATAAATAGCAATACATTCCTTGGGCTTGGGCAATTGCAGATCCTTGATTCAATTTCCAATAAAATCAAATTAATCTCCAAATCTTTATGCATGAAAATAACAACTCCCTATTCTTCATAAATAGATTGCCTCCAAAAATAACACTCCAACATATTACCACTTCAGTAAATTTCGTAGCAATCAGATAACTTAAACACACAAAAGATTTCTAAAAAATAGCGCAGCAAATAAAACCTAAAACCAGAACAGGAAGTTCTGTGAACTGATGTCAGAACATCGTGTTTGACATCATGCACACAGTCTGCAATACTAACAAACACTTCACCTGCAGAATGTTAGAGACAGCATGTCAAGACATCAAGTAAAACATCTTGATGCAACACATTTTTTTACCAAAATTGCTGCCAATTCAGAACTAACAACTTGGATGTACGCCACCTGTCCTTCTTCAAGAGCGAACCAAAGTAACTACTCCCTCCTTTATTTGAATTTGAATTCCCAGCGTCGGACATCATCAGCATTCTCGATCGAAGGTGCTCTCTTTAACTCTTAGAAATATTTTCTAAGTCCCAAAAAGACATCCTTTCCTCTTATGAGCACCTTCGACTTAAACCTATCACACAGATCTTGTCGAAAGCTTCTCTAAACCTCTTCAAGAGCTTAACATTCCCATCAACACTTCCAACTTCATATGGGCGTCGAATTCATGCGCTAACAAATTGCCCCCCCCCCCCCAAAAAAAATGTTTTTTTCGACAGTATTGCAGATAAGGGCATTTTTTGATAGTGTCTGTTCGACGCCATCTTTCGACCATGCATAGGGGTCCAAACAAAAACTGATTAACCCACGTTTCAAGAAACTATTCAGTTTCTTTTCAATCAAATTTATGACATCAGAGCCAATTATGATTATGACTGAAACGTCCCCTCGAAAATCACATCAAGCCGCAAATCACCATAACCTCTCCTATAGTCTAGGAGATCGTGGACATAGGTGGCACCTGCCACCGCCCCTACTTTGGCTCCTGGGAGGACACGTGTCCCACTAGCCTTAGCTCCTTAATGATGGTTAGTGAGCCCTTTAGTGTTTCCAAAGCACTTTATAAATAGTTTCTTCAGAAACTACTTTTATTTTTCCACTCCCAAGTATCCACTACGCACCTTCTCCTCTCTTCCAAAACGCTCAACCCTTCACCTTCAACACACTCTTTTCTTCAAATTTTTCACCAATGGCTTCTTCTACTGCTACCACTCAAGACCCGAAGAAAAACCAGAAGCTCAAAGGACAAAAGGGCGTACCACTACTCCCTCCATTTGCTACATTAAATGGACCCAAGGTTGTAAAGAATCAGCAATTCATCCCTGAGCCTCTCTAGGAGGAGAAAAGACACATCTACGAATCCCATCTAATGATTCCTATCACCGTTTCTGGGAAACCATTAGCTTTATTTGGTCCCTTATCTTCTTTAGATACAGATTATACAGCCATTAGTGACTTCTTTCCATCATATCGTAAAACCAAACCTCTAGGGCAGAAAGACAAAACTAGGGTAACATCTGAACCCCATGACAATGTAGCCCTAAAGAACCTGAATTTGAAGTATCTGAATGATGGGTCTAGGCTATTTAGGGCTACCCCGTATTTTAAGGATTCTGACCTCTATTTGAACTGGTTGACCAAGTTAGAGAAAGTGAAAGCAGAAACTTGGAAGAACTTAGGAATCTACGACTTAATTATGATGTCCAAGACTGGACCCGCTTACTGTCCGACTTTACAACATCATCTTTGTATTTTTGGGATAGTGCTCACTATACCTTCCATCTCCCTTGCGGGATGATGACACCCACTCTATTTGACATAGCCGCTATCACAGGGCTAAAGCCTCATGGGTTAGTTTATGACCCTGAAATAGATGCTCTAGACACCATAGGGTTCGGCACCACCAAACACACTTATACTCATTTCATGAACCACTATCACGACAAGTAAACTGACACAGTCGAGGACAAAGAGCATATAGAATTCCTGGCTATGTGGCTTTCTCGCTGCGTATTCTGTACCAAATCCTTGCAGGTGGCAAGAAAATATTTGACTCTAGCCAATCAACTACACCTTAGTCGAGGCATTTGCCTAAGCGAAATGATATTGGCTAGTCTGTACGAGTCTTTGAGCGAAGGTGCTGGTCGTCTGAAATACCAAGAGAGCAACGGGAACCTCCTACTATCAGGACCCTTTTGGTTGCTTCAACTTTGGCTTAATACCACTTTTGAAGCCAGCCTCCCTAACAAAGGGCCTGTGGACGAAGAAGCTGTAGAGATTAAGGAGAGATGAGTCGAATGGGTTCGATTGGTGCAACTGACCCCAAACGAAGAAGGGCAGTCACTCAGGGCATTCTTCTCTGGCTTCGTCAAAATGTTTGCTAAGCGTTATGAGTTCACACCAAGGATATCGCCCTTTGCTGAACGAAAATATGGCCATGAATGGTTTACCAGGCCCTTTCCTCCTTTGTTCAAAAAACATGAAGAAGAATCGCAATGTGTATGAGAGGCATTCCTCATCCCTCGACTTATTGTTCATCGACTCAACTTACTAAAGGGCCTAACCTCTCTGACGGCCTATCAACTAAATCTTGTCTCTCGACAATTTGGTTTAGTCCAAACTCTACCCAAGTGTCTGTATGAGAAGAAAGTCCATGTTATCCTCCCCAACACTATCTATGATACCATAGAGAGTTCAACACACCTTGCGCGACATGCTCATCGATCACTCCTGACTCCCGTCTACTTTGAACCTTCTCATCTCTGCACCCAAGAATTCCACGACTGGTGGTCAAAACATTACGCTGCAAAATTCCTTGATGTCTCCAGCTTCGCTCAGTTGATTGACCAAGCTTTTGTTGATGTGCAGGAGAAGATCAAGAAAGGTAAATCCGCTCATATTAAGGAAGCCTTCCAGAAGTAATTTGAAACTATTTATCGACCAGACGATATTAGTCGAACCGTCCGCGAAGCTGCGGTTACGCTAAAGGAGAAATTTTTAAAGAAAATGGAGAGTTTGAAACTCCCTTCATATGTTACTCCTGAGAAACGCTATGAAGTGGCTTTCACACTATTTCCTCCAAAGACTCCTCGACTGCCATCTGCTGATTTTGGAGTGGCTCTTGCCCCTCCATTTCTAGATTGGTTCATCTGTGGGGACTATGTAAAGATCCTTCGCCAGCAGTCGAAACTCAAGGCTTAGCGGGTGGTTCCGACTAAACATACGCTAGACAGTTTCAAAGGACACCTTCATGTCGGTATCGAAGATGTTCGCATCGAATCCGAAATACATGAAGGTTTGGATTCTTCGATTTTATGTTCTTTTATTTGAACTTTATCATTACAGACATGTGGTAAATTGGCTTGATGTGCAGCTGTACCCAAAAGGAACACCCCTCAACACCTGGCCGAAGCCAAAGGCGAAGGCAACAAGGTACATCACACACCTTTTCCTTTCATTGATTTATTCTTTCTCCCCCTAATGCTTCCCAATTTCAGACTTCTCGCAAACCACCTCTGACACCTCAAAGGAAGTCGAAGAGGGGCACTGCCCAAATTATCTTCGATTTAAAGGATGAGGACCAATCTCCTCCTGAAGACCTGAAACTCAAGAAGAGGAGGAAGCCAAGCCAAGAATCTGGTGCTGCTGGTGGCCAATCTGAGCCTACAACGGCTAAGGTACCCAAAAAGACCACTACTACGAGTAAAGTTGCAGAAGCCCCTTCTGGAACTGCCTCTAAACCAGCTGCAGGTGATGCTGAAAGCAATAACTCTAGCCCTGATGCTGAAGGAGTCAAGGTAACTTGTTATATTTTTCTTTAAATAAAAACTTATTTACCTTGTTTTCCTTAATTTGACTTGCTTCGATTTGATTTAGGCTGATGCTAGTGGTTCGAACCCACCGGTGGATAATCCTTCTTCTGCCACCACCCTCCTGAATAGCCAAGGTGAGCCCACATACCATCCCACTTCTGACTTGGGCTCACTAGGTGAAATTAACAAGCATGGTTTTGAAACAGCTCCCCCTTCGCCAGCAAAGACTGCTACCCAGCAGTCTCAAACAGATGGCTCCGACCATGAGGCAGACGATGTTCAGCAGGATCCTGACACATAAAATCCAAAATCTGCTACCATGGATGAAGACCCACCCTTGGTCGATGAAGAGAGATCCCCAAATGACGAACCCATTGGGGCTGCCAGTACTAACCCAGAAGGAGAGGAAGAAATGGAAGAAGATGATGATGAGACCATGCACCAATCTGAACTTGATGGGCATGATAATAACAATGAAGATGAAGACAAGATGGATGAAGATGAAGAGGAGGAGAATAAAGGTGAGGAGGAGAAGACTGACAAAGGACCTACCAACGAGCCAACCCATGTCGAAGACATTACTACCCCAACACCTACTGCTGCGACTGAAGGCAAGGCAACCTCAATTGTGTATGGAGCAGGACTTTCTGAAGAGGAACTGGATGCCTTGAAGACTAGCAACCCTCGTCAATAAATAAAGATCCTTCTTGGGCGTCGAGAAATCTCATCTGATAAAACTCTCAGTGCTTCGACTACCTCTGGGGATCAGCCTTCAAGCAAACCTGAGGACAATATCCCTCTGAAGATAAAAAACAAGATCTTTAAGGGTGAACTTTTCACACTCTTACAGATGGATGATGTCACTTATATCTCTTTGAAAAGTCTCCTCCAACAAGTTGACATTCACGCTATTTCTCCAGAATCTGCCAACTTCATCTTAGAGCTTGGTACTATGATTGACCAAGTCCATGGTGACCTCAAACGCCTGCCCCAAATCAAAAAGGCCATTTCAACCAAAGCTAGAAGTGAGGCTGCCGCTTGGACTGTTGCCACTGATTCTGAGAATAAGGTAGCCGAATTGGAGGAAACAAAAGAAAAGAACAAGCAAGAAATCACCTCCAATAAAGAAAGTATTGCTTCCTGGGAGCGAAAGATCAAGAAACTTAGAGCCAAGATCTCAAAGGCCCAAAAGCGTAACGCTGAATTGTCTGCCTTCGATGACTCTGGCTTGTCGAAAGAGCTTGAAAATGCCATAACTTTTACTGAAAAAGCTCAACGGCTGGAGAAGGAAGTTGCACACTTAACATCTGACAAGGCCTTATGTGAAAAGCGTCTTGACCTCCAGAAGTCGAAGTACTTGAAGATGAAGGAGAATCTTCCCTTTTAGCTTGTTACTCTCTTTGTAATTTTTTAATTTGATGCTCTATAGCCCTTTGAGGCATTTATATGTAATAACTACTAAGCCATTTTGGCATTCATAAATACCATTATTGGCTTTGCCCTTGTTATGTCGAATTACTCCTTAACAAATTTAATTTCTTGAAGTGTTGGTTTATATTTTTTCAAATACTTGCCATTTACTTTCAAGATTCTTTTATCCTCATTTAATTCTTCAACTTCATAGGCTCCATTAGAAAATACTTGCGTAATTTGAAACGGGCCCTCCCATTTTGGGGATCATTTGCCCAAGGCTCTAACCTTTTGATCCATAGGCAGGATTACGTTCCAAACTAAACCTCCAGGTGAGAAGGTCTTGATTCTAACCTTCTTATTATAAGACTTCTCCACTCTTTTCTTTTGTATCTTCAAAAGTTCTAAGGCTTTAAGTTTTTCTTCGTCCAGATCTACCAGTTCATCTAACATCATATTCCAGTAAAGCTCAGAGGGAATTTCATGATGTCTCTGAATCCTAGCCGACTGGAGATATATCTCAACAGGTAACAGTGCATCGTGACCAAAAGTCAATCGAAAAGAAGTAGTGTTGGTTGCTTCCTAGGGAGAGGTTCGACATGCCCAGAGGATCTGGTCCAATGTCCTATGCCAATTTCTAGGCTTCTTTCCCACATGTTTCTTGATCAGACCGATCACCACTTTATTAGCTGCTTCGACTTGACCATTAGCCTGAGCATAATAAGGTGTGGAGGTTAGGAGTTTGAAACCCATCTCTTTTGCAAACTCCTGCATCTTTCGACCCGTAAAGACTGATCCTTGATCTGTTGTGATCGTTTCTGGGATTCCAAACCTGTAAATGATGTATTTTTGAATGAACTCGATCACATCCTCTTGATCCACATTTGGTAAAGGTACCGCCTCGATCCACTTCGTAAAGTAGTCAATTCCTACCAAAATGTATCTCTGATTCTTGGAGGATGCCGATCGAATCTCTCAAATCAGATCCAAAGTCCAACCTCTAAAAGGCCATGGTTTGACTATGGAATGCAACTCACTTGCAGGGATATGTTGTATGCCAGCATGAACTTGACATTCTTGGCAACCCTTGGCGAATTAAATGCAGTCTTTTAGTATCGTAGGCCAATACATGCCTTGTCGAAACAACATCCACTTCATCTTATGGCCTACCTGATGTGCCCCACATGCCCCACTATGGACAGTCGAAAGGGCCAGATATGCTTCTGTTTCACTAAGACATTTAAGTAAGACCCCCTCAGGGGTCTTTTTAAACAATTCATTGCCTAGAAGGACATAACTTAAGGCTTGATACCTAACCTTTCGCTCTGTGGATGCTGTCGGGTTTTGCAAGTACTCAACTATAGGCTTCCTCCAGTCTTTATCCGTCAAGCTGTCTATTGCAAAAATCTCGAAATTTTCTTCATCAGCATATCCAAGCTTTGTCACTTCTAGGTTTGATGGGCATAATCCAACAGATACCACTTTGCTTATAGCTTCGATTGCCTCTTGTAAATTTTCCTTCGAAACCTTATACCCAGAAGCAACCTGAGCCAAGTCATTGGCCACTTGATTTTCCAGTCGAGGTATGTGTCGAATGTTTACTACTTCGAATTTCTTCAATAGTCTGTTGGCCACTACGAAGTACATGATAAGATTCTCCTTAACACATTTGTACTCCTTTGTAATTTGCTTTATGACCAACTCTGAGTCTCCCATTATTTCGACTCGAGTTGTCCCCAATTCTAACAAAATTTCAAGTCCAGCTATTAAGGCTTCATACTCAGCCTCGTTGTTGGAACAAAGTCCTTTGACCCTGTACTTAAATTTTGTTGGAATTTTATCCGAGAAATAATTAGCACACCTACACCTGTGCCATCTTTGTGGCTGGAGCCATCGAAGTACAACTTCCAAGGTTCCAATTCGACATAATTCAACATGCTTTCGTTTATGGAGTGGTCGACTATAAAGTCTGCTACCACTTGTCCTTTAACCGCCTTCAGAGGCTTATACGTTAAAGAGTACTCAGTCAATGCTAGTGCCCATTTACCGATTCGACTATGCAAGATTGGTTTAGACAACATATGCTTAATAACATCGAAATGAGACGAAACATAAACATCAATTGGCTTTATATATTGCTTCAATTTTGTACAAGAGAAATACAAGCATAGGCATAATTTTTCTATCATGCTATACCTAGTTTCTGCATCATTTAAAACTCTACTGAGGTAGTAAATGGCTCTTTCGACACCATCCTCATCCTCTTGAGCCAACATGCTCCCTATGGTTTTGTCTGATGCAACTATGTACAATCTCATACTCCTATCCCTACAAGGTGGTGAAAGAATTAGGGGATGACTCGTGTATTCCTTGATCTTGTCGAAGGCTGCCTGCTGCTCCTGCCCCCATTCGAACCCATCTTTATTGAATCGAAGCAATGGTGAAAAGGCATGCATTTTTTTCGCTTAGGTTCGATACGAATCTTCTCAAGAAATTGATCTTGCCCAGCAGTGACTGCAGCTCCTTTTTCGTTGATGGCGCTTTCACTTCCATGATGGCCTTGGTCTTGTTTTGGTTGATCTCGATCCCCTTTTTATGGACCACAAAGCCTAGAAAATCCCCTGCCTGTACACAAAACGCACATTTAAGAGGATTCATTTTAATACCATGCCTTCTCATCCTTTCAAAGGAGTGTCGAAGATGGTCTAAATGATTCTTCCCTGAAACAGACTTAACCACAATATCATCAATATATATTTGCATGAAAGTCTCTATATAATCATAGAAGATTGAGTTCATTGCCCGTTGATATGTTGCCCCGGCATTTTTGAGGTCGAAAGGCATCACCACCCACTCGTAGGTGCCTAAGGCTCCAGGGCAACGAAAAGCTATTTTGGGGACATCATCTTCAACAATGAATATTTGGTTATAGCCAGAGTACCCATCTAGCATACTACGATACTCATCTCCTGCGGCGGAATCGACTAGCATTTCTGCCACAAGCATAAAATACTCATCCTTAGGAGTTGCAGAATTTAAATCTCTAAAGTCTATGCAAACTCTTAAGGAACCATTCTTTTTAATAACATGTACAATGTTACCTAACCATTCGACATACCTGGCAGTGCGGATAAATTTGCATCGAAGGAGTCTTTCGACTTCCTCCTTTATCTTCGAGAGAACCTCTAGGGCAAACCGTCTTGGATTCTGTTTAACTGGCTTCTTCCCAGGCATGATCGACAACCTATGTTCGACCAACTCTCTACTCAAACCAGGCATTTCATCGTAGTCCCAGACGAAACAGTCTTTAAACTCGTGTAACAGCTGGGTGACTTAGACCTTAAGTTGTGGGTCAAGATTGGCACTAACATATGTTGGCCTCTTAATCACCCCTTCTCCTAGGTCGATTTCTTCCAGTGGATCCTGAGCTAGCATCTTAGTGTTACTTGCCAGCGGATCCTTCTCGAATCCCAAAGGCTCATCGTCATAAATGGCGTCAAGCGTCTGGCCTTGTTCTACACCCTGAACCTTATCAGGTGGCTCTGGGTCGAAGTCCTTACCAGGACCTTCTTGGTGGAATTCAGGATTGGCTTCGCCAGCCATATATTCGTTAGCAGCCTCCGAAGCCACTTGTAGTCTGGTTTCAGCCACGTAGGCCGAAATTCTTCTCAATGCTTCGAACTCAGTCATTATCACTGAATTCACTCCCCCACCTTGTGGGGTCTACTGCAGGCTCGCGAAGGTATGGAAGTCTTTCCCCTGGCACCTCCTTATCCCAACGAAAACCCTCGATGGAATGTAAGTACAATGAGTAAAATGTCTCGTCGTTTGGGACAAACTCAAAATCTACTGAACCATAGGGGGCAATGTGAGCCAAATGTTTGTCGAACTGACGTCTGTTTACATGATTGATTGGTGCTTTAAAATACCCCTGGTCAGCTTCAATGTTTTCGACTATACCGTCTGGCCTCCAGATGGTGATGCGTTGATGCATCGAAGATGGCACTGCACCAATGCCATGTATCCACTCTCGTCCTAAGAGCAGATTGTAGTTGGCTTTTATTTCTACTACCATGAAGACAGTAGGCCTAGTTCTTGTCCCCACTGTTAAGTCGACTTGTATCACCCCTAGAGTAGAGCCAACTTTTCCTTCGTAATTTGAAAGAACCATGTTATGTGGCTTAGTGTCAGTATCATATTTGCCAATCTTGCTCAGTAAGAAATGTGGCATCAAGTTCACTGTTGCGCCACAATCGACTAATATTTTATTTATTGACACGTTCTCCACCTTGCTAGTAATGTAGAGGGGCTTTAGGTGACCCTTCATTTCCTCTGTGGGTCGCTCGAAAAAAGCGTTCTGCTCTTCAACACACCCATTGTTCATAATATAGTAGCATACCGGCTTGTGTGCTGCCATCTCTTCCTTAGTGCATGCATCTAATCTTCGACTTCTGTGAGCTGGTCGAACTCTCTAGGCATCACAAACACCACATTGACTATGATGTCAAGAGAAGCATCAGATTCAAAATCGAAGTTATCTGTCATTTCGTCATCCTCTTCGACAGTCCTCTCAGGTTTCTCCTCTTGAGAGGCAAACAGTTTTCGTCCTACATGTATTTTTTTAACAGCCTTCATTGGATTCCCTCCATTATTGTCAGTAGGGATATTAGTACTGGACTCTCCTTGATCCTTCGACTGGGCCTCCCTGAGAGCCTTTCTTCGACGTTGTTCTTTACTCTATTGAGATCGCGACATCGGGTTCTTCCCCTTATAATTTTCAGAGACATATGCCGATTTGTTAGAGGTCTGAAACTCCTTTCGATACTCTATTAAAGAGCCTCTACCCACATTAAACTTCTGCCATTTTTCTGACCTTTTTCCTTTCCTTCGACAGGTTTCATCCAGCTCCCTATCGGTGCATTACTTGTTGGTTTGAAGGTACCAGGTCTAGCCCCTGGGAACTGTGTTTTTCCTCCCACTTGTTTTGAAGAGGACCTTCTATGGTCGAAACCCCTTTGACCATGAGATGCTCTCTGCTCCCTTCTTTCTTTAGCCTTCTTAACCCCTTCAAGATTATGAGCAGCCTTTTGATCGAAGATTGCACTGCATCTGGGGCATAACATGACGCATGATCTCTTTTTTTGGAAGCGCTGAAGGAATTCAACGATAGTTTCATCCTATTTTAGATACGCCACTTTGTTACGCTCTTCTTGGCAGTTTGCTTCGTCCACCTCCATGGTCTTATGTTGCGTAATCTCGATCAAATTTATGTCCATGTCGACATCAGCACTAAGGTTCAGATTGCCGAAGTCCACATCAAGGCCCTCAGCAGCCTTATCCATCTTAACGAAACTCTCAGCAGTCTCTTTAGTAACCAGCGTCATGTTGGAACCCTCATTGATCCCATCATTTAAGCCCTCAGTGGCTTCGTCGAAGCTGTCAACGGCCTCTCTCATGAGTTTCTCCATAGCATAAATATCAAGGTCTTCAGTAACCTTGGCTAACACAGCTTTGTTGGCGAAATCTTCAGTAATTTCCACCATATTGACTGAACGATCGAAGTCATCAGCAACCTCAACCATATGTACCTCTGGCTCAGCATAATGAGCATCTGCTGTTTACAATGGGTTGGAGTCAATTTTCATCTGACCTTTGCTCTTTTCTCTGAATTTCAGCCTGCCCTCCTGAATAGCATTTTGCACCAGATCCCTGAAAAGAAAACATTGAGAAGTTTTATGACCCAAAAAATTATGGTACTTACAAAATCCTCTCTTTTTTCTTTGTTCTAAAGGCGGTATTTTAGCGCCAGGAGGCACTATCATCTGCCCATCTTTTACCAACAAATCAAAAATTTCGTCACATTTGGTGATATCGAAAGTGTATGTTTTCTTGGGAAACTTATCATTCTTTTTGGATTCGCCAGAATTTTTCCAGTCAAAGGGGCTAGCATTTTACAAGCATACGGAGGACCTTGCTTTAACTCAGCAACGTCTACCTTACTCTCATCAAAATATAATGGTTCGTCGTACCAACCTTCAACATCCTTATGATATTCAACATAAGCTACCTTTTTACCCTTATTAAACTTAGCCTTTTCGTCTTTCAGACGTTCTAACTGTTGAACCCTATCAGCCAGTTGGGCCATATCTCTCAGATACTGGGTATCCAATTTCTTTCTAATAGAGTAATCAAGGCCACCAGCGGCCATTTCGACCAGCTCATGCTCTGGCACTTGAGTGAAACACCTAGCCTTGAGTAATCGAAACCTGTTTAGGTAATCGTCTATTGGCTCAGTAAACTTTCGCTTTATGCTAGTCAACTCCTTCAAACTAATCTTAGTTTGCCCCATATAGAATTGTTCATGGAACAAGCGCTCTAACTAGGTCCAATTACAGATTGAGTTAGGAGGTAGGGTTGTAAACCAAGTAAAAGCACTTTTGGTGAGAGAACTTGGGAAATATTTTACCCTAAGACTTTCGTCATTTGTGATCTCTCCAGCCTCGATCATATACCGGGCTACGTGTTCGACAGTACATTCAGTTGTATCTCCTGAGAACTTGGTAAACTTTGGGACCTTCGTCCTAGGAGGTAATTCTGATTGCAGGATATAATCCACTATGGGTGAGGTATAATTTGGCCTAGTAAAGCCAAAATTCACCCCATTTCGAGCCATTATTCTTTCGAACATGGCAGCTAGGTTGTTATCCGCTGCTATATTGTTACGTCGAACCTGTTGTACAACACGGTCAGCATCTTGGTTTCTATTCACTATCACTACCCCTTGTCCCCCCTCTTCAGGAATTGGCCCTTGGTTCCTAGGTGGTTCGACTCTGGGGAGTTCGACTCTAGGGGGCTCCAGGTTGGCCTCAGGCATAGTTTCTAGGTTCCGCCGTGGGATATTCTCCACCACAGTCGCACCTCGTACAGGGGCCGACACCCCCATAAATTCTGCCATGCGTGCCAATTGCGCTGCTAATTGTTGGTTAGTTTGGGTAGTGTTCCGAATCAAAGGTTGGAAAATTTCCCCCATAGTTTGAGACAAAGTTTGTACCATTTGTAGGTTACTCTCATCCATTTGTTGTCTTAAACATGCTATAGACGTGTTTGTCAGACTAGGACCTTGAGTGGAATATCCTATACCTACACTTTGGCTGTTTCGAACCACATTTATCCCAGATCCCGATCCTTGTAATGGCGAAGACATTACATTGTCTGAGAATATTGGGGGGGGGCATTTTGGAGGCTTTGCATTATTGACGTTGGCATTTCATAAGGTGGATTCCTTGGTAAGGGTTGTGAAAATCCTGGAGGGGGGAAGATGCCTAAGTGTCGAAGTTCCTCCTGGTGGAGTTTGGGGATTAGATGCTTGTGGCCCAACGTACTCCAAAACAGGTTGAGTGTAAGCCCTTGTATATGTCAACCCTGGTCTTGTCATTGATGGCATTGGGTCGGACATAACAGGAGGTGGGACTGGCTCTCCTGTCGAAGGAACTGGAGGTGGTATCACATCGTTCCTAGACATATTTTGAGGGTTTATGTTACTAGGCTGGGCATTCGAATTACTTGACTGAGGATTAGAACCACTCCCTTGAGGGTTTGGATTGTTTGGCTGACTAGTGTTCGTCCCCATTTTTCTAGTATATCTTCTCTTTGATCTCTCTTCGTTTGTAGTGGCTACCTTACCACTTCTCAATAACATGCAACGAAGCTTTTTAAGAAGGAAACTATGAGTGAAGATTTTCAAAAATTTCGAAAGATCTTTATCAAGTTAGCACTGTTCCACTGGGCGTACCAATTTGTTTGCCGTGAAAATTGGTAAACAACTGCTGATCTTCCAAATCTAACTTTGGTGACTCATAGGATCGATCAGATTGATCCTAGGACATGTGCTAACAATTGATCTAAGTTAAATTCTAAAGCGATGAATACATCGACAATACTCATAAAGGAAAGTTTGTTGAAAATACAATCTAGACATCGTTTTTAAAATGTTAAGTTAAAAGACTGGGAAAGTAAAGGAAAAGGTCGAAGGTGTGCAGTAATGGCTGGAAATGCAGAAAGTGCAAAAGCATAACTTGCGTTAAATAGAGAATAAAAACTTAACAAAAGATTGAAGTAAATTGCATTGAAAGATAAATGGTGTTTACATCACGTACATTCTCACAAGACTCTTTTCTCAACACGCGGATACTTTGAGTGAATTTGGAGTTACTTGTACAAAGTGAACAAAACACACCGAATCCTATTGCTAGAACCCTTATTTATAATACCTAAAACTAACTGTTATAAACTGCCTGAAATAATAAACGAATGACAAGTGTCGCATTGCATGCTTCCATCACTTGGATGTACGCAACTTGTCCTTCTTCAAGAGCGAACCAAAGTAACTACTCCCTCCTTTATTTGAATTTTAATTCCCAGCGTCAGACATCATCAGTATTCTCGGTCGAAGGTGCTCTCTTCAACTCTTAGAAATATTTTCTAAGTCCCAAAAAGACATCATTTCCTCTTATGAGCACCTTCGACTTAAACTTATAACACAGATCTTGTCGAAAGCTTCTCTAAACCTCTTCAAGAGCTTAACATTCACATCAACACTTCCAACTTCATATGGGCATCGAATTCATGCGCTAACACCAGGTTAAACTACACGAAACGTAGATTAATATAATTGACGTCTACAAGCTCGATTTTGAAATTTGTCGTCTACTAATTTTACGCACAGTTGAGATTCAGTTTGACCGGTCTGTCTGTAAATCCGAGAAATTACTCCGGGTGACATTTTAGGCACTATGCGAGATAAAATGCATGCTATGTTATGAAAAGTAAAAATAAAATCAGATGTATGAAAATTTTAAAATACCCGGAAAAAGTTGGGGTATGATAGTATGCTTTGTAGCACAAACACTCCAAATTGAAGGCGTGTCAAGTGTTCAACACTGATAAGACCGATACACGTGATTGATTACATTCTATTAACTCATTTTCTCAAACTATAAGCAGTAACTACGTGTTAATGTCGATTCTTGCTTCACGATGGGGGATGGGGTCCATAAGCAAGTTTACTTAGCAGCATATGATGTTTATAATATATGTTATGAAATTACACATGCTAAGTTATGCTACAAAGAAATAAGTTGGATTTTGAATTCAGTGCATCACGGAGTCCCATAAGCTACCATAATACAATGCATATATCCTACTACATACACTAGAAGTGGTTGTGTGGTGTTGTTAAAATTAAAGTGTTGTTACCACCACTATCTTTAGTAAGTATTATGAGAGAATTGTAACCATCACATTATAATTATTGTCTTTATTTAAATTTATGGTAGAGTTGTATAAAAAGAGATAAAGAGTGTATGGTGAATTCAATAAAATTAGAGTATTTCAAAGTCTAATAATAATCAATTGTTCAAAGATTTATGCCAAGATGCTAGATCTTAACGACCTTTATTTGTCCAAGTTGATATTAGATGTTTTAAGGAACGAAAGAATGAATGAACGACTATTCCAATGAGCGAGACTCAAGACCGATCATTCGAGGGTTCTTGCAGAATGTTAGCTTTTAACAGTCCTTTTCTTTTGTGTTGTTATTAGAGAGAGTTTGATGGACAATGAACTCTTGATGATGATTAATCGTTCAAATAGTTACACCAAGATGCTAGATCTTAACTATCCTAATTTATCCAAGTTGATATTAGATATTTTTAAGAAACGAAAGAATAAATGAACAGGTATCCCAAGATGCGAGGCTCATGACCGATCATTTGAGGGTTCTGCTAGAATGTTAGATTCCAACAGTCCCCTTCTTTCGTGTTGTTATTAGAGAAAAGATTTAACATTGTGTTATTTGAGAAAAGGTTTGAATTGCATAAAATCGATTTAATCGGGTTTGAAATGGAACACTTGGTGTTGGACCAAGAATTTATGAAAACTTTTTGATGGACAACAAACTCTTGATGATAATCAATCGTTCAAAGAGTTACATCAAGATGCTAGATCTTAACGACCCTTATTGGTCCAAGTTGTTCTGAAAATTGTTATAAGAAACGAAAGAATGAATGAACAATTATCCCAAAATGCAAGACTTGAGACCAATCATTCAAGCATTCAGCTGGAATGCTAGATTCTAACAGTTCTCTTCTTTCGTCTTTTATTTAGAAAAATAGTAAGCCACGGGACTCGAGAAATAAATCGAAATTGAAAGCAAATGAATTTAGCTCCAAGCTAAACTTAGAGTAGATTCATGTAAGAATCAACTCTATATACAGCCGAGCAAAACAATTTATGCGTTCGGATGACTTTCAAAATTTAAATTGAATTTTAACTTCAAGATCACAATGCAATGAAAGGCAACACAATCCAAATGCTTTACAATATTGCACTATTCTTTATGTTCAAAAGTACATAACAAAACCAAGTTAAAATTTATGAATAAATACTCTAACAATTTAAATATTAATTAAAAGGAAAATTAATTAATTAAATCAAATCAACTTATTATTTAGACAATTAAATAATTACTAATAACCTAAGAGGAATGCAAGAATAAAATAGGAAGACACAAATTTTAAACATGGGCCCAAGGCCCATACCACAAGACACTACATTTACAAATAGAACAAATCATAAAATTAGCTAAATGATAATATATATATATATATATATATATATATATATATATATATATATATATATATATATATATATATATATATATATATATATATATTATAATTAACTTATTAAACAAACATATAAATATATTATATATATTAAACTTAGTATAAGTTGAAGCAATAGCATATATAAATTCACACACAAAAAAAAGTATATAAACGTGTACACTTAAAAAACTAAACTGACATGTATATATTCTATCGACATATATAAATGTGTAAACTCACAAACAACGATATATATATATATATATATATATATATATATATATATATATATATATATATATATATATATATATATATATATATATATGAAACGTATCATATGAAAATGACATTTTTATGTGAGAACATAAAAATGAATCTGAACCATTAGATTTTATAATAAATGGTGGAGATTATGTGTCAGTTTTTTTCTCTCTCCTCCATCATTTATTTTAATAATGGAGGAGAGAGAAAAACAAAACTCACACATAATCTCCACCATTTATTTTAAAATCTAATGATTCAGATTCATTCTTGTGTTCTTACATAAAAATGACATTCTCATATATATATATATATATATATATATATATATATATATATATATATATATATATATATATATATATATATATATATGAGAATGTCATTTTTATGTAAGAATATGAGAATGAATTCAAATCATTAGATTTTAAAATAAATGGTGGAGATTATTTGTGTTTTTTTTGCTCTCCTCCATTATTATAATAAATGATGGAGGAGAGAGAAAAAAACTGACACATAATATCTACCATTTATTTTAAAATCTAATTGTTCATATTTATTCTCATGTTCTCACATAAAAATGGTTTTCTCATATGATATAAAAGACTAACCGACATCTAATCATATATATAATGAGTAATATAAACAAAAAAAAGTTATGTATTATAACTAAAATAAAAAAGGAGTATATATTATAACTAAAAACAAAAGAATATATTTGTACAAAAAAAACATAATAATATATTGTAAAACTAGAAAACTGAAACAAACCATTATATATAAAACTAGCTAAACTGAAGGTGTAGTACATACATTATATAAAGCCTAAAAAAACATAAAGTATATATGTATGATGGAAACTGTGAGAAATATTTAATGCGTGGAGGTGAGATGAGTTGTATGGAGAGCTTACTGAGATGAAAAGGTGGTATGAAGATAAGGGGTGGGATTGAATCTGTTAGTGTCGCCTGCTGTTGTTCTCTCGATCTCTTTTCTCATGCCATGTGTGTGTGTATATATATATATACACACGCGCGCACACACACACACACACACACACACACACACATATATATATATATATGGGTGTCGAAGTAGGATTTCAATTATTTAACAAATGCCCAAAATGCCCTTCTAAAAAACTTACTCAACAAGATTTGCTTAAAAAATAAAACAAAAGAAAAAGAACAAATATTAAAATAATGTAAATAAATAAATTAAAATTTAAAGTTCAGAAATTAAATTAATAATGACAATCATTTTTGACTAAAAAGTAAATAAAAGGGGTAAATAACAAGTAAAAAGTCGGGTACCAAATTTCCCAAAAAAATAAAATGAATGCACTAAAATGATCAGCACGAAATAAACGACTAGGAAAAATACACCATTTTGTTAGATTTTGAAATAAATCTGGATAAGTAAAAATGCTCAGACTGAAGAAAACGTGGTCGAAAAGTCATCAAAAATTAAAACGAGCACGTCAGGTTAAACTACATGAAACACATATTAATATAACTGATGACTGCAAGTTCAATTTTAAAACTTTTCGTCCATTGATTTTACGCACAGTTGACTTTGATCAATTCGTCTGTAAATCCGAAAAATTATTCCGATGAACATTTTAGGCATTGTATGACATGAAATGCATGCTATGATATGTAGATGGTGAAAATGATTCGATGAATACATTTATTCAACGATTCAGGGTCAAAATTGAGGTATGACACCATGCATATAAAAAGTTACAGAAATATTTTATTTTGCTAACTGAAACAATCAAACATTTCTCAGACTTGATAGGCAAACCTTTTTCAACTGTCAATTTCAATAAGCCTTAGATATTTCAAGACACCCTTGCAAACATCTCTTTGAGTTAACAATACCACCAACCCAAAATATTCTGCAGCCAATCAAATCTTAAATAAATAACAACATGTCAAATTCAAAATCACATGATTGTAAATATAAAAAAAAAGAAATAAATTATAAGGCTTTTTACCAATAAAATTAGGAAGATATTTTTATGGGACAATTTTGAGTATCACGGTATGCATATTTCTTACAAACTTTACAAATCTTGTTCTCTTTTATTGTAGTTCCATTACTATCTCTTTCGGCCTTTAATTTGTTTTTCACATCCTTTAATTTGTTGGAACCAATAAATGCCGCTACTTCATCTATAGTTGTTGACATAAGATCAGTCAATTTTAATTCCAACATAGAGTTTTCATTTATAATGAATTTTTTTAAATATGCTTGAATCTCAACCGCAAAAGCTAGCTCTTAGAGTGAGATTGCCCTCACATATTTAAACAAACTCCAACATCACAACTACCAATTTCAACACCCACCCTTACGCCTAGCGTGGGCTTGGGTCAAATGCTCATATTGCAATCCTTAACCCGACTTTGATACCATGTTAAATATGCTTTGGATCTCAACCCCAAAAGCTACCTCTTAGGATGAGGTTTCCCTCACATATTTATACACCCAACAACCCGAAAACCTAAGCAATGTGGGACTTCAAACAAACTCCAACATCACAACTACCAATTTCAACACCCACCCTCACGCATAGCGCGGGCTTGGGGCAAATGTCCACATTGCAGTCCTTAACTTGACTCTGATATCATATAAACATTAGAAATAGTGAAAAGAGAAAACAAATATGGCTTCCATTAGAATGACAAAAGTGTGGAATACAAGGTTTACCAAACTAACATATAGTAAATCATAAATAGATAATAATACCCTTAGGCCAATTATAATAAAAGCCTATTGCACATTATCCAACAAAATTGTCTAGAAAACAATACAATAGGAAAATAAGGATTGGTGTATTTTCCAACAAAAAGTATTGAAGAAGTTGATGAAGAGAAGAAAAGAAACAATATTAAGATGTTTGGTGGAGATATTGATAAACACTTTCAATTAATTGCTAAGGCTGGTGGCACTGCTGATTCTAAACGGACGATTGAATATAAGGATATTGACCCTCCAAATGGATGGATGGACCACCTTATAAAATGCATTAGAGATATTAATGCTTATCTTTCCATTGCAAGGGTCACTCTATGAGTTATAATGAAGTAACAAATAAGTATTAATGGCTTAATGCAACCATATGGGGTTAGCTTAACTAAGTGTTCACCTTTATACTTAGATTTGTAATGACATATTAATGTGTATGTTTGTAATGACATATTAATGTGTATGTTAGTTGGATTATGTTAATGTTTCGTTTGTATGCGTCTTTTAAAGAATGTCTCTATAATTGTGTGAAGCATCCAGAGAGATTGCTTAATTGCAACACGACAATAACATTGTACTAAAATTTCTAAGTTGAAGGGTTTTCATAAAATTTTGGTTTTTAAAAGAAAATTAAAAAATTAAAGTTATTAGAGATTAAAATGATCATGCATTTCTCGAATCCAATATTTGTTATTGATTTGTTATTGTTTGGTAACTTCGTTTATTCTCTTAAAGTGTTCTTCTAGTATTTTGATAAATTAACAAAATAATTACACCCATATCTTTAGTGTGCAACCTTTCTTTTAATAACAATTCACCAATCTCTTAGGGTGCATTTGGTTTGGGGTAAATGGATGGGAGGCGAGATAATATTTCTAATTAAATATGTTTTGTTCAATTTTTATGAGGGGAGGAAATGAGAGGGGAGTAAAATCCCTCCAAAACACATTTTTTGGGTCCCCCGAAATCCGAGGGATTTGGAGGGGGAAGGGAGGGAATATTGTTGAGTCCCTGCTTTTGTGGTTGACATTAATTTTGGTAAAACTAACTTGACAAAAAGATGTTGGATAAGTTGTCCTAACATGTTGAACTAACTGCAGGATAAGATGTCAGACAAGATGTCATATCAGGTGGATTCGACATCTTTGTCTGTTACTATTTTGGAATAACTGTTTGTTTAACAGGTGTGCCAGGTGTGTTTGGAATATGACTTGATTCCAGGTGGCATCTGAGATTGTGGAATCAGAGATTCTGATTCTAAACGGAATATGCGGTTTCCTTGTTAGAAGACATTTTTGGAAACTTGGGATTGAAGAAAGAATTAGGTCGCAAATTCTGAGGAGCAAAATTACTGCACGTTTGAAGCCCAAGTCCTGCTGTGGTTTGCAATATAAATAGTTTGGAGTTAACCTAGTTTAAAATTTTTGATTATTGCAACTGTTTTAGAAGTACTAGGGTTTGGACTTGTGTGAGCCTCTCGGGTATTGTGTGAATACTTGAGAAGGACTGTTTATTGAGTTGTAATATTTTCAGTCATTGCTGTGATTGGAAGGGAATTGAGAAGGGTCTCATACCTAAGAGTGTCTTAGGCAGAAATTTAGGAAGGGTAGTTTCTAGGTGCTAAATTGTAAACGTTGGAGTTTAGCTTAGAACCAATTCTACTTAGTGATTTCATTCCTGGCTTGGTAGCCCCCAGACGTAGGTGTTGTTGATTACCGAACTGGGTTAACAATTTCTTTGTGTTGTTTACATTCTGCAGTTTATCTTCGTTCTTCCTTAGATCCTGTGTGAGAAGCAGAGATCAAGTGTCACGACATCCTGTCTGACATCTTCGTGATCTGCTTAGCCAGAATTTCAATTGGTATCAAAGAATACATCCTGCTCTGTATCTGGGTGAGATTCAGGGATGATACTTTCTGGTACGATGGATAAAGAAGGAGGAATTCTGAATAGACCGCCAATACTTGATGGTTCCAATTATGATTATTGGAAAGTTCACATGGTGGCGTTTATCAAGTCTATGGATGGAAAGGCTTGGAAGTCTGTGGTCAAGGGGTGGGATCCACCAAAGATCAAGGACAAAGATAGGAAGCTCACTGAAGAGCTGAAACCTGAAGAAGATTAGGATGAGTAAGATGATAATCTTGCTCAAGGAAACTCCAAAGCCTTGAATGCCTTGTTCAATGAGGTAGAAAAGAACATCTTCAGACTCATAAAAAATTGCATTGTTGTAAAGGATGCGTGGGAAATCCTGAAGACTGCACATGAAGGCACCTCTCGAGTCAAATCCTCAAGACTTCAGCTTCTCACTACTAAGTTTGAGAACCTGAGGATGAGAGAAGACGAAAGTATACATGACTTTCATATGAATATTGTTGATATTGCCAACACATCCAGTGACCTTGGCGAAAAAATTCCTTAAGTCAAGTTGGTTCAGAAAATTCTAAGGTCTCTTCCCAAGAAATTTGATATGAAAGGGACTGCTATAGAAGAAGCTCAGGACATAAATACCATGAAGGTAGATGAGCTTATGGGATCACTCCAAACCTTTGAAATGGCTATCAACCAAAAGGATGATAAGAAAAAAAGTCTTGCCCTGATGACCAACCAAGAAGAAGGTGACACCAAGGAGGGTTTGTCCAAGACTGTAGGGTTCCTTGAAAAACAGTTTTATCAACTGGCAAAACAATTGGATGAGAAGTCTAAGACAAATGTCAAGGCTCAAACTTCCAACATCTCTAGACCAAGAAACTTTGAAAGAAGACATAGCTATGATAAGAAACCCAACCAAGGGAAAGGGACAAAGTGTCTTGAGTGTGAAGGATTTGGACACACCAAATGGGAGTGCCCTACTTTTCTCAAGAGAGAAAAGAAAGGACTCATTACGTCCTGGTCATAAGATGATTCTACTAGTGACGAGGAATCACCAAAGAAAGTATCTGCACTCACATGGGTGTTTGACACTCATGTAGGATTAGACATTGGAGATCTATCTCATGATGCCTTAGTCAATTCCTACAGGGAATTGTACACAAGAAGTGCGGGAATCTACCAATTTAGAGAAGATCAACATAAAATTATCATGCTTCTTGAGATTTAAATATTGAAGCATCTTGGCATCATATCTAACCTTCAAGAGGAAATTGCTTTGCTAGAATCCAAACTTAACAATGATGGAATGATCAACAACAGATCTGATAAGATACCACATGCTGGAGGAGATACTAAAAACATCAGAAAACTTGTCTGCACAAATAAAGAACTGTCAAGCAAGAAAAGAAACTCTGAAAGAAAACAGAAGATGTTCAACCGAGTGTCTCAACATCATCACAGACATCAGAGGAGACAATACTGGAAATGTCATTATTGTGGCATATATGGCCACATCAAACGCTACTGCTACAAACTACATGGATATCCTAAAGGTAGGCTCGTTGAAAAGATAAGGAGATACGAGAATGAATCTGTGGCTCTAATAGCTCACTCCTCACAAAAGGAGTACACTGGAGAAAAGTGGTATTTCGACAGTGGATGTTCAAGACATATGACGGGTGTCAGAAACTATCTGGTGAATATGAAGGCTCATTCTCCTAACTATGTAACCTTTGGAGACGGTTCCAAAGGAAAGATTAAAGGAATTGGGAAAATTGTTCAAGCTGGAAATCCTAGACTTAATAATGTGCTGTATGTAGAAGGATTATCTGCGAATCTTATTAGTATCAGTCAACTCTGTGATCAAGGCCTGAAGGTTAACTTTACTGAATCAGAATGCTTGGTTGTAAATGATAAAAATAAATTTCTGATGAAGGGAGTCAGATCAACAAATAATTGTTATGTTTGGACGCCCTTATTGACATAACTCTCCAAAATGACAATCCGGAAGCATCAGCAAGGGCTCTCAGAATTAAACCTTGATAAATGAGAGTTTGGAAGGTTAACCAAAGTGACACATCTAAAGACTATCTCAAGGATACAGGACCTTCTTCGCAATGCCTCTATGAGATATGATATGGAGGAAAGAAAATGTGCGTTTGTGGCCACCATTGATTCAGCAACAAATGAAAATGTCACACATGATGTTGTGACATTTTCTTATGATACCTTTGATACCCTTAGAAATAAGTTTGGAAGACTAAAAGGCAAATTAGGGCTTTATCTATCTTGGGGCCTAAATAGATTAATCTGTAAGGACATTGGTCAGGAATGTGCAGGTCTTAAAAAGAACAAAAATGGGTCTCAAAAGAGATTAATTCAAATCAACCCAAACCACGCTAAACTTACTCCCGTCTCCTCAATAACCACGATTCCTCAAAACGAAGAACAATCCAATCTTGTCATGATGTCGCATCAACAAGGAGGAATCAAAGAAATCTCTACATCTCCCGCTGTTAGGGCAAAATCGGGGAAGATGTCTACTGAAGACGCGATTGATGTTGTTCCTCTGTCTATGGTGCCATGCAAGCCTGCGAAATTTCCTGCACGAAAAGCAAAAACTTCCTTTGCAGGTAATACTTCTGAACCTATTAACTCTCCTAGAAGTAAGAACGAAATTGTTGAGACCGATAAAAGAATAAGGAAACTAGTTGCTGAGGAACTGAATATTAGTAGAGTAAATACTGATAGAAATGTGCCAGTCGCATCGGATCATAGTAAGGAACAAGAGGGTGGAAAAAATACTAATGACGGGGTTGAGTCTAGTAAGAAAAATGGTGGACTCGAAAAGGGAACACCCTTATCCCTAGCAAAATCACTAGGACAGACACTGGAGAATATTAATACTGAAATCAACCTGGATAATTCTTGTTACTTCACTGATTTTGTGGTTGGCATTTATTTTGCTAAAACTATTCTAGCAGCATGATGTTGAAACAAGATGTTCTAAGCTGCTGCATTCAACATGTCGAATGAAGATGTCCCATACTGGCTCATAGGACATCGCGTCCGAATTCAGTTTAAAAGGAGATTCTGTTGCTGTTAATTGTTACTGAATATTCTGTGAATATTTGGTTATCCTATGTGGCATCCAAAGTATTTTTGGATTGTGTTTTTGTGTTGGCTTTCGGATTTTCAGCGCTTTCTAATTATGGAGACATATTAGGAAACTTTAGATTGAAGACCTATTTTGTTGGAGTGTTTTTTGCAGATTTGTGAGCAGTCTCTTTGCTGCGTTTTTTAAGCCCAATCCAATCCAGATTTAATACTATATATTGACTGGTGTAAACCTAGTTTAGTTGTGGAACTTACGTGTGTTTTTGTTAGGGTTTTCGAGTGTTATTTGTGAGCCTAACTGGTATCATTCTGATAACAGTATAAGGACTGCTTTTTGTGTTGTAAGTTCTGTCAATTCTCATAAGCTTTGAAGTATTGTGAATTGTGTGTTTTGAAAGTGTGACTTTCGTTTTTGTTACTTGTGTTGAAAGGAACTAATCACGGGTTGTGGTTGTAGAGGGATTTGAGGAGGGCCTCATACCTAGGTGAGTCTTAGGTAGAAGTCATAGGAAGGGTAGTGATTAAGTGAGCAGATTATAACAGGGTTTGGTTATTGTATGATCTGTGAATTGATACTATCGTATATTGGTTTCGTCCCTGGCTTGGTATCCCCCAGAGTAGGATTGTTGATCTGAACTGGGTAAACATATCTCTGTGTTCTTTACTTTTTGCACTGTTATTATTATTGTTATCTTGTTCATTGTGTTGGATATCAGTTCAACATCTGTGTAGGACATCTGATATCTGTGCCAGAATTTCAATTGGCATCAAGAGCTTGCACCCTTGTTTGGTTTTGGGTGAGATTCAGGGAAGGTACTTTCTGGTACAATGGACAAGGATGGAGGATTTTTGAACAAACCACCTCTGCTTGATGGTTCCAACTATGACTATTGGAAACCAAGGATGATAGATTTCATAAAATCCATGGATGATCAAGCATGGAAAGCTGTTATAAAAGGATGGGAACCCCCAAAGGTTAAAGATGGAAAAGGTACCCCTACTGATGTGGTGAAGGAAGAGGAAGACTGGGATGATGCAGACTACAAAGGGTCCGTGGGAAATTCCAAAGCCATGAATGCATTGTTTAATGTTGTCAATAAGAATATCTTCAGGTTGATTGAACATTACACCATTGTAAAAGAGGCGTGAGAGGTCTTGAAGGTTGCTCATGAAGGGACTTCAAAGGTGAAGATGTCAAAACTTCAGCTTCTCACTAGCAAGTTTGAGAGTTTGAAGATGAAGGAGGATGAGAGCATTCATGATTTTCACATGAACATTATTGAGATAGCTAATGCCTTAAACAGCAAACTGGTCAGAAAAATCCTCAGATCTCTACCTAAGAGATTTGACATGAAAGTGACTGCTATAGAGGAAGCTCAGGATATAGACAAGATGAAAGTGGATGAACTTGTGGGATCTCTTCAAACATTTGAATTAGGGATCAGTGAAAAGTCTGAAAAGAAGAAGAGCATAGCTTTTGTGTCAAATGCAGGTGACTCAGAAGATGAAGGTGACCTGGTCAGAGATGAAGGGGTGTCTAAAGATCTGGTATTGCTTGGAAAACAATTTAACAAAGTGTTGAAAAAGATTGACTGGAAGTCGAGAGCAAATGCTCAGAACAAGTCACTCGACATCAGTAAAAACCAAGATGGAGGCAAAAGGTCCAGAACTGAAGAAGACTCAAATCAAGGGAAGAGAGTTCAGTGTTTTGAATGTGAGGGATTTGGACACATAAAGACCGAGTGTCCCACGTATCTCAAAAGGCAGAAGAAGGGCCTATCTGTGTCTTGGTCAGAAGGAGAGTCTGAGAGTGATCTTGAAGAAGAATCAACGAAATTGGTGACAACCTTGACCGGGATATGTAAGGCTGATGGAGAAACTACTTGTGAGTCTGACTCTGACAAAGAATCTTATATTGGAGAACTCACTAAGGAAGAAGTCTTCACCGGGTCCTCAGAGTTGTGTATCAAGAATGAGGAAAGGTGCCAGATAATATTAGAACAGAAGGTTCTGATAGCTCAACTAGAAGCTGAGAAGGAAGAACATCTATCAATCATTGTTGATCTGAAGGAGGAGGTTGTATGGAAAAAGTCAAAACTTGACAATATGACCAAATCTATAAGAATGCTGAACAATGGTACCACACAGCTGGATGAGATTCTTCAAACTGGGAAAGATGCTGGAAATGTGCAAGGCCTTGGTTTTAACAATCAAGCAGAGACCTACAAGAAGTCTGTATTAAAGTTTGTTCCTCGGAAAATAAAGCAAGAAGAGGGGATGTCAAATCACATGTTACAACATCAGATGAAGCATCAGAAAAGAGTATGTAGTTCAAAGTATAAACCATGGAGATGCCATTACTGTGGAAAGATTGGTCACTTAAAGTCCTTTTGCTACAAGTTACACGGCTATCCCAGAACTGCTCATCAACAAAATAAAGGACAGAGTTGGGCTAAAGTGAAAAGAAGATGGACTCCTAGAAATATGATGGCCGGTCTCATAGCACATACCTCTCTTAGAGCATCCGCAAGGGAAGATTGGTACTTTGACAGTGGTTGTTCGAGACACATGACTGGTGTGAAGAAATTTTTGTCAGATATCAAGCCTCACTCCACCAATTATGTCACTTTTGGGGATGGATCAAAAGGTGAAATAAAAGGTGTTGGAAAGTTGGACTACACAGGACAACCAAATCTGGATCGTGTTCTATTTGTCAAAGGGCTGACCGCAAATTTGATCAGTATAAGCCAACTGTGTGATGTAGGACTCAAAGTAAATTTCACAAAATCTGAATGTCTAGTAATCAATGAGAAAGATGAAGTTGTTATGAAGGGAACCAGGTTTAAGGATAACTGCTATCTGTGGAATCCTCAAGAATCAGAAAGTTTGTCTACTTGTTTGATGTCAAAGGAAGATGAAACCAAACTGTGGCATCAGAAATTGGGTCACTTACACTTGAAAGGAATGAAGAAAGTTATGTCAAGTGAAGCTGTTAGAGGTATTCCCAAGCTGAAGATTGATGAGGATAGAATATGTGGTGAATGTCAAGTTGGGAAGCAAACAAGGGTGTCACGCAAGAGGCTTCAACATCTTACCACAACTTCTAGAGTTCTGGAACTGCTTCACATGGACTTAATGGGACCTGAAATTCTGGTACCAGACGTGTGATGTTAAGGTGCGATGTCACAACAACACACTCTGCAATAATGGATAGAATAAGCAACAGGAAAACACAAGGAATTGTTCACCCAGTTCGGTCTAACTACCTACGTCTGGGGGCTACCAAGCCAGGGATGAAATTCACTACTTGTAGATATAATTTACAGACTCAACACACCAGTTGACAATCTCCTAAACTTATACTCTACTAGTGACTTTCTACCTAAGAAACCACTTAGATATGAGAACACTACTCAATCCCCTAAAACACTCAAAGAACAACCTCTTTGAGATCCCTTGATCTTGCTTCCTAGCTTCGATCAATCAACAACTCTTTATTGCTTCACAACTTCTAGAGAGGACAGAAAATTCAACACCTATTCAAACCTAGAATAGTGTGATTACAAGTACTCTAAACAAACCCTAGACTCTAAGCCTCCAGCTCTTGATCTTCAATCTGTTTTCTGTACCTTCTTCCTTGGTCTTGTGTGCTTTATATAGCTCCTTGAATTTGGATTAGATTTGTCACAATATTTGATCAGATTTGTTAATTAAAAACTGAATCTTTTACAACAGATTTTATCCCCAAAATCTTTTTAAATCTTCCACCTTTTAATTCTCCAACAAACCTGCAATCAAATCTCCCATGTAACAGAAAATATCTAGCCCAAGATATTCTCATCCAACGAGTCAACACTCTCCACAATTCCAGCTAATACGCGACCCTAATAACAACAAGCCCATGCTGTCATTAGCTTCAGTTCTGCAGGTCTGATGTTACAACATCACCTATGTGACATCAGACATCCACTTCAGCAACTAGCAACCTTAACACAGCCCAATGTTAAGTGCAATGTTATGACATCCAGCCCATGACATCAAACATAGTTAACCTTCACAACTTAGTATAGCCCAGTACTAAGACTCAATGCTGCAACATCAACACCATGACATCAGCATTGAACACCTTGTTGTTTTACCAAAATTCCAGCCAATCCAGGAACTTACAATCTCCCCCTTTGGCTAATTTTGGCTAAAACAATCTCTGCATCTTCAGAGACTTCAGCAGCGGAATATCTTCAATATTTTGAAACTTTAACTTGCAGCAGTTTGACAATCTTCATCTAGTCTTCATTACTTAATCTGCTGCAGCACCATCTTCATTATTGACAACAGCCAATTGGTGTTCCCCCTCAAAAACTTGAACCAGCATCACAACTGTTCAGTAGCTCACAATGTGCAACACATCTCCCCCTTGATGTCTGCTTTGCTGCACTCTGCACTCTTCAATGCTATGAATTCTTCACTAGCAGCTCCATAACTATGCTGTCTATACTCCCCCTCCACAGCATCAGCACACTTTCCACTTTTCAACTAGACACCTTTTATTTTTTTTACTACTTTTAGCAGCAACTACTCTTCTCCTCATGGCAATTTTTAACTCTCCCCCTTTTTAGCCATAATTAGACAATTATCCCAATAAAGTTAGTCCTAAACTAGCCCTCATTGTTAGCCTCACAGTCAGCAAATAGGCAAAACAAATCATAGAACAAAAATAGGTGCAAAAACAGCACAATATTCAAATTACACAGGCAAGCACATTAAGTGCAAAACAACAAAACAAGAAAACTAAACTACTAACAAACAACAGATGGAATTCAGTCCTCATCCGAGCTGGTACTCTCACCATCCTCATCACCTTCACCTGACCTGGACTCCTCAATGTCACCATTCCCATCATCTTCTCCCTGTTCCAAGTCTTTGATCATCTGCTCAATCTTCATCTTCTTAACAGTGCTGGTACTGATAACCATATCAAGGTCCTTGCAGGTTGCCTTCAGTCCTTCAATCAGCTTTGTTTTTGTAGTGACCTTCTTACCTCCAGAACTTGATGTCATGACAATATCTGGAACATGACTCCCAGAAAACAATTTAGGGTGAAGGGACACGGCTGTCTTCCTCTGGCAAACTATGTCTGAGCTTGTTAAAGTCTCAAGTTGCTGATCTATAATGATTCCACACACCAAAGAAGGGAACGCTATAGGTAATTTGACAGCATTGGTTTCAGCATGTTTAACTACTTGGTTAAAGATGTAGCTTCCAAAGTCGAATTTCACTTTCTTTCCAATTGCATAGATAAACTTTGCAAGACCAACCGCAATTGTTGTTTTATGGTTGGTTGGCACCCAGTTAGCTGCACCAATCCTGTGAAGGATGGCATACTTGATGCTGAGCTTGCTAGTTTTTAGCTTCCCTTTCAAAGGCCAAATCTTCACTTGCCCTGCCGTAATCTCCCTGCAAATCTCGTTATCAGTAGACTCAAGAACACTGCATTCTCCATCATTTCTTCCTAGGTACCTGTTGATGATACTAGGAGAGAAATTAATACCCTTCCCTCTAACAAAGACTTTCATGAAGTCTGTGCTTCTCTTATCAGTAATGCCGACAGGGATGTTTACAACAAACTCTTTGACAAGTCCTTCGTAACATTTAGGAAGCTGTGTCACAGTCTTCTTTAGCCCAGCAGTGTTAATTAATTCCATAATTTCCTCCATACCCAAGGCTTCCTTACCCAGTTCCCTTTCCAGGGCTAGTCTTCTCTGACACACGAACTTCCACATCGATGCACTACTGGCATAGTGGAAGGAGATGTTATCAATTGGAACTTCAGGCACCTTATCAGATATTCTCTTTAGAATAGTTTTCCTGACAGGCGTGATGTCCTGAACATCATCTTCGACATCATAGTCTGACTCAGAATGCTCCACAGCCTTCCTCTTCCTAAGATTTATCTCCACTTTACTCCAAGATTTTGCTGGTCCAACAGCAATGTTCTTCTTCTTATCAACCGATGACTCCTTAGGAGAGGGTTCAACCTCATTTCCCTTCCTTGTTTTCAACCTCCTGGCAATGCTTGGAACAACCCTAGCTATTACTTCATCATCTGATAAATCAACTACGTTTATTACATCAGCATTGTCTTTACCACCAGAAGCAGGGTCAGGTGATGTTCTAACATTTTCTTCCACATTTGTTTCCTCAGCCATGTCTTCTCTCTGATCAGCGTCTTTACTAACTTCAGACTCTTCAACAACAGACATGGCAAGTCTATGGAGATTCGTTGCAGCACTTTGCATGTCCTCCTTCTCCTTTTCAGCAGGCATTTGTCTCAGTGGTCTCGATATACTTTTTACAGGAAGACCTTTATCAAGGATCTTGTCAACAATCTGATCAACGCTCTTGTCAACATCCACCCTTTCCTCAACGTTTTGAGACGTGGATGACCTAGGCGCTGTCTTATCACGAAAGAGAACACTAGTAACAATCCTCTTTGTTTCATTATCTTTAAAGATAGTCCCAGCCCTTTTAGAAACAAGTTTAGGAGGTCTAGATTTACCAGATTCGGGGAGCATCACAGAGATGGGTTCCACATTCAAAGCTTCTTCTGTAAACCCTTCTTCTGTGGAAACCCTAGCCATTCCTTTTGCCGACCTTTGACCCGCAGATTTCTTAGACGGAGACGCCATGAATCCTTTGAGATGGGTACGATTGAGTGAGGATTGATTCTTGAAGGCGAAGAAGATGAACCGTTGTGAGAACAGGACTTTGAAAAACCGTGATGTTGTTCCAAAAGAAAATGATGGTCTGAGGTATGGCGCCAGATTTTCTGTATTTATTACAGACTAATTACTAATTTTCTCCCTCCATAAATACTTTCCTTTAAAAAAATTCACATCAGAACAAACTAACTCTGAGTGCCCTTTCAGCATCCTGATGTCATAATTTGATGTTATAACATCAACCTGAGCATAAATAGTTGAATTTCCTTCAAGAGAAATCCACTGATAGCAGTTATCCTTGGTTCTGGCACCCTTCATAACAATCTGATTATGCTCATCAGAAACCACACACTCATGCTTAGTGTAGTTTACCTTGTACCCTTCATCACACAACTGGCTTATGCTGATCAAATTTGCACTTAAGCCATTGACAAACATAACATTGTCAAGTTCAGGTCTACCATCACCTTGGACTTTCCCAACTCCTGCAACAATACCTTTTCCTCCATTGCCAAACATGACCTCATGAGAGGGGCAAGGCCTAAGATCATCAAACATGGATCTACATCCAGACATGTGTTTGGAACACCCACTGTCAAAATACCATGTTTCTTCTTTAAACTCCTTGTCAGCCATGTGAGCCAATAAGCACTTCACCTTCTCCTTAGGTACCCATTGTTTAACAACTTTGGGCATATCCTCCCTCCATCTGTTTTGAGGCTGAGGGTATCCATGCAGCTTGTAACAAGAGTACTGCATGTGTCCATACCTTCCACAATAGAAGCATCTCACCCTTTCTTCTCTGAATCTTCTGCCTTGATGAGACTGCATAGGTTGCCATCCATAATGTGGTCTTCTCCTAACATTGCTTGCCTGCCTTCTATTATGCTGGTATCCATAAGGAAGCTGAGAATGCTTTTTCCTGGATAGTCTCCCATGATGGTGGGACTTTCTCCTTCCATAATGAGACACAGCATTAGTGTAACCATACCCCTGATGTTGAGACACGTGCTGTTTGAACTGAGGATGCTGTCTTCTAGGCTGTCTTCCATGGTGATGAGGCTTCCTTCTTCCATAATTATACGGCACATCATTGTTAAATCTAAAGCCATGACTATACCCGTTGACCTGATGTTGAGACATCGGATGTGACCTGGTCTGCTTGACCCTTGCAGCTTCCATGCTCCTATGATATTGGGGGGGCATATACTGTCTAGCACCTTGAGGCTGCTTTCTCTTCTGATTATGACCAGTCTTCTTCTCAATCCTCTTAGGTTGTGAAACATCAGCTTTCTTAGGAGTAGGATCCTGCACCTTTGGCTGATGTTGAGACAATGGTTGAGACATCTCCACTTTGGTTCCTGAAGTGCTTGCTTCAGTAGATACTTTTCCCTCAACCACAAATCCTAATCCAGTCCTGTCTCCAGCTATCCTTTCCATCTGAAGAATCTTGTCAAGAGTGTCTGTACCACTGTTCAGCATCCTAACAGACTTGGTCATTTGATCAAGATGAGCTCTTACTAGCACCACTTCATTTTCCAGATCAGCTTTTTCATTCTCAAGCTGAGCAATCTGTTGCTTGTGGCACTTATTTTCTTGACAGACTTCAGCACTCTTAAAACACAGCTCTCTGTAGGTTGAAGCTAGCTCATCATAGGTGACTTCTCCATCACTATCATCATCAGATTCAACAATTCCTGTCAAAGCTGTAACATGCTTTTCTGACTCACTTTCATCTTCGCTATCAGTGTCAGACCAGGAAATTGTCAAGCCTTTATTCTGCTTCTTCAAGAATGTGGGACACTCTTTCTTGACATGTCCATACCCTTCACATTCAAAGCACTGAACACCTTTATCTTGGACAGTCTTCTCTTCACCTTTCTCTTTTGACTTACTGATGTCAGAGGAGATGTTCTTGACATTAGGCCTGTAGTTATAGTTCATCTTCTTGAACACTTTGTTGAATTGCCTTCCCAACATAACTATAGCATGAGGCAGATCCTCCTGGGACTCATCATCTTTAGCTGCTGCAGGAGTGGAGACTAAGGCTATACTCTTGGGCTTCTTTTCTGGTTCTTCCTCATTCAGCCCAAGTTCAAATGTTTGAAGAGATCCAATAAGCTCATCAACTCTCATCTTGCTGATGTCTTGAGATTCTTCAATGGCTGTTACCTTCATCTTATACTTCTTAGGGAGGGACCTAAGAATCTTTCTTACCAGCTTCTCTTCTGTCATCTTCTCACCAAGAGCACTGGATGCATTTGACAGCTCAAGAACACTCATGTGGAAGTCATGAATAGTCTCATCTTCCTTCATCTTCAAGCTTTCAAACTTAGATGTTAGAAGCTGAAGTCTAGACATTTTAACTCTAGATGTGCCTTCATGAGTAGCCTTCAAAATATCCCAAGCAGCCTTAGCAGTTTCACATGAGTTGATCAGCCTGAATATATTCTTGTCAACCCCATTGAAGATAGCATTTAGGGCTTTTGAATTCCCAAGGGCAAGCTCATCTTCTTCCTTGGTCCATTCTTCTTCAGGCTTAGGCTTTGAGGTGCCTTCTTTATCCTTGCCAGCCTCATCTTTCTCACATACCTCTGGAGCTTTCCACTCTTTAATGACAGCCTTCCAAGCTCTGCTGTCTAATGACTTTAAAAAGGTAGTCATTCTAGGCTTCCAATACTCATAGTTTGAGCCATCCAAGATAGGGGGTCTGTTGACGAATCCTCCAACCTCTTTGTCCATCTTTCACCAGAAAGTAACTTCCCTAGATCTCACCCAGAGACAGACAGGATGCCTGCTCTGATACCAATTGAAATTCTGGTACCAGACGTGTGATGTTAAGGTGCGATGTCACAACAACACACTCTGCAATAATGGACAGAATAAGCAACATGAAAACACAAGGAATTGTTCACCTAGTTCGGTCTAACTACCTACGTCTGGGGGCTACCAAGCCAGGGATGAAATTCACTACTTGTAGATATAATTTACAGACTCAACACACCAGTTGACAATCTCCTAAACTTATACTCTACTAGTGACTTTCTACCTAAGAAACCACTTAGATATGAGAACACTACTCAATCCCCTAAAACACTCAAAGAACAACCTCTTTGAGATCCCTTGATCTTGCTTCCTAGCTTCGATCAATCAACAACTCTCTATTGCTTCACAGCTTCTAGAGAGGACAGAAAATTCAACACCTATTCAAACCTAGAATAGTGTGATTACAAGTACTCTAAACAAACCCTAGACTCTAAGCCTCCAGCTCTTGATCTTCAATCTGTTTTCTGTACCTTCTTCCTTGGTCTTGTGCGCTTTATATAGCTCCTTGAATTTGGATTGGATTTGTCACAATATTTGATCAGATTTGTTAATTAAAAACTGAATCTTTTAAAACAGATTTTATCCCCAAAATCTTTTTAAATCTTCCACCTTTTAATTCTCCAACAAACCTGCAATCAAATCTCCCATGTAACAGAAAATATCTAGCCCAAGATATTCTCATCCAACGAGTCAACACTCTCCACAATTCCAGCTAATACGCGACCCTAATAACAACAAGCCCATGCTGTCATTAGCTTCAGTTCTGCAGGTCTGATGTTACAACATCACCTATGTGACATCAGACATCCACTTCAGCAACTAGCAACCTTAACACAGCCCAGTGTTAAGTGCAATGTTATGACATCAAGCCCATGACATCAAACATAGTTAACCTTCACAACTTAGTACAGCCCAGTACTAAGACTCAATGCTGCAACATCAACACCATGACATCAGCATTGAACACCTTGTTGTTTTACCAAAATTCCAGCCAATCCAGGAACTTACAGGACCTATGCAGGTTGAAAGTCTTGGTGGGAAGAAGTATGCCTATGTTGTCGTTGATGATTACTCCAGATTCACCTGGATAAGCTTTATCAGAGAAAAGTCTGAAGTATTTGCAGCCTTCAAAGAGCTGTGTCAAAGGATTCAACGGGAAAAGGATTGTGGTGTTGTTCGAATCAGAAGTGACCATGGGAAAGAATTCGAAAATAGCAGGTTTGAAGAGTTTTGTTTATCTGAAGGAATCACTCATGAATTCTCATCACCGATAACTCCTCAGCAGAATGGTGTGGTGGAACGCAAGAATAGGACTATACAAGAGTGTGCAAGGATCATGATTCATGCCAAAAAGCTTCCATATCATTTTTGGGATGAAGCCATGAATACCGCTTGCTATATACACAATAGGGTGACTATCAGATCAGGTACTTCTGTCACTCTTTATGAGCTATGGAAAGGTAGAAAGCCAAATGTGAAGTATTTCCATGTGTGAAGGAGAAGAAGCTTCCTCAGAACTTCTGGGGAGAAGCTGTTGCCACCGCAGCATATGTGCTCAACAGATGTCCAACGAAGAAGCTGAAACGAAGAAGCTGAAGGAAATAGTTCCTATTCAAAAGTGGACTGGAGAAAAGCAAAGTGTTAGTCATCTGAAGGTGTTTGGTTCTGTTTGTTACAAACATGTTCCAGAAGCTAGAAGACAGAAGTTGGATGATAGAAGCAAAGTAATGTTACTGGTGGGGTACCACAGTACGGGTGCGTACAAGCTTTATTGTCCAGAAACTAATAAAGTTGAGTTCAGCAGAGACGTTATTGTGAAGGAATCAGAAGTTTGGAATTGGGATAAGTCTCAACCTGATTCTGATGTAAGAACTTCTGAAGGAAGGTCAGAAATAAGAATTTCTGAAACTGATGGTGATTCTGACTCTGAAGAAGACTCAGAAGATGAAGGTGATTCTGATGATCCAGATTCTGATAATGATCAAGATTCTGGTGGTGATTCAGACTCTGGGAATATGCCAGACTCTGAAGGTGGTCAAGGTTCTGGAGGAAGTCCAACTTCTGAAGCAAGAGGTTCTGAAGAAGAAACTTCTGAGAACAGAATTTCTGAGGTTCAAGCATCCGGAGAAAGTTCTGAACGAGGTCAGAGGCCACAGAGAATCAGAAACATTCCAAGAAGATTTGAAGAGTTTGACATGTTGCAAGACACTGAAGTAGATTCTGAGGGAGAGATTATTCAGTGTGCCATGTTAGTAGACTCTGAACCCGTGAGTACAGAAGAGGCTCTCAAGCAGAAGTTCTGGCTAAAGGCTATGAAAGAAGAACTTGAGGCCATAGAAAGAAACAAGACTTGGAAGCTGACAGAACTTCCAAAGGACAAGAAAGCCATCAGCATCAGATGGGTTTTCAAGCAGAAGCTAAAGCCAGATGGATCAATTGGAAAATAAAAAGCGAGGTTGGTAGCAAGAGGATTTCTACAGAAACCTGGGCTGGATTATTCTGAAGTGTTTGCACCTGTAGCGAGACATGAAACAATCAGATTGGTGATTGCAATAGCTGCTAACAGGAATTGGCCTCTGATGCATTTAGATGTGAAATCTGCATTTCTGAACGGTCCATTAGAAGAAGAAGTTTATGTGTCACAACCTCCTGGATTTGTGAAAAAGAATCAGGAAGGGATGGTGTACAGATTACACAAAGCTTTGTATGGATTGAAGCAAGCGCCCAAAGCTTGGAATCAGAAGATTGATTCATTTTTCAAGAAGCAGGGTTTTCAGAAATGTGAGATGGAATACGGTGTTTATGTTCAGCATATTTCTGAAGGCAATATGATTCTGGTGTGTTTGTACGTTGATGACATATTGCTGACCGGACGTTCTGAACAAGAATTAGCGAAGTTCAAGAAGGTGCTGATGAATGAGTTTGAAATGACTGATCTCGGGAAAATGACATACTTTCTAGGGATGAAGTTCAGATATTCTGAGAAAGGTATCATTTTGCATCAGCTGAAGTATGAACGAGAACTTCTGAAGAGATTTAAGCTGCAGAATTGTAAGGCTGCTATCACACCTGCAGATACGAATCAGAAACTGGATTCTGATTCTGATAGTGAGGATGTGGATGCTACAACCTTCAAACAGTTGGTTGGTTCTCTAAGGTATTTGTGTAATACCATACCTGATATTTGCTATGCAGTTGGAATGGTTAGTAGATTCATGAGTAAACCTAAGTGGTCCCATTACCAAGCTGCTGTCAGGATTCTAAGGTATATCAAGGGAACTCTGAAGTATGGAGTGCTATTCCCTTCTGGAAGGAAGATTGAATCAGAACTTCTGAGTTATTCAGATTCTGATTGGTGTGGAGACAGAGTTGATAGAAGAAGTACTTTTGGATACTTGTTTAAGTTTCTAGGAGGTCCTATTTCTTGGAGTTTCAAGAAACAATCTGTTGTTGCGCTATCAACCTGTGAAGCTGAATATATTGCAGGTGCTGTTACTGCATGTCAAGCTGTGTGGATTCTGAACTTGCTGGAAGATCTGAAGATCAAAGTTGACAAGTCTCTGAAGCTGATGATTGATAACAAGTCTGCAATCAATCTTGCCAGAAACCCAGTGTTGCATGGGAGAAGCAAGCATATTGAGACCAAGTATCACTATCTGAGAAGTCAAGTTCAGAATGGAGTGTTAGAAGTTCTGCACTGTAGTACCCAGAAGCAGTTGGCAGATGTTCTGACGAAGGCTACCAAGACGGATCAATTTCTTCGCTTAAGGGATGAAATTGGTGTTGTTAGCTTTGAGGAAATATAAATTAAGGGATGGTATTAGAATAATAATTTATATTTTATTTTATATTCACAAACTTAGTCATTAAGTTTATTAGAGGGTATTTTATTATTGCTTTTGCAACCCTAGTCTTAGCTTATAAATAGACTAGTGGTAGTGAGTGTTTTATAATCTTTTAGTAATCATTTGTAATCTTTGTAGCCGTCATTCTCTATAATATATTCTTCTCTCTTGTTCATCCATTATTTCACCTTGTACACCAACACTAAGTACCCTAGGTTAGATTCGTGAAACGCGATTATTAATTAAGCTTATCACAATTTTCTATAAATTGACTTTTATTTTCACTGAAGCGGCAGTAACTATCAAATGAAATATGATTTACAGGTGTGATATCAACTATAAACGTTTTTGTTTTAGGCTTTTCAGTTGAACAATTCCATTCTCGCTGAAGATAAGCACAAATCTATGTAAGATTTTCTGTTTTACGCTTTTTTTTTCTCATTTCAGATTCAGATTCCGATTCGGATCTGTGTCATATCAACTATAAACGTTTTTGTTTTGTGCTTGTTAAAGTGTTATTTAGCATGATCTTAAGTTAAGCTTATTTATTTTGGTTATTTCATAGTTTGGCAAACATGCTAAGTTGATTTTGTTTTGTGCTAGAGTGTATTTTAGGATAATCTTGAGTTTAGCTATTTACTTGGTTATTTGTGATTTTCTTAAACAAAAGTTAGTTGGCTTTGGAGATAATAGGACATCTAAAATTGTGGCTAGAATTGCTGAAGAGGAAGTTGCACATGTAGCAGTGGGGCTTTGTTGGTTTCTTTCTATCTGTCAAAAAATGAACTGCACCCCAGACTCCACTTTTAAAGGTTAGCAAGCCTATTTAAAAGCGAATAAACTATCAATTTAGTCTATAAAGTATCATTACTCTTTTTCACGTTTAATCCCTAAAGTATATACATAATAGTCTCCAAAATATATGAAATTGGTCATGTTAACCTCTAACATCTTAATACTAAAAGTATACACTAAATTAACAAATTGTATTTAATTTAAGGACTATTTATTATATTTATATACTTTAGAGACTAAATTGGAGTGAGAGTGATATTTCAAGAACTGAATTGATGGTTTATTCATTTAAGAACAATTTATCTGTTCCCATACAAGGTTATCAAGCTCAACATGAGTTTTTTCTAAAACCATGCAGACTTGCTCAAGGAATACAATGTGGAACTAAAAGGTCCCTTCAATTATGCGGCTCGAGAGGAAGCTGGCATTCCCTGTGATTCGGAAGAAGCTATGTGTAGTTGTGGTTGTTTTCTTGTTTGGCTCATGCAATATGACATAATTGAAAATTTCCAGCCTACTGATATCATATTAATTTTATAAGTTTTAACTTCCTATTTTCTCTTGTCTAGGCATGATGCACCATCAACAACCAATCAAGAAAAGAAAGAAAAAAATGACAATAATAAACACCTCTCCGAAGTAAGTTTCACAATCTTAGTTTGCAACTCTGTATAAAGGCTACTTGTCGTTCCCTCCTATGACAAAAAATTATGGTTCCCTCATATCTTTTGGTTTAATATTGATGCATATGGAGGTGGTGTTACAGGTTTATGAGAGGGTAGCTTCCATCATTGCTATGGAAAGAGAGAATTAAAGTTTGACAATGCCATCTGAATGATCATGGCAGAGACAATGAGCAAATTTTGTCTTCAACTGGAAAGTTGTTAGCTGATATAGGAGCCTATCTGCCCAACAGCCAACAAGCCAAAGAGTTTGGTGATGAATTCTTTCATTTGCAAAATTTTCAACTTTGACTGCAAGTGCTGATGCAAACTCCAAATTCCATTTGTCCACGCATTGATCAACTATTGCTGAGAAGCGTGACCTAGAGGGAATGACAAAATTATTGTTTACTTCCCACACATCTAAGTTACACCAGTGGTTGCCTGTTAGTATAAACACTGATGCAATGTACATACAAAAAATTTATAGCAACAAATCCAATGAGATTGAAGTAAATAATATGATTAAACATACTTATAATTTTGTATACTTGTGTGTCCTAGATTAGTACTTTTGTAAATCAATTGTTCATTTTGAAGAATATGTGCATCCTAGCTATTTGGTGCAATGAAATTAACAGGTTGGTTGGAAAAATATGAAAAATTAGATACCAAATAGCGACTTAAATGTGGTATGTGTGATGTTGGAAAAATATGAAAAATTAGGTACCAAAAAAAATTACATGGATTCCACCTCGATTCCGCTAGTCTAATTTTTTAAGAAAGATAGCATACATATTACATCGGACGCGCCTTGCAACCGATGTAAAAACCTATATTTTACATCAGGCCAGAAAGGCAACCGATGTAACAACCTACATTTTACATCGGGACAGAAAGGCAACCGATGTTAAAGCAGATGTCTTGACACTGTCAGGAACATGTTTCCCTTCAAACATCTTGTAATGGACTGACAAGGCAGACTTCCTTTTGCAAACAACATCTGAATGTTGTAGAATTTCAGGATGTTGAGACAAGATAATCCCACAAATAAGAGAGGGAAAAGCAATGGGCATCTTCACAGCATTTGTAGCAGCATGCTTAATAGTATGATCATAGATGTAGGAGCCATAGTCAATTCTTTGCTTTGTCCCAACTGCATAAATTATTTTCCCCAATTCAACAGAGATTGTGGTTTTGTGACTAGTAGGCACCCAATTGACAACACCTATTCTGTGCAGAATGGCATATTTGACACTCAACCAACTGGCTAACAACTTTCCTTTTTTCGGCCAAACATCTACCTGACCACCAGTAATTTCTTTGCATATGACATTATTGGAGACTTCTAATTTTCCATAATCTTCCTCACTTCTTCCCAAGTAGGCATTGATCACTTTAGGAGAGAACAAGACACACTTATCCCTGATGGTAACTCTCCTGAAGGTTAGGCTCTTGCTGTCATTTATAGATTCAGGGATATTAACTATGAATTCTCTGACTAGTCTATCATAGCAATTAGTCAAACCTGACATTGTCCTTATGAGACCAGCACGCTTAATTAGGTCTATAATTTTAGTAGACTCTAAGTCTTTTGCTACAACCTCTCTTTCCAGAGCTATCTTTCTTAGGCTCACACAATTCCACCTGGATGCATAGTGAGATGAGATGTGATCAGGCACTTGATTAGTGGCTGGGTTGGTGTTTTGAGTATCACTCTCAGAATCCGGCTCTTCCCTGATTCTCCTCTTCTTGCCAAACCTGGCAACTTTCATCCACGATTTTGGAGAGTCTGTAACTGAAGTCCTTTTCTTATCCTTCCTTCTTCTAATTCTATCATCATCAGATGAGTCCTCAATCTCTATAACCTCAACCTGTTCCTTCCCTTTACCCCTGTGACTTTCATTCCTAGGGGACGATGTTCTGACATCAAGGTTGACATCAGTGTCATCAGGATTTTCACCTTCAGCTTCTTGACTCATGGCCTGTCTTTGAAGATTTTTGTCCTCACCTTGAGAGTCGACTTGTTCAGCAGGCATTTGCCTTAAAGGGACATAAATCCCTTTTACCCGTATCCCCTTCTCAAGGATTTTGGTGGCAAGCTGTTCCAGATGCATGTCTACATCAAACTTCTCTTCAACAGCTTGAGAGGATGATGACCTGGCTTCTGTTTTATTCATCGAGGTTGAAGGTTTAGGGTTACCTGACTCGGGAGGAGCAATAGATATGTGTTCTTCGGAAGAAACCCTAGTTCGTACCTGCTCAGAGTTCGTAGAAGGGAAGGACATCGTTCCTTTGTAACAGACTAGGTTTAGAGAAGAACTTTCTATTCTGTTGAGATTTAGGGAGATGAAACGTTGTGATGAGAATGCTTTGGTAAGTCTTGGTGTAGTATTAATATGGTAAGGCGCCTGATTTTGAATATTCTTTAAGGACCACTTACTCATTTTCTCCCTCCATAAAGACTTTCCTTTTAAGCAATTCCCATCAGGACTCACTAACTCTGAATGACCTTTCATCATCCTGATGTCATAGTCTAATGTTTGAGCATCAATAGTTGAATTTTCTTCAAGAGAAATCCACTGATAGCAGTTATCCTTGGTTCTGGCGCCCTTCATGACAATCTGATTATGCTCATCAGAGACCACACACTCATGCTTAGTGTAGTTTACCTTGTAACCTTCATCACACAACTGGCTTATGCTGATCAAGTTGGCATTTAAACCACTTACACACAGAACATTGTCAAGTTCGGGCATACCATTACCTTTCACTTTCCCAACTCCTGCAACAACACCTTTTTCTCCATTGCCAAACATAACTTCAAGACAGGGGCAAGGTCTGAATTCGACAAACATGGATCTACATCCAGACATGTGTTTGGAACACCCACTGTTATAACACCATGTTCCTTCTTCAACCTCTTTGTCAGCTATATGAGCCAAAAAGCACTTCACATTCTCCTTAGGTACCCATTGTTTAACAACTTTGGGCCTGTATTCCCTCCATCTGTTTTGAGACTGAGGGTATCCATGCAGCTTGTAGCAAGAGTACTGCATATGTCCAAACCTTCCACAGTAAAAATATCTCACCCTTTCATCTCTGAATCTTCTGTTATGAAGAGATTGCTTAGGCTGCCATCCATAATGTGGTCTCCTCCTACGATAAATGGCCTGCCTTCGATTATGCTGGTATCTTCTTCCATAAGAAGGCTGAGAGTGTTGTTTCCTGGATTGTCTTCCATGATGGTGAAACTTTCTTCGTCTATAAATATGAGGAACAACATTGTTATGCCCATATCCATAACCATACCAGTTGTCCTGATGTTGAGACACCTGATGTAACATGCCCTGTGTGAACCTTGCAACTTGCATGCTCTTGTGGTATTGTGGGGGCATATACTGACTAGCTCCTTGTGGCTGCTTTCTCTTCTAATAAGGACCAGTCTTCTTCTCAATCCTCTTAGGTTGTGAAACATCAGCTTTCTTAGGGGTAGGATCCTGCATCTTTGGCTGATGTTGAGATAAAAGTTGTGACACTTCCTTCTTTGAACCTGAAGTGCTTTCTTCTGAAGTTCCCTTATCCTCAGCCACATAACCTATCCCAGCTTTGTCTCCAGCAGCTCTTTCTGACTGAAGGATCTTGTCAAGGGTGTCTGTACCACAGCTCAGCATCCTAACAGACTTGGTCATTTGATCAAGGTGAGCTCTAACCATCACCACTTCATTTTCCAGATCAGTTTTTTCATTCTCTAGCTGAGCAATTTGTTGCTTGTGGCACTTGTTTTCTTGACAAATCTCAGCACTTCTTAAGCACAGCTCTTGATAGGTGGATGCTAACTCCTCATAAGTTACTTCTCCATCACTAGAATCATCATCAGAGACCACAGCTCCTGTTAAAGCTCTCACATGCTTTGCTGACTCACTTTCACTTTCACTCTCAGAGTCAGACCAGGAAACTGTCATGCCCTTCTTCTGCTTTTTCAAGAAGGTGGGACATTCTTTCTTGACATGTCCATACCCTTCACACTCAAAGCACTGAACTCCTTTATCTTGGGTAATTTTCTCTTCATCCTTCTTGCTGGTGTCAGAAGTCATGTTCTTGACATTAGGCCTGGAGTTATTCATTCTCTTGAATACTTTGGTGAACTGTCTTCCCAACATCACTATGGCCTGAGATAGATCCTCCTGCGATTCAGAACTCTTTCCTTTTTCTTCTGCATCATTTGACACCAAGGCTATACTCTTTGGTTTCTTTTCTGGCTCTTCCTCATTCAACCCCAGCTCAAATGTTTGAAGAGATCCAATGAGCTCATCTACTCTCATCTTGCTGATGTCCTGTGATTCTTCAATGGCAGTTACCTTTATCTTGTACTTCTTAGGAAGAGACCTAAAGATCTTCCTTACAAGCTTTTCATCTGACATTTTTTCACCAAGAGCACTGGATGCATTAGCCAGGTCCAAAACATTCATATGGAAGTCATGAATAGTCTCATCATCCTTCATCTTCAGGCTTTCAAATTTTGATGTTAAAATCTGAAGTCTTGACATCTTGACTCTAGATGTTCCTTCATGTGTTGCCTGCAAAATATCCCATGCTTCCTTAGCAACTTCACAGGTATTAATTAACCTGGGGATATTCTTATCCACTCCATTGAAGATGGCATTTAGAGCTTTGGAATTTCCAAGGGCAAGCTCATCTTCTTCCTTGGTCCATTCTTCTTCAGGCTTTGGCTTGGAGGTGCCTTCTTTATCTTTGCCAGCATCATCTTTTTCACACACAACAGGTGTTTTCCACTCTTTAATAACAACCTTCCAAGCTCTGCTGTCCAAGGATTTTAAGAAGGTGGTCATCCTTGGCTTCCAATAATCATAATTGGATCCATCCAAAATAGGGGGTCTGTTGACGAATCCTCCAACTTCTTTGTCCATCTTTACACCAGAAAGTAACTTCCCTAGATCTCACCCAGAGACAGACAGGATGCCTGCTCTGATACCAATTGAAATTCTGGTATCAGACGTGTGATGTTAAGGTGCGATGTCACAACACCACACTCTGCACAATGGACAGCAATAACAGTAAAATAACACCAAGAATTGTTGACCCAGTTCGGTTACAACCAACCTACTCTGGGGGCTACCAAGCCAGGGATGGAATTCACTACTTGTAGATATAATTTACAGACTCAACAACCCGTTGACAATCTCCTAAACTTATACTCTACTAATGACTTCCTACCTAAGAAATCACTTAGGTATGAGAACACCACTCAATCCCTTACAAACTCTCAAAGAAACCACTTTGAGTACCCTTGATCTTACTTCACAGCTTCGATCAAGCAACCACTCTCTATTACTTCACAACTTCTAGAGAGGACAGAAAACACAACACCTATTCAAACCCTAGAATAGTGTAAATACAAGCACTCTAAACAAACTCTAGACAGTAAGCCTCCAGCTCCTGATCTTCTGAATGTTTTCTGTGTCTTTTTTCCTTTGGTCTTGTGCGCTTTATATAGCATCCTGAATTGGGCTTGGACTTGTCACAATATTTGATCAGATTTGTTAATTAAAACTGAATCTTCAAAACAGATATTATCCCCAAAATCTTTTTAAATCTTCAACCTTTTAATTCTCCAACAGACCTGCAATCAAATCTCCCATGTAACAGAAAATATCTATCCCAAGATATTCTCATCCAATGAGTCAACCACTCTCCACAATTCCAGCTAACACGTGTACCCTAATATCATCACAACCTGATGTTATCAGTTCTGCAGATCTAATGTCACAACATCGCCATGTGACATCAGACATTCAACTTCAGCAATTAATTACTTAACACAGCCCAGTGTTAAGACTTCAATGTTGTAACATCACGCCCATGACATCAAATATTGGTTACCTTCACAACTTAGTACAGTCCAGTACTAAGACTCAATGTTGCAACATCAACACCATGACCTCAACATTGAACACCTAGTTGTTTTACCAAAATTCCAGCCAATCCAGGAACTTACAATCTCCCCCTTTGGCTAATTTTGGCTAAAACACCCTCTGAACCCTCAGAGTCTTCAGCAGCGGAAAATCTTCAAAAATTTTGAATTCTTCATCAGCAGCAGTTTGACAATCTTCATAGTCTTCATCACTTGATCTGCTGCAGCACCATCTTCATTATTGACAACAACCAATTGGTGCTCCCCCTCAAAAACATGAACCAGCATCACAGCTGTTCAGAAGCTCACAATGTGCAACACTTCTTCCCCTTGATGTCTGCACTTCTCCCCTTTGATGTCTGCTTGGTTGCACTCTTCACACTCTTCAATTGCTATGATATCTTCACTAGCAGCTCAGTCTAAACTCCCCTTTAATCATCTGCACCAGCACTTTTCAACTCAACACCTCTAATTATTAGCAGTAACAATTACTCTTCATGGTACTTCTTTGACTACTTCTTCTCCCCCTTTTTAGCCACAATTAGGCAAGCATCAGCCAGAAACCCTACTAACTACAGTTAGTACTAATCTAGCTCTCATTGTTAGTCTCACAGTCAGCAAAAAGACATAACAAATCATAGAACAAAGACACCAAAAAGAGTGCATAAACAACACAATATTCAAATTACATAACCAAGCACATTAAGTGCTGAAACAAAAACCAGAAGATAAAGCTAATACTACTAATTAAGAGGGAAAACATTAAAAGCTTGAATCATCTGAGCTGAGATCATCATCATCTTCTTCATCATCATTGGCACTTACACTAGGTCCATCATTAACATCCTTACTTGTGTTGGCTACTTCACTTTTCTGTGCTGCCAATCTCAGGGTCATGACAAGTCTTTCAAATTTTTGTTTCCTTTCAGTACTAACTCGTATGACTTCATCTAACTCCTTGCAAGCCTCCTCTAGTTCCGTAATCAACCCAGTCTTGGCTGGTGACTGTTGTGATGTTGAAGCAGATGTCTTGACACTGTCAGGAACATGTTTCCCTTCAAACATCTTGTAGTGGACTGACAAGGCAGACTTCCTTTTCCAAACAACATCTGAATGTTGTAGAATTTCAGGATGTTGAGACAAGATAATCCCACAAATAAGAGATGGAAAAGCAATGGGCATCTTCACATCATTTGTAGCAGCATGCTTAATAGTATGATCATAGATGTAGGAGCCATAGTCAATTCTTTGCTTTGTCCCAACTGCATAAATTATTTTCCCCAATTCAACAGAGATTGTGGTCTTGTGACTAGTAGGCACCCAGTTGACAACACCTATTCTGTGCAGAATGGCATATTTGACACTCAACCAACTGGCTAACAACTTTCCTTTTTCCGGCCAAACATCTACCTGACCACTAGTAATTTCTTTGCATATGACATTATTGGAGACTTCTAATTTTCCATAATCTTCCTCACTTCTTCCCAAGTAGGCATTGATCACTTTAGGAGAGAACAAGACACACTTATCCCTGATGGTAACTCTCCTGAAGGTTAGGCTCTTGCTGTCATTTATAGATTCAGGGATATTAACTATGAATTCTCTGACTAGTCTATCATAGCAATTAGTCAAACCTGACATTGTCCTTATGAGACCAGCACGCTTAATTAGGTCTATAATTTTAGTAGACTCTAAGTCTTTTGCTACAACCTCTCTTTCCAGAGCTATCTTTCTTAGGCTCACACAATTCCACCTGGATGCATAGTGAGATGAGATGTGATCAGGCACTTGATTAGTGGCTGGGTTGGTGTTTTGAGTATCACTATCAGAATCTGGCTCTTCCCTGATTCTCCTCTTCTTGCCAAACCTGGCAACATTCATCCACGATTTTGGAGAGTCTGTAACTGAAGTCCTTTTCTTATCCTTCCTTCTTCCAATTCTATCATCATCAGATGAGTCCTCAATCTCTATAACCTCGACCTGTTCCTTCCCTTTACCCCTGTGACTTTCATTCCTAGGGGACGATGTTCTGACATCAAGGTTGACATCAGTGTCATCAGAATTTTCACCTTCAGCTTCTTGACTCATGGCCTGTCTTTGAAGATTTTTGTCCTCACCTTGAGAGTCGACTTGTTCAGCAGGCATTTGCCTTAAAGGGACAAAAATCCCTTTTACCCGTATCCCCTTCTCAAGGATTTTGGTGGCAAGCTGTTCCAGATGCATGTCTACATCAAACTTCTCCTCAACAGCTTGAGAGGATGATGACCTGGCTTCTGTTTTATTCATCGAGGTTGAGGGTTTAGGGTTACCTGACTCGGGAGGAGCAATAGATATGTGTTCTTCGGAAGAAACCCTAGTTTGTACCTGCTCAGAGTTCGTAGAAGGGAAGGACATCGTTCCTTTGTAACAGACTAGGTTTAGAGAAGAACTTTCTATTCTGTTAAGACTTAGGGAGATGAAACGTTGTGATGAGAATGCTTTGGTAAGTCTTGGTGTAGTATTAATATGGTAAGGCGCCTGATTTTGAATATTCTTTAAGGACCACTTACTCATTTTCTCCCTCCATAAAGACTTTCCTTTTAAGCAATTCCCATCAGGACTCACTAACTCTGAATGACCTTTCATCATCCTGATGTCATAGTCTGATGTTTGAGCATCAATAGTTGAATTTTCTTCAAGAGAAATCCACTGATAGCAGTTATCCTTGGTTCTGGCGCCCTTCATGACAATCTGATTATGCTCATCAGAGACCACACACTCATGCTTAGTGTAGTTTACCTTGTAACCTTCATCACACAACTGGCTTATGCTTATCAAGTTGGCATTTAAACCACTTACACACAGAACATTGTCAAGTTCGGGCATACCATTACCTTTCACTTTCCCAACTCCTGCAACAACACCTTTTTCTCCATTGCCAAACATAACTTCAAGAGAGGGGCAAGGTCTGAATTCGACAAACATGGATCTACATCCAGACATGTGTTTGGAACACCCGCTGTCATAACACCATGTTCCTTCTTCAACCTCTTTGTCAGCTATATGAGCCAAAAAGCACTTCACCTTCTCCTTAGGTACCCATTGTTTAACAACTTTGGGCCTGTATTCCCTCCATCTGTTTTGAGACTGAGGGTATCCATGCAGCTTGTAGCAAGAGTACTGCATATGTCCAAACCTTCCACAGTAAAAACATCTCACCCTTTCATCTCTGAATCTTCTGTTATGAAGAGATTGCTTAGGCTGTCATCCATAATGTGGTCTCCTCCTACCATAAATGGCCTGCCTTCGATTATGCTGGTATCTTCTTCCATAAGAAGGCTGAGAGTGTTGTTTCCTGGATTGTCTTCCATGATGGTGAGACTTTCTTCGTCCATAAATATGAGGAACAACATTGTTATGCCTATATCCATAACCATACTAGTTGTCCTGATGTTGAGACACCTGATGTAACATGCCCTGTGTGAACCTTGCAGCTTGCATGCTCTTGTGGTATTGTGGGGGCATATACTGACTAGGTCCTTGTGGCTGCTTTCTCTTCTGATAAGGACCAGTCTTCTTCTCAATCCTCTTAGGTTGTGAAACATCAGCTTTCTTAGGGGTAGGATCCTGCATCTTTGGCTGATGTTGAGATAAAAGTTGTGACACTTCCTTCTTTGAACCTGAAGTGCTTTCTTCTGAAGTTCCCTTATCCTCAACCACATAACCTATCCCAGCTTTGTCTCCAGCAGCTCTTTCTGACTGAAGGATCTTGTCAAGGGTGTCTGTACCACAGCTCAGCATCCTAACAGACTTGGTCATTTGATCAAGGTGAGCTCTAACCATCACCACTTCATTTTCCAGACCAGTCTTTTCATTCACTAGCTGAGCAATTTGTTGCTTGTGGCACTTGTTTTCTTGACAAAACTCAGCACTTCTTAAGCACAGCTCTTGATAGGTGGATGCTAACTCCTCATAAGTTACTTCTCCATCACTAGAATCATCATCAGAGACCACAGCTCCTGTTAAAGCTCTCACATGCTTTGCTGACTCACTTTCACTTTCACTCTCAGAGTCAGACCAGGAAACTGTCATGCCCTTCTTCTGCTTTTTCAAGAAGGTGGGACATTCTTTCTTGACATGTCCATACCCTTCACACTCAAAGCACTGAACTCCTTTATCTTGGGTAATTTTCTCTTCATCCTTCTTGCTGGTGTCAGAAGTCATGTTCTTGACATTAGGCCTGGAGTTATTCATTCTCTTGAATACTTTGGTGAACTGTCTTCCCAACATCACTATGGCCTGAGATAGATCCTCCTGCGATTCAGAACTCTTTCCTTTTTCTTCTGCATCATTTGACACCAAGGCTATACTCTTTGGTTTCTTTTCTGGCTCTTCCTCATTCAACCCCAGCTCAAATGTTTAAAGAGATCCAATGAGCTCATCTACTCTCATCTTGCTGATGTCCTGTGATTCTTCAATGGCAGTTACCTTTATCTTGTACTTCTTAGGAAGAGACCTAAAGATCTTCCTTACAAGCTTTTCATCTGACATTTTTTCACCAAGAGCACTGGATGCATTAGCCAGGTCCAAAACATTCATATGGAAGTCATGAATAGTCTCATCATCCTTCATCTTCAGGCTTTCAAATTTTGATGTTAAAATCTGAAGTCTTGACATCTTGACTCTAGATGTTCCTTCATGTGTTGCCTGCAAAATATCCCATGCTTCCTTAGCAACTTCACAGGTATTAATTAACCTGGAGATATTCTTATCCACTCCATTGAAGATGGCATTTAGAGCTTTGGAATTTCCAAGGGCAAGCTCATCTTCTTCCTTGGTCCATTCTTCTTCAGGCTTTGGCTTGGAGGTGCCTTCTTTATCTTTGCCAGCATCATCTTTTTCACACACAACAGGTGCTTTCCACTCTTTAATAACAGCCTTCCAAGCTCTGCTGTCCAAGGATTTTAAGAAGGTGGTCATCCTTGGCTTCCAATAATCATAATTGGATCCATCCAAAATAGGGGGTCTGTTGACGAATCCTCCAACTTCTTTGTCCATCTTTACACTAGAAAGTAACTTCCCTAGATCTCACCCAGAGACAGACAGGATGCCTGCTCTGATACCAATTGAAATTCTGGTATCAGACGTGTGATGTTAAGGTGCGATGTCACAACACCACACTCTGCACAATAGACAGCAATAACAGTAAAATAACACCAAGAATTATTGACCCAGTTCGGTTACAACCAACCTACTCTGGGGGCTACCAAGCCAGGGATGGAATTCACTACTTGTAGATATAATTTACAGACTCAACAACCCGTTGACAATCTCCTAAACTTATACTCTACTAATGACTTCCTACCTAAGAAACCACTTAGGTATGAGAACACCACTCAATCCCTTACAAACTCTCAAAGAAACCACTTTGAGTACCCTTGATCTTACTTCACAGCTTCGATCAAGCAACCACTCTCTATTACTTTACAGCTTCTAGAGAGGACAGAAAACACAACACCTATTCAAACCCTAGAATAGTGTAAATACAAGCACTCTAAACAAACTCTAGACACTAAGCCTCCAGCTCCTGATCTTCTGAATGTTTTCTTGTCTTTTTTCCTTTGGTCTTGTGCGCTTTATATAGCATCCTGAATTGGGCTTGGACTTGTCACAATATTTGATCAGATTTGTTAATTAAAACTGAATCTTCAAAACAGATTTTATCCCCAAAATCTTTTTAAATCTTCAACCTTTTAATTCTCCAACAGACCTGCAATCAAATCTCCCATGTAACAGAAAATATCTATCCCAAGATATTCTCATCCAATGAGTCAACCACTCTCCACAATTCCAGCTAACACGCGTACCCTAATATCATCACAACCTGATGTTATCAGTTCTGCAGATCTAATGTCACAACATCGCCAAGTGACATCAGACATTCAACTTCAGTAATTAATTACTTAACACAGCCCAGTGTTAAGACTTCAATGTTGTAACATCAAGCCCATGACATCAAACATTGGTTACCTTCACAACTTAGTACAGTCCAGTACTAAGACTCAATGTTGCAACATCAACACCATGACCTCAACATTGAACACCTAGTTGTTTTACCAAAATTCCAGCCAATCCAGGAACTTACAAGGTTAGTGATGTAGAGTCAGCAAAGGAAGCATGGGAGATTCTTGAAAATTCGTTTGGAGGTGCAGAGAAGGTGAAAGAGGTGAGGTTACAAACTCACAAGAGAACCTATGAGTTGCTTCAGATGGAAGACAATGAAAGTATAGCAGATTTCTTCACCAGAGTTACAAAGCTTGTGAATCAAATCAAGGTATGTGGAGAGGTGTTGACATCAAGATCAGTTGTTGCAATGATCTTGAGGTCATTGACTCCAAAGTTCGACCACGTGGTAGTAGCCATAGAAGAGTCGAAAGACTTGTCAGTATTGACGAAGGAAGAGCTTCAAGGGACGCTTGAGTCTCATGAACAAAGGATGGCTTAAAGGGCTGCAGGAAAGTCGAAGAGTGATATGGCTTTGCAGGCGCAATCAGAAAAGGAAAAGAAAGGCAAAGGAAACGGGAATGGAAACAAAGGTAGAGGAGGAAACTGGTCGAATCAGAGGAAACCCTGGAATCAAGGCAACCAAAGAGGTGGTGCTGCAAGTAAAGGAAGAGGTGGTGGTCGAAAACCTGACAATAGTCACATTCAGTGTTTCAATTGTCAGAAGTATGGCCACTATTTTAGTGACTGTCTAGAAAAGAAGAAAAATCAAGAAACTGATGCAAAGATGGCGAAACATGAAGAAAAAGAGACGTTGCTGATGGTCACAACAAGAGATGAAGAAAGATTCCAAGATCAGTGGTACTTGGACTCAGGATGCTCATCACACATGACTGGAAGGAAAGATTGGTTTGTCAACATGAAGCCCTCATTGAAGAACACAGTGAAGTTTGCAAATGACAACACTCTAGCAACTGAAGGTGTTGGTGATGTTCTGATTATGAGGAAAGATGGCAAGAGGTCAACAATTTCTAATGTGTTGTACATACCAAGCGTGAAGAGTAATTTTCTCAGTATATGGAAGTTGGTCGAAAAGAACTACAAAGTAGTTGTCGAAGACAAGATGATGAGAGTCCTCGACGCAGATGGTAGGATGATCTTGAAGGCTCCAATGTCTCAGAATAGGACCTTCAAGATTGAACTTAAGGTGATGGAGCACAAGTGCCTAGCAACTGCAGCCAGCAGAGACGAGTGGTTATGGCATTTTCGACTAGGCCATCTCAACTTCAATGACATAAGAGAGCTAAAGAGAAGAAATATGGTTTCAGAATTACTAGAAATCGACATTCCAAGTGAAGTTTGTGAAGAGTGTGTTTAGTCAAAACAACACAAGAATAACTTCAGCAAGGATGTAGGAAGGAAGTCGAAGGCAATTCTGGAAGTCATATACTCTAATGTATGTGGTCCAATCCAGGTGGATTCGAGGTATTTGTCATATACTCATCAAGAAGAAAAGTGATGTGATCGAGGTATTTGCCAGATTCAAATCTATGGTCGAAAGACAGAGTGGTCGAAAGTTGAAAATTCTGAGGACTGATGGTGGTGGAGAGTATGTTTCAAAAAAGTTCGATGCATTATGTGAAAGAGAATGGATTGTGCATGAGGTGGTGCCACCCTACACTCCACAGCAAAATGGAATTGCAGAACAAAAGAACAGGACCATCATGAACATGGTGAGAGGTATGTTGAATGGAAAACATCTACCCAAAGAATTATGGGGAGAAGCAGTTTCGACAGCAACATATATTTTGAACAAATATCCGACGAAGAAGCTTGATGGAATCACACCAGAAGAATGTTGGTCTTGTGTCAAGACTAGCCTCATTCACTTAAAGGTGTTTGGATCTATAACACATAGACATGTGCCAGATCAATTGAGAAGGAAGCTTGATGACAAGTCAAATCAGATGATCTTGATAGGATATCATTCGACTGGAGGTTACAAACTGTTCGACCCAGTGAATAAGCAGGTAGTGATCAGCAGGGACGTAATCATAGATGAGCTTAAATAATGGGATTGGACTGAGAATGTCAAGAAGGATTCAGTGAGAATATCTTGTGAAGAACCAGCCATTGAAGTCGAAAGAGAAGTTCAACAGGAACCAGTCATAGAGGAAGCAGGTCCAAGCAGACCTCGACGAACAAGACACATGCCTGCAAGGTTGCAAGAATGTGTAATTACATCAGATGATATGGTTGTTGAAGAGGGTGAGCTGGTACATTATGCTTTCTACGCAGATGTCGAACCAGTCAATGCAGCTGAGGCATTGAAAGATTTGAAGTGGGTGAAAGCAATGAATGAGGAGTTAGAGTCCATCGAAGTCAACAACACCTGGTCACTTGTTGAATTGCCTCAAGGCAAGAAGGTAATTGATGTGAAGTGGGTTTACAAGGTGAAGGTGAATCCTAGAGGAGAAGTAACTCGACACAAGGAAATACTTGTGGCGAAAGGATTTCAACAGAAGGAAGGAATCGACTTCAATGAAGTGTTCACACCTGTTGCTAGGATCGAAACAATCAGGTTGGTTGTTGGTCTAGCAAATATGAACAATTGGCACACATGTCAAATGGACGTGAAGTGTGCATTCCTTAATGGCCCCTTAGATGAAGAAGTTTATGTCGCACAACCAGCTGGGTATGTAAAATAAGGCGAAGAAGGAGAGGTGTAGAGGCTACATAAAGCCATGTATGGACTTAAGCAAGCTCCAAGAGCTTGGAATAAGAAAATCGACAGCTTCTTAAGGGAGAAGAAATTTGTGAAGTGTACGACTGAGCATGTAGTATATGTAAGGAGAAGCAATAATAAATTGCTTACACTATGCCTCTATGTCGATGACCTGTTGATAATAAGGAGTTGCAAAAAGGAGATCGAAGATTTCAAATATGACCTAAGTGAGGAGTTTGAAATGTCAGACTTGGGAAATCTCTCATATTTCCTTGGCATCGAATTCTACAAGACTAGTAGAGGTTTGATGATGCACCAAAGAAGATATGCAGCCGAAATACTCAAGAGATTTTAGATGCAAGATAGCAACCCAACTTCGACTCCAGCTGTGACCAGACTGCAACTGTCGAAGGATTCAGATAAAGATGATGTCGACCCAACCCAATACACAAGACTTATTGGGTCACTTAGATACCTTTGTCACACAAGGTCTGACTTAGCATACAGTGTGGGTATGGTAAGTAGATTCATGCAGAAGCCAAAGGTATCACACCTAGCAGCAACGAAGAGGATACTGAGGTATCTGAAAGGGACTCTCGAGTACGGTAATTTGTTTCCTATAACTAATGAAGGGAAAGAATGCAAGTTAGTGGGATACACTGACTCTAGCTGGTGTAGTGATGTTGAGGATAGAAAATCCATAGCTGGATATGTGTTTATGTTAGGTGGTGCATCGGTTGCTTGGAGTTCGAGAAAGGAGCCAGTAGTGGCATTGTCATCATGCGAAGCAGAATATATAGCTGCTTCTCTTTGTGCATGTCAAGCAACCTGGATGGTGAACTTGGTCGAAGAGATTACAGGGAAAAGTCACGGAGCAATTACCATGAAGATCGAAAGCATGTCAGCTATCAACTTGGCGTAGAATCCAATAGCACGCGGTCGAAGCAATCACATCGAAATGAGGTTCCATTATCTTCAAGAGCAGGTAGCAGAAGGGAAGATGAACTTAGAACACTGCAGAACTGAGAATCAGATTGCAGATATCATGACGAAGGAAGTGCAGGTCAAAGTTTTCAGAACACTAAGAGCCATGATGAATGTAGACAGCTCAGACACAATGAATTAGGTGGTGTGTTAAATTGTAATTCCTTGTGTCGAAGTGTCGAAGCAATGGTGTGTTGAAACAATTGTTTCACACAGATTTGATTTAGATTTGATTTAATGTAGTTACAAAATAGGTATTTTGGGCTTTTATAGTTTTGGGCTTTGGCTTGGAGAACAAGTAAACCTAAGTCTATAATAAGGGAGTAGCCCTTATTTTTGAAAATCATCACAACACATTGTAATTCACGGTTTGCAGTTGCAAGTGAATAGAAAGAGAAAAATCCCACAGTTTGTGGGTAACAACCTTCTTCTCCAAATTCTCTTAGAACCCTAATTTCTTTTCTTTCTCTATTTTCTTCTTTTCTTTGGTATTGCTGCGCTAAGAACCCTTCTTGTTCATCAAGATAGGGTCGGAATTCCCATAAGCTTTGGGTTAATTCCAACACTAATTAGGTCAAAAGTTTAATACAAAGGGGTGTATATGAATTGATTTAGATTGAGTTTGGTCAAAATTAAAATCTAAATCATATAGAGTATATCGATTTGGGTGAGATAAAATAACCATCCACAATATTATTGGGTGGGCTTAGCTAAACCGTAAATATGTGGATTAGATTGAGTTTGGTAGTGCATTATCCATTTCCCCCCCTTTTTTTCTTATATAATAAGTAAATGATGTGTTATATTATTTTTCAAAAAATTATTCAAGTATTTTTTTTTTTAAATAGTTTAGTCCTATTAGCACTATTTTTTTAACATCAAAATGTCTAAACATACTATAAAATTTATTATAAAAATATTTGCAAAATTCAAAGTTATACCATGGTACTATGTAGAATTACATAAAATACTCATACATTATTAATATCAGCATCAAAATAATCAAAGTGAAACATCCTAAATAATTTAAAATCATGAATTACAAAAAAATAAAAAATTAAGAGCCTAAAATTGAAGCAACCAAGTATAAACACAAGTCATCAATCATCAAATTAAAAAAAATAAAATAAAAGACAAGAACATTGTCTCAAATATCTTTCGATATTTAAAAAAAATCTTTACTTCAACCTTAATATCTTTAACCAAATTCCAATAATAAAAATATATGTATAAATTCATATATCAATTTATTAAGAGACTTAAAAAATAAAGTTAATGGTAAAATTTATGAGTTGAGTGGGTTAATTGAGTTTTATGGGTTGGATTAGGCTTATCAGAAATTCAACTATTTTAGAGAATTTTTGATCCCATCCATTGGGCTTCTTAGCCACCTAGAAAAATTCCTTTTATGCCTCCTGCTTCTGGAGATACACATCCGAACACACCTTTTTTTTGCCAAAATTTGGTTGTTTCTGGAGCTATATATACAGAATCATTTTCTACTGGTATACGCTGAGAAAACTTCAAAATAATTCAGTCCAGGGAAACTTCCGGAGATGTTCCTCCAGAACATCTGAGCGCCAGAATAATCCATAGATACAGCTCCGAAAGTTTCTGATATATTTTAAACCTGCATGATCACTCCCCAATTGTTGTCTTTTCTTCTTCCATACCCACTTCACCAACCTAAAAAACCTATATTATCAATATCATTTTCACTCAAAAACTCCAACGTTTTCGTGCAACAAATCACAGGGAGCAAGAGAAGATCAAATTTCAGGTAAAAATTGCATTTTGTCCACTACATTACTCACATTAATCATCAAACTTTTGGAAAAAAAGTGACGTTGCTTCCGGAGCGTATCGGTCTTTTTTTTACAGCAGTTTGTAATTTTTGCTTATTTTTCTTATTGTTTTCAAATAGATATGGTGCACCCCGATAATATCTCAAAAGAATTAGTTTCTACAAATGATGTTTCTTCGAGTGTTCAAGGGGTTGTCGTAAAGTCGGTAGATGTCGGCGTTGAATTTAATAACAAGCAAGAGTTTGATGATCGTGAAAGCATGCTCATATGGATTCGTAGGACTACAACAAGACCTGGTTTTGGTGTGGTTATATGAAGATCGGATAATGGTTTGGAAAGAAGAAACGCTTTTGTAACTTTGTTGTACGAAAGAAGCGGGAAAAAATAGACTCCTCTCCGAAAATTTAAGAGAGAAGACACGGGTAGTAGAAAATGTGAGTGTTTGTTTAAGCTTCGTGGTTACATGTTGAGTAGCAAAAAGTGGAAATTTAGTGTTATTTGTGATTTGCATAACCATGATTTGTGCTTAAAGTTACAAAGCCATCCTAGTGTATGTCAGCTCAAGCCGGAAGAAAAGACATGTATTAGTGACATGACCTTGAATCTTGTCCAACCGAAAAATATATTTGCCACATTGAAATGGAAAGAACCTGACAATATATCAAATATAAGGCAAGTGTATAACATTTGGTACCGCACCAACAAGGCGATTAGGGGAGATAGAAGTGAGATGCAACAACTGTTGAAATTGTTGGATGATAACAGTTTCGTATCCCGGTACAGAACTTGCGACGATAGAGTTACGGTCCGAGATATTTTTTGGACTCATCCGGATTCGATAAAGTTGTTCAACACGTTCTCGACAGTGCTCATTCTTGATTCTACCTACAAGACCAACAAGTATAGACTTCCTTTATTTGAGATGGTTGGTGTTACGTCTACCGAGTAGAAATATGACGTTGGTTTTGCTTTTCTCGAGTGTGAAAAAGAGGACAATTTTACATGGGCATTAGAGGTGTGTCGGTCACTTTTGAAGGACCAAGTTAAGATGCCTAAAGTGATTGTTACCGACCGTGATACCGCGTTGATGAATGCGGTTGCAAAGGTATTTGCTTCTTCTAATGCACTACTTTGTCGATATCACATAACAAAGAATGTGAGAAGTCGGGTTAAACCTGCGGTGGGGGCGAAACAAGTAGAGTCCGAAGGTGGAAAATTGGTGAAGGCCGGTGTGATTGTTGAAAAATTAATGGATGCATGGAATCATATACTAAATTCTTCCACAATAGAATTATATGCTGATTTCGTCATTTAATTCTGGAAAGTGTGTGAAAAGTATCCTTCTTTATTGAAATACGTTGAAAGCATCATTCTTAATCAGGTGAAGGAGAAGATAATTTTTGCGTTGACTGATAATGTCCGACACCTTAGAAATACAACCACCAATAGAGTTGAGTCGGCCCATGCTAGTTTGAAAATTTGGTTGGGTAATAGCAAGGGGGATTTGTGTTGAGATTAGGATTTCGTAAATCTCATGATTAAAAACTAACATAATGAGATACAAACAACATTCGGTCGAAGTATAATGATATTGGAACATCGATTTAAAGATAATATTATTTATTCTCAATTGATCGGCAATATGTTTCGTCCGGGCTTGAACTATCTTTTTCACGAGGCCAATCGAGCTGAAACTCTAGGTTCTGATATCGCAAAGTGTGGTTGCACTATTGTGAAAACTTATGGTCTTCCGTGTGATTGTGTTATTGCTAAAAAGTTGAAACTATATAAGCCAATAATAATGGACGAAGTTTGCCCTAATTGGAAAAGACTTAGTTTTGATGATGATGGTTGCATGAAAGGAGGTAAACAAAATATCTCTATTTTGACCGAATGGGAAGCGATACAAGAGAGATTTTCAAAGGCCGATGACAACATGAAACTCCACATCAAAGAACAATTGAGGAAGATTGTCTATCCCGAAACAACCGACATGATACCGCCTTCTCAACCGGTAAAGAGAAATGGTGCTCCAAAGAAAATGAAGCCTACACCGAATGACAACTCGACTACACGGTCTCCTTTTTATTGTGAGCTCGTTGACAAACTTTATCCCGACTCACCGACTCCTAAATCTCAAAAAGTGTCATGAAAGGAGCCCGCATAAGCAAACCGCCTCCGACCCCGATTCCACCGAAAATTCCATTCATCGACGAGATGCTGGTTTTTATGCACTAATACATCGACCGTATCGTCAATGTTGAAGGGGATGGTAATTGCCGTTACCGCGCCATTTCAGCTTTGCTTGGTAAAGGAGAGGATAGTCATGCGCTTTTCCGTCATCAACTAATCCAAGAGTTGAAGCCGCATAAAGAATCGTATACACGGTTGTATGGAAAGAAAGAAAAATTCGATGCGGTTTATGAATCTCTTGTTCCCTGCTTAAGTGGTCCAGCACCAGTGTCGAAATGGATGACCTTCCCTGATATGGGTCATCTTATTGCATGTGCATATAATAGGGTGCGCATTGACTTGACGCGATACGGGTTTTCGGAAACCTTTTTTCTACTCCACACCGCACCACCTCAATATCCAAATGATCGCATCATGTGTATTGGATGGCTTGCAAAATTAAGACATTTTGTACAAGTTTACTTGAAACTGGGATGCCCCATACCATCTACATCACCGGAATGAACGACTCATTCAACCCCAAATGCTGAGACGTGGTCGGATCGTTTTGTTGAAAGGATGCACGAATTCGAAATATTGAACAACATTGAAAAGGAATCGAAAACGGAAATGTCCAAAGGGGTACCACCAATAGATTTAGCCGACGACACTTGTTTTGATTCGTTTTGAATTCTTATATAATCGAATGACTAATTGTAAATTTTTGAAGTGAAAAATAGTCACATTTTATTCTCATGCCTTATTTTTGCACATATGCCTTTTATTTGTCTATTATGATGTGCTTTTATATTGAGTTATGATTTAAAAATGCAGCAGGGAAACTTTCGAATATGTATCTACGGAAGGTTCTTAATTTTGCAGTTTTAGTGGAAGTTCCGGAGATACATATCCGGAACCAATAATTATAGGGTCGTTCCGTGGATATAGCTCCGGAACAAGTTTGACAGAAAATGGTTGGTCCATATTCACCTAGGTTTTCTATTAATTTGGGGTTTCATTTGTTATCTTTCACACAAATACAAAAATGTCTCAATTGTTTGAAATCAAGATCCGTTGGTATGTCGCAAGTGTCTCCTTTTCCGACAGCAAAACACTCGGGAGGACGTTCAAGCTCATGGATCTCACCCCTTCGCCGATATCATAGACGTGGTCCAATATCACATACCTTACAATGACAAACGAAAGGTTGTGAAGCTTGAGTATCGTTCACCTTCAGTTGACAACGAATGGAACATTGTTTACAGCAAGTTTGAACTCATGAATCAAGACGATGTTAGAGGGATGTGGTGAACGTATTTCGGTTTCGAAGAGAAAATTCCGCTTGAGTTGGAGGCGACGGTCCGAAGAACGGTCGATGACATCTTAGAGATGTGCAAGCGTCCACCGAACTATTGAAATGTAATATTTAAATTTCTGTTAAAATCATCAATGTAATGCCGGTTTTATTTTATGAATGTTGATTTTATTGTTGCAATGTTGATTTTCTAGTATTCTGTTTCTAAGTTTTTTTCCGTAAATATGCATACAGAAGTATTCCGTAGATACATATATGGAATTAAATAAAAAAACTAAAAAAATGCGTTCGAAGATAAAACTCCGAAATCAAGAAGGCATTTTAGTCAGTACACACGGTGCCTAAGAAACTCAAGGAATGCAGTTAAAAATTCTCTTATTTTATTCCAAAAAATAAAAAATTCTCTTATTTTAAACTATTTTTCATTTTCTAAAACCATATTAACCTAATTATTCGTTCCAACCCATTTATTTATTTCAATTTGGGTTGATTTGACAGAATGGGATGGATTTATCCAAACCCATTTACATCTCTATTTAATATTCTTCGAGTATCTCTTAATTCCACTATGAAGATTACATCATTAAAACATTCAAATTTTTTAAACTTAAGAATATAAATAAAGAAAAAAAAATCAAAGAAACAACGATCGATACAGAGGGATGAAGTAGTGAGAGGGAAAGAGAGATGAAGTAGTAGGAGGGAAAGAGTATTTTAAAAAGATATCAATAACAAAAATAAAAGAAATGTTATTAATAATAATTTATAAAAATAAAAATAAGTTTTTCTTTTTAAAGTTTAATCGGATACCACATCATTTTATATAATTTAACCATTTTTTCAAAGGTAACAAAGAAAAAAAAACTAATATTGACTAAACTTTCAAATGCAATCAAATCATTGAATATATTAATATTCTTTATTTCAAAAAAAAAAAATCAAATCATTGAATATATATATATATATATATATATATATATATATATATAGGAAACATATCATATGAGAATGTCATTTTTATGTGAGAACATGAGAATGAATCAGAACCATTAGATTTTAAAATAAATGGTGGATATTATGAATCAATTTTTTTTCTCTCTCCTCCATCATTTATTTTAATAATGGAGGAGAGAGAAAAACAAAAACCACACACAATCTCCACCATTTATTTTAAAATTCAATGATTCAGATTCATTTTCATGTTCTTACATAAAAATTGCATTCTCATAGGATATGAACCCTATATATATATATATATATAGGGTTCATATCTTATGAGAATGCAATTTTTACGTAAAAACATGAGAATGAATCTGAATCATTAAATTTTAAAATAAATGGTTGAGATTGTGTGTGGTTTTTATTTTTCTCTCTCCTCCATTATTAAAATAAATGATGGAGGAGAGAGAAAAAAAACTGACACATAATCTCAACCATTTATTTTAAAATCTAATGATTCACATTCATTCTCATGTTCTCACATAAAAATGTCATTCTCATATAATATGTTATATATATATATATATATATATATATATATATATATATATATATATATTGACGGAATTATTGAATATATGTTTAACAAATCAAAGTTTGAATTAATCTAAATATTAAAAAAATAATTTTAATTATAAAGAGTGAATCGCTAAACATGTGATTGGCCCATTGTAACTGTCGCAGCCAATATATTATATTAGGGTTTGATAGCTTCATTAGCCAAACTCCATCCTTTGCCGCGCCAACCATTGCAGAGTCCAAACCACAGAATCCAGAAGAAGAAGCCGCCATTCATGGCGGAGTCGAAACCACGAAAACCAGAAGAAACCGCCATGGCAGAAGAGTCGAAATCCAAGCAACAAAAACCAGAGGAAGATCGGATTAGTAGTCTACCAGATCATTTATTGCTCCACATCCTATCATTCGTACAAAGCAAAACATCAGTTCAAACAAGCATTCTCTCTCCCAGGTGGCGCCACATCTGGCAGCATCTCTCAGTTCTCAATTTATCTGATGACTCATTTGAATTCAATGACAACTTTATCCCATTCAATTCCGAACGATTAGATGTCTATCTCGGCCTTCTCGGTTTATCCAAGGACTTCAATGACGATTTTAACCAATTCAATTCCGAACGATACGAGCCCTATCTCTACCTTTTTAACCTATCAATCGACTCTTTTGAATTTGCCAACTTTATCCAATTCTATTCCCAACGATTCAAGCACTTCAAAAGATTTTTCTACTTTGTCAACAGCCTAATCTATGTCATCAGGCCCTGCAATGTTGAGAAGATGCGCCTCTCATGTACTAAATCTCTCACTGTGAACAAGATGTGCACAGCCTCAATTAACGCTTGGATCCACTCAGCCATTGGACCCTTCATCAAAGAGCTCGACATCACGTTCTACAATTTAGACCGTGACCGCTGCTTTTCGCTTCCTACAAATATTTCCGAATGTTCTAATCTGGCCTCCCTCAGGCAAGCTCATTCAATTCATTTTTATTGTTGTTAATGATATGATTATCCTAACACTGTTTTTAACTCAATAGTCTCAAAGGAACATTGCGTTTGGATTGGCACCAACCCGCGTCTTTTTGTTTACCATCACTAAAGAAGTTGGAACTTGGCATCCGTGCTATCGATGCCACTTCCCTCAATGCCTTCCTCCATGGCTGTCCGTGTCTAGAAACTTTGGATCTTTGCTGGTATGTTGAGTATGTTGAGGATTATGATAGATTTTGTGTTCCACCTCTTTGCCTACCATCTTCTTTGAAGAGCTTGAAAATTGTCCTTAAACATTTAAGGTTGATTCCTTTACCAACAATGGTAATTACGATTTGATATATAAAAACAATAAATATGAAATTATAATATAAGATCTTTATCGGTTAGTTTTCTACTTGCTGACATTATCATTACTATACTTGTGAACATAGCGGTTACTTGACGACGACACTCATTTACATTTTCCAAAATTTGTCAATTTACTTCATCTAAATCTCAATCTTTTGCGGTTCAACTCGGATTCTATTATGAGCCTACTTCAAGAATGTCATTCCCTTGAAGTTCTCATAATTCAAAATGACAAGGAAGTTTGTAATGACAAGGAGGTATGTTTAGCTCTTAAATTTGTTTAAGTGAAGTTTATGGTATTTTTTGAAGTATGCGTGGGTCTTGATGTTGTGTTTTTTGGTATATGCAGGAACAATCATCCTTACAACCCAGTGTTCCTAGTTGTCTTGAATCACACCTGAAGTTTATTCAATTCAAAGGATATCGAGGATTTCAAGATGAATTCTACTTTGTGGAATATATTTTGCTAAACAGATGTGTTTTGAAATCAATGATTATCGTTGATATTTCGGCGGACCTAAAGGAAAAGTTCGACACTCTTAAAAGACTATCTAATATCCGAAGAGCCTCTAGAATGTGTCAACTTACAATTGACTAAGTTATGCGTGTAGACTCAAATGACTATGGGGCAAAAGCTTGTTCACCCCATCTTAATCTCTTTTTTCCTGACAAATATGTTTTCCAATTTTATTTCCTGAACCTCTCCTTAGGTGTTAATCTCTAAATCTATTTTTTATTTTTAGTTTTTTTTTTTTGTATAAAACCATATTTTATATAACTTTGCATTTTTTTTTAGATTATTTAGTGATATTAATTTGGGAGCAGTTAATGCTTTCGAGGTTCCTTCGCCACGAACTATGAAAATCAATTATCTTTTGGTGAACTGTTCTATTTAAATTGATTTTTAAATGCCTGTTTCAATTGTGTCCTTCTGAAGTCCGATGGGCACTTGGGCATTCCATTTAATTTGGCTGGCCCATCCATAAGATGATGATGATAATGATGGCGAGTTCTTATAAACAGGTTAACACATCCTATATTTTTCTTGAATTATCAAAAAATTTCTTTCATATGATGATAATGCACATGATGGTGATGATAATGCATAGGATAAGTTACATAATTTTAATTTTTTATAGTTGTAAGATGTATCTTTTCTTAGAGATATACTAAGTTTTTAAAAAGTTGAGTTTTTCAACTTGTGAGTTTCGCAACTGCACAATACTACTCAGCAAGTTCATCAAGACAGACTCTTACTTTCCATTAATTTTCAGGCTACCTCAAGAGTAATATTTAACTTTTTCAATAAGCTTTTCTAAGTTTAAATATTAAACTGTTTCTTTATTTTCAGTATTACGTTTTCAATTTTAATGTTGTACCGCTTTTTATTTTTATTATTACCTTTTTCATTTTAATGTTGTCGACTGTCGTTTCTTTTTCTCACATTAGCACATCAATTTTAAACCGAGCATATTTTCCATATTAATGTTATCGATACAAGAAGTGTATGCACTATCACCCAAAATGTCTATCGGCTAACCACTCTCCTACAATGGTGAAACGTACCTCCTCTAGCAATGATGACCGAAATTCTATAGCGGAGATACAAGCTGTTAGGGAAGAGTTACGTCACTGTAACGAAGCCCTATGAGGCAATGTTTTGCACCTTCAATAGCAACAAAAAAAAATGCGAGGTCCACTAACCTAACGGTACAAAGATCCTATACCCTAACCTTTCCCCAACAAAATATGGGATGTGCCAATCCTAGAGACTTTCAAGTTGTCATTGCTAATAACCTTTGAAGCATGGGTACTCCATTTTAAGCAAAGTACCGGTATCGGGTACCGGTACGCATACGGTACTCGTATGGTACGTACTGACACCGTACCTATTTTTTATTTATTGTTTTTTTAAGTTGGTACTCCAACGAGTACATATCCGGTACATATTGAGTACGCGAACTCAATTTTTTTCGTTTAATAGTATAGTTTTAGACTTTTTTTAATGGATTTTTTTCAAGTGCTGATGTATAATTTGACCAATTTGATCCGTTGCAAGATCAGTGGATCTTGAAACCAAAGGAATGATGGATAACTTATGGATCTTAAATCCCTAAACTTCAATCCATTGCATTGAAACGCCTTGCACGACCAAAATTTTCATCTTCTGCCGAGAGAAATCGGAGTACATATGAATTTATACTCGCATACCCGTACTTTGTTTTTTTTAAATGACGTATTTTGTACCAGTACCCGTACCTTTGCAACGTAGCTAATAACCTTCGGCAGGAAGAGTGACTCATTTGAGCCCATTACTACCATCAATACTCAGCGGCAAAAATAGGCGCCACAAGTTCTTTATTGGCAAAAATCTCTGAGGAAGATAATTTATGTCTTACTGCACCTTTTACACCAGAAGACATATTAGAGGCTTTAAAAGACTGTGATGGAGATAGGAGTCCTGGGCCAGATGGTTTTAATTTGAAGTTTCTTTGGAAGACATGGGAGATTGTAGGGAAAGAATTTATTAACTGCATATCTGAGTTTCATGAGAAAGCTTCTCTTTCTAAAACATTCTGCTCTATTTTTTTGTCCTCATTCCTAAAGTAGAGAATCCACAAAACCTGAAGGAGTTCAGACCCATTGCTCTCATTGGTTGCTTGCACAAGATTATTTCAAAGATTCTGGCAGGTAGGTTGAGAGCAGTTATACATAAATTGGTCTCTCCATCACAAACAACATTTGTCTCTGGGAGACAATTATTAGATGGAGTGATAGTTGCAAATGAAGTGATGGATTATGTTACAAAGAAGAAGAGAAACAGTTTTATGTTTAAGATAGACTTTGTCCAAGCCTATGATTGTGTGAACTGGAGCTTCCTTTTCAAAGTGTTCAAAGCTATGAATTTTTGTTCTAAATGGCAAGAGTGGGTGAGGGGGCCGATTTGTAATAGTTTTGGTTCAGTTCTAGTGAATGGGAGTTCATCCAAAGACTTTAGGATTTCTAGGGGCCTTAAGCAGGGAGATGCTTTATCTCCATTCTTATTTGTTCTCATTACAGAATGTATGTCTCTTTTATTCAAGAAAGCTGAGGAACAAGGATTGTTGAGTGGAATCAAGATTGAAAATGTGACTAGCATTTCCCTACTTCAATTTGCTGATGATACCTTAGTATTGTGTGATGATGCTTGGTCAAACATCTGGGCAATAAAATCCATACTAAGAGGCTTTGAGTTCCTATCTGGTTTGAAAGTGAATTATAACAAAAGTGTGCTCATGGGCTTTTGTGTAGAGAGGTATCAGGCAGATGCAGCAGCCACTTTTCTGAACTGTAAATCTGGCCAATTTCCTTTCAAGTTCTTGGGTCTGGTGGTGGGGGGAAGACATAAATCATCTACATTCTGGAATCCGGTTATTACATCTTTTAAAAATCGTTTGGCAACATGGAGGGGTAGGATGCTGTCTATAGGGGGCCGGGTAACATTGATTAATTCAGTGTTAAAAAATTTACCTATTCATTTCCTTTCTTTTTTCCTTGCACCATTAAAAGTTCTAAAGGAAATTCAATCAATTCAGAGAAGATTTTTATGGTCAGGAGATGGGGAGAAAAGTAGTATGTCATAGGTGAAATGGTCTTTGGTGTGCAAATCTAGACAACAGGGTGGGTTAGGATAAAAGACATCATCACATTCAACAGGGCTTTGGTAACTAAATGGATGTGGAAAATTACAAATGGATCAGAAGCAATCTGGAGAGGTATCATAAATGCAAAATACGGAGGAGATTTTTACAACCTGTTCTTAAAGCAACCAAGGAGCTCAACTAAACTCTGGTCTAGTTGGTGGAGAGATTTAGTCGGTCTGCAAAACCTTCTAATGAACAAGGCTTTTATAGTCAACTGGTCTGGAAAATTGGTAATGGATATAATACATCCTTTTGGCATTCAAAGTGGACTGGTGGAAATGCCCTCAAATTCCAATTTCCATTGGTGTTTAGCTCTTCCCCAAACCAGAATATCCTGGTGAAGGATTGTGGATATTGGCAGGAGGACATTTGGAGATGGGATTTCAACACAAACAATGTTATTCTGGAAGGTGAAGATGAAACCTCAGTCAATGAACTGAAAATGATTATTAATGATATGAGGTTAAACAGGGAGCTGGAAGATGAGGTGGTATGGCCGAGGAAAGAGGATAAAACTTTTAGTGTTAATGAATGCTACAGAAATTGTAATAAAAGTAGGGAGGAGGAGAACTTAGACAGTAAGATTTTGGAGGCCTTAGAGATCATGTGGAGGATAAAGGTACCTCTCAAAGTATTGATTTTTAGCTGGAGATTGTTGATAAACAGACTGCCCACTCGAGGAAATTTGAACAGAAGAGGTGTGATTGCAGATGGAAGAAACCAAATCACATTGTTCTCAGCTGTGAAAAAACCAAACTAGTGTGGAAGGCATTAGAAAACTGGTTGGGGATTCACTTACCAGTGGGTTCTAGTAATGCTGAAATGCTCATAAACTGGTCCAAATAAGTTAAATGGGGAACAACACTTTCATACATTTGGCTGATTTCTTGTTGGTGTGTTTGGAAGACAAGAAACCAGGTGATATTTAATGATGATATTCCAAATCCTTCCTCTATTTGTGAGGAAATTAGGTTGTTCTCTTGGAAATGGAAAAAGAAGAAGACCAAGGATGAATTTACAGGAAGTTATTATGATTGGTTTAAGTTACCATTGGACCTTACCTAAGACAACCATCTGTTTGGTGCGGGGAGGAGTTTAAAGTCAGTCATATCTGATCTCAAGAGTTAGATAAGGGAGGGCAGCCTTTTTCTATGTATAATTTTCCTGTTTTGTTGGTTTTGTTTCATTTATTGAAACTTCCTTTTCTTCTGTCATAAAACCTGTGTAAATTTGTGGTTTTTATGATAGTACTGTGTAACTGTTGGCATTGGGTCATTTATATGACCTTTTGAATGAAACTAGAGTATTAAAAAAAAGTTCTTTAAAATGCAAGCTCTTCTCAGCGTTGAAATAAGCGGCAATAAGATGGTTCATGAGTTTGCTCGGGTTCTATGTAACCAACTACCAAGATCTATCTAGTAAGGTGATTCAACAATTCTCTGGGAGCAAACACCAAAACGTATCCACGGACATCTTCTTTAATGTTAGCTAGGGTCATTCTGAGCCATTGAGAGTGTATTTGGTAAGATATTTCATCTAAATATCAAATTTTTTGCGGTTCAAACCCTAATATATTAGTTGCGAGATAATTACTTTGTAAGCAACAAAAAACAATTTTATATATTTAAGTTAGGATTTAATTGAAATGCACTGACAGTGTAAAAAGATTTTACACTGTCAGTTAATTATAACCGTTGGATGTAAAGAGAAGTTTGACTTTTAATTTAATAATATGTAAAGTAACTCAAACGGATGATGGTGATGTATTGACAGTGTAAAACTTTTTACACTGTCAGTGCATAGTAACTAATCTCTTTAAGTTAATTCAAATATTTGATTTGTAAAAATATATTTAATAAAATGATTTTAAATTATAATTGTATTTAGTTTAACTTTAAAAGTATATGTTTAAATTCAAATCAATCAAAAATAAAATTGCAAACTGAAGCAAAAAAGTTAAAAACCACACAAACTAAACGAAACCTTATCTACAAGTTGTACTACTTAATCTTTTTTTATCAATATAATATATTTTATTGATTTATTATTTTATGTTATAATAATAATAATAATAATAATAATAAGGGTTAATTGCATTTTACTCCCCTGCCATATCAGCGTACCCCCCACCGTTGCCAAAGGCAGGTTTAGGCAACGGTTTGCTTGAAAAAACCGTTGCCAAAAGTCAGGGAGGGGGAAAAAGCAAAATTCGCTAACATTACAGGGGTAAAATTCACTATTAACCCTAATAATAATAATAATATTTTTGTAATTTATATATTCAAATTAAGTTTCAATAAATTAAATCGTTTCATATTAAATATATATATTTTTGAATCCATTGTTATATATATATATATATATATATATATATATATATATATATATATATATATATATATATATATATATATATATATATATGAATTTTTGATGTGGTGGTTCAGGTTTTCGATAAGGTACCGTGAGGGTGGATCTGTAAGATTAACACTTTAGTGTCCAAGTCAGTTCAAAGTTCTAAAAGAGTGAAATAAAAGTATGAGATCATAATTGTGCACCTTAAGTCTCACATGTGTCAATTATATATGATGGTTAATTTATTTGGACTTTATATTGTTGGGCTTAATATTTGGGCTTTATCCATGTTAGACCTTTGGCCGGCTCATAACAGTTGCCCCCAAGGCTTTCCGAATGTTTTGTTAGTCGAAAAGTCTTTCAAAAGTTGAAACTAACATTAAATGCATTTCCCATCATTGAGGCGTCTCACTGATTTTTAGTTGGCAGTCCCTTAAGCGCGGGGCCTGTAAAGGTCTCGAATCTCCTTCCTAAAGGTTCCTTTGAAATTCTCCAGATCATGTTCTTTTTCAGCCTTCGCCACCTCTACCATAAGGATTTGTTTAATTATCCTCTTTAAACAAAAAGCAGAAAGATGAAATTCCAATCCTAAGGTTTTAAGACCATGAGAAGGTGCATGGGACTAAGAATGTGATAGTTTTGCTGATTATCACAGCTATTATCACTAATTATTTTGTCTCAGGGATCCTCATAGATGAAAGTTTCTGCAATCTAATATACTTCAGAATTTTCACTGAGCTTGGCTTAAGGAAACAAGATATGAGGCTGTGCAAAGACCAGAGCCTTATGGAATTCAATGATTCTCCCATTTTTTTCGTATGGATATGTGCACTTATCAGTCTCTTAGGGAGAAACGAATAACAAAAGTGTTATGAACATTTTGTTTCTTTATGATTTCAAGTGGAAGTGTTGATAACAACATTCTCGACCGACCATTCCTGGAAGCTCTAGATGTTGTGGCCTCCCCCGTTCACCTGAAGATAAAGTTCCACAATGATTCTGGAAAACCTGTTGTAGTCAAATCTGACTTTTATGGATGACGTCAAATATAGGAAGCAACATTGAAGAATCCCTTATCGACAATCTTCATTCTTGAAGAAAGAGGTGAGGAAGTTGATGGAACGTCAGATATAGTTGACATCGATGTTCAAGAAGATGAACCCCATTGAGAGACGAGCTAAGCCCCTAGGTTGGTATTAAGACGTAACTCCTAAGGTCGGTCCTAGACGGAGAGTTAGAAGTCATCCAACTAGTAATCCGATGAGGCCAGGAAGGATAGGAACTGACCTACCTGCTGAAATAAAGAAATGTATGGTTGAATGCTTAAGGTCGAACACTGATCTCTTTGCCATCTCTCCCCACGAGATACCAGGAATAAATCCTAGTTTAACGTGTCACCAACTGAATATTGATCCTAGTGCCGAATATGTATCCCAAAGAAGAAGGAAAAAGTTTCCCAAGAAGGTTTAGGGAGCAACAAAGACAGTCCATGGTCAGTTGGACGCTAATTCCATTTATGAAATAGAATACCTCGAGTGGCTGTCCAATGTGATGATAGTCAATAAATATTTAGGAAAATGGATAATTTGTGTTGATTATACTGATCTTAATTGTAACTATAATATGCAATCTAAGATGGGGGGTGAATTAGGATTGCTAAATTTTTCTCGTTTTTGCACTAAGTTTATAAACTTGAATAAGTATCAGAAGCAATAATATGAATTTTACGTAAGAAGAATGTAAAGTTCTTTATTTAAAGTGTATGAAGTAAAGAACAAAAAGAATTATACTAGTTCTCCTTATCAAATCAAGGGTACATCTAGTCCTTCTATACCTTAGGGGATTTTCCACTGTTATTAGATTCTTGTACAAGTATTCACCAAAACTACTTTACAACCTTCTAAAACATACATAAAAAGAAATAACACTACTTTCTTTTTGATACAAAAAAAAATCCTATGATGGACTTTGAATCACCCGACTCAAAGAACCTTTTTCACAATCACCAAACACTATGATAAAAAACACATGCACTCAAACTTTTGTTGAGAAATGAAGAATATAGTAGTAGGCTATATGATAATCAAATCCAAATTTTGTTTGTGGATTCTTATAAATATCACAATTCAAACCATTTTAAAAATGAATGATATTTGAAAATAATCTTTTAATTGTATAAGTTAGAATGTGAACGTTCTAATTTCGTTTTAAATGTTAAACCATAATTTACACACACTTAGAAACCTCTATGAATCAAGGCAATACTTTGGATAAGAATCATGAACCAATACACAACTTTGGAAAGTCATTGTTCATGAAAAAGTGCACTGGTTCATGCTATAATAAATTACCATTGTATTATATTCAATTACATGCTTCCAATTTTCAAAAGTATTCATTTGAAACTCTTAATAGATTACGAGAAAGGTGTAACCAATTACAACACTGTTTTCTTTGAAAAAACAGCTTTAAAAAAGCCTAATTCACAAGTTTCGATCTTGTAACTTTGAAAACATTTTAGCTTATGTTTGAACGATAATTTATGATATTTTTTGGTCAAGTAGCCTAGTGGCCGGAATTCACCATTTTATAGGTGAACAAATGGGACGTCTCGAGTTCGAACATGCGCCTCTGCATCTAATGTTCCTCCATAACTACCAAATGAGTCGGCTTAACGAGACAATTTCTGACCTTTTAAGTGATATATAAGATGAATGAAAATATAGAAAAGACAAAGACAATCTTAACTTTGTTCAATGTTGATCTTTTCCACTTTGTCATGATCGTTTGTTATCTTCATCTTTATCATTCATTGTCTTCATATTTTTCTTCTTGATTGATCATTGTTGAATTTATAACTTTCTTCTTTTGTTGATGTATTTTTATTCATTAAAACCCTAGCCAAGGCCAAGGAGAGACTCTTCTTAACATTAATAAAGCGTGTCCTAAAGACTCATACTTTTTCCCAAGCAGAGATATGTTGGTTAATAATTAGGTCGAGTATAAGCTTCTGTCATTTATGGATGCATATTTTGACTGCAATATCAAATACAAATGTACGAGCCAGATAGGGAGAAAAATGGCTTAATGACTGAGGAAGATAAGTATCAGTATAATATGATGCCCTTTGGTTTGAAAAATGGAAGAACAACATATAAAAGTACGATGAATAAAGTTTTTAAAGAAGAAAAAAGAGAAACATTGGAAGTGTGCATAAATGACATGATCGTTAAGTCCAATAAAGAGGGGCTCCATGACCAGCACTTTTCCCGAGTCTTATGAAGAGTATGATAGTACAATATGACACTTAATCCAGAGAAGTTCACCTTCAGGGTGAGAGCCGACAAGTTTCTGGGTTTTTATCTTACATAGAGAGGCATAAGTGGGAACCCAGACAAATGTGAGATTTTCATTCTAATAGAGGCACAAACAACAAAGAAGGAAGTCATGAAGTTGAACATGATGCTAAAAACTTTGAACATGGAATTTTGAGATAAGTATAACATGTTCTCCCCTTTTGCAAGCTATTGAAGAAATACACACTCTTAGAATGTGAAATTTCATTCACGGTATCGTTCAAGCTATTGGATTACTTTTTCACCGCCGCTTGCTAATCTTCATGACGTGTTTCACGTGTCTTAGTTGAGGAGATACATTACAGATCCGTCTCTGTTTCCTTCAGGTAATTTTTAAGGGCAAAAATTATATAAGTGGGGGAGAGTTGTAACACCCCAAATTCGATTAATTAATTTAAATGAATTATTTAGATTTTTTATTTTGTTATTTGGCGTTTGGTGCGCCTTTCAATAAATTTGGTGATTATATGTGTTCTTGTGATGTAGTGGTATTGGTAGGGTTTGGTGAGAATATAGGAGCTTGGTAGAATAATTTAGAAAATAATTAAAATAATTAACATTTTAATTAATAATAGAAATAAATTGAGAAAATTGGTAAAAATAAGGAATTGTGCGAATTATGTGATTTGAGGGAAGTATGTGGAAAGAGGAAAAAAGCTGGAAATTAGTTTGGTAATAATAATAATTAGACAAAAATAATTAGAATACTATATATTCTAAAAGTTGGAGAAAAATAGGGTTTTAGGGAACCTTTTGTCAGTATGTGAAAACAATGAGGCTTAGAGAAAACAAGAGCAGTTGGAAGGAGAGCTAGTTTTTGAAGGAAGAACCCATAGTGGCTGCCTGATTTTCTATTGTTGCTGGAAATCAAAGGCAATGGGGAGAAATGGCTCCCAATATGAGTGTATTGCATGATAGGGTAGAGAAGATAGCTCCTTGCTCTCATTAGGGTTCCATGATTTTTTCGAGATGAATTGTTGTTGTGTTAAAAATCTAGAATTGGATGATTGGTTGTGTTTATGTATGTGATTCTGTGACTGAAATTATGTTTGAATTATCATGAATATGCATGTATAAAATTCTGCCATTAATGAATGTTTGAGTTCTTGAATTGTGTACATGATTGTTGATGAAACTGTTGATGAATTGTTATGAATCATGAGGAGTATAAGTTTGTAATATGTTAATGGTTGTGATAACATGTTTCTGCTATTAAATTCGTATTCCGGTTAATTTGATTTTGGAAAATTTGGTTGGAGTATTGTAGGGAGGTTTGGGGATGAAGGGGATGATGAACGTATGGAAAAAACAAAGTTTTTTTTTGGAAAAATTCATGATGACAATCGATTGTTGGCTTTTATTTTTGGAATTTTTCATATGACAATCAATTGACATTAGATGATAATCGATTGCATCTGCATATTTTTTGGAAAAAATTTACATGAAAATCGATTCTCACAAAAAAAGAATTGGTTGTATGGCCTGGAAACATGATTTTTTGAAAGTCACTAGCTAACCATGTTTGATGACAATTGATTGTCACCCTATGACAATCGATTGTCTTATGCCAAATTATGAAAAATTCTATTTTGTCTTTTGTTTGCATTGTCCGACGATTTTGGTCGTAATTTTCGTTCCGTAGGTCCAAATGAGACGTCGTTCAAAGTGTTGGAAATCTAACGTGTATTTCTAGCTCTTGGTAGTGCTTGGTGAAATAATTAAGTTGTAGTTGTGTGTCCACTGTAGGGATATATGTGATGACATGTTTGATTAATTAGCAAATAATTGTGTTTGCTTAATGACGTGTTGATGTTATAATGAATTAACATGATTGAATGCTTGTGAATATGAATTTGATGAGTTAGTGCTATTTGGTGTTGTTTGTTGATTGTCGTAACATTAATTAATTGTTACGTATGGTGAATGATGTTGTGCATAATGGTGATAAATGCGTGGTGATAATTTTGGTGATTCTTTTGGCGATAATGCATGTTGTTAAGAGTCATGCATTCATGGTGTACGTGCTTCGGTCCAATTTTGACGTGCTTTGGTTCGGTGGTATGTATTAAAGAGTGAGTAACTAATTCCAATGAGGAATTAGTAAATCATTACTTATGGTGATATTAACGATTTGATGTGCTCTGGTCATATGGCGGGGATTCAAGAGCGTGTAGCTGGTTCCAGATGGGAAATAATGAAGAGATACTTATGGTGATAGTAACGATTTTAGTGTGCTCTGGTCATATGGTGGGGATTCAGGAGAGAGATGAACATGTATTGTCCATGAATGGTACCACATACATAATAAGTCACTTGTGGAGTACATTACATACATGTTTGCATATGTAATTGATTGTTCAGGATGTTGTTGATTGGTTGAGAATACTTGACGTAGTTAATGAATTGTTGAGAATAATGTGTATACCTGATGAAGGTGTATATTGTTATAAATGGGTGTGAGACTATGGTGTTGTTGATTATGTATTAAATGTGTGTTCTATTGTATGTTCTCTACCTTAACATTCTTTACACTGTTTATTTTGAATGTTGTTTTTCACCCCCTTTGCTCATGTTGTCCACCATTGACATCTTATAGATACTCAGGAGTAAACACTGTTCTTGTGTGTGGAAGGTGGATTTTTGGAGCTACTCTTCGCTTTTATTTATTCATTTTGTCGTTCATTAGTGTTTTTTAGTGCTCTTATTACGTAACATCGGGGACGTGAGTTGTTATGTTTTATGTTGACGTTGATTTTATTGTTTTGGAGTTTAATACCATATTTATGAAGTTGTGATAAAAATGTTTTTCCACTGCGTAGTTTCAAAATGATTTCTTATGTTTTCGAAGGATTGTCATTGGTGACACCTTAAATTTTCGTGTAAATCTTATTATATAAGTTTCAGGGTTTATGGTGTTACTTAAGGGATTAAGCTCTCGTGTTAACCATGTATGAGAAAGGCTAGGTATAGGAGTGGAGGGTAACCATGAGTATGGTGATTTTAATGAAAAATGTGTAGCCCAGGTTAATTTTAACGAGGTGCCACTGTATTGGTCAAAAACTACAGGTGTATATGTGTTGCCCCTGCGAAAGACAGAGACACTCAGAGGCCTTAGTAGGTACATTACATTGTATGGTCCTTAGGACTTAGCCACGACATCGAGAAGCCCTATATGGTAGTGTTTTTAAATGGGTTAAAGCTCTCACTCACGTGAGGTGAGAGACTCTATTATTGAAGGGTATGCTTATGTATAAGCGTTTGTGAGGTGTGATTTGTATGGCTTAAGATTTGTCTCCCCTCACCTGCTAAGGGTGAGCTATTTATAGAGGCTCTTTTAGGCATGAGTTGTAGAGTTAGTATGAGGTTATGTCATTACTAAATGACTAAGGAAGTGGTCAAAGGAAAACTTAGTCTCTCTATAATCATGGAGGAAATGGTTCCCTCTTTGACTGACCCTTTAAGCATCTTAACCTAAGTTTAACAAGAGGGATTATCCTTACGTTGGGCTATTAGGTACTAGACTGGGATGAGGATTGTGCCTCTTATTTAGGTATTAAGAGCTAGCCAGGGGGAGAGGCTCCCACGCCTTCTTTGAGATATCAGGTGTTAGCCTTAGGGTATACCACTTTTGGGCTACTAAGTGCTTAGCCCTTGGGGCGACCACTTTTGGACTACCATGTGCTATTCGTGGGGGAGACTTCTGCCACTTCTTCGGGCTACCAGGTGCCATTCTAGAGGGGAGGCTCCCGCCAATTTTTGGGGTATCAAGTGCTAGCTCTGGGACGACCATTTTTGTGTGAGTGCGTTCTTCCATCTAGTCATGCTTTGAATGATGTCAAAACTAGGAGAGTGCTTTAGTGTTTTTGTATATTGGGTTGTATCAACCAAAGTTTAGATGTGCATTGATCATCTTAGAATTAGGGTGCATACAAATGTGTTTGAAAATGATTGGAAACGCCTTAGGCATGCTTCATACTTCAAAAATAAAGTTTTATGTGTGAACATTGTTCCATAGGCCGACACACACGAGTTTAGGTCGACCTATAGAAGCTTTTGCTTTAGTATAGGTCAACACATAGCTTGGATATGATGACCTCCACACATAAATATCAAAGCCTGTAGGCTCTGCATAGAGGTCGCCTCACTTAGGTCGACCTGAGTACCTTGACAGGCCAACCTATGGCTTTCATAGGATGACTTGTAGCTTTCAAAAACTTAAAATTTGTTTTGCATCTTATTCTTCTTGAATCCTTTTTGCCTATTTCCTCTCACACACACATATATACTCATACATGCATCCTTTTCTAACAAGGTACTAGTGTAAAAACCTAAACGAACCCAAAATTACAAAGTTTTCCCATCATCTTCAACCTTTCTTCTATGCATACACACAATTAAACTACACATAATCATTTTTTGATTGAGTGACCATCTAGATCAGGGTTGATAACGTCCAATTAGGTTGGTGTAACCGAGAATATTCGGTTGGGATCTTTGTGTGTTTCAAATAAGAAAACCAAGCTGGGGTTTTCCTTCAAGATCATTGGGATTTGAAGGTTTTGGACAAGATCACACAAACACGGATTCGACTAAGTGAAAGCCTTGGGATAAGGTGGTTCCTTGCAAGGGAGTAGCACGAGACAGTGAATCATTTTCGGGAATCTTAGGTTCAACAAGTGCGGGCTAGGAATTAATTCGACCGAGCGAAAACCTTGAAGATGAGGAGGTCTTGCAAGCAAGTAGTCAAGAACAGATAAATTGTAGCAGAATTGTTGGTGACTTGATCAAACTTTGATCAAGGGTTTGGAGGTGGTAGAATCAACAACAAACCATAGAGTTATTCATCTCTTGTATAAACATTTTTGCAAAGATAAGGTTAATTGCAAGTATCTTAATTCGATTTTGGATTGAAGGCAAACATACCCATAGCAAGGCCGATTGGGGAACTGCCTAAACAAATTTCTCTCTCTCTCTCTCTCTCTCTCTCTCTCTCTCTCTCTATATATATATATATATATATATATATATATATCTTTTTAATTTCTATTTTCGCAAATTATTGAGTTCATCGTTGTTTGATCAATTCGATTGGAAATTGTTTCTCAGTAATCTTTCAAAGTGTTATTGTTGATATAATCATAATAACTTTGATTTTGATTGGCTTTTAACATCAACAAAATAAATTGAATTTCCAATCGTTATCGATCGCACACAAAGTGATCGATAAATTACCTTTGAGTATTTTAATTGAATTTTGGTTCATTGGAAATAAGCTTTACGTATAGCTTTCCATTTGATTGATTAGTGAATTGAAAGTTGTTGAACAATTTGTGTTCATTATCATTACATTAGTTTATGTTACGCAAATCTGAACTATCTGATAGTAGGTTCGGTTAGACGATTCGATTCAGGTTGTTTCCGTTGTGCCATAAAACTTTGGAAAATGATTTTTTTACCAAAAGTTCTATTTTTAATTTGTGATATATTCACTCCATCTAGATAGAAGCATATCGTCTAATAGGTGGTATCAAGAGCTCTGATTAATTTTGCGCTTAAGATTTAATTTTTAGAAGAATGACTACCGAACCTAAGAGAACGTACAATAGAGCACCAATTTCCACCAGGGAAAATTATGGCTATTGGAAAGCTTGTATGCATATTCATGTCAACTCCCTTGACAAAAGTATATGGGACGCCATCAAAAATGGTTCGAATGAAATCACCATGACCAATGCTGAGGGTGTTACCGTACCTAAACCAGAAGTACGATGGGATGCTAATAATTGGAAATTGTTGTCACGTGATTGAAAAGCAAAAAATATTCTCACTTCTGCTTTGGGTGTTGATGAGTATTATTGTGTTTCTCATTGTGAGACCACCAAGGTTATGTGAGACGCATTAGAGGTTGCCCATGAGGGTACTAATGATGTCAAACAAACTAGGATCAACACATTAAATCAAGAGTTTGAGCTGTTTAATTTTGAGCATGGTGAAACCATCGTGAATATGCGAAAACAATTCACACATCTTATTAATCGATTAAATGCGCTAGGTAATCCCGTTTATAATGAACTTGCTACTAACAAAGTGTTGAGGTGTTTAAGTAGGGAATGACAACCAAATGTCACCACTATCAAAGAGGCAAATGATCTTAAATCGCTTGATCTCACGACTTTGTTTGGTAAGTTGGAAGAGCATGAGCAAGAGCTCACTTGCTTAGCAAAATATGAAAAAAAAAATGTGAAAAGAAGGTGAAGAAGAAGAAAGGGAATAACAAAGAAGAAGGGAAGAAATCCATAGCTCTAAAGACTTCTAGCTTAAGGTCTTCTCAAAATGAGCAAAGTGATAGTGAAAATAAAGATGACAATGATTCCAATGAAGAAGATATGAGGTTGTTTATAAAGAGGTTCAATAAATACATGTGGAAACATGGAGACAAATACTCCGACAAGAACCATAGAAAATATAGAAGACTATGAAACTCCTCTAAAGATGAGAACAAAAAGGTAAAGTCTAGAGGTACATGCTACAATTGTGGCAAACTGGGTCACTACATGTCGGAGTGTCCTAGAAGAGCTTATTCCACTTGGGAAAGTGAAAGTGATTCGTCAAGCGATGAGAGTTCTACTTCAAGTGTTGAATCGACCAAGCTTTGCTACATGGTAAACAAAAGTAATAAAAAGATTGTAAGTCACTCTAATCTTAAAACTTCTCATGACTTAGCTTTCTCTCAATTACAAGAATCCTTTGAAAATCTACAAAGACAAGACATAGATGCTTTCAAGAAATTAGCTTCGAATAAAAGAATTATTTCTCATTTAGAAGCTAAGATTTCAAAAATGAAAAGAATATGGAAGCACTAAGGAAATCTATGTTAGATATTTTAAAGGATCAAGATGAAAATCTTAAATCTTTGTGGTTTGGTTATAATACTTGTCACATTTGGCAAAAGGAGTCAATGACTCTTAAAGCTAAATTAAATAAGGCTTTGCAACCTAAGGTTACTTTTGCTATAAATACTTCCAAATATGACTTACCATCTTTTAACCCTTATAGAAGGTATAATGACATTAAAAAGGAACCTAATAGCAAAATATTATCTTCTCTTAACTTGCATTGTCACTATTGTTGCAAAAAGAATGTCACACCATTGCAAAGTACAAATTTAGGAAACTTTTTGATCCTAAAGGTGCCTTTTAATGGTTGCCTAGATGCAACCAAAGTTTTACTAATCCTCAAGGACCCAATGAATATTGGGTACCTAACACTATTTGTTATTCATGCAGGTAAAATGTCTTGACTCTATGAACAGAGTATGGGATCTCATTTATGGAGCATCAAGGCACAACATGGTGGCATGTCCTTATTATTTTGATCTACGTGACTAGCAAGGTGGATTGTGTTACCAAAAAGGTTAACTCTTAATATTTCTTTAAATTGGTTAAAATGAGTGAATAATTATTAATGTTTTATCTAAGAAGTGTTGTAAACGTATTATGTTCAATGATGTAGGTTTATCTTCAACAAGACATACTCAAGTACATCAAATTAGTAGTGATCAACCTAAGATGATGAAACATGAGAAAGAGCAAGATTACCATCATGATTGAACAAGATTGAGAGTCCAACATCAAGGATAATCATCAAGTCAATCACCTATTGGATACATTATTAGTCACACTTTCAAATTTTCCATTGTGTTGACAAGAAGGCCTAAAAGATAACAAGAAAGAAACACTACTTAAAGCAATTTGTCTCAATGCTACAGAAGCTGCTTTCCGTATTTTCTAGTCAGTATCTTTTAAGGCCTCTCTAATACCGACAACAACAATCATCAAAACACTTTGTGTGAAAGCTCCCCCGACCTGAATGATACTCTTATTCAACTCAATGAGTACAGGTTTAGCCAATGATTCGTTTGCATCACACTAAAGTTCGAGTTTCCATCACTGTCTGCCTTTGTTAGGAATTTTCTTTGGGGTTTTTCAAGGCCTTGTAATGTTGTTGCAACTTGCAACTTTTCTTCTTATTTTTATCCCTTTAATTTGGTTCTTTCCTTATCTGTGATATATACTTTATGTAATTATGCAAGAAAGTAGATCATTTCTCCTCTATATGCTTTCACCTCTATATGTTTTCCATTTATCATCTGCAGCTGCTAGTTGCAAAAAAAATGGCTAAAAATCAATGGACATAAAAGAAGGTGGTAATGGTTTTGTAATACAAGTCCCACATTGTTTGGATTCTATTTAATCGCATTGTATATATAACATTCACAAACCATAAAAGAGTATAAATTTATGGGCTGTAGAGATGGGTTGGAAAGCCAAATAAGTGTGTTTTTAAAATTTATATATTAATATATTAATTAATTAATTTCCTTATGAATTTTGAATTTCTAAAAAAACCTTAAAAAATTATAAATTAATAATTTATTCATAAAATGACCTGAATAATAAAAAAATCAATAACTCTTGTGCCACATCATCAAAAAATAAATTAATAATTATAAATTAACAATCAATAATTTTAAATAAATGTAGATATTGTAGGTAGTATATAATTATAAATCACGAGTTTGTAAAAATAATAAGTAATATTTTTTTAACTTTATATTTTAGTCATTTTAAATTATTTAAGTTCGTATTTGATCTTTTGATTAGAAAAAATCTATAGTCTTTTAATATAATCATAGATTAAAAAAGGAAAATATAAGTAATTTAATAATTTTTATGTTTAAAAAGAATAACGATATATATTTTCAAAAAAAATATGAGAAAAAAGAAAAGAGTAAAAATAGGAAAAAAGTATAAGAAAAAAAAACAAACATTAATCTGGTTTATGTATTGGCCATTAGGGTTAGTGGTTGTGAGAAAGTGAGAGAGGTTTCATATTTAGGGGGACTCCTAATTAGAAAGACGCAAGTAGTATTAGGAAGAACGGCGTTGAACAAGGTTTGTTCATCTAAGACATTTTGTACTATTGCTATTGAGAGTATATTTCCTTTCTTGGGTTGGAATCACCCCTAGACGTAGGGGACGTTGCACCAAACTAGGTTACTAATTCCTTTGTGTTCTTTATTGCTTTAATTATTATTTTTTATCTGTCTTGTAAATTGTTTTTTGGTATATATTGTCCTAGACATTGTGTCCAACATCTGTCCACGCGCTAGAACAGAATTTCAGGGGGGGGGGGAGTTGCTCTATAACTTTGATATTTTTGCATTTAGGTTAGTGGGGTTTTCCTTGAACCCCGAATTGTATGAGATTTCCATGTGAATTCCACATGAGATGATGATTCATAGGCCATAGGTTATGAATCTCTCTCTTATCACCAATGATTTAGTTAAATTGCATAATTTTGATATAATTTTCCCATGAAATATATGTTTAAATGTTGTTATCATCATGTATTGATTAAATGATGATGCATTGTAATGAATGAGTGATATTAAATTGTTATTCAGATGATGCCATACCGTATAAGATTTTTTGATTTCGGTATATGTTGATTATTGTGTTTAAATTGAGTTTCTGTATGATTATAGCTGTAAAAAATCAAAAATACACAGGGTGTAACCGGTTACACTCTGTCTGTAACTAGTTACCACCCTCAAAATTGGCCAAAATATGAGGCAGAACCAATGTGTAACCTATTACGGGTTTTGTGCAATCGGTTACGCACCCTAAAACCACCATGAAATGAGTTTCGTAACTCCGATTGAGACGCGGTCAAATGCATTGGACAACTAGTTCAAAGATCTATCCAATGGTGAATTAAAATGATGCTTATATTAAATATTTATGTTAAAATATTTGAATTTCCAATGTAATCCTTCTAATGCATGTGATAACACTTATTGAATAAGGAATCTTGTTGACTATGTGATACTTGGTAAAGTCATGCACATACCCATATTAGGGTAAATGTTTAATGATAATAGTGTGTGAAAAATGTCGTGAATAATGAATATTTGTGTAGATTAGTAATTATATGGAATTAGTGAAAAATAGTTAAGATTAAAATTATGCAACTTGTGAGTAGTATACCCTATTAGTCATTTTCATATAGCTTTAGTTACATAGATCTTTTAGGAGTGAAAAAAACTTTAGAAACTAGACAAGATTTAGCATGATATAGAATTTTATTTGGATCATTTTAGTAGTGGCAATGTTTAGAAAGTTGAACTGCAAGTTCAACTACTGTCTTGAAATTCTGCTGCACAATCATTTGACATACTGTTAGTATTTTGGATACAACTCGATCTACACAAGTACTTTAAGAGTGAACCTTATAAAATAAAAAATAAAATAAAAATTATATACTCTAGCCTTAATAAGTGTCCCATTTCATTAAGTACAGTAGGAGAAAAACTAGTTACGAGTTTGACAAAATATTTTGCACTGTTTTTGCACCAATCCCCATTGTTCGCTTAAACTGTAACAATTAGGAGCTTAAGTCTCAAAATAAAAAGCATATTATTAAAATAGACATTCCAAGCTTTCAAAAAATATTTTCATTCACTTGAATTTGACTTTTTTTTTAAATAATTATTTATATTTGAGATATGACTAGTAGAAAACATGATTTTGGTGCTATTTTGAGAAGAATGTTTTTGTGCAAGATGAATGACAAAATGTATGCTATGTAAAATCTTTTTTATGCTTTAATTCATGTTTCATGTCTGATTCTATCCATATTATGCCTTGTTTGTAAAATTGCATAATTTTTACGTGGTATTTCTATGGTTTCGTGATGTTTATACGTGTGAGTATGATAATGGTTTCATGATGTTTATATGTGTGAATGATGTTGTGAATATGGTAATGGTTTCATAACGTGTATATGTTAAGTTTGGATCATAGGTAATGTCAAGTGGGCATGGGCCTGGAGCCTAGGAGCGGGCACGAGTCTTGCCTTGCATTTGGCCTGAATGTTTGTTGGGGGGGTAACTTGGGTGTATTATTGTAATCTGGATCATTAGTATCCCTATATATGCTTGTAACAGTGAAACTAAAGCTGTCAAAATAGACTACCCAGCCCTAAACGGGCCGGCCCTGATGGGCTCGGGCTTTTTAGGGCTGGACCCAAAAAACTCATTTCTAATATGGGCTCGAAAATTACTACCCGAGCCCGGCCCTAGATGGGCTTCGGGCTACTCGGCCCTAAATGGGCTTTTTTTTAATAAAAAATTAAAATAAAAATGACATAATATTTATTATAAATAAAAGTAAATATTATATTATTTTAAACATAATACATTTTTAAGTAATATGTTATCTTTTATCAATACTATAATGTGTTTTTAAATACAATATATGTCTAAATTGTATAAAATAATACTTGAATATTTAACATAAGGGAAACTAATAGAATACGAGAAAAGAGTGTTGATTATACTAATGTATAATATTTAAAAGAGAAATATTGAATAGAATATATATAAAATTTAGTGAGGTGAGAAAAATCAATGTGTTATTTTGGAGTAAGATAATATAAGTATTAGTATAATTTTTTAAAATTTATAATGATATGGGCCTAATGGGCTACCCACGGCCCATATGGGCTAGCCCTAATGGGTAGCGGGCTTTTTAGGGCTGGGCTAAAAAGGCCCTGAAAAATATGGGCTCTAATTTTAAGACCCAAGCCCTATGATTTTTCGGGCCTGGTGGGCCGACCCATGTGGGCTAGCCCATTTTGACGGCTCTAAGTGAAACCCTAAAGTGAGGAATTTAGAACAAATAAATAAGACGGGGCAATAAATGCTCTATATTCACACAAGTAGACATTTTGGTCGAATTTCTTGAACAGAGCTTTTGTGAGTTTCTCTCTACTTTGATTTCCATTCATGTACCTGTTCAAATAATTGGTATTAGATGATGCTTAATCCTGAAGATGCGAAATTCGAAGTGACGCAGTTCGACGGAACGAGAAATTTCAGTTTATGGCAAAGAAGGGTTAAGGATTTGTTGGCTCGACAAGGTTTATAGAAGGCGCTTCATGATGAGAAACAGTCGGACATTGCAACCATTGATTAGAATGAGATGAAGGAGACGGCCACAGGTTTGATAAATCTTTGTGTTTTTGATGACGTAATGAATCATATCATGGATCTCACAACTCTGAAGGATGTCTGGGATAAATTGGAAAATCAGGACATGTCCAAGACACTAATGAACAAATTGTTTGTGAAACAGCGTCTCTATATATCCTGAAGATGCAGGAAGGAGGCAATTTACATGCTCATGTCAATGCTTTCAACAACATCCTCGCTGATTTGACACGGATTGGTGTGAAGGTTGAAGATGATGATAAAGCCATTATTTTATTTTGTTCTTTACCAAGCTCTTATGATCACTTGGTGACCACTCTCACATACAGGAAGGAAATAATCATGTTGGATTCTATTTCTTCTACTCTTTTGCAACATGCACAACATTTTCAAAATGTATAGGAATGTGGAGGAAGTCCAGGTGAAAGTTTGATTGTGATGGGAGATCAAGACCGTGGCAGAGTCAAGGGTAAGGCAGTGGATTCTGGAAAGAAAAAAAGGTTCAAGTCCAAGAATAGAAAAACAGTAGAATATTTTGGTTGCCAGTAAACTAGCTATTGGATGAGGGATTGTCCTAACAAGTTAGACAACAATAGTTCAAGAAATGTAGTCCATACTGATGGTTCCTAAAGTAAAAAGGATTTGCTTTGTGCTTCATCAACAAAGTGCATTGATGCATGGATCCTTGATTCTGGGCGCTCCTACCATATGAGTCATACCGGGAGTGGTTCAACTCTTTTAAATCAGGTATTTTATTTTTTTTATCAAACACCGGTGATAGCTTTTGGGTAGACATGGAAGAAAATCGTGGTTCTGCATTGGATTTGGGTTACCTTTATTGTTTTAAACAGTTTTAGATTTGGTTTTGCAGTATCTGGATATTTTGTTACTGCGATCGCTGAATCATTTTTTTTATCCGCGATGCATTTTGTCAACTGTTCAGATGTATCAAGAACAAAAAAAAGTAGGTAGTACTCTTCCTTCACTTGTAGGGATGAGTACCCCTAGTACTATTTTTATTAATACAAGCTTTCTTATTCAAAAAAAAGATGTGTTGATAATTTCTCCGTCATTTTCGGTTTAGGTGTCTTGGCATGTTTGACCAGATATGGTCGAGATTGTTTGCTGCAGTTTGAAAATGATTTGCTGGTTAATGAATTTGTTACCGTGTTGACAAACAAATTCATTCGTCGTTTTCAAAATGTGATTTTGGTGATCGTCATTTTACGTTTCACTTTTTTGCAATTTAATTTTGCGCCCCTAAAGGGTTCGTTGGAATGTGCACGTGATACCTGATTGTAGTTGTGAATTCAAATTTTCTTTATGTTTTGTTTGCTTTTGGTTCTCTATCCCTCAATTTGTTTGCAAGATTTCTATTTCTTAATTTATTTTCAATGGAACATATTCTTCTGAATCCTTTTTGTTAAAAAAAAAAAAACTCATTTATGTTACTAAATCAAATTTTCAAAAAAATTTAGAACGTATTTTCAATAAAAATAAGTTAAAATTATTAGGGATAATAGTCATTTTGCCCCCTGCCATATAGGTGCTTTCCGAAAAACCCCCTGTAAAAAAAACATGTAAAAATTCCCCTAACATTTGAAGATTCTCTCAATTTTGACATTCAACACATCCAGTCACTAAAAAATGCTGATGTGGTAGTTTTTTATTTATTTTATTTTATTTTTCTTATGTGGATGACAAGATGGCATTATATATTTATTTTTGAATTATTTTTATTGTCACGTTGGCATTTAATTTTTTATTTATTTTTGGTTTATGTTATTAAACAAATAAATACTCAAAAAATTTATTGGAGGTGGGTGTTGAACCTAGAACTTTTGCAATGCAAGAACAAAGCTTCTCCACTAGGCTATCTCTCATGTGATATTATTATTTTGCACTTAAATATATATATATATATATATATATATATATATATATATATATATATATATATATATATATATATATATATATATATATATATATCATATTATTAGCTAAACATATAGTAATTGCTACAATTTAATTTGATAATTAACTATTAATAGTTTAATATAATTTTTTTTCTAACATAATTATTTCCTACAATAGATATTTAATTTAGTACTTATTTTTAATAAGTTTTAATTAGTTTAATTTAGTATTTATTTCTAATAATTTTTATTTAGGTTAGTTTTGTTAATGCTACAGTATATTTAATTTTTAGTTTTATTTTTGTTTATTTAGTTTAGTAATTTTAGTAATTATTAACTTTTCAAAATAGTTTATTAAAACAAGTTTTATTTAGTTTACTAATTTTATATTAATATTAGTTTACTAATTTTATATTATTCTATAAATGTTATTAATAATTCTAGTTTATTAATTTATATTAATAATTTTTAATTTAGTTTAATTTAATTTATATTAAAACGTAAATATTATTGTAATTTTATTTATTAATAATTTATTAATAACATAATAATTTAAAACATATATATTAAAACATAATAATTTAATTTATTAATAATGTTAATAATTTAATTTATTAATTTATTCTAATTATTTACTGTAAATATTATTTAAATAGTTATAATAAATTATAAAAGCTATAGTAATAACAACGTTAATAATTTAATTTAGTAATAATGTTAATAATTTAATTTATGAATTAGAACGTTTAAATGCTTAATTTAAATGTGATTCTATTTAAAATCTACTGTATTTAAATGCTACGTTCAAATTAGTTATACTAAATTATATACTAAATAAAAGTTCTTAAATACAAAATATTAAATAAAAGAAAAATAAACACTACATACTAAATATATACATTTGAAAAGTAATACATATCATGAAAACACAAGTGACCTATTGGTAAAGACATTTGCATGTGGAGGTGAGGTTATGGGTTCAACACTCATCTCAAACAAATTTTTTTACTGTTTATTTATTTAATAACATAAACCAAAAATAAATAAAAAACAAAATGCCAACGTGGCAATTAAAATAATTCAAAAATAAATATAAAATGTCACCTCGTCATTTACATAAGAAAAAAAATTTTAAAAAAAACTGTCACATCATCGTTTTTGGGTGACTGGATGTGTTGTAGGTCAAAATTGAGAGAATCTTCAAATGTTAGGGGAATTCATGCAAGTTTTTTTACAGGGAGTTTTTCGAAAAGCGCCTATATAGCAGGGGAGAAAATGACTATTAACCCAAATTATTAATAATTAAAAAAAGGAAAGAACTAGATTTAAAAAAAAAAAAAAGCCAAAACCACGTTATTTCGAAATGTTTGGTGGCAATCAAAATCTATACCACAATTCTCAATAATCTAATATATATACCTATGTATTTGTAGATATTTAAAAAACTGATATTGCCGCTTGGATTTTACAAAATATTTGGTGATAATTAAAATTTTAAACCAATTATATTAGAAATCTAATATTGATATGAAACTTTGATGCATTTATATCAGATTTTCTCCAAACATATACAATATCAAGATACACGACAACTACAAGAAAATTAAAAGACAGTTCAAAAACTAGCAAGTAGACATCAACAAAATAACAATTCAGTTCCTCGAGAGCTTTTTGACATTGCATTAGCTGCTCATGCATATTGATCTCAACAACAATGTCAAAAAATTGAAAATAATTGAGAAGAAAAAGTGAAAAGATTCTCCAATTTGAGTTGCTCTTCCTCAACAAATGATGAAGGGAGACTGGACTAAGGTGGTTCACAAGAACAGTAGGAGTAATAGAAAGAGATAGAAGTGGGAAGCGACATCTCCGGGGGGAAAGAAATCGCATTCAAACACAACATCGTTTTACATCACAGAATTTGGTGAAAGTGCAAAAGCTAGAGATTTGTACAATGCTTCAAACGTTTGGGAGATATAGATGAAGTTATTATACCATCTAAGAGAAGCGCGAGAGGAAAGAGATTTGGATTTGCAAGGTTTTTCAATGTGAAGGATAGCAGACATTTGGCTATGAAGCTAGACAACATCTTCATTGAAGGAAAGAAGATTTTCGCCAACGTCCCCAGGTACCACAGAAATGAAGGGAAAGCTGATACCATCAACATAAAAGAGGTATCTCACCGGAACGTCAAGAAGGAAGAAAGAGGGGACACCCCAACTTACAGCTCAAATGTTAGGGATAAGAACATCTCGTACGCGGAGGTCACAAAAGGGATAGAGCATCATTACAATTCGTTTAGAGCTAACGATCAATCAAAGATTCATCTGAAATACTCAACGAATGATGAGGAGATCTCCAGATTTGAGAAGGCCTACATTAGAGTGGTCAATATCCCGGGATAGGTTTATTCTATGCAGGAACCGTTCTATTCGAAAGGTTATTTTTCGGTCAAATCAACTCCCATGGGTGCAAATATGTGCCTGTTAGAAGAATTAGTTGAAGGAGAAATGGAGGCTTTGGTCAAGGATGGTATGGTCTGGTTAAACTAATGGTTCAAAGAGGTGAGGAGGTGGAAACCTGAAGATGTGGATCCGGAAAGAACTACTTGGATCAGATGTTTCGGACTCCCTTGTCATGTTTGAAATGCAAGATTCTTCGACTTTTTGTCATCAATGTTGGGAAAGTTCATTTGCAGTGATGACATTACGTACAAAGAATCTTGAATGGAAGTTGTGAGGCTAATGATAATAACAAGATGCTCAACGATGATTAATGAAGTTTAGAACCTTTCTATCAACGATAAGACTTTTAGGATCAAGATTATCGAAGAGGCGCAAGGTCCGATGGATAGATTGGTGAGGAAGGCAGTTTCGGAAGATGATGAGTCGGATAGCAGGAGCTCTGAAACGGCCAGTATTCATGGTGATCAGAACACCGCCGTTGAGAAGTAGCGTGACGAGACTTTTTCCTTTGACAAAGGTGAGGACGGCTTGGCAGTCAACGAGGATTTGAATCAGAACCTAGGATGTACGGTGTCAGAAGCTACGTTTGAGGAAAAGGGTAACAAGGTTTCATCTGGTTCTCCTTTTTTGGGATCACCCCTCAATAAATTTATCTATGTTGCTTCCAGTTCAAAGGTGAGCTCTGACAACCTTTTGAGAAAGGATATCGAAGATTTGGGAAGCGGATCAGATAGAGACAACTCATTAAGGCATGGCAAGAACACTTGTCTCGAGATGGTGGCAGTTCAGGAATTGTCAAATGAGGAGTTGGAAGCTATCGTTCATAATGACAACAGAGGGACCCTCTTGTCTGAAGTAGTTTTATCACCGGTTATTGGGCCTTCAGGACCTAGGAATAAAATTTTAGGCCCAATTTCGTTTGATAGAGCTTGTGAGAGCATTAGAAAGGATAGGCCCAAAGAGAAGAAAATGAAGATTGTGAAGGACCTGGGAGAACCAGGAGTCATTAATCCATCGTATTTCGCTTGTCTCAACTCCAGGAGAGCCTCTAAACACAAGACAATAATAGAAAATAGCGAGGAGAGTAAGGAGGATGAGTAAATATTCTAGGGTGGTTCCATTCTATGTTGCGATTCTTTGACTGATTCTGACATCAACAGATGTAACAATCGATTAAGGAAGAACTTTGATCAAGAAGTGAGTAGAGTTATAAAGGACACTATTTTGAAATTGGGTATTTCTTGCAACAACAAAGATGAATTGGCAGTGGAGGAAATTGAGAAAATGGAAAGAAGAGACAAAGAGGGAAAAGCTAAAAAGGAGGAGAAACACAACAAGTTGCGATGAATATTTTATCCCTCAACATTAGAGGTGGAGGTAGCAAAAGCAAGCGAAAGAGAATCATCTTCTTGATTAAATAAGGTAAGTTCTAATTTTGTTTTCTACAAGAAACTAAGATTAATTATTTTGACAGTAATTTAGCAGTAGAGTTCTGGGGTAACAAGGAGGTGGATTGGTCATCGAGTGAAGCTTCGGGAGCCTCGGGCGGACTGGTGATTTTGTGGAACAAAAATTTGTGGTCCCCCAACTATAGTTTCAAGGGGGATGGTTTTGTAGGGATCAATGTTTGTTGGAGGGGAGTGAGTTATAATCTTGTCAACATTTATGCCTCCTACATATCTAGTAATAGAAGAGCTATGTGCACTACTACAAAACGCGTAAACAACGACGCCATGCTCACAACGGTTCATCCCTACACCATTGTGACATATCTAAACTAAGGCGCGGTTGTATTTTATTTGTTTTTTGAATAAAAATTATCTGTATATAACAACGGTTGATAAACTAACCGCGGTGATACCATCAAGCTTTCATGTGTTCGAACCTCAACGCCATCATATATATTATTCCTTTTATGTTAAGGCGCGCCTTTTCTTTTTTATTTATTTTTAAATAAAAAAATTAAAAGTTATGACTACGGTTGTTTATTTACACCGTTCTGATATATTTTTATGTTTTTTAAATATTTAATTCTAAATATAACTCTGGCGCTTTAATATGAAATTTCATTATGAAAGTAATATATCATAACGATTTGGTGGTGTTGACCGTCGTAGTATTTTTTCAATATACTTCAAGCTAGCTAGTTTCATTGTCTCTTCAGTATCATTTTTTCCATTGAAAATAGAAACTAGACGAAACGATACACGATTTCAACCCTAAACCCTAACGTTCAATACTGTGAAACAATACACGATTTTAACCAAAGCTTGCATCATCAGTATCCATTCTTCACCGTGTTGTTGTCATTTTCGTCATCATCGTCACGATCGTTACGGAAGGAAGATTACGCACCTACCAACACCGTCGTCATCATCGTCACCGCCGAGAAGGAAGATAACAAAAACATCGTTGTTGTCGTAAGGAAGGAAGACAACACCAACACCAACACCAACATCGTTTACTTAGTCGTCACGTTTAGGGTACGTAAAATATTTTCCCCAAGCATCTACAGTAAACTCATTTGCTATTGTTGTTCATGTTGTTGTTGTTTATGTTCTTGTTGTTCATGTTGTTGTTGTTCATGTTGTTGTTGTTAATGTTATTGTTGTTGTTTATGTTCTTGTTGTTCATGTTGTTGTTGTTGTTGTTGTTTTTGAACATAGATGTCGACCTTGTCGAGTTCTACATCAGGAAGCAGCGAAGATGCTCAAACGATTGAGTGTTCTGCGAATACAACTCAAACGATTGAAACTCAATCGAAAAGATCACAAAGAGGTGTCACAATGATGCCCCAATTCACATCAGTCCTCAACTCATCAGGTGTAAAAATTTCGATCGAGTTTGATTCGCACTATAGTTTAGTGGATTGTCCACATTACGCTACTTTTAGGAGTTATGTTGCGTTCCTTGCACGTAGCAAAGTCAGTATACTGATTGATGATTAGAGAGAAGTGAATGTTAATGTCAAAGACATCATATGGACAGACGTTAAGGTATTTCATACTATAATTTTCATATATTTGATATCACTACCTATAGTTTCTAATTCATACTTATATATTGATTTAATGTAGTTGAATTTTGAGTTTACCGATGACTCAAAATTGAAAAGAAAGTGGATAACTTATGCCGATGTTCGTTGGAGGGGATTTAAGTCACGGATCACGGCTGACTACATTATAAAGCCTAAGAGCGGTCTTCAACCTCCATGGATTCGGTATAGTTTTTTATCGAAGAAGGTGTGGCACAAGTTTGCGAAGAAACGCCGTTCTGAGGAATTCAAGGTTAGTACTAGTCTTATGTAACCTATAATGTTATGCTAATGAGTTATAGATACTAATCATACACATTTTTCACTATGTTAATAACATGCTAAAAGCGAAGTAGGAATTCAAAACAAGGCGAAAAACATGTACCCCCATATATTGTCTCGTGGGGGTTACAGGAAACTTGAGAAGAGGATCATGCAGGAAAAACAACAAGAAAGAGGAGATGGTGACATCCCATCTCCACCTTCAAGACATGAGAAATGGAAGAGGGCTCGATTAAGACCTAATGGAGAGTACAACTCCGAGGCTTCAAGAGTAGTTGCTGAGAAAATTGTAAGTATATGTTTTGTTTAAATGCGTTTGCTTATGGAAGTTGCTCATGAGTTGTTATTTAAATGTGTTTGCTTATGTAAGTTGTTCATGTTGTGTAGGATAATTTGGTTGTGGCGGCCTGTGAACGCACATTTGTTCCAGAAGTACGACATGACATATTAGTCGAAGCTATCGGAACAGCTGAGCATGGAGGTCGTGTCCGTGGTGTTGGAGATGGTGTCGGCTTGAGGTCATACTTTGGATCTCAAAGAAGAAGCATCGAAACTGCTAAATTTCTTGCTCAACGACAAAAGATTGAGAATGTTGAGAAGCAATTGGCAGAGCAAAGGAGGTTGTTTGAAGAGGAGAGGGAAAAAAGGGAGAAAGAAGTGAAAAAGTTACAAGAGTTATATTCGGTATGTGTCGTAAATTGCGCTTATTTTTGTATGATATATATTGTATGTTCTAATTGAATATATTGTGCTTATTTTTGTTTTATGTTCTAATTGAATGTTATGATGTAGAGATTAAGTGAAAACCTCGAACAACAAACTAATGAAGATCAACGTTGCATTGGTGATGATCAAACTCCAAGTAGAAATGTCGTAAATCACGTTTCTCCAAAAGGAAGTAATTGTACAGCCCCTCCCCCCTGTAGGTAACCGCAATGGGATATTGGACCCTAGTCCAAATGAAATAACAAATTTATACTTGTCCATTGCAACAACAGACCTTGCACAAGCTCTCCCGCTAGAACATTGCCCGAAATTAGATTTAGTGTATTACACTCCTGAAGATGTGAGGGATTTTCTCGCAGGATTTAAGTGGCTTGACATAGCTATTTTGCAAGTTTGGTGCACGTAAGTATATAGTCGAATATACATGTCATTATAGAACATTATAATTTTTTGTATTTTCTCCCTTAATTTATTCATTTTCTTTGACCATTTAGGTACATTCACCGTGTTTGTATAGAATTGAATAAATCAAGTACCTATGGAATCTTGGAGCCAAGTTTTATTTCTTGGGCGTATAATGATAAAAATATCAAAGAAAAGTACTTGAAAAGCCGGCTAAATGACGGAGGAAAAGAATGTTACCTTGCACCATTCCTCTGTGGGTTAGTATTGTTGTAATTTATTTCTATATTCTATATTTAGTTTTGTTTTAGTAACAACTAATAATATATATATATATATATATATATATTCTCGTGTTCATTCAATGGTCATTGGTAATTGATCATAATATCGTTTAGGACAAATACGGTGACATTATTGCGTTCCTTGCATGATCCACTCCAAAAACCAATGAAAGATCTTGTATTAACGTAAGTGTCTTTGTTTAATATCATTTTCTTTGGCATTAATTGTAATTAGTTTATCATGTAATATGTTTAATTCAATTTTCAATATGCAGTATTGTGGAGCAAGTCAATATAATGAATAATGCTAGAAAAAAGCCCACATACCTTGCTCCTAAAGTAAGTGGCCCGATTACCTGTTTATTTCATTTACATTCATGCATGTGTGGTTGTATTCATGTTTTTATATTCATGTAATTTGTAGACGAGGAAACAACGCGGGACTTACGAGTGTGGATATTTTGTCATGAAACACATGTTAAACATTGTCCTTGTCGTCACTGTTGATTCATGGGATAAGGTATATATGCCATAAAATGTTTACATATATTAATATATAAGTTGACTATTAAATTATTATCATGCATGATCTTCAATTTTTTGCTCTTTCTTATGTAGATGTTTAACGATGAAACCCCATTCCCCTTTAAGGACTTTGTGGATCTTCGTAAACATTGGGCGTATATCCACAATGCACTTAAGGGTCCTCCTGCTGTTTGATATATCAGCAACATTTTTTGATGCACATATTTTTGGATTTTGATGCACATAATGTGAACAATAATTTTGGCCTTTGATGCACATAATGAAATCAATAATATTGACTTTTGATTTAAACAATGTTAACAGTTTAAATCTCTGATTCATTTAGCTTTTGATGTAAATTTATTTTGATGTAAATTCTCTGATTCATTTATAAGGATAAACTATAGGAAAAATTGTGTTTGATGCACATAAGCTGTTTTGACATGACAAAATATAGGAAGAATTTGATAAGCAGATAATTTTTATATTTAAAACAGGTGTTTTTGGCAGCGGTTATAAAACCTAACCGTAGTTGTATGTCAAACGCTGACCAGAATAATATAAATAAAAAATGTTGTTGCTGAGAATCGAACCAGATCACCTTTAGTTATATCACAATGGTCGAGTAAACTAACCGTTGTGAAATGGTGCGCACATACTCGAATACAACAACGGTCCCAAGATCGTCATTGTACGTACCTCATATACAACAACACTCTACATAACAACGCCTCCGCCCGCGTCATTATATGTCATTTCCAACCGTTTTTAAATGGGTTTTCCATAGTAGTGGTGGAATCAACTTATTGAAATTAGGTGCAAGAGTAAGGTTGAGGATTGGTGTTTAGGAGGAGATTTTAATGTTGTAACCAATAGAGAAGAGAGAATAGGATCTAGGTTAAATAACAAGGTTAGAGATACGGAAGACTTCAGTTTCTTCATATATGAAATGAATCTGGTAGACCTACCTTGTGTAGGAGGGCGTTTCACTTGGTTTAGTGGAAGTGGTACTGCTATGAGCAGATTAGATAGATTTCTTTTGTCTGATAAACTGATTGATAATTGGAAGATTTTGACCCAGTGGATTTGCAAGAGAGACATCTCTGATCACTGCCCCATATGGATTAAACCTTGTTCAATTGATTAGGGCCCAAAACCTTTCCGTTTCAACAATTGTTGGTTCAAAAATGCAGATTTTCTAGAATTTGTTAAGTTGGAATAGAAGAATTTGGAGGTTAAAGGAAGAGGAGAGTTCAAGCTGTGTGAGAAGTTGAAGATGTTAAAGAAAAGGTTAAGGTGGTGGAACAAATCTGTTTTTCGAGGGATAGATCTGAAAGTTAAGGAGGCAGTAGACGACATCAACGTTTTGGATTCCTTATTGGTTGATAATCATGGGGGTACAATTGAAAAGTTGATCGAAGATAGGAACAGAAGCGTAGATAAGATGTGGTACAACTTGGATCTCAAGGAAAGTATGTTAAGATTAAAATCAAGACAATTATGGTTGAAAGACGGGAATAGAAATACTCATTTTTTTTTCATAATTCCTTGAAAGATAGATATAGAAGAAACTTTATTTCTTTGGCTGATGGTAATGGTACAGGAAGGGAGATGGTGCAGGAAGTTAAAGCATCAGTATTGAATCATTTTGATAGTTTTTTTTAAGGAAAGCAACTCGTTTAGACCGTCACCAGTTGGTTTAAATTTCAAATGTTTGAATGTTGTTGATAATAGTTGTTTGGAGAAGGAGTTCACTGAGGAATAAATAAAGGAAGCTATTTGGAGTTGCAATGGCGATAAGTGTGCGAGGCCGGATGGATTCAGTTTAGAGTTTTTTAGAAAGTGCTGGTGTTTTATAAAAGAGGATGTCATTTCTTTCGTCATGGATTTTTAAAGCAAGCCGAAACTTGTCAAAGCAGTCACAACTTCTTTCTTGGCCTTAATTCCCAAAGTTAAGAACCCTCTAAGTTTGTCTGAATACCGTCCTATCTGTCTAGTAAGGAGTATGTATAAGATTTTGGCCAAAATCCTGGCCTCAAGATTGAAAACAGTTATTGGGAAGCTTGTATCTAACAAGCATTCGACGTTTATCCCCAGCAGAAACATTTTACACGGTGTGTTATTGGTTAACGAAGCTATAGATCTGGCTAAAAGAGACAAAATGAGTTGTTTAGTTTTGAAAGTAGATTACGAAAAAGCTTACGATTGTGTAAGTTGGAATTAATTGAGATATATTTTCAGAAAAATGGGACTTGGAGTTAAATGGTTAGGTTGGATAGAGGCTTGTATTTTTTTCAAGTTCAATGTCAGTTTTGGTCAACGGTAGCGCTACGGACGATTTCAAGGTGGAGAGAGGGCTTCGTCAAGGAGATCCCTTGTCTCCTTTCATTTTTGTCTTGGCTATGGAAGGAATCACGCTTTTGACGGAAGCAGCTGTGGAGTTAGGAGAATATAAAGGCTACAAGATCAATGAAGAAGTATATTTAGACATTTTGATGTTTGCCGACGACATAATTATTCTTGGGGACGGTGGATTAGATAATCTATGGAGTATAAAAGCTAAATTGAGAGGGTTTGAATTGATTTCAGGTTTAAGGGTGAAATTTTTCAAAATCAGCATTTACGGTATCAACGTCAGCAGTTTGAACTTGGAGGCTGCATCTTCCTTTCTCAGGTGTCGTGTTGACTCGCTCCCTTGTAAATTCTTGGGAATTTGGGTTGGTTCTAATCCAAGAAGGCTGCACTTGTGGAGAAGTTTGTTGAACAATGTTAAGGGAAAATTGTCTTCCTGGAAGGGGAGGTCATTATCAATGAGTGGGAGGGCAGTTCTCATCAATGCATTCTTAAATTCTATCCCAATTTATACTTTATCTTTCTATAAAGTGCCTAGAAAAGTGTTGCTCGAGCTTCGTCGTATCATGAGTAATTTCCTATGGCGCGGGGACGAGGACAAGAAAACTATTCATTGGATAAGTTGGGATCAAGTTTGTAAGCCTAAGGACAAAGGCGAGCTCGGTATCATTGATTTAGAGGTTTACAACAAGGCTTTACTCTTGAAATGGAAATGGGGGGTGGTAAACAATCACAACGCAGTTTTGAGAGGTCTTCTAAATTTCAGATACAAGAATGTGACAGTAAAGATGTTTATAGGCGATATTCAAGTTATTAACAGTGGAGACTCCATTTGGTGGAGAGATTTGATTTTACTAGATTCCACAGAAGGTGGTAATATCAACTGTTTCTCTTCAAATTCGTTGTGCAGAGTGAAGAATGGAAAGAATACTTCCTTCTGGTTCAGCAATTGGATCGGAGAGTAACCGTTAAAGGAAGCGTATTCAGAACTTTTCGACCACGCTGCAGACCCGTTTTGCAGTGTTGCAGACGCAGGATATTGGCACAATGGCCAGTGGAGCTGGAACAGACAAGCAATAGTGACAGCGCAGAATCAGAACGAAAGATGGATTGAAACATAATTCTTCTAAGTTCTTTCTGATAATTGCTTTACAAATTCGGAAGATACAGACATATGCGAATGGAAGTCGGGGAATTTTAACGTTTACACTGTTAAGACCGGGCATTTGGTGTTGAAATCAAAGTCTGAAGTTGTGTTTGGTACTGAAGAGCAACGTAAAGCCGCAATTTGTCTTTGGAATACAAAAGCTCCGTCTAATGCGCTTTTTTAGGTTGGCGTTGGATATTTGACAGACTCCCTACAAGGGATTAATTGTTCAAAAGAAGGATTCTATCAGAAGAAAATGAGATGATATGTCCTTTATGTTCTTCGACATTGGAAACTCGGAACCACATATTCAGTTTCTGCGTTTTCAGTAGGAGGTGTTGGGCAACTTTTAACAACTGGATTGGAACTGATGTTGGATTAACATCAGCAGAAATATCTCTGCTTCCGTTTTTTGTTTCAAAAATGACCACCAACAAGAGGAATCGCAGTATTATAAGCGTCGGCTGGTTGGCGATTGTGTGGAATTTGTGGCTTCTTTGTAACGATATTTTGTTCAGAGGTGCGAAGCCATATTTTGAGTTGTGTTGGTTGAACATCCAAATCAAAATGTGGGACTGGTTTAGGGTAGGAGCTGACGTTAGTAATCAAACCATGTTCTCCGATTGGATTTCTTATTCTCTGATGTAATTTTATGTTTGTTTGGTAGTTTTTTGTCGGTTTGTACGGGTTTCGAGTACCCCTTGTACTCTTCTTTTTAGTGAATGAATCAGTTGCTTATTAAAAAAAAAGAACAGTTCAGAATATAGTTTAAAAAGCTAAAATTCCTCTCTTGAATGTTGAAAAGAAAATTACACGGTGATGCAAAGTATCTGACATCTCTATAATTTCATTTGTTTGAGTCTATCTATTCTAAAGCTTCTTAACTCAAAATCATAGTATTATTATACTCCCTCTGTCATAAATTATAAATTATTTTGCTAAAAAAATTGTCTCAGATTATAAGTCACCTTACATTTTTAATGCAATATTAATGATATTTTTTCAAATATATCTTTAAGTATTTATTATTATTTATTCTTTCGACTCTTTTAATTTCTCTCTCCAGTATAATTATGAAGAACATTACTGTAAAATCATATATAATTTGTCTTTCTAATAAAATAATAATTAAATTTTTTAATTCATATGAAATACCCAAAAATAACTTATAATTTGAGAGACAAATAGTATTATATATGAAACACATGTACTAAACTAAGAATATGATGAATCACATGACCATGATGTTTCTTTAGCTAACTAGTAGGAAATCCGTGCGTCCGCACGGGTTCTGGTGTGGACTGTGCATATGTCACCAGTTAGGTAATGAAAAAAAAATAAGAAAAAAAATAATATTTTTGTTTTGACACTATTTAGAAATAAATTTGAATCAATAGTAAAGTTGATTTCATTTAAAAATAAATTCAAATGAAAATAATAAGTTTTGTTTTGACATTATTTATAAAAATATTATAATCAATAGTAAAGTTTTTCCCGTTTGTAAAAATATGCGAATGAATGTTTTTAGTTTGTGACAATGTTTATAAAAAAATTTGAATCAGAAAATGTATGTTATTTTGTAAAAAAAAATTGAATCTGGTGTGGACTGCGGATACGTCACCAGTTAAGTTATGAAATATAAAAAAAAAAACAAAAATAATAAAATGTACTTCTAAATTCAAAAAGAATTAAAATGATTCACGAAATAAATGATGTATTTTTTCCCGTATATAAATATTAATTTTTTTGACACTATTTATAAATATATTTGAATAAATGTAGAAGATGAAAAAATGTAAACCAAAATATAAAAAATAATATGATTTCAAAATAAGACAAATATTTTATAAGAGAGAATACAATTTTAGAATATCAACTCAATATTTTATAATAGATTCCGTAAACTGTTTTCATATATTTAAAAAAAATGATTGATAAAATTCTATTGTTCAATATTTCGATAAGTAGTAACGTTGATCCCGTTTATAACAATAGTGTTTTTTCCCGTATATAAAACATTTTTCCCGTTTGTTTTGACAGTAGTTATTAGTTATGTTTATAAAAATAATAAGTAAGCGTATGAGAGTCAACAAAAATTCAAATGAAAATAAAAAGTTTTGTTTTGACAAAATTTATAATAATATTCTAATCAAACTTTAAAAATATGTTCAACTTTACTATTTTGATTAAAAAATTGTGATTGTTTTTACTATTATTTTAATTATAGGCTTAAATGCAGTTTTAGTCCCCCAACTAACGTTTTTCTAAACTTTTAATCCCCCCTTAAAAAAAACCAGCTTTTTAGTCCCTCACTTTGGATTATCTTGGGATTTGCTAGGTCCCCTCTTCAGTTTTGGCTATGTGGCATGGTCAAAGCTGATGTGGCGCCTGGATATTTTGACCAATGCTAGAAATGTTATTCCACATCATTTAAAACATAAAAACTTTAATTTTTTTAAACAATTAAAATAAAAAATAATTTTAAAAACATCATCCCCATTTAAAAAAGAAGATTAGCTTATTTGAGTTCTTCCCTAAATTCTGCGAACCCTAGAATACGTTCTTCCCACAATTTGCTTAAGTAAGTTCTTCTCTAATTTCTGCAAACCCTAGAAAACATATTCAACAATTTGCTTTCTGTTCTTCCCCAATTTCTGCACATAAAGTCTTAGCGAAGAGGAGGAGAAAAGCACAATGGACAAAATTCCGTCAGCGACAGGGAAAAGCAATGAAGAGGAGAAGTATTGTGTCAGGTATGCTATATTTTGTCTCCCATTATAGAAACATGTCGTTTTCGTTTTAGGGTTTGTGTTTTTTTTTTTGCACGTGGTGGTCCCATTCGTTTTAGGGTTTGTGGTTGTTTGTCGTTTAGGGATTGTGGTCCCATTTGTGTGAATGTTGATTTGTGTTGGTTAACTGACTTATATTTAACATGTATTCCAGGCCATCACAAAGTCAAAAAATTAGGTTTAGAGTTCATTATAGAGGTTATTTTGTGGATACCCCTGTGAAACTGTATGTGGCTGGGCTAATTTCAGAAATGAATTGGAAATGGGATGTTGACTATCTGTCATATTTTGAGTTGTTGGAATTGATAAAGAAAGAGGGGTATAGAGACATAATGTGTGTTTGGTATTGGAACCCTAGGTTTAGTTTTACTCGTGGCCTTAGAAAGATTAACGACGATGGTGATGTGTTGCAACTAATTAGGGATGCTGAAGGGTGTGAGTTAATAGATTTGTATGTTGAGCATAGTATAAGTGAGCTTGACATTGTAGATGATGAAGAAGTAGGACATAACATAACTTCTGATGATGATGAGGTTGAATGTACTGGTGAGAAAATTGTTGATGAGGTTGAGGAGGATGATGCAGATGATAATGTTGAGCCTGACAATAATGATGAGGTTGAGCCTGACAATAATGTTGAAGTAGATGATAATGTTGATGCTGAAGTAGGTGATGCTGAAGTAGGTGATGCTGAAGTGGATATTGATGTTGAAGTATGTGATGCTGAAGTGGATATTGATGCTGAAGTAGGTGATGCAGAAGTAGGTGTTGATGCAGAAGTGGACAATGAACCTGATTTGGATAGTGAATTTGACTTGGAGAGTGAACCTGATTTGGATTGGGCAACTGTAATTCCAACTGAACCAGTTACACCACATAACAAAGACAATGACTTTCACCATGATAATGGTGAAGATTCTGACCAACTTCAGACACCACCTGAGAGTGAAGATGATGAAGAGTATGAGAGGTATCCTACCTATAAGGTTGGAGAGGGAATCAAATTGCAATTAGGCATGATATTTAACAATAAAGATTTGGTAAGGGAAGCCATAAAAGAGTATGCTATGATGGAAAAAAAGAATGTGTATCTAAAGAAGAATGATGCGAAGAGGATGGTTGTTAGGTGTATTGATGAATGCAAGTTCTACATGAGAATTGGTAAAAGGGTTGGTAACCATTATTGGCAAGTGGTGAGTTTATATGATGAGCATAATTGTCATAGAACAGCCCAGAATAGGCAAGCAAAGACTGGATGGTTGGGCAAGCAGTTCAGCCATATCCTAAGGCATAATCTTGATTTGAAACCATCTGGACTAGTTGCTTTGGCATTTGATAAGTGGGGTGTGAAACTATCATCTGACCAGGCTTATAGAGCTAAGAGAAGAGCAATGGATATTATTCAAGGTGCAGGAAGGGACCAGTTTACACATCTAAGAACCTATGCAAATGAGCTACTTAAGTCAAACCCTCATAGTAACATTGTGTTGAAGTGCTCAGATTCTAGTGATGGTCCAGTTTTTGAGAGAATATACATTTGTCTAGAGGCATGCAAGGCTGGTTTTGCTTGTTATTGCAGACCACTTATTGGACTAGATGCTTGTTTTTTAAAAGGAGACTATGGTGGGCAGTTGATGGCAGCTATAGGTAGGGATGGAAATAACCAGATATTTCCAATTGCATATGCTGTTGTAGAGGCAGAAACTGAGGACTCTTGGGAGTGGTTTTTGAATCTCTTACTTGAAGACTTGCAAGGTATAAATCAAAGGGAGTATGCCTTCATTTCCGATCAGCAAAAGGTAGATCACTATTGTTTGCTATTACTCTCCTACTTATGGTTATGTAAGTTGTATTAAATTGTTAACTGCATTGACTTTTTATTGACAGGGTCTTGTCCCAGCTATCCAAGGCTTGAGTGAGCATGTGGATCAAAGATTATGTGTGAAGCATTTGTATGGCAACTGGAAAAAAAACCCTGGTATGGAATTAAAAGAGGCTTTATGGAGTGCTGCACGAGCTATAACTATTCAAGGATGGGAGAGGGCAATGCTGAGGATGAAGGCTTTGAATGAATCAGCTTGGAAGGATATGAAGAATGTTCCAGCACAATATTGGAGCAGGTCACACTTTAGGACATATTCTAAGTGTGACCTTCAGGTAAATAATATGTGTGAAGCCTTTAATAGGGCCATCCTAGAAAATAGGGACAAACCTATTATCACCCTTTTAGAAGGGATAAAGCATTACTTGACTAAGAGAATCACTTACCAGAAGGAACTCATGGTAAAGTATACTGGTAATGTGTGTCCAAGAGTTCAGTTAGCTCTAGAGAAGAATAAGAAGTTTGCTGAGCATTGGACTCCAACTTGGCATGGTGATGATGACATGGCTATTTTTGGTGTAATAAATAGTATAGAAACTTATTGTGTCAACATCAAAGAAGGCACTTGTGCTTGTAGGAAATGGGACTTAACTGGGATCCCTTGTAGCCATGCCATAACATGTATGTGGCATAACAAGAAACATCCTGAAGAGTATATTTCTGAGTATTATAGGTATGTCATTATATGTATACTGATTTTTGTCATCTGTCATGAACTATAAATTTATGAGTTTATTTGACTTGTGCAGGAAATCAACTTTCCAGAAAACTTACTCTCACATCATATATCCTACAAATGGCCCTCAACTATGGCCTGTAGATGGTACATTAGTTGTCAATCCACCAGTTATGAGAAGGACAATTAGACGTCCAAAAAAGCTGAGGAACAAGACCAATGATGAACCAAAGAATCCACATGTTCTGCCAAGAAAGATATCAACTGTCACCTGTACCAAATGTGGATTTATGGGGCATAATAAAAGAACATGTAAAGGGAAGAGAGCAGCAGATAGGGTCATGCCAAAGGGAGGAAATAAGAAGCAAAAGATCACAAAGGGCAAGGGCAAGGGCAAGGGCAAGGGAGCAAAGACTGCATCACAACCTACACAAGAAGTTGGTTCATGTTCACAGGGACCACCAACTACTCAAGATTAGGACTAATGTATTTAGAAGTATTTTAAGTAATGCTTAGGACTTATGTATTTTGACTTGAACAAGTTGTACTGATATGTAATGGTTAACAGTTATGTATTTTGGGATATGTTCTGGTTCATACTTATGTATTTTGAGATAATGATATGCACTGATATGTTGAACAAGTTACAATGACTTTGAACAAGTTATTTTAAACAATTCATAATGTCATAACAGGTTATACAAGTCTATTTATAGTTTTATAACATTACAGGTCTGTTTATAGGTCTATAACATTATAGGTCTTTAACATTAATGGTCTGTTAACACATTATGGTCTGTTAACACATTATAGCAAGTAATAACAGGTCTGTTATTTTAAACAAGTAATTACAGGTCTATTTATAGTTCTATAACATTACAGGTCTGTTTATAGGTCTATAACATTACAGGTCTTTAACATTAATGGTTTGTTAACACATTATGGTCTGTTAACACATTATAGCAAGTAATAACAGGTCCATAACATAACATAACAGTATAACATAACACTTACAAGAACAACAGTACAATGTCAATTCAACTTAACAATGCCATAACAGTGTCAATTAACATTACTTCATTGTCAAAATAGTACATTACAACCAAACACTGATACAAACCTAACACTTAACAACCTTACAGTTAACAACCTTACACTTAACAACACTTAACAACATTACAACACTCAACAAACCTAACACATTACAACACTTAACAAACTAACACATTACAACCAAACACAAACAACACTAATTTATTACATTTGATACAACCAACCCAATTAACAACACTAATGTCATTCCCATGGTAAACTTGTTAATCATCTTCAAGTACTTGATCTTCAACTTCAATTGATCTTCTCTGACGATGGCTTCATTCAACTTAGCCTTTTCTTGGTTTAATTTTTGACACATTGAAGATATCACTTCCTTGGCTCGTTGAGACATTTCTTCATCATACCAGACAAAGTGACTACATCTCTTGTATCCATGATTCTAGATATTTACAAGAAGAAATTAGTCAGTTTCTGGAGAAGACAACAAGTTGGGGATTTTTAAGAAATATATATGAACCGAACCTTGTACATCCCGCATCCAAAAAAACGACAACCTGGGTTTTGATCCGTCCACGCCGTCATCAATGGAGAAGGAATACCACACTTGCATTCGACGTCATTGGAGCAGGACACACTGCGATTGGTTGATGTTGAATATACAGACATGTTCGCTAAGGATTTGGATGAAGATTGAACAAATTCTGGAGAAGCAATTGGGGAAGAACACAACGGGAATTCTGGAGATTGATTTCTAGGGTTCACAGCAATTGGGGAAGAACACTATGTGCTTTATAATACTTTATAATCAAAATGTTTAATTAAAATTATTTTTTATTTTAATTGTTTAAAAAAATTAAAGTTTTTATGTTTTAAATGACGTGGAATACCATTTCCAGCATTGGTCAAAATATCCAGGTGCCACATCAGCTTTGACCATGCCACATAGCCAAAACTGAATAGGGGACCTAGCAAATCCCAAGATAATCTAAAGTGAGGGACTAAAAAACTGGTTTTTTTTAAGGGGGGATTAAAAGTTTAGAAAAACGTTAGTTGGGGGACTAAAACTGCATTTAAGCCTTAATTATAAGTGTGTCATAGAGGTGATGTTGTAAGGCTGATGTGTATTGTAATATTATTTAAATGGAACCGCCAATAGTAGGCTTTACACAGGAAGTGGGTTGGAGTTGACAGATGAATCAAAAGTTAGCAATGTTGCATTAATGTTAAGTGACAGTGACTTTTTAATTTAATGAATATCTCCATGGAAAGGGATAACCCATTTCATGGCAAAGTAAACTTTTTAAGTTGTATGTGTTACAAACAAATAAATATTTTTCAAAGGGGATTTGAATCGTTTGCGTATTAGTAAATATTTTGCATTATCTAAATATGGCAACCCATTTAGTTTGGTCGTGTTACAGAACTCTCATGAGAAGTGAATATGATGCAGCACAATATATGTCATATCTATTGTTGGTGTTGATATAAGCCTGGTATTGCCAACGTTGTTGAATTTAATAAAGGAGTAATTCCAGGTGTAAATTGAAGGAATAAAAAACATTGTGACCCACTTTATAGAATAGGACACAACCAAATTATAAACCAAATCAATAAAACAATGCCACAACCAAATTAGTAACAACTTGTTTTCATAATCAACAACATAATTGTGAAGTAGTTTTACAAAAAAGTTGAGACAACGTAGTTGATATTCCATTCCAAAGGTACTGCCATAGTTATAAGCATTACACAAAATAACACCCTTCATTCCAAGGGGCAAGCCCAGAATATGACCAAAATATATATGTTGAATATAGTCTAATATCATTCATGGTTAATTTCCCAAAATATACATAATGCGAGTAATGTTCATCAAATTCCAAAACAAAAGCACTTTGTCGCACTACAACATTAGATTTAGACTACTACCATTTTACCATGATTAATAACCTTCTTCACTTTAGTTGATGAAAGGTCCTTATCATTAAGGGTATCCTTGGTGAAATCGGTAAAAGCATCGGGGACATCCTCTTCACGTTAGTAACATAGCTGACAGGTTCGGGGGCGTGTGCAGAACTTATTTCACTATCCTACACAACAAAAACAAATGGTGCATAGTTAACCGGAGGTGTTGTTGTGCAAAATCCAAAATTAAACATAAATTTTCATTTCCAGTTAAGTCACCAACAACCTGTGGCTGATCAAAAACATATTCAAACTATCAGAATTTTTGTTACGAAAATCACAACCAATGAAATACGTACCGAAAAATTTGAAGTTTTCCTTTTTGGAATTTCCCTCCCTAATGCTACAACAAAAGAAGCGGTAAAAGTATCGGCAACTCCGATTGTATCAGTGACTGTTTTAGTAGAAATGGATGGTTCTTGAATTGATTCTTCTTCTCCTACCCGCAAGGAATGAATACACATATAAAGCATTCAATATAAATCTCAAATTTAATCATAAAAGCAGAGACCACCTGTGACTGACTGTATCTTGATGATCAAGATCTGCCAACAACATTGCTTCAGCCAGTTACTGCATATTTAGACCAAGAGCTAATAAAATTCTTTCAAAATGTATGCCAAAATACAAATCAAAATAAGTAGTGACTACATAGTTCTTGCCAAAATATCAGTTACTGCATATTTAGACCAAGAGCTAATTAAATTACCTTCCAAGGAACATTTTCCTTCCAACAACTCCAACCTTTACTTAAGTGCTCCAATATGTTTTTGGCCATATTGTGCTTACTACTCTCTGTCATTCAGGGGACCATAACACCATAACATGAGTAAAATTAGAGAGATAAATGCAGAAGCCACTTGGAGAATAAATGAAATAAAAAAATTGAAAAATTTGTTTGACAAACTCTAATTTTCCCGACTTCTCGCAATTTCGAATACCGGGATCAACCCGTGCTCTGCTGCTCTCAAGCTTAACATAAACCTTAGAGATCCTGACCGGGCCTTTAAATCCTCAGACCATGAAACACAACAACAACAACCACCGTGTCATTCCTGTTTTTCATCAAACACATGGAGGGCAAGCTCAAACATGCATTAAATCGGTAAACTGAAACACGAAAGTTATAGTCAGCTAAGATAGTTCACTGTGATTTACAAACTCAAGTGATATTCGACATCATTCAAGCGATTTGAAACAACAGCAGCAACGCGTAACAGATCGAACACACCTGTAGCAAAACAAAAAACAACTTCCATAAGCTCGTTGGTTATGTTACAAAAGAAATGTTAATCAGTACCTCAAATTCAACAACATCTACTTTGAGCCATTGGTTATGTTTTGACGACAAAACTGCTGAGGCGGTTGCCGAAGCTTCTGTTCAGACATTCTTTGTGAATCATGATATCTACATTTGAAAATAATTTTCAAGGAAAAACATAAGCAGATCTGAACGTGGAAAAGAAACATAAATGGATCTGGCCGTGGAAAAGAAACGTATGGTTAAAAGTAAAGTGTCTTATGAAAATAATTAAACCCTAACCGAGAGAAGATAAAGCTTAAAACAAAACCTTTACTGATATAAGGTCAAAGCAAGTTCTTCAGTTACCTTTGTTCTTCACGTTGAGCGAAAACGATGGAAACCACCGTGTCGAAAACCCTGAAAATCATCAAAACACAATAAAAAGCCTAAAATCTACGAAAAAGAAAAATAGAGTCAGTAATCACAAAACATATATAGAAGAAGAAGTGATAAGAGGAAGGAGTTGGTGAGTAAGGATTTAGATCTGTTGTTGTGAGAAGAGGAAGAGGGAAGAAGGAAGAGGAAGAGGGAAGAAGGAAGAAGAAGAGACAGAGAAAGAGTGAGAGAAAGAACGATATATATAGAGAGAGAGAAAGTCATACAAAATTTTAGATCTGAAAGAGATATGATGGCTATATTTTTGAAAAATAAAAGAGATAGTTTTGGTGGTAAGAGAGAAGAGTGTCACGTGTGAAAAAAGAAGAGTGTGTTCCAATGGCGACATGTGTCCAAGAGGGCATTAGAGTCATTTCAGTGGTAGTAACTTTTCTTATATGGTAGATACTTATAGTTTCGATATATGTTAAGGTTCGTTTTTTTTATTTTAGCAAAGATTCTCTGCATTATATTCATATTGGACAATGTCAGTTTGCGTAATTGGTAAGATTTAGATTCTGAATAGTGATTAAGCCGGAGCTGGATTCTTTCTCTTACAATTTATGTTTCCACATTTGAAATTGCAAAATTGGGTTCTACTTTTTTCTCCAATTTTAGAGACAAATTTTGAATTAAATACTCTAACAAATTCTTCAAATGAGTCTTATTTTGCTGGAATTTTTTTTATTTTAAATATTGGAATCCGGCTTTATGAGCTACTAATTTAAAAAAGACTAATTATTATAAAACACATGCCTTTGATGTCAACGAATTTTCTCTTTTTCTACATCAAAGTCAAGTAATAATTCCATATTGCAGTTCATTTTTATCAACTAAATTATGGATATTCAAAAATATGATTAACTGAATTGCATACTTAAATTAAATTGAATTGGATTATAATAAAATTGAATCACTTAAATGGTTAATGAACTGAACCATTTAATTAAAATAATTCAAATTCAATTTAAAACCGATTCAGAACCAATTTTCTTTTATAAATTAGTTTAATTATATAAATTAATTATTTTTTTAATAAAAAGAATAAAAAATTTATTGAGAGTAAAAAAAATTTTGAAAAATTAAAAAATTAATTTTTTTCCTAAAATTAAAAAAAATTCTAGAAAATATATTTTTTATTTCCTTAAAATAAAAAAGAAAAAAACTAATATCGATTTTGTCTGAAAAATCATGTTTTTCGAAAATACAAAACATTGATTTTTTAGAAATACAATAAATCTATTTTTTTCAAAAATACAAAAAAAAAAAGTGAGTTTTTTCGGGCAATACAAAAAATCAGTTTTTTTTTTCGGAAATATGAAAAATTGAGTTTTTTTTTTTTCCGAAAATATGAAAAAGTTGAGTTTTTTTCGGAAATATGAAAAAGTCGAGTTTTTTCGGAAATACAAAAAATAGAGGTATTTCGGAAATTTGAAAAAAGTCGATTTTTTTTGGAAATATGAAAAAGTCGAATTTTTTTCGAAAATATGAAAAAGTCGCGTTTTTTACAAAAATATGAAAAAGTCGAGTTTTTTCGGAAATATGAAAAAGTCGAGTTTTTTGTCGGAAATATGAAAATTTTGAGTTTTTTTTTCGGAAATATGAAAGTTCGAGGTTTTTCGGAAATATGAAAAAATCGAGTTTTTTCAGAAATATGAAAAAGTCGAGTTTTTTCGAAAATATGAAAAAGTCGCGTTTTTTCGGAAATATGAAAAGATCGAGTTTTTTCCGGAAATATGAAAAAGTTGATTTGTTTTTTAAATATGAAAAAGTCGAGTTTTTTTTCAGAAATATGAAAAAATCGAGTTTTTTTTTTCAGAAATATGAGAAAGCCGAGTTTTTTCGGAAATATGAAAAAGGCGAGTCAAGCTTTTTCGAAAATATGAAAAAGTTGAGTTTTTCGGAAATATGAAAAATTCGAGTTTTTTTTCGGAAATATGAAAAAGTTGAGTTTTTTCGGAAATATGAAAAAGTCGAGTTTTTTCGAAAATATGAAAAGGTCGAGTTTTTTCGGAAATATAAAAAGTCGAGTTTTTCCAAAAAATGAAAAAGTCGTGTTTTTTCGAAATATGAAAAAGTCTAGTTTTTTCGGAAATATAAAAAAGTCAAATTTTTCGGAAATATGAAAAAGTCAAAATTTTTTCAAAAATATGAAAAATTCGAGTTTTTTTCAGAAACATAAAAAAGTCGATTTTTTTTCAAAAATATGAAAACGTCGAGTTTTTTCAAAAATATTAAAAAGTTGAGTTTTTTTGAAAATACGAAAATGTGGTTTTAAAAAAGTTCAAAATATATAATTGGTTTAAAAGATCATAAACCAATTATAAACTAGTTTATAAATATAAACTACTTTTAAACTATTTTTAAATTGAGTTAAAATTATTTTAACAATTAATTGAATTTTTATTAAAGTGATTATTATATATTGAATCAAATCATTAATGCGGTTCGATTCTATACAGTTTATAAACCAACCATGAACATCCCTAAACTGAATATGGATTCCAAGAAATTGTGAAAAAGAGAAGTTATGTATAGAAGAATAAGAAAGTGATTTAGTAATGAACAAATTCTATATCTGGTGGGTTCTATTTACTTTGATTGTATATATAATATTAAACAATGTAGACTATAAATTTTGGGTTGGAGAGATGGGCTTTCAATCAAATTTATTTGTTTTTAAATTTTATTAATTAATAATTAATTTTATATAATTTTTTTAAAAAATTAAAAAATATTAATTAATAATTTATTTACAAAATAACATTGATAATAAAAAATTTAATAAAATTCATATCAAATAAGTGTCAGGTATTAAAAAAATTAACTTCTCAATAATTTTTGGACCAAAACTAGTTAAAGACAAAATAGCCAGACTGATATTATGAGTAGAGCATAATTGAAAGACCAAAATTGTAATTTAACTTTTCTTTTATTTAATTAAATACAAATATGACTTTTTTAATCCAAAATTTTAGATGTCTGTTTGTTGATTTTTATGGTACATATAAAAATTATTTTGTTAATTTTAAAATGGTTAATGTCTAAGTATGTACAATACTAAAAAAATATATATATATTTGTTTGAAAAACAAAAAGTAAGTTACTAAATCAAAGTATGTTAAAATAAATTAAATATTATTTAATTATTTAAAAATAATTACATTCTAATATAAAATTTTAGAAAAGTTATTGAATAAAATACAAGTAATAAATATTTTTGTTAAGTTTTGATACTAAATAAAACTGGATGAAATTTATTGAAAGTAATATATGTACTGTTAAAAAGAAAGATTTAACAAAAAAAAGATCGTATATTCTAATCAAAAAATAAATATGACAAGGACAATTTATTTTGATTTACTTAATAATATATGACGATATGCTTCCAAAATAACAACAAGAAATTATAATCCCGTGAAAGAGAGCATCGAAATAAAATAATAAAATCTTCAATATTTTGACATATCCATAACATAAAATAAAAATTGACTCTATTAAAAAGAATTATGAAATTTGCAAGCATATAAGTTGTCAAAAGAACAATAATAGAAAATATAATCTTAAACAAAACAGACATATATCCATATAAAAATTATACCTAAAATAATAAAATATCGATAATACATAATTATGTATTATCAATAAATCATAAATAATTATACCTTATTCAAAGTTTCCGATTTGGAGTTAGCAATCTTTACCCTTTCACTTCTTCGGTTTTCTTCAGTTTTCGAAATCATAATTGAATTTTTCAGTTCTCCACTTTCTTCAATTTCTTCAGGCTCATTAGTGTCGAATAAAAAGTATAATTTATCGTCAACTCTGAATGACCAAATGTCAATTTTTTGGTTTTTCTTAAAATTATTTTTCGATAAAACTTTTGTCCAATCTTGAGCAAGATTATAAACACTAGTAGTGCTCATATTCCACTTCTTCAAACACAATGAGAATTCATTAAAATTTGGATCTAACACAATCACATTTAAACTAGTTGGTTTTCCTTCTTGATCTCTTGTCTCTAAAATTTCCTTTTCTCTTTCAGTGAGAAAATCAGATTTAATTTGTGAAATTGGCATTGAAAGACGATTGTTATTATAGCTGGTATCAGAGCTAAACAATGTCTTACACATGATATATTTAATATCAGTACCATCCAACACTTCAATCAAGATACTAACATGACTAGGCAATTCTGGTGGTGGTGATGGTAGAGTTTCTTTTCCATGATTTCTTGATTTCCTCTTAATTGTGAGCTTTGGTTTCACTCTTCTCCCTTCATCAGACATGCTACCTTCATTACTTGGGCGACACGTTTTTAAATCATTGCCTTCTACTCTTTCCACTTTATTTTCAGAAATAAGATAATGATTTGTTTCTTGAAACAAAACTTGATTGATTTTCTCTATTTGTGTTAACTCATCTTTGGTATAAAATTGGGGAGAAACTTGAGATAACACTCTATGTAAAGTAAAATACCGTAAATGATCAAATTTCTTTTTCATGGTTTCTAATTTTTGCATATATGCATCGATTTTCGTAATAGTCGTAACTCTTTTTTTCATTATAATTTCTAAATTTTGTAACATTGCACTTTTCTTCTCAATAACCATTGATTTCTTTTTTTTTTTTCTCTCTCTCTCAATAATGTGTGGTTAGGGTTGTGTTGATTAAATGTTTTAAGAACGTGTGTATTTATAATATCCATGGAGATTGAAAATTAAAAACTAAATAATAGGAGTATCTTATCATATATCTCAATACTCCTTTTTTATAGGCCAAACTTTTTGCAAATTTAAAACAATATTTGATACGAAAATCTCTATCAATTAGTTACAATAGATTTATTTTGTTTGTAGCCATACAAAAGCGAAAACAGAAACTCAATAAAATTATTTTTTAATTTTAAAATAAGGATAGTTGGTTTACTTCAATTTTAGTTAGATAATTTTTGTATATAATCTCAATTCTCCTTTATTATAGACCAAATTTTTAAAACATAAACAAAGATTTAATCTTAAAATCTCGATCGATAAATGACATTGAAATTATTTTGAACATAAAAAAGAGATTTCACTAAAGAGTTAATTCAAGAAAACAAAATCGACCTAAAATTTAAATTTAAAATTTTCAACTCACATGTGACACATTTAATTAGTGTTAGATTTCTTTTTGGAATGAACGTACCTTCTTGTATTGAATATTTATATCTTTTTCTATCCATTTCTTTTTTTTGTTTTTTTTTTTGTTTTTTCTATCAGTTAAATTTTATCAAACTCTTAAATAAAAATAATAGTCATATAGTTTTTTTTTTATAAAGCAAGAAATATATTGAAGTGAGTACAAAGGACACTCAATCATGAATACAAGAGAGCGGAAACACTGCTCGAAACAACAAACAGATTACCAACCAATTGTAATTTAAGACAAATAAAACAAAGGGGTTTTGTCAAACTCAAACAAATTACAATTGGGATGGGTAATATCTCCTATAAAAGACCAACGCCAGACCGAAAACTTAACCGACCAAACTGTATCAACCACATTCCACCTGATGTTCTTGAAAATGATTCTGTTTCTGAGATTCCACAAGTTCCAACAAACCGCTAACCAAATGCACCCTTCTCTTCCTGCCCTGACACGCTTTAATTTACAAAAGGCGTACCATTCCAAAAAAACTACTCTTAGAGCTAATACAATCAATATCCGACATTCCAATCCAATCTGTCATCTCCCTCCAAACAAGAATAGCTATCGGACATTTAAAGAAAGTGTGGAGCAAGGTTTCCACGGAAGAGTTGCACAAAACACAATATTTATCACTAGAAGACGGTAAAATACCTCTAAACTCCAACAAGTCTTTCGTCGGTAATTTATTGAGAAGGCACCTCCAACCGAACGCCTTAATTTTAAGAGGAGCCATCGCTTTCCACACCAAATTCAGAGCCCTATCATCCCTATTAGCCGGACCGAAAGGAATGTGAAATTCCTCAATTAACCGATAGAAAGAATTAACTGAGAACGAATCCTCTTTTCCAAGTAACCACCTAATACGATCTTTCGAATTCAGAACCGGCTTGGACCTTGCTAACAACAATCCCAACGAATCCAAATCGTTCAAAAACGAGTCAGAATTGGAAAAGGCAACATGCCCAGGGATAGAAACACGAGAACGAAGAACAGATTCCCCCTCTTGGTCTGATGCGACTCCGCTGCGAGTAGGGCCTGTGGGTGGAACGCAGGTGAAAGCTTCTGCCACGGGACCAGAAAAAAAACCCGTTATTCTGATGCAGTAAACCCTCCTCGTGAACAGAAAGGCCATTATCCAACATCTGCTCAACAGCAGCTGCGCTGCCAGAGGGGCCTTGAGTAATCCTGCAGCTTTTAAAATCATCAACAGAAACAATATGATTCCTTCCATAATGAAAGGATGAATCCACCTCATTAGCCTTTCCTGCATACAACACGTTAGAAAAAACAGCATGTCCAGGTTCAGAATTTGACGTCGTACCATCCAAGGGAATGACGTTAAGACCCCCAACATCATCCTCCACACTACCGCCTGCAATATTGATACCCAAATCCCCCCACACCCAATCACCATCCACCCAACCTCCTAAAGCCGCCACCGCCACATACTTAAGCTTCAAGGCCTCGAAAAGCCGAGGAAACATGGATTTTAAACAATCCACACCAGTCCACCTAACACACCAAAAATAAGTGGAATAACCATCTCAAACAAGGAAAGAACAATTGTTAATGAAAACATCTTCCGGATAATGCTTTGGAAGAGATAAAATGTCGTTCCACCAAGTAGAGGATGACTTCCCACAGGGCAAAAGAGAATCCCGGTTAGACATCATCATCTTTATGTCCCCGTACCGCGCTTGTAATAATTTAAACCACAAATTTTTCGAGCCAACAAGAATTCTCCATCTCCACTTATTGAGGAGGGCCATATTAAAATTGCCAATCCTTTTCAAATTAAGGTCTCCTTTATCAAAGGGCCTACAAAGAAAATCCCAATTGATCTAATGCGTTTTCCTCTTCTCTTTCGTACTACCCCAAAGAAAACCACTTTGTATTTTGATAATCTCTCTCCTAATCTTCATCGGAACTTTGTAGAAAGAAAGGTGAAAAATCGACAAACTATTGAGCACCGATTTAAGAAGAGTAATTCTACCTCCGAAACTCAAGAATCTACCATGCCAACAAGATAACCTTTTTTCCATCTTTTTAACCAAGAAAGCCCAAGAAGATAATCTCCTCGGATTAGATCCAATAGGGATGCGAAGAAAGGTAAAATCTTTCGATTCAGATCTACAAGAAAGGAATAAAATACCGGCTTCAAGAAAGTTTGGCGGGAAATTAATTCCAATCAAATTGCTTTTATGGAAATTAATCCCAAGACCCGAAACTAACTTAAAACTACGGAGAACCGCTTTTAGCGCCCAAAGATTCTTCCAACTACCGTCTCCCAATAAAAGAGTGTCATCCGCAAATTGAAGGATATCAATAAAGCATTTCCCATTGACGTCAAAGCCGAAAAACTCCCCATTAGACACCGATCGCTTCATCAAGCCCGTCAATCCCTCTGCCACCATGACAAAGAGAAAAGGCGAGAGGGGATCACCTTGTCTTAAACCTCTTTCCACTTCAAATTCACTAGTCGGGCTACCAATCACTAAAACGGACATCTTACTTGAAAAAATGGTAGCCTCCATCCACTTCATCCAAATCTCCCCAAACCTCATTCTCCTCATCACAAACCTAAGAAAATCCCAACTTACTTTATCATATGCTTTCTCAAAATCCACCTTGAAAAGAGTGCACTCTTTATTGTCCTTGCAAGCAAAATCCACCACCTCATTAGCCACCAAAACACCATCGAGTAATTGTCTCCCCGGTGTCGCACCCCAAATTTTGACCACTAAGATATCCCATCACTGTGAAAATCATCATCACAATATGGATGAACCATCATACCTCATCAATCTCCTCAAGGATTGTTGAGCATTCACTACAATCAAAGATTTGGGTTTCAAGCCCTCTCAGGGTACTTAGACAAAGGATCAATCAAGAAATGACATGATCTTCAACTTGTCTAACCTCGCAAACACCTATAAAGGATCAAAAGGACTCCCACATCAAGAATCGAGCACAAAGTTGCAACATTCCAAGTGAATCGAGCCTAAAGATCGCTAGTGTCACCAAATAAGGGTTTTGGTCGACTGAGGCCTCCTGATGGAAATTTTCATCTGGGCATGAGCCAGTGCTTCAAAATATAACCCAAGATACTCCAAGGAACCTCATGGACCCAATCACCAGGTCAATTTTGCCTCAAGAGATGCATTTATCAAAAATCAGGAATTAGGGTTTCTTGACCTAATTCACCCCTAAGTTGACTTTTGGGACAAAACATGAGCCAAGACCTCAAGACATGATTTGAGGGTCTCCCATACACCACATTGATCCATTTGCAACAATGATTTGGTCCAAGAAGCTTGATTCACAAGTTTCAATGTCATCAGGACCACAATTAGGGTTTCGAGGAAAAAGTCAACTGCATCTTTGACTTTTGACCAAGATATGCTCCCAAACCTTGGGACATGATTCAATACACCCTACAACACCTATGGAACATATCCATTAGGTTTGATTTAGGTCAAGGACTTGATTTCACAAGGATCGCGCAGTTTTGAATTCATCTGATAAAAAGCCAACTGTGCATAAAATTAAGTTTGACTTTTTGGGATTTTTCACAATTTTGGTTCCTTGCCCCTAAAACAATGATAATATGTGATTTGAATCAACATTCATCAAGAAAAATCAAAGAAAGTGGGATAACTTGTAAAAGGGGTAACCATAAAAACTTAGAATTTTTCTAAGTTATGGAACAAAGTGGCTAGGGTACCAACTTCCAAGGATCATAACTTGAGATCCAAGCAACCATTTTGAATGATCCAAAGATGGATTTGTAGATCTCATGGCATACTTTAAAAGTGTCAACTACAGCTCATTCCAATTCCTCATGGATTTTAAGTTATGGAGTGATCAAAATGGCCGAAAATTCAAAAGTGACATTTTTCCATCACTTAGTGAAATTTTCACTAAGTCAGAATCTGCCTTATTTTTTCCCAAAAGTAGAGGCAGTTTTCAATGTAATTCAAGTTGGATCAAAACCAAAGTTGGACATCATGATAAAATAGGATATATCAACTTTCCAAAATGTCCAAGAACTCCATCAAATTCCATCTGAGCTAGGAGTTATGACAGTTGCAATGTGTCTTGATGCAAACTGCTTGGCAAGGAAGATTTGTGCACAAAGGCTCGATTTGAACAATTTGTGCAAATGACAAACAAGTTTATCCATCTGCACACCTCAGGGGGAGACCAAGGAGGAACAAACACTGATTCATAAGACTCCTAAGTCTTTGGGACTACAAGTAGCATGTCAAACCTAAAAAGCCTAAAGGAGGCCAAAACTCCAATTTTGTTTCCAAGCATTCAATGGATGCACCAAGGTCGCATGAACCGAGCCTATTCCAACTGAATGAGTCAAGGATAAGCTCTGAACCAAAGACACATAGGTCTGTGCTCTAACCTCTAGTCAATGGCTAGAGGAGACTTGGGATTCCAAAATGATCCAATTGGCCACAGACCTGTACCAGTTGCCATACCTTATTCCTTGCAAAACAAACTTGCTCTACTATAAATAGAGCTCATTTGTGATCATTTTGAGTACAACAAAGCACCCAAACTGATGCTTTCCTCAAAATCACCTTCTCACTTCCAAAATTGCCTTCTAAAGCAAGTCACTATCAGGTTTTGAGTTTGAGAACAATTCCAACCAAACCAATCACACACACACATCATAAACATCATATAGAAGTGATCCAAACACTTAAATAACATCTAGAACACCAATCTCTCAAAATCACCAGCCAATTGCTCAAGTTTTCAACCAAGTTGCAGTTGAGGTGCCAAAACCTGTTCCAGTCCATTTCTAATCACTCCAAGCATTCAAACACATTCCATATGGTGTAGGGAAGTTGTTCAGATCATCACAACTCATCTGTAACACCTCCAACTCAAAAATCAAATTACTCTTGCTGCCACGACCTTCAAGTAAGCCTAAACTTGGTCATTTCATGATTCATGCATATTTCCTCGCACAATAATTTTGCCATATGGTCATAATCATGTATGGAGGGTTTCCCCTCAATTAATTGATTTGTATGAATCATGTATCAAAGTTCCCAACCTTCATGCAGAATTTAGGGTTCTTGAGGTTTTGTCTTGATTTCTTATTACATGCTTAAAATAAATGAAATTAAATACCATAGACATGATCGTGAGGTAAAAACGAGTAGATTGATATGTGGATCATGTTATTTCATTAAGTATTCAGTGAAATTGAGGGGAAAACGCAAATCTGAAGAAACAGAGGGCGCGGGCAAGAACTTGGTGTTCTTGGCGCCCTTTTTTGAATTTTTAAATATTTGAATTTTTGTGATTTTATTTAATTGATTCAAAAATTAATTTCTCTCTGGTTTTTAATGATTTTGAGTTGATTCTTTTTTTAATAATTCACAAAAATGTTAAAATATTTTATTTTACAATAATTTCCCAAAAATATTATTTATTTCATATACTTGATATTTTTGCAAAGAATTAATTTTTATTTGTTTTTTGACATTTAAAGTATTTTTTCTTTCTTGATTTTCCAAACTTAAATGGTTTCTAATCATTTTGTGGATAAAAACTTGATTTTTCAAGCATTAATCCAAGATCACAACTTATTTTTCACACATGTTTGATAATTTTGATCATTTTAATTAAATTTTATTTAATTAAAATACATTTTGAAATTAATTTAGGGTTTTGATCTTAATCACCCTAAACAAATCTTTTTCAAACTTTTTTGGGCCTCTTGAAAGAGTGTAAGCCCCACCTCTTTGTAAATGAAATAATTTGGGCCTCAGTGTATTGTATAAGTCCCGATATAGTCGGAAATTTCGGCGCGATCGCCGTTTTCAAACGAAAATTATTTGGGCCTACCCTCGTGTTGTAAGTCCCATTTCTTTTCTTTAAAAATCTTGTGGGCCTCTTGTGAGAGTGTAAGACCCATCCCTTTGTATAGAAAACCTTTCTTTGGACCTCAGTCACTTGTATAAGTCCCTGTACAAATTCAAAACAACAGTACAATCACTGTTAAAATTTGGGCCTCTCCCTGAGCTGTAAGCCCCGATCTCTGTTCAAAATACTCTCTTCTTTGATTTTGAATCCAAATGTATAGTTGCTATCAAAACTTTCTTTAATTTCTTTGTTGAACAACTAACAAAACAACATGGAAGCTCTACAACGGGTAAGTATTTATCCGCTTTCTTTTATATGCTTTCATATACATAACTGTATTGTGGGAAGCTGCGCATGGTTAGTCTTCTTTCATACCTTTTTAATATACTTGTCATATATCAACTGTATATATACTAGTATAGTTAATTAGAGTTATCCCCGGCAACTACATCTAGAACTAGGTAAAGCCCTGTTGGTCGCTTTTAAATACAAACAAAACTAGATCCCCATAGGATCTCCAGATACAGTCTTCCCTTCTCTTGGGGTTAAGCAATATGGAACAAAGAGAAAGACAGTATTGTCGGTGAACCTTTTCTCAGACTGTCACCCTTAGAAATTGTCAAAGAAATTCTACTCCCCATAGTTGATCTATTCTCCCTGAATAGCATCTCTTGAGTTTCTTCCAAACCCTCGAACTTTCCTGAAATGATCTCTTCTCTATGAATTGCATTTCTTGAACTTCTCTTGGTTTGGGGGCCCACGGGCTTCCTAAAAGCATCCCCGCCTCCTCTTGGGCGTTGTACAAGGACCCTTCGGCTTCTTAGAAGTTCTCATGCCTTCTCTTGGGCTTAATACAAGGACCCTAACGACCTCTTAAAGGTAAAAGACAGAACTTAGTCATCCTTTGCTGGAGCAGTCTTTCCAGTGTCAAACCTCAGGCCACTTTAGGGTTGATTCTCATCCCTTAAGGCCCTTGCCCTCTTTTGGGCATCCTACAGAAGATAAAACTCTTCAAAACCAGTAGACTTGGACATTCTAAACCCCCTTTGAGTCTCGAAGACATTCTCAAGTTCCTTTCAAACATAGGAAAAAACACCGATCACTCTAGATTAATCTCTAGCAGAAACCCGGTCTCTCTCATGAGAGTTCCCCACCCTTGGGCCTGCCTATGGATCTAATCCCCAGCAGTAAGATAGCCTCCTCTTAGACTTTGTATAATGAGCTTTCCTCAGCACAGTCAGCCTCTTCTTGGGCTTTGTACAATGATCCTCCCCAGTGGAGCTAACCTTTTCAGACTCTCTTGTTAAGTCAACATCCTTGTAGCCTCAATCTTGGGCTTTGTACGAGACAGCAAATCACTCTCTTGTTGAGTATAAAAGACTCTCTTGTTGAGTCAATCAACTTTCAGACTCTCTTGTTGAGTCAATCACCTTTTCAGACTCTCTTGTTGAGTCAATCTTTTCAGCCTCAATCCCGGGCTTTGTACAGGACAGATAAAAACACTTTCTTTTTTAGTCAAACCCTTTTAGCCTCTATCTCGGGCTTTATACAAGACATAAATCTCCCTCTCTCGAGCTTGGGACAGATACCTTCCCAAGTAGAGTCATTCCCTCCCAGTCTTCCTTTAGGCTTTGAGGATTGATTTTCCCCAAGCAGAGTCAAACTCACTTTAGCCTCAATCTTGGGCTTTGTACAAGACACATAAAACATCCTCACCAGAATCGGTTAAATTTCAGCCTCAATCTTGGGCTTTGTACAAGATACATACGAACCTCCCCGACGGAGTCAAAACCCTTTTTAGCCTCCTCTTAGGCTTTGTATAATGATATCCCCAAAGAGTCAGTCTCTTTTTTTCCTCAATCTTGGGCCTTGTACAAGACACCAAAATAGACACTCTCTTGTTGAGTCGATCTTATTTTAGCCTCCTCTCCGACTTTATATAGGGAAATCCCCTAGCCGAGTCAATTAATCTTTTAGCATCAACCTTGTGCTTTGATCAAGGCATACAAAAATCAACAATTCCTCTTTAGAGATGACAAATTCCCTCTCAGTCAAACCTTTTAGCTTCAATCTTGGGCTTTGAACAAGACACAAATAAACCCTTTTGGCTTCAATATTCGGCTTTGAACAAGACACCAAAACATCTTTTTCCTCCCTTAGAATAGGAGGAACTACGATTTCTCTGATTTCCCTGTTTCGTTTAAACGGGAATACGTAGGCATAAGATTGCGAAATCTTAGCGAGCATACTAATCAAAAACTCTAGGTCCAGTACCTTCGTACGTCAATAAAAAAATTAGATATAGTATCTTCCCAAAAGCCTCATGAACCTTCAAGACATTCTATTCTTAAGCCAAATAACCTAAGAGATACCCACTATTTTGATAGCATCTGTAAACCAACAGTCATCTGTTTTAACTAAGTATGCAAGCAGGGTTAATTGGAGACATCTATTTCCCTTCCTTAATCAGCTTCACAGGATAAAAAGTGAATCAAACTGTAGCACCCCAAAGCGATAGTGATTCAAAACCACAAAAACCGCGCTACAGAAGAATGGCGACCATAGTGGGAGCTTCTTCTCCCATCTCTTAGGTAGAATCCCTTAAGTTTAGAAAGTACCACAGTGAATGGCGACTCTGCTGGGGAGTCATTGACTGTTAGGATTATAGGACTAGAGGTCTAGGATGTTAGGACAAATATATATACTGCTTTTCCTAATTGATATCCGTGCTTATTTTTCTGCTAATGGGAACGCGTGTGATGCCGCATGTGGAAAGATTGAGTATACACCTAAGATAAGTGATGGCACTATACGGGTAATCTTACAGGGAGTAACTCCCAAATAAGAGGTACCGGTCGACCATCGAATTAGTGGAGATGCCCTTTGCGGATTCAATGCCTATACGACTTCTGTTGTTAAAAGCAGATTGTTCGATTGGGTTATCTGAGAAGCTGAGGATTTTAGTAGACTGAAACCATGTTACTATTTTGTAGTGCGGAAGCTATCGAAAATAGTTGTCACGTGATACTACCCTCATTTGAGATTACTCTAAGATACATTAGCCTGTTGTTGTTATCCCAAGAGGGGTCAGTGATTTTGAGGACAGGTACAAAAAATCACCAGTATAAACCTTTGGGGATGGGTAAAGCCTTGACTTCATGACACCGAACCTTTGACCCCATGTTTTTTCTATGTTTTTGTGTGCTGCATTCATTTCATTAAAAAACATTAAACAAAAAAAATCTTCTCTTCTAGTCTCTCTTTTTTCTAATTAAACTAAGACAATGATTGCAAATGTCAGATAAGGAGATTGCGTTATGGATTTTGGTATGAGGGAGACTCACAAGTATACCTTCAAGGTTCCAAAACTAGAGGATTTGAGAGGGCTGGCGAGAATGATCACCAACCCCGATGCTTTCAGAGCTAAATACGGAGGACTGCTGTCTCTGTTAAGGGTCCATGTAATTGAAGGAATCCTGGCTATGCTCATTCAGTTTTACGACCCGGTCTATCACTGTTTCACATTCCCGGATTATCGGATGGCACCAACATTGGAGGAGTACTCTCACCTGACTGATTTACCTATCACTAACCAAGCTCCCTTTTCTGGACTGGAAGAAATTCCAAAGGATCAAACCATTGCAAGAGCAATTTATTTGGACGAGTCAGAAGTCAGGACTCACATGACCACTAAGGGTGGAATCCCAGGTTTACTATCCAAGTTCTTGGTAAAGAAGGCTCTGTACTTTGCTAGTATAGGGAACGTGGCCGCTTTCGAAGGTGTCTTTGTTCTGCTTACCTACGGGTTATTTCTGTTCCCCAACATCAATAACTTCGTTGATATCAATGTCATTAAGATATTTCTGATTGGAAACCCTGTACCGACCTTGCTCGCAGATGCTTATCATTCTGTACACTTAAGGAATTTATACAGCGGAGGAATGATCACATGTTGTGTACCCCTGCTGTACAAATGGTTCATTTCCCACTTGCCCAAGTCTGCTGTATTTTAGGATCAAAAGAATACTTTACGTTGGTCACAGAGAATCATGTCTCTTACCAACTCTGACATCGATTGGTACGATCGAGTCTATGATGGGATAAGAACCATTGACCATTGTGGAAATTTCCCTAATGTACCCATCATAAGAATTAAAGGAGGAATCAACTATCATCCAATTTTAGTTCGCCGTCAACTCGGATACCCGATGAGACATGTCCCGCGTAATGTTCATCTGGAAGGTCTTTTCTTCAAGGAAGGAGAAAATGACAGGGCACTAAAGACAAAAATAATGCATGCCTGGAAACATGTTCATAGGAAAGGAAGAGGGTGTCTAGGAAAACCAGACTGTGTCTCTGTGGAACCTTATCTCCACTAGATACAAACTAGAGCTCTCAAACTGAGGATGCCTTACCCTCGTCAGGAAGTTCTTCCATTAAAGGAACCTGTCCTTTATTTTATGTCTGATACGGAAAAGCTTCAGGTTACTCTCAACAGAGTTCAACAGGAGAAGAGGTCTTGGAAGAACAAGTACCGTATTCTCAATGTGGAGTGTAACAAAATACAACAACTGTTAAAATAAAAGGATGCTCTGATCGAGATTTTAGAGTAACATGCTGTAGAAAATCAAGAAGCCCAAAGGAATTTGCTCGCTCCTTTCACCTAGCAAAGGAATGACAACCCAACAACGACTCAAGAGCCCCGGTCAAAGAAGAGGAAAGTACCAGAACCAACACCTGAGCCCTCTTCAGAGAGGACTCAGGATCCATTAGCTTAGATATTTCCTTTTAACAGCACTTTGTAATTTACTGTATTTCCATTTCCATAATCCTTGATTTCAATAAAACGGGGTCTTCCCCACTGTTTGATATTTGCAATCCAATTGTCGAAGTTTATTTTGATTAAACAAAAAAAAATTTAATTAATAAAATCATTGCATATCATTCATCATTCTCACTTAACGCATTCTTCTTACCTACGAATCTCATATTTGTGTCTCGATTCTAGAGTCAAGCTGTCTTATTCGTACAATACTCGGGCCAGTCAACAAAAGAAAATGAATGATCTAGAGGAAGAGAACAGGGAGTTGAGAGAAGAACTCGACGCCCTGAAAGAAGATCTGAGAAAGCTTTATAATGACATGCAAGCTCTGGCGAAAGCTCAGATACAAAGGACTGTGATCTCAGAGATCACATCAACGCCCATAGTGGAGAAGTATGATCCTAGGTATAACATGCCGAAAGATCGTCCCTGGGGCATGCCACTTAACTATATCCCGGAAGGATATATTCCGCCGATCACTGAAGATCCAGAAACTACAGCAGGAGCCGCTGGGCCTGAAGGTTACAAACTTCGGGAAAGCAAATATGCCAGGGGCATGACAACAACTCCTGAAGGTTACAAACTTTGGGAAGCACCAAGAGTCACGGCCATAATGACTGTACCACCACCCATGGTACACACTGTCCCGGAAGGACAGATTCCCCAGATACCGTCTGGTGGAAACGAAAGTATGTTCGACAGAATGAATGAGTTCCAGGAACAATTCCTAGAAATGCAGAAGGAACTGCAAGCCATTCGCGGTTAGGATCTATTCGAAAAGGACGCCGCAGACCTTTGTTTGGTCCCCAATGTGAAAGTTCCGCACAAATTCAAGGTGCCCGAATTTGAAAAGTACAAGGGTAACTCTTGCCCTCAAAGCCATTTGGTAATGTACGCTCAGAGGATGTCAACTCAGACAGAGAACCAACATCTACTAATCCACTACTTTCAAGATAGTTTAACCGGTGCCGCACTCAAATGGTACACGGGTTTAAACCGCACTAAAATTGTCACTTTCAGAGATCTTGGTGCTGCCTTCGTGCAATAATATAAGTATAACCTAGACATGGCACCGGACAGAGTTCAACTCAGAGCCATGTCGCAGAAGGACAAGGAAACCTTTAAGGAGTACGCTTAGAGATGGCATGAAATTGCTGCTCAGATTTGTCCACCTCTTGAGGAAAAAGAGATTACAAAGATCTTCTTAAAGACCTTGAGCTCATGTTACTACGACAGAATGGTCGCCAGTGCGCCCAGTGACTTTACTGAAATGGTCGGCAGTTCGTCTGGAAGAAGCGGTTTGAGAAGGACGTTTAGTTAAAGATACTGGACCATCAAGCAGCACAAAAAGATACGGTAGTGCTCTCCTTAAGAAAAAAGAGCAAGATATTGGTAATATCTCTCTCGGAAAGCAAAGGTGACGGTACCAACCAGTAGCAGCTGTAACTCATGCTATCAACCCTGCACCTATTCCAACGTATCAACCTCAGGTTGCTCAAAGCCAACTGAATCAACAACAATATCAGCAAAGGACACAACAACCTCTTCAGCAGGCTCGTCCTCCATACAATAACAACTGTACAACGCGACCACCAGGGTTTTACCCTATACCCATGTTGTACGCAGAACTGTTTCCACTACAACTGGTCAAAGGACACGTCCAAACCAAGTCTCCTCTTACAGTACCGGAGAATCCTCCTTTTTGGTTCAAAGAGGATCAGACTTGCCCTTACCATCAAGGAGGACCAGGGCATAACATAGAAAACTGTCTCAGTTTCAAATCCGATGTGCAAAAGCTTGTTAGGAGCGAGGTCTTATCCTTTAAGGATACAAATCCTAATGTTCAGACGAACCCGTTGCCTCAACATGAGAAAGTTGCAGTAAATTTGATAGAGGGAGAGTCTAACCACAGCTATCAAATTCATGATGTACTCTTATTGAGAGCCAATCTGGTCAAGATGCATCACAGACAGAGTGGATATGGGCATGTGTCATCTCATAACTATCACAAGTTTGATATCTGCTCTAAAGGCAATCAAGGATGTTTTGTGGTGCAATCAGCTCTACAGGAACAGATGGATCTTGGATGGATCCAGGATCACCAAATTCGTGGGGTCAACATGACTTACACAAATTCCAACATCATTCAGAACCACGACATCCGTACGATGAATGTCAACTTGGTGGCAATGCACTCAAGGCAAAGCCAACATCATAATCTGCCACAACACGATTACGATTCCTGTCTGATTTGCTCGGTAAACAAGCAGGGATGCTATTTTGTACAAGAGGCCCTCCAGCGTCAGATGGATCTTGGATGAATTCAGGATTACCGCGATAGAAGTCAGTATCAAGTGAATATGATTTAAATCTTTGATATTCGCTTGATGAATACCAGCTTGGTGGAGTTACACGCTACCCAAGTCCAGCTCGGTTTTCTGACTTCGCATAATTATCAGAACTGTACAGTATGCCGTGAGAGCGACCAAGGATGTGCTCTCGTTCAAAGAACTTTGCAACACTTGTTAAACCACTGGTGGCTTCTGATCTATCTAGATGAAGACACACAACAAGTCAACATGACTAACGGGAACCCTACTAGGCATCAGAGTTAGGATGTTCGATCCATGGAAACATACCTAGTAAGGCTACACTGCATACAAAGTAGACGTGGCCAGGTGCCACCACACAACTATGAACGCTGTAGAGTTTGCTCTGAAGATAATCAAGGATGTTACCTCGTGCGAGCGGCCCTTCAAAGTCAATTAGATCACAAAGAGATTCGACCGTGTCCAGATTCTGGGTCAATCAATTTGATGCCCGACTATTTTGCTGATCAAATCAAAGACGTCGTCGTAATCTCTAATCATAAGAGGACCAAAGATGTTTGTGCCATCATTCCTCTACTTGACAAATCAAAAGTTCTCAACCAGGAACTGATTGAGATTACTTACAATGGTCAGAAAAATCAAAAGGCTACTGTAGTTATCTATCTGCCGGGACCACTACCGTATGAATCAAATAAGGCTATCCCTTACAAATACGGTGCAACAACAATTGAGAATGGAAAGGAAATTCCATTACCCTCTGTCGTGAATATTGCAGACATCAGTCGAGTAACACGAAGTGGTCGAATCTTCAACCGAGGAGTTGGAGAACCTACCAGAGAAAAGGATCCTCAAACAGAAGTTCCTGATCAACCGGTTGGTCAATCCAGTGATCTCGACCTTTCGAAAAATAGCGATGAGATACTGAAACTCATCCAGAAGAGTGAATATAACATTGTTGATCAACTCTTGCAAACTCCTTCAAAGATCTCGGTGTTATCACTCTTACTCAGTTCTGAAGCTCATAGGGAAGCTCTACAGAAAGTCTTAGAGCAAGCCTTTGTGGAACAGGATGTAACAATACGACAATTCGATAGCATCGTCTCTAACATCACTTCCTGCAACAACTTGGGGTTCAGTGATGAGGAACTGTTGGAAAAAGGCAAAAGTCACAACATGGCGCTAAATATTACAGTCAACTGCCAGGGCGATGCTTTAGCCAGCGTACTGGTAGACATCGGATCAGCTCTAAATGTAATTCCGAAGTCTACATTGATGCGATTATCATACCGAGGATCTTCGATGAGAGAAAATGAGGTCATCGTCAAAGCATTTGACGGATCCCATAAAACAGTTATCGGCGAAGTCGACCTTCCCATAACTATCGGTCCTCACACTTTCCAAGTCACTTTCCAGGTCATGGACATCCGGGCAGCCTACAGTTGTTTGTTAGGAAGACCTTGGATACACGAGGCCGGGGCAGTCACTTCGACACTGCACCGGAAACTGAAGTTCGTCAAGAATGACCAACTAGTCACAGTCTGTGGAGAACAAGCCTTGATCGTGAGTAACTTATCGTCGTCCACTTATGTAGAACCAGAGGAGGTTGTCGGAACCCAGTTCCAAGCACTCTCGGTGAGTAATAAAAATTAATAAGAAAAAGGAACGTCGATTTCCTCGTACAAAGATGCTCTCGAGGCGATCAGAGGTAACAATGCCAAAGGATGGGGACAACTTGTCCTCCCTACTGATAACAAAATAAAGAAGGGTCTTGGTTTTTCCGCAACCTGTACCCAGACTGCTACTAACGATGAAAGTCTTTATCCCATTCAGAACTTCTTCCACAGTGGAGGTTTCCTTCACCCAATATCTCAAGAAGTACATACCATCAACGAGGGTGACTCCTCCGATACAGATGAAGAATGGAAGTCCTATCTTAACGAGGACGGTTATATGTCTCGGGAAGAGGTGCCTACGCCATTTTGCTATCCCGCACAGAGTCTGAGATTTATACCAAGGTCAGATGTCAAAATGATATACGGAGATTGTGATCCGGAAGGATGTCGTGCTCCACCAAACTCATTAGAGGAGGACACTCTGATGAAAGACAACTTTGACCACAACTATTATGGCCCAATGGATGGCCTGCCTATCTGGCAGCCGTACCTGTCGTAACCCAAAATTTGACCTCCCTTTTTGTTTTTTTGCATAAGCATATGCACTTGCATCGCTAGCATACGCATTCGCATTTTTTCTCTATGATTTTGTTGCAGGAATATTCAGGTTTTCAAGCCCGATTAATCGCATCATCACAAGGTCCTCACATTATCAAAACAAGCACAAGACAAGGGTTTCTATGCATATTTATCTAAACAAGAAGTGGAAAATCGAAACCGGGACCTCCACACTTGTTTTTGAGTGATCTGGGTAATTTTTCCAAATTTGTTATTTTTCAATTGAGTAACAGATTACTCAAATAGGGTAACAGATTACTCAGTGTAATTTAGCCAAATTTGCTATTTTTTCAACTGAGTAACAGATTACTCAAATAGGGTAATCGATTACTCAGTGCGAATTTGCAATTTCCACTACATTTTGGGACAGCAGCCATGCACTCTCTTTGGTCTTTGTTTCTACTTGATTCTAGCATTGTGTGGAACATTCTACACAGTTCAAGACCATTCAAGATATTTCCTTTACATTTATTCTATACTTCACTTTAAATTAAGTGCACCATGTTCCTTGTTTTCCAAGTAATGTGGATCTTTGGATGATGGAGTGCACCTTGGGATTTTTACCGAGTTGATCCTAACTAACCGAGTTAACTACCTTGACTCGGTGAGTCAAGTGTAACTAACTCCAACCCTAACTCCAAACCTCCCAAAGCTAAGTCCAAACCAAAGTCCAAAGCTCTCACACTCCATACTTAAACTCTATTTAAACAAGGCTTCACTCATTTCGCAAGCTCTCCACAATCATTCACACAAATTCACACTTTCTTCACCCTCAATTCTCTCATTCTCCTCTCCATTTTTCTGCAACTTCTACACATTCCTCTTCACTTTCTTCACCAAACCTCACTAAAGCTCTTAATTCTTGAAGAATAATCACTTTTCACATTGAAAGTGATTATTTCTTGAGCTTAACCTTCATCATTATTCCATTCTACTGAATTTTGTGGAGTTTCAGTAGCTTTGGGATTCAATTCAAGTAATCACTTCAAGTTTCCTCGATGATAATTCGCATTTCGGAGTTTTTGTCGAAGTTTGCTCAGTTTCGCTACGATTCAAAGTGCAATTGAGGAATTTCTAGTTTTCTTTGATTATCTTCATCATTTTGCAATTATACTTGAGTATCTAAAGTTCTATTAGCTTTTGGATTCATCTCAAGCGTTTACTTCAAGATCTTACGATGCAAATTCGATTTCGGAGTTTTTATCTCATTTTGCTCGGTTTCGCTACGATTCGAAGTGCAAGTGGAGGAATCTCTGGTTTTCTCTGGTTTTCCTCACTTATCTCCATCATATTTCAAGCACAATAATCACCAAGCCAAATCTCCGGCTTGTAGGTTGGTCAATTCTCACTTAATTTATCTTTTCGATTACTTTTGCGCGTTTCCGATGTAATTTCGATAGTTTTAAGGGTTCGTTGGATAATGTGTTTGTGTGATCTTTGATGTTCATTTTTTATGCTTCCAATCAATGATTAAATGCTCCTAATTCATGTAATTTTCGTGCACAAAATCATACCATGGCATTTGGTAGTTTGGATAAGTGATTAGGTGTTGAAAACCACTTTTGAAAAGCTGTTTTTGATGTTTTTTGCCGCTGTTACAGTGGTAACCGGTTACTCAAAGAGAGTAATCGATTACTCAGCCTTTTTTTCACCAAATTCTGCTATTTTTAAGCAAGTAATCGGTTACCTACATAGGGTAATCGATTACCACTGTAACAGAGGCCCGTTTTTGATGTTTTTCAAGCTTGTTTGGCATCTTTTCTTCCTCTAACTTCCATGGATTGATATGCTTAATATTTATGGATGTTTTTAGTGCTATTAACCTCTGTTTAAAGCATATTTACATTAATTCAATGATTTATTTATCAATTCTTGCAATTATGTGTGTTCTTGATTTTTGTTTGAACATGATAAATCTTGCACAATCTTTGATCACTTGACACATGATTTGTGATACGTGCTAATATTTGTATGGCACTGTTTTGCGCTTTTATTTCATGATCACATTAAGTTTGTTCTTTATTGAGCAAATTTAATCATGCATAATCAATAATTTACACCTTTTGCTTTAATGATTTTCCATTCTCTTTGGAAAATTGTTAGCATAACTTTTCCCTTTGATTGATTGATCGAAACCATGTTTCGATTAGTTGATCCTTCCCTTTCCTCTCTTTAGGCTTCCTTTAGAGCTTTCTCTCTCGTTCCCCCTCGTGGAGTTGGAGTTTCGCGCTACGCCTTGCATCAGAGCACTATACAAATTGAAGTTGTTACGCTGTCCGTTTCTCCACGCAGGAGCACTGTACAAATTGGGGCTGTTACGCTGTCTGTTTCCCTTTCCGCACTATACTTTGAGTGTTAGAGAATGAATGAGGAGGGAATTGTCCTACCCTCATTCTGATTATTTCTTGGGTAAGGTCGTTGGCCCTCTCGCTGAGAATAGTCACCTCTATCCTCAAGCTGTAGTGTTTCTCCTTCCCCAGTCAGATCGATCCTTGATCATTCAAATCTCTTTCAATCTCTCTTTTTGATCCATCACCATCCTTCTTGGTTAAGATCATTATTCTTGCGCTAGCAATCTCTCTTTGTTCTATCACTCATTTCTTCTTGTAATCAATCATTGCTTTAGAATCTCATGCAGAATTTCTATTCCTTTCTCCGGTTAAACACAATCTTTCTGTTAAACAATCGACACTTTCCCAGTTTTGCAACCTTTTCTTTGGTTCCTCTCCCTTTGATTGGTTAACCATTGTCTGTCAGTTAAAACACCAATGCTTACAATCTTTCTCAGTTAATCACAGTCCATCTGTTAATCACTGAGCTTCTCTTGGGTTAATTACCTTTTCTTGGTTAATCACCCGTTTCTTCAGTTAACCACAGTCCGTCTGTTAAAATACTGAACCCGTTCGAGTTAATCACCTTTTCTGGGTTAATCACTCGCTCCCCTTCGGTTAATCACAGTCCGTCTATAAGTACCGAATCCCCTGTAGTTGACAACCTCCTCTTGGTTCGAATACTTGTACCCTTGGGTTAGTAACCAACTCTTTGGTTCAAATACCCTTTCTTCGGTTGAGTACTGTTTGTTCAGTCTATTTACCGAACTTTCTGGGGCGCGACCTATTGCTCGGTCCTACACCCGTCCTTTGGGTTACGACCTTTGCTCGGTCCTACACCCGTCCTTTTGGGTCACGACCTTTGCTCGGTCCTACACCCGTCCTTTGGGTCACGACCTTCGATCAGTCCCACACCCGTTTTCTGGTTAATCACAGTTTTCTCTGTTAAAACCAATGCTTCTCTACCCCCACAGAGTTGTAGTCTTTTCTCCCTCGGTTAACCACTGTTCATCAGTTAATATACCGATGCCCCTCAGAGTCAAACACCTTCTCTCGGTTCAGCACTCTCTCTTGGTTTATCACAGTTCGTCTATTGACACTAGTTGCTTTTCCTGTCAGGGTCCTACTCTCTTTCTTCGGTTAACCACTGCCAGCCAGTTAATATACCGAGTCTCCTTTTTCTCTTGGTTATGACACCATCCCTTTATTTGGATCCCCAGGGGAATCCTTCCTATTCCCTTTGCTCTTACTTTCTTGGCTTCGACACCGATCCTCTCAGTTATCCCCAGTAGAGCCATTTCTCTCTTATCTCTTATCTTGGTTTGGACACCATTTCTCTCTTATCTCTTGCTCTTGGTTTGGACACCATTTCTCTCTTATCTCTTGCTCTTGGTTTGGACACCATTCCTATCTTACTCCTTTTTCTCTTGGTTTATACACCATTTCTCTCTTACTCCTTTATTCTCTTGGTTTGGACACCATTTCCCCTTTATTCCTTTATTCTCTTGGTTCTGATACCATTCTCACACTTTATTCTCAGTTCAGTTGCTACTTCTTTCCTTTACACTCTTTTCTGGGTTTTGACACCATTTCTTTGGAATCCTCAGTGGAATTTCCTTCTTTCTTTTGCTCTTGGTTTTGACACCACTTTTCTTTCATTTTCCTTTTCCGTCTTGGTTCCACGAACTACGGAAACTCTGATTCTGCATTCTTTTGAATGTATGATACGTAGGCATGAGATCGCAATGATCTCGGCGAGCACACTTCCACCTTTCTTTCCGTCTTCCTCCTTTCTTTCTTCCTTCTTCGTCCCCTGGTTCCATGAACTATGGAGCCCTGACTTCCTCATTGCGCTATGAGGGTACATAGGCACGAGGGCTTTGTTCCTCCGCGAGCACCTTCCTTCTTTCTTTTCTTTTTCCCCTTTCTCTCTCTCTCTCTCTCTCTCTCTCTCTCTCTCTCTCTCTCTCCTCTTTCTTTTAGCTAGAAGCCTTTAGATAGATAACCCATCCAAGCCTAGAAGCAAGCGAAATGGTTCCCGTCGAGTACGACGGATGCGTTAGGTGCTAATACCTTCTTTTCGCATAACCGACCCCCCGTTCCCGTTTCTCTTCCCCTTGGTTTTTATCGATATTTTCCCTGTCCTTTGGGACTAAATAAAGTTCGGTGGCGACTCTGTTGTATCTTTGAGTGTGCGATTCACTCAGGTAGATTTCCAGCCATCTTCAGCTGGCGACTCTGCTGGGGACAGATTGACCTCTTGCTGGTCCATCCCTTGAGGGGTTTCACCTAGTTTTGTTTGCTTTCTTTCTTGCTTGGGTGTTTATCTTCCGCGCTTTACTAGCTTTATTTTACTTGTTTTAGCTTTATGTTTATTTATTGCTTTTCTTTACTGCTTTGAATATTCATATGCTGCATACTCTGGATATTTGCTATTTTCTGCTGTTGGCGGGTTGGGTTGCTACTTGAGAGATAAGCCCACTACCCAGGCTTGAGCATACACAGAGGTATTAGCGTGGGTGGACGTGTCGCTCCCGTGGTGTTTGGCCACGTGTGGGTGTTCACGAGACCTACAACCAGACGAGGTTCTATCCGAAGCTATCTGCTACTGTATGTTTGATACAGGCCAGTAGATATTCTCTGGAGGAATTGTCGACTCTGGTGACCATTCCCGAGGACTCAGTTGCGGCACTCCTCCCGAGTTGTGACAGTGGCAGACCACACTTTGTGGCAAACCCGTTGCACATTCTCGATCCGAGGACCCAAAGCTGGGAACTTGCCATAGGATGACCTTTTTTTGGGGGGAATCAGTGGACGACCTCTTTGTTTGGCGATCGTATTGTACCCTGAGGGATGAATGTACTATTGCTTCTCAAATCGAGAATCCAAAACTAAGAATCCCGCTTTCTATATCATACCTGTGAGGGGGGTGGGTTTTTGCAGGAAAACAAGCCACTTCATACCTTTGTTCTCTCACGCACGTCAGATCTTCGCACCGACGCATAACTACCTGTGCAGATTATCCAGAAGATGTTGCATCCCTGACTTACATTATTGCATAATGTTATTACATAATGTTATTGCAACTTCATGTACGTTGAACTTCTGAACTTGAGTTATTGCATGATCATATGTATGCTTAACTTTTGCATCATCTAACCTTTGCATCATTGGCTGTTGCATATCTCATTTGCATCCCACCTGCATAAACAACATGTGCATACATACCTTTGCATTGCATGCCTTCAAACCAGAGAAAGCTCACTTTCTTCCCTTCATCAGCCCAAAGACAACGATTCTCCGACACTGAAATCCTAAGAATCATGGAACAGGTTGAGTATGAGAATACAATGTGCAAGAAAGGCAAGGTTGACATGGTTGTGGAACTACTTCTGGACAGTATGACAATGAACTCCTTGGATCAGGCTGTAGTGGATGAGCAAACCCAGGGTGCCCAAAAGATGGATAAGACCATGAATTTGAATGCAAGCAATCTACCGGTTCACCCCTTGCCTAATCAGAAAACCACTCAAGGCAATCAGAAACAAAAGTGTAAGCAAAATCACAAAGGGAACAACAATCAAGGGAGGAGACGTCCTCGTCATGATCCAATTCCCGTGACTTACACGCATCTACTGCCTGTTCTGATTCATGCGGGGGAAATAGTTCCTAAAGAGATCGCGTTGGCCAAGTTTCCTTATCATCCTAAGCATGATCCTAATGCCACATGTGGATACCATGCTGGATATGTGGGACATTCTACAGAAGCCTGTGTCATATTTAAGGACAAAGTCCAAGAGCTCCTCGATCAGAAGTTGCTTTGATTTACAAAGAAGCCTTGCCAGAAGTCTGCACCTGTGATTGCTGAGACATCTGCCGAAGCTGAGAATAGAGGTCCTCCTATTCAGGTGCAGATTCCTCCAGCTGTTCAACCTGTTGTGCAATACCTATACCAAAGTTTTCAGTCTGCTAACTCTGGAACACCTTTCGCCTATCCTAGGGAATCCTCTATTGTTACACCTCCAGTTGCTTATCCTGGGGCACCCTACACTCCGTATGGGATCCATTTTGGTCAGACTGTTAATCGGATGGGTAATCCTGGTTTGATGCACCCTGCTCAAGTGTTCCCGCAATACGCTACTCAGCAGATTCTTCCCCAAGCACCTCAGGCTCTTACGCCACACTATTCATTCCCATATGTTGCTGCTGCCCAATACCAACAACCACCTTATCAACGGCTTCCTCAGAATCATAATCAGCAAGCCTAAGGCCGAGAGCGCCAAAATCAGCGCAAGCCCCGGAATAATCTAGGACGAGGGAATGCTCCTCTAGATCCAATTCCTGTGACATACAGTCAACTTCTCCCACATCTGGTTCAAAACTCGCTGGTGGTTCCCAAAGCTCTGAAGCCCCCTCCAAAACCATTCCCACCAGGGTATGATCCCAAGGTGCGGTGCGGGTATCATGCTGGGTCGGCTGGACATTCGACTGAGGATTGTAACGTTTTCAAAGCTAAGATCCAACAGTTGATTGACAAGAAGCACTTAACCATTCAAGGTGAGAGTCTGTGGGTGAACGGAAATCCCCTGTCCATGTAAGAGCCAAGATCGCAAAAGACTCCCTTGAATAAGCCGGAGAGCACTTCCTCAACATCGGAAATCATCATGTCATTCCATCTTTTCCATTTGTAATCTTTTTGTTTATCAAGCATTGTTCACTTGTAAAACTTGTTTGTTTTCAGATGATAATAATAATGAAATGAATATGTATGTTTTGAATAAATTCATTCGTGTTCACTCATACTTTTTGTCAGTATCACACAATTGATCAAGCAAAATCAAAAAGAGAATGATGAAATCAAAAAGACATGAGATCACTGTCTGTACGCTTTTGAATAAAACCCTGCTGAGGATGTAAGGCATTTGTTCAAATCCCCAAACACAGGAGATATAAGGAAGATAATCCCTAGTCAACCTCTTTGGGCCTTGAAGTAGGAGTTTCTTTCTGTGCACAAAAAACCCTCAATTTTAACCAGGGGCAGGGTAGTCTTCAGTTAGTTTGACCATGCATTCAAATTTCAAAAGAGGAGTACCCCATTCTGAGGATCAACCACATCCTATCCCTCGCAAGAGGTCGGAAGAATCAAAAATCCGCAATGGTTATCCCTCACCGACCAAAGGAATGAGGCAGTCACAACTCACCTTACAAATCAAACACATGTCACACGATTTTGTTTGAGAGAAAAAATCAAAATCACAAGAAAAAAAAAGCAAAAGAATAAAAGCCCGCTAAGTCAAAAACTCAAAAAACAAATTACTTAGGCAAAAATTAGGGCATCCCAGTAGACTGCAAAGGCAAAATAATCAGTCTACGCAAAAATTAGGGAAAACAAAAAGAACAAAACAGCGAATCAAGAGAAAAATCCTCAATAAGAACAAGTTCGTGTGATCCCATGTGACCAAAAGCAAAAGGTGAGTGGCTGCCGCTCCAAAACCCTTGTCGGTTCCCTTACCATTACTCTATCGTTCAAAATCCTTTTTGAAAGATGAACGCTTGTGTCAAACTAATTGAACGTAGGACTGGAGAACATCAAGGAGAATGGGTGGGGTAAAATAAATTATGAGCCTTATATCCTTTTTTCCTTAAACCGTGAGCCAGGCCACGTTACAACCTGCAAAAGACCTAATTGAAGCAGGGTTTATTTCGAAAGCATACGACAGTAAAATCGTGTCAAAGCTGACTCCCAAAGATTTGCTTATCATTTGTGCCGATACTGACATGGCATTCTAAATGGTGATCCATTCACTATATGTCATAATCTTAGTGAACATACTCGGATTTCAAAACTGACATACGCATAACATTAACATTATCATTTTCAAAGCCAACACTTTTTACTTGCGAACAAGCACTTGACATCAAGAAAGTTTCCACAGTGGAAAGTGTGATCACCTCCAGGGGCAAAACTCCTGGAAAACTCCATTGGGACTAGTCACTTCGAGATTCAGTCAATCTGAGCCAATCAAGATGAGATTCGACAGATCTCTCCATGCTCATTTGGTCAGGGGCATTCCTCCAAAGATCGATCAGCCAGGGGCAAATTCACTTCAGAGCTCGCATTGGAGCAGGCCATCTCAAGAGCACAAAAATTCAACCTCTCCAAGAGATAGCTAATCAAGGGCATACTGTTCCAATACACTGGGGCAAGTCGAATAAGAATCATCCTATGACACAAACTGTTCCCTACCTTGTAATTGAGGCAATCCACCAACAGATTGGGGCAAAGGCAGATTACTAAGGTACAAGTTTTCTCCCCGTTTTGAGGCAAGAACAATGGGGCATCAACAACGGCTGATCCTGAAATCGGTGTCGGGGAATCACGTCTTTATGGCTTACACCCTAACCTCAACTCTTCTGCCTACCACAACAAAACACTTGAACCATTGCATAGATCTTTCTCATGCTTTGATCACGTCGCTTCACTCATGCTCATTTATTCATCTAGCATAACATGAAGCCTTAACTTAAGCCCGATCATACTCTACATTTCTTCAGAATCTAATCACTAACATTCTGCATATAGTAATCATCATCGCATAGCATTGCATCCTCAAACGCATATCATATTCATCAACATGGAGCATTACGCCATACAGGTCTAAACATGCGTCCCAATTAAAATCCAGTTTTCGTCTGACAAACCTTTCCAGAACCTTTTCAATTCCTTGGTCAGTCCAAAACCTTTCTGGTCCGTCCAACACCTACAAACTTACAACACTGCATCCTGGCTTGCATCCTTGCATTGCATGGTATCAAACATCATGATCACACATCATATAACATATGCATCATAGCATGCTTCTCTTTGTCTGACTTATCTCACAGCAGATTTTCAGCCAAACTTTGCACCTTTTCCTTTTGCCGTTGTCGGCCAACTTTTCGGGCTACTCTTTTATTTAATCCCCTTCTACCTCGAATCATCGAAAAGCTAGCGCAATTCGTACATTCAGGTCTACGTGGATTAAATAGGGGCAGCTGTCGTAACCTAAAATTTGACCTCCCTTTTTGTTTTTTTACATAAGCATGCGCACTTGCATCGCTAGCATACGCATTCGCATTTTTTTCTCTATGATTTTGTTGCAGGAATATTCAAGTTTTCAAGCCCGATTAATCGCATCATCACAAGGTCCTCACATTATCAAAACAAGCACAAGACAAGGGTTTCTATGCATATTTATCCAAACAAGAAGTGGAAAATCGAAACCAGGACCTCCACACTTGTTTTTGAGTGATCTGGGCAATTTTTCCAAATTTGCTGTTTTTCAACTGAGTAACAGATTACTCAAATAGGGTAACAGATTACTCAGTGTAATTTTGCCAAATTTACTATTTTTTCAACTGAGTAACAGATTACTCAAATAGGGTAATCGATTACTCAGTGCGAATTTGCAATTTCCACTACATTTTGGGACAGCAGCCATGCACTCTCTTTGGTCTTTGTTTCTACTTGATTCTAGCATTGTGTGGAACATTCTAGACAGTTCAAGACCATTGAATACATTTCCCTTACATTTATTCTATACTTCACTTTAAATTAAGTGCACCATGTTCCTTGTTTTCCAAGTAATGTGGATCTTTGGATGATGGAGTGCACCTTGGGATTGTTACCGAGTTGATCCTAACTAACCAGTTAACTACCTTGACTCGGTGAGTCAAGTGTAATTAACTCCAACCCTAACTCCAAACCTCCCAAAGCTAAGTCCAAACCAAAGTCCAAAGCTCTCACACTCCATACCTAAACTCTATTTAAACAAGGCTTCACTCATTTCACAAGCTCTCCAAAATCATTCACACAAATTCACATTTTCTTCACTCTCAATTCTCTCATTCTCCTCTCCATTTTTCTGCAACTTCTACACATTCCTCTTCACTTTCTTCACCAAACCTCACTAAAGCTCTTAATTCTTGAAGAATAATCACTTTTCACATTGAAAGTGATTATTTCTTGAGCTTAACCTTCATCATTATTCCATTCTACTGAATTTTGTGGAGTTTCAATGGCTTTGGGATTCAATTCAAGTAATCACTTCAAGTTTCCTCTGTGATAATTCGCATTTCGTAGTTTTTGTCGAAGTTTGCTCGGTTTCGCTACGATTCGAAGTGCAATTGAGGAATTTCTAGTTTTCTTGATTATCTTCATCATTTTGCAATTATACTTGAGTATCTAAAGTTCTATTAGCTTTTGGATTCATCTCAAGCCTTTACTTCAAGATCTTACGGTGCAAATTCGATTTCGGAGCTTTTATCGCATTTTGCTCGGTTTCGCTACGATTCGAAGTGCAAGTGGAGGAATCTCTGGTTTTCTTTGGTTTTCCTCACTTATCTCCATCATATTTCAAGAACAATAATCACCAAGCCAAATCTCCGGCTTGTAGGTTGGTCAATTCTCACTTAATTTATCTTTTCGATTACTTTTGCGCGTTTCCGATGTAATTTCGATAGTTTTAACGGTTCGTTGAATAATGTGTTTGTGTGATCTTTGATGTTCATTTTTTATGCTTCCAATCAATGATTAAATGCTCCTAATTCATGTAATTTTCGTGCACAAAATCATACCATGGCATTTGGTAGTTTGGATAAGTGATTAGGTGTTGAAAACCACTTTTAAAAAGTTGTTTTTACTATTTTTTGCCGCTGTTACAGTGGTAATCGGTTACTCAAAGAGAGTAATCGATTACTCAGCCTTTTTTTCACCAAATTCTGCTATTTTTAAGCAAGTAATCGATTACCTACATAGGGTAATCGATTACCACTGTAACAGAGGCCCATTTTTGATGTTTTTCAAGCTTGTTTGGCATCCTTTCTTCCTCTAACTTCCATGGATTGATATGCTTAATATTTATGGATGTTTTTAGTGCTATTAACCTCTGTTTAAAGCATATTTACATTAATTCAATGATTGATTTATCAATTCTTGCAATTATGTGTGTTCTTGATTTTTGTTTGAACATGATAAATCTTGCACAATCTTTGATCACTTGACACATGATTTGTGATACGTGCTAATATTTGTATGGCACTGTTTTGCACTTTCATTTCATGATCACATTAAGTTTGTTCTTTATTGAGCAAATTTAATCATGCATAATCAATAATTTACACCTTTTGCTTTAATGATTTTCCATTCTCTTTGGAAAATTATTAGCATAACTTTTCCATTTGATTGATTGATCGAAACCATGTTTCGATTAGTTGATCCTTCCATTTCCTCTCTTTAGGCTTCCTTTAGAGCTTTCTCTCTCGTTCCCCCTCGTGGAGTTGGAGTTTCACGCTACGCCTTGCATCGGAGCACTATACAAATTGAAGTTGTTACGCTGTCCGTTTCCCCACGCAAGAGCACTGTACAAATTGGGGTTGTTACGCTTCGGCACTATACTTTGAGTGTTAGAGAATGAATGAGGGGGGAATTGTCCTACCCTTATTCTGACTATTTCTTGGGTAAGGGTGTTGGCCCTCTCGCTGAGAATAGTCACCTCTATCCTCAAGCTGTAGTGTTGCTCCTTCCCCAGTCAGATTGATCCTTGATCATTCAAATCTCTTTCAATCTCTCTTTTTGATCCATCATCATCCTTCTTGGTTAAGATCATTATTCTTGCGCTAGCAATCTCTCTTTGTTCTATCACTCATTTCTTCTTGTAATCAATCATTACTTTAGATTCTCATACAGAATTTCTATTCCTTTCTCCGGTTAAACACAATCTTTCTGTTAAACAATCGACACTTTCCCAGTTTTGCAACCTTTTCTTTGGTTCCTCTCCCTTTGATTGGTTAACCACTGCCTGTCAGTTAAAACACCAATGCTTACAATCTTTCTCAGTTAATCACAGTCCGTCTGTTAATCACTGAGCTTCTCTTGGGTTAATCACCTTCTCTTGGTTAATCACCCGTTTCTTCAGTTAACCACAGTCCGTCTGTTAAAATACTGAACCCGTTCGAGTTAATCACCTTTTCTGGGTTAATCACTCGCTCCCCTTCGGTTAATCACAGTCCGTCTGTAAGCACCGAATCCCATGCAGTTGTCAACCTTCTCTTGGTTCGAATACTTGTACCCTTGGGTTAGTAACCAACTCTTTGGTTCAAATACCCTTTCTTTGGTTAAGTATTGTTTGTTCAGTCTGTTTACCAAACTTTCTGGGTCGCGACCTATTGCTCGGTCCTACACCCGTCCTTTGGGTTACAACCTTTGCTCGGTCCTACACCTGTCCTTTTGGGTCACGACCTTTACTCGGTCCTACACCCGTCCTTTGGGTCACGACCTTCGATCGGTCCCACACCCGTTTTCTGGTTAATCACAGTTTTCTTTGTTAAAACCAATGCTTCTCTACCCCCACAGAGTTGCAGTCTTTTCTCCCTCAGTTAACCACTGTTCATCAGTTAATATACCGATGCCCCTCAGAGTCAAACACCTTCTCTCGGTTCAGCACTCTCTCTCTTGGTTTATCACAGTCCGTCTGTTGACACCAGTTGCTTTTCCCGTCAGGGTCCTACTCTCTTTCTTCGGTTAACCACTGCCAGCCAGTTAATATACCGAGTCTCCTTTTTCTCTTGGTTATGACACCATCCCTTTATTTGGATCCCCAACGGAATCCTTCCTATTCCCTTTGCTCTTACTTTCTTGGTTTCGACACCGATCCTCTCCGTTATCCCCAGTAGAGCCATTTCTCTTTTATCTCTTATCTTGGTTTGGACACCATTTCTCTCTTATCTCTTGCTCTTGGTTTGGACACTATTTCTCTCTTATCTCTTGCTCTTGGTTTGGAAACCATTCCTATCTTACTCCTTTTTCTCTTGGTTTATACACCATTTCTCTCTTACTCCTTTATTCTCTTGGTTTGGACACCATTTCCCCTTTATTCCTTTATTCTCTTGGTTCCGACACCATTCTCGCACTTTATTCTCAGTTCAGTTGCTACTTCTTTCCTTTACACTATTTTCTGGGTTTTGACACCATTTCTTTGGAATCCTCGGTGGAATTTCCTTCTTTCTTTTGCTCTTGGTTTTGACATCACTTTCCTTTCATTTTCCTTTTCCGTCTTGGTTCCACGAACTACGGAAGCTCTGATTCTGCATTCTTTTGAATGTATGATACGTAGGCATGAGATCGCAATGATCTCGGCGAGCACACTTCCACCTTTCTTTCCGTCTTCCTCCTTTCTTTCTTCCTTCTTCGTCCCCTGGTTCCATGAACTACGGCGCTCTGACTTCCTCATTGCACTATTAGGGTACGTAGGCACGAGGGCTTTGTTCCTCCGCGAGCACCTTCCTTCTTTCTTTTCTTTTTCCCCTTTCTCTCTCTCTCTCTCTCTCCTCTTTCTTTTAGCTAGAAGCCTTTAGATAGATAACCCATCCAAGCCTAGAAGCAACCGAAATGGTTCCCGTCGAGTACGACGGATGCGTTAGGTGCTAATACCTTCCTTTCGCATAACCGACCCCCCGTTCCCGTTTCTCTTCCCCTTGGGTTTTATCGATATTTTCCCTGTCCTTTGGGACTAAATAAAGTTCGGAGGCGACTATGTTGTATCTTTGAGTGTTCGATTCACTCAGGTAGATTTCCAGCCATCTTCAGCACCCAGGAGACTCGGGGAAAAAGAGTCAGCCGAACGATGCATATCAGCTGAGCATCATCGAAAAGAATACCTGCGTCCCCACCATGTTATGGGATCATTACTCAGGGCATTCAAAAAACATCCAGTATAACGATGAATTTGCAAAGGTTGCAGGACAAGAGTTCATCAACTATGCTTTTCCTGAGGTCAACGTCATCGAGAGGGATGACTCCTCCAATTTCAAAGAAGTGTGGGCTACCTTAGGACAACCGAGTGGCAAATTCGACTTCATGGTCAAGTACACTGCTCCTGAAAGCTCTCGTATCAGGCTCTAAGAGATTCAGCCAACTGGATGGGGAGATCCACCTAAGAGTGCAAACACTGTGCAAGATACAGCTGAAGAATCCTCCTACGACAACTCTGACTGGGAGACCGATTCCAACGATCATGCTCCACCAGAAATCAGCGTTATTTTAGAAGACAAGCAAAGAAAGAAGGTACCAGACTTTGTGATTCACCGAGGAGTTCACCGCCAATGGGTCGCTGTCAATGTTCCAAAAGTCGTTCATAAGTCGAAGTAATTGCCGTCTCTATCTTAACCTTTCACCCTGCCCCGGTGAAACGGATGTTTTTATAGGGCTCACTTTTCTGTAAATATACCTCTTCGCTTTGCCCAAAGCGGCTGAGTTTTGATTTATAGAGCTGTAGTTTCAAGAATCGACAAGATCATAAATAAATAAACGTCGTTCTGTAATTTCCATATTTATTGTTGTTTTCTCTTTTCATTTTTCAGAAAATGGTAATCCTAAAAAACAACTCAAATAATAAAAACAAGTATTTTTCAAAAAATACACTGCACACACTCTTGCATTCTCTCTATCTCTTCTATAAAATAATCATCACGTCATGCAGATTGCTTGTTTTCAACCCCATTGAAACATACGATCCAATGCCTTCTCCCAACTTTGAATTCCCGATATTTGAGGCTGAAGAAGAAAATGACGAAGAAATTCCAGAAGAGATCTCCCGATTACTCAGACAAGAGGAAAGGTCCATTGAACCTCACAAAGAGCCGTTGGAAACGGTCAACTTGGGTTCAGAAGAAGAGAGAAAAGAAGTCAAGATTGGAGCACTGCTCAGTCCAACTGTCAAAGAAAGTTTGACAGAGCTTCTCAAAGAATTTCCCGATGTATTCGCTTGGTGCTATCAGGATATGCCAAGGCTGGATACCAGCATCGTGGAACATCATCTACCGTTAAGACCAGAATGTCCACCAGTAAAACAGAGGTTGAGACGGACTCATCCAGACATGGCCATCAAAATCAAAGAGGAAGTACAGAAACAGATTGACGCGGGTTTCCTCGCCACATCAGAATATCCTCAATGGCTAGCTAAAATAGTACCAGTTCTGAAAAAGGACGGGAAAGTCAGAATGTGTGTAGATTACAAGGATCTGAACAAAGCCGTCCAAAGGATGACTTCCCCTTACCGCACATTAACATGCTGGTAGACAGTATAGCAAAGTTCAAAGTTTTCTCCTTCATGGATGGATTCTCGGGCTATAATCAAATCAAAATGGCGCCGAAAGACGTGGAGAAAACTTCGTTCATCACCCCATGGGGCACCTTTTGTTACAAGGTAATGTCGTTCGGTTTGAAGAACGTCGGGGCAACCTATCAAAGGGCCATGACTACTCTGTTTCATGACATGATACACAAAGAAATCGAGGTATATGTCGATGATATGATTGCAAAATCTAAGACAGAAGAGGAGCATGTGACCCGCCTGTCAAAGCTATTTGAGCGGTTGAGAAAATACAGACTCCGCTTGAATCCCAACAAGTGCACATTCGGTGTCCGGCCAGGGAAACTCTTAGGGTTCATTGTCAGCCAGAAAGGAATTGAGATTGATCCTGACAAGGTCAAGGCCATTCAAGAAATGCCTTCTCCAAAGACTGAAAAACAAGTTAGGGGATTCCTGGGACATTTGAACTACATTTCCAGATTTATATTCCTCATGACCGCGACATGTGCGCCGATCTTCAAATTACTCAAAAAGAATCAGGACTGCGTTTGGACAGAAGACTGCCAAACTGCCTTCGACAGTATCAAGGAGTACCTGTTGAACCCACCGATTCTATCACCCCCAGTGGAAGGAAAACCACTGATCATATACTTAACAGTCTTGGAAGACTCAATGGGTTGTGTACTTGGCCAACAAGACGAAACAAAAAGAAAAGAGTCTACCATCTACTATTTGAGTAAGAAATTCATCGACTGCGAGACTCGGTATACTATGCTTGAGAAAACTTGTTGTGCTTTAGCATGGGAAGCCAAACGTCTTCGCCAGTACATGATTTGTCACACTACTTGCTTAATCTCCGAAATGGATCCGATCAAGTACGTCTTTAAAAAGTTTACTCTTACGGGAAGGATTGCCCATTGACAGATGTTGTTATCAGAATACGACATTGAGTACCATGATCAGAAAGCCATAAAAGGAAGTGTTTTAGGCGATCATTTGGCTCATCAACCAATTGACAATCAGGAATCAGTCGGGTTTTACTTCCCAGACGAAGAAGTCATGTACTTGAAAATGAAAGATTGTGATGAACCGCTACCCAGTGAAGGGCCAGAACCAGGTTCCCAATGGGGACTAATCTTTGACGGAGCTGTCAATCATTATGGAAACAGAATTGGGGCAATTATCATAACACCTCAGGGTACCCACCTTCCTTTCACTGCCAGACTAACATTCAAGTGTACAAACAATGAGGCCGAATACGAAGCTTGTATCATGGGTCTCGAGGAAGCAATTGATTTAAGGATCAAAAAATTGGATGTTTACGGCGACTCAGCCCTGGTTATCAATCAGATCAAAAGAGATTGGAACACATACCAGTCCAGGCTGATCCCTTACAAAGACTACGCGAGAAGGTTGTTACCCTTCTTCAACAGAATCGAGTTTCATCACATTCCTCGTGAAGAGAATCACATGGTTGATGCATTAGCCACTCTCTCTTCCATGATTAGTGTAGGTCAATGGAACGACGTACCTAATATTGACATAATGCACCTGGAACGGCCCGCTTACATCTTCATAATTAAAGCGGTCATAGACGATAAACCTTGGTATCACGATATCAAATGCTTCCTTCAGAAACAAGAGTACCCACCTGGGGTATCTAGAAAAGACAGAAAGACCCTCAGAAGACTGGCTGGAAACTTCTTCCTGAGCTGTGATACACTTTATAAGAGAAATTTCGACATGGTCTTGCTTCGATGCGTAGACAGACCAGAAGCAAACATGCTGATAAAAGAAATTCACGAAGGATCCTTTGGCACTCATGCCAACAGACATACAATGGCGAGAAAAATTCTGAGAGCAGGGTACTATTGGTTGACAATGGAATCCGATTGCTACAAGTACATGAGGAGGTGTCACAAGTGTCAGATATACTCCGACAAGATCCATGTACCGCCAACGCATCTCAAAGTTCTCTCTTCCCCGTGGCCTTTTTCTATATGAGGAATCGACATGATTGGCATGATTGAACCCAAGGCTTCGAACGGACATCGGTTCATTCTAGTAGCCATTGACTACTTCACCAAGTGGGTCGAAGCAGCGTCGTACGCCAATGTAACCCGACAAGTCGTGGTCCGATTTATCAAAAACAATGCCATCTGCCGTTATGGTGTTCCAAGCCAGATCATTACGGATAATGAATCTAACTTAAACAATAAGATGATGAAAGAGTTGTGCGCTGAGTTCAAAATCAAACACCATAACTCATCTCCCTACCGACCCAAGATGAACGGAGCGGTAGAAGCGGCTAACAAGAACATCAAGAAGATCGTTCAAAAGATGGTTGTAACCTACAAAGACTGTCACACGATGCTACCCTTTGCTCTTCACGGTTATCGCACATCTGTCCGCACTTCAACAGGGGCAACCCCATTCTCTCTAGTATATGGCATGGAAGCAATGCTCCCCATAGAGGTAGAGATCCCATCAATCTGGGTATTGATGGAAGCTAAGCTAACAGAAGCTGAATGGTGTCAAATTCGACACGACGAACTGAATCTGATCGAAGAAAAGCGAATAACGGCACTATGCCATGGTCAATTGTATCAGCAAAGGATGAAGAAGGCATTTGACAAAAAGGTTCGACCTCGCGTCTTCAGAAAAGGAGACCTCGTGCTCAAGAAGATATAATCTTTTCTCACTGATTCCCGAGGCAAGTGGACCCCGAACTATGACGACCCCTATGTGGTCAAGAAAGCTTTCTCAGGCGGCGCCTTGAGACTCGCAACTATGGATGGAGAGGAATTTGCCTACCCTACAAATGTTGACGTAGTCAAGAAATACTTCTCCTAAATAAAATAAATAAAAAAAGGTCTCGGTGGATTGAAAACCCGAAAGGGCGATCCAGGCAAAAATTAGAGACATAATAAAAAATCATCCCGATGGATTGGAAATCTCAAAAGTAAAATCCAGGCAAAAATTAGGGATTAATGGCAAGTAACTATGTCCAACAAAGGGGCAAGTCTCTAAGCGGCAGTCATGCCATCCGTCAGAAAAAACTCCAATTAAGGTCATCTTCGACGGAAGCTCAGGATGCCCAGAATTCAAAGTTGGTAGAAGGATAGTGGTCGTTATGTTTCAATGTAGCTCTTTTCCCTTAAATTACCATTTTCTAACTTTGTAAATACTCTATGGAATCACGCGTTTGGGCTGATCTCCATCCTATCAATAAAATTTGAGCCCTAGTGCTTTTGTTTGTAATTCTTATTTCTTTTAGCTTTACAGAACGACATTTTAACATGATTAACGATTCTTGAAATAAAACAAAAATGAATTTACTTGTCAACTTTTTTTGCTTTTAAAATAAAGATGGTAATTTCTTTTGACTGTTGAACATCGAAAGAACATCGACCGCTTCTCTAGAAGTAATCGAACTTCAAAGTGCAAAATCAAAGTACTTCTTCTAAGCCAGTACGCCTGAATGGAGGATCAGCTGTTTCAGATGCGAATGTTTCGTCCAACATCACCGGCCGAGTTCTTATCTCCTAAGCCCGATCAACGTTGTTCCCCGCAGGGACTACTTCTCCTAAGCAAGGCATAATTGCTATTTTGAACCACTGATACTTTTCATTCCCCGCAGTGGCCGAGTATCTAGTCGTGTTCATTCACAAGTCTGTATGTCGCGTCAGTTTTGTCAGCATAAACATACATACATCATGCATTATTGATTTACATTCATATTCATATTGCATCACTATCACTTTAGGTCGGTCTTAACCCCTAGTGATAAACGTCCTCTCAATCGGGTTGTCAGTTATTTCCTCATTAGGAATTGTTGCGTCTGAACGATCTCTCCTCCAGTTTATTTCTGGGTTGGAGTTGGTCCCTTGACCACTTTGATAACTTGAACCTCTGAAAAGGTGGAAAACTTTCGACAAACGTCACTCTTTACCATTGAAGATGATATTTTTGCTTTCCCGGATTAAGGAAAATCCCCAGAGAAAGCTCCTCAAAATTGGATTACAGCACATGGTATTTCTCTAAGAAGATCTCGAAGAAAAGTATGATGTAATATCCCCAAGCAAAAAGCAGTCTCTCAAGAGACTCGTTTTCCCCGGTAGAGTCAGCAAATGGCATCTCCTACAGAGAAGTTTGTACACCTCTACCGCTCAGACGATGGGTTTCCCCAGCAAGTCTGACATCAAAACCTTTTTCCGTCAAATGGCATCTCCCCAGGAAAATTCGGCGAGAAGTTTGAGGAAAACCGCTACAAATAGCATCCCTTGTCAAGAAAGTTTATTGACAAAAGAAACTAAGACCAGGTCCTTGGCTGAAAACCAGGATCGAGGGGAAGTTTACAAATGAAACTAAGACCAGGTCCTTGATAGGAAACCAGGATCGCGGGGAAGTTTACATCAGAAACTGAGACCAGTTCCTTGGTGGAAGACCAGGATTGCGGGGAAGTTTATTGATAAAAGAAAACTGAGACCAGTTCCTTGGCTGAAAACCAGGATCGAGGGGAAGTTTCTACATTTTCTAAGCGTCATTGCTTAGAAAAAGAAGATGGATGAGCAAACTACCATTCATAACCACCATCAAAATTTTGGGTATTCCGATATTTAATCCTCTTGCACTCCGAATGCCCGAATACCTTCGCCATTCACACCTTCGGGTCCAAGAAGATTAAATAGGGGCATCTGTCATACCCCAAATTTTGACCACTAAGATTTCCCATCACTGTGAAAATCATCATCACAATATGGATGAACCATCATGCCTCATCAATCTCCTCAAGGATTGTTGAGCATTCACTACAATCAAAGATTTGGGTTTCAAGCCCTCTCAGGGTACTTAGACAAAGGATCAATCAAGAAATGACATGATCTTAAACTTGTCTAACCTCTCAAACACCTATAAAGGATCAAAAGGACTCCCACATCAAGAATCAAGCACAACGTTGCAACATTCCAAGTGGATCGAGCCTAAAGATTGCCAGTGTCACCAAATAAGGGTTTTGGTCGACTGAGGCCTCCTGATGGAAATTTTCATCTGGGCATGAGCCAGTGCTTCAAAATACAACCCAAGATACTCCAAGGGACCTCATGGACCCAATCATCAGGTCAATTTTGCCTCAGGAGATGCATTTATCAAAAATCAGGAATTAGGGTTTCTTGAACTAATTCACCCCTAAGTTGACTTTTGGGACAAAACATTAGCCAAGACCTCAAGACATGATTTGAGGGTCTCCCATACACCATATTGATCCATTTGCAACAATGGATTGGTCCAAGAAGCTTGATTCACAAGTTTCAATGTCATCAGGACCACAATTAGGGGTTCGAGGAAAAAGTCAACTGCATCTTTGACTTTTGACGAAGACATGCTCCCAAACCTTGGGACATGATTCAATACACCCTACAACACCTATGGAACATATCCATTAGGTTTGATTTAGGTCAAGGACTTGATTTCACCAAGGATCGCGCAGTTTGGAATTCATCTGATAAAAAGTCAACTGTGCATAAAATTAAGTTTGACTTTTTGGGATTTTTCACAATTTTGGTTCCTTGACCCTAAAACAATGATAATATGTGATTTGAATCATCATTCATCAAGAAAAATCAAAGAAAGTGGGATAACTTGTAAAAGGGGTAACCATAAAAACTTTGAATTTTTCTAAGTTATGGAACAAAGTGGCTAGGGTACCAACTTCCAAGGATCATAACTTGAGATCCAAGCAACCATTTTGAATGATCCAAAGATGGATTTGTAGATCTCATGGCATACTTTAAAAGTGTCAACTACAGCTCATTCCAATTCCTCGTGGATTTTAAATTATGGAGTGATCAAAATGGCCGAAACACACAAAAGTGACATTTTTCCAACACTTAGTGAAATTTTCACTAAGTCAGAATCTGCCTTATTTTTTCCCAAAAGTAGAGGCAGTTTTCAATGTAATTCAAGTTGGATCAAAACTAAAGTTGGACATCATGATAAAATAGGATATATCAGCTTTCCAAAATATCCAAGAACTCCTTCAAATTCCATCTGAGCTAGGAGTTATGACAGCTGCAATGTGTCTTGATGCAAACTGCTTGGCAAAGCAGATTTGTGCACAAAGGCTCGATTTGAACAATTTGTGCAAATAACAAACAAGTTTATCCATCTGCACACCTCAGGGGGAGACCAAGGAGGAACAAACACTGATCCATAAGCCTCCCAAGTCTTTGGAACTACAAGTAGCATGCCAAACCTAAAAAGCCTAAAGGAGACCAAGACTCCAATTTTGTTTCCAAGCATTCAATGGATGCACCAAGTTGGCATAAATCGAGCCTATTCCAACTGAATGAGTCAAGGATAAGCTCTGAACCAAAGACACATATGTCTGTGCTCTAACCTCTAGTCAATGGCTAGAGGAAACTTGAGATTCCAAAATGATCCAATTGGCCACAGACCTGTACTAGTTGCCATACCCTATTCCTTGCAAAACAAACTTGCTCTACTATAAATAGAGCTCATTTATGATCAGTTTGAGTATAATAAAGCACTCAAACTGATGCTTTCCTCAAAATCACCTTCTCACTTCCAAAATTGCCTTCTAAAGCAAGTCACTATCGGGTTTTGAGTTTGAGAACAATTCCAACCAAACCAATTACATACACACACACACACACACACCTCATAAACATCATATAGAAGTGATCCAAACACTTAAATAACATCTGGAACACCAATCTCTCAAAATCACTAGCCAATTGCTCAAGTTTTCAACCAAGTTGCAGTTGAGATGCCATAACCTGTTCCAGTCCATTTCCAATCACTCCAAGCATTCAAACACATTCCATATGGTGTAGGGAAGTTGTTCAGATCATCAAAACTCATCTGTAACACCTCCAAGTTAAAAATCAAATTGCTCTTGCTGCCACGACCTTCAAGTAAGCCTAAACTTGATCATTTCATGATTCATGCATATTTCCTCGCACAATAATTTTGCCATATGTTCATAATCATGTATGGAGGGTTTCCCCTCAATTAATTGCTTTGTATGAATCATGTATCAAAGTTCCTAGCCTTCATGCAGAATTTTGGGTTCTTGAGGTTTTGTCTTAATTTCTTATTCCATGCTTAAAATAAATGAAATTAAAGACCATATACATGATCGTGAGGTGAAAACGAGTAGATTGATATGTGGATTGTGTGATTTTATCAAGTATTCAGTGAGATTGAGGGGAAAATGAAAATCTGAAGAAACAGAGGGCGCGGGCAAGAACTTGGTGTTCTTGGCGCCCTTTTTTGAATTTTTAAATATTTGAATTTTTGTGATTTTATTTAATTGATTCAAAAATTAATTTCTCTCTGGTTTTTAATGATTTTGAGTTGATTCTTTTTTTAACAATTCACAAAAATGTTAAAATAATTTATTTTACAATAATTTCCCAAAAATATTATTTATTTCATATACTTGATATTTTTGCAAAGAATTAATTTTTATTTGTTTTTTGACATTTAAAGTATTTTTTCTTTCTTGATTTTCCAAACTTAAATGGGTTCTGATCATTTTGTGGATAAAAACTTGATTTTTCAAACATTAATCCAAGATCACAACTTGTTTTTCACACGTTTGATAATTTTGATCATTTTAATTAAATTTTATTTAATTAAAATACATTTTGAAGTTAATTTAGGGTTTTGATCTTAATCACCCTAAACAAATCTTTTTCAAACTTTTTCGGGCCTCTTGATAGAGTGTAAGCCCCACCTCTTTGTAAATAAAATAATTTGGGCCTCAGTGTATTGTATAAGTCCCGATATAGTCGTAAATTTCGGCGCGATTGCCGTTTTCATACGAAAATTATTTGGGCCTACCCTCGTGTTGTAAGTCCGATTTCTTTTCTTTAAAAATCTTGTGGGCCTCTTGTGAGAGTGTAAGACCCATCCCTTTGTACAGAAAACCTTTCTTTGGGCCTCAGTCACTTGTATAAGTCCTTGTACAAATTCAAAACAACAGTACAATCACTGTTAAAATTTGGGCCTCTCCCTGAGCTGTAAGCCCCGATCTCTGTTCAAAATACTTTCTCCTTTGATTTTAAATCCAAATGTATAGTTACTATCAGAACTTTCTTTAATTTCTTTGTTGAACAACTAACAAAACAACATGGAAGCTCTACAATGGGTAAGTATTTATCCGCTTTCTTTTATATGCTTTCACATACATAACTGTATTGTGGGAAGCTGCGCATGGTTAGTCTTCTTTCATACCCTTTTAATATACTTGTCATATATCAACTGTATATATACTAGTATAGTTAATTAGATTTTTCCCCAACAACTACGTCTAGAACTAGGTAAAGCCCTGTTAGTCGCTCTTAAATACAAACAAAACTAGATCCCCATAAGATCTCTAGATACAGACTTCCCTTCTCTTGGGGTTAAACAATATGGAACAAAGAGAAAGGCAGTATTCTCGGTGAACCTTTTCTCAGACTGTCACCCTTAGAAATTGTCAAAGAAATTCTACTCCCCAGAGTTGATCTATTCTCCGTGAATAACATCTCTTGAGTTTCTTCAAAACCCTCAAACTTTCCTAGAATGATCTCTTCTCTGTGAATTGTATTTCTTGAACTTCTCTTGGTTTGGGGACCCACAGGCTTCCTAAAAGCATCCCCGCTTCCTCTTGGGCGTTGTACAAGGACCCTTCGACTTCTTAGAAGTTCTCATGCCTTCTCTTGGGCTTAATACAAGGACCCTAACGACCTCTTAAAGGTATAAGACAGAACTTAGTCATCCTTTGCTAGAGCACTCTTTCTAGTGTCAAACCTCAGGCCACTTTAGCGTTGATTCTCATCCCTTAAGGCCCTTGCCCTTTTTTGGGCATCCTACAAAAGATAAAACTCTTCAACAACAGTAGACTTGGACAGTCTAAACCCCCTTTGAGTCTCAAAGACATTCTCAATTTCCTTTCAAACATAGGAAAAAAGACCGATCACTCTGGATCAATCTCCAGCAAAACCCGGTCTCTCTCATGAGAGTTCCCAACCCTTGGGCCTGCCTATTGATCTAATCCTCAGCAGTAAGATAGCCTCCTCTTAGGCTTTGTATAATGATCTTTCCTCAGCGCAGTCAGCCTCCTCTTGGGCTTTGTACAATGATCCTCCCCAGCGGAGCTATCATTTTCAGACTCTCTTGTTGAGTTAACATCCTTGTAGCCTCAATCTCGGGCTTCGTATGAGACAACAAATCACTCTCTTGTTGAGTATAAAAGACTCTCTTGTTGAGTCAATCAACTTTCAGACTCTCTTGTTGAGTCAATCACCTTTTCAGACTCTCTTGTTGAGTCAATCTTTTCAGCCTCAATCCTGGGCTTTGTACAGGACGGATAAAAACACTCTCTTGTTGAGTCAAACCCTTTTAGCCTATATCTTGGGCTTTGTACAAGACATAAATCTCCCTCTCTTGAGCTTGGGACAAATACCTTCCCAAGCAGAGTCATTCCCTCCCAACCTTCCCTTAGGCTTCGAGGACTGATTTTCCTTAAGCAGAGTCAAACTCACTTCAGCCTCAATCTTGGGCTTTGTACAAGACACATAAAGCATCCTCACCAGAGTCGATTAAATTTCAGCCTCAATCTTGGGGTTTGTACAAGATACATACGAACCGCCCCGACGGAGTCAAAACCCTTCTTAGCCTCCTCTTAGGCTTTGTATAATGATATCCCCAAAGAGTCAGTCTCTTTTTTGCCTCAATCTCGGGCCTTGTACAAGACACCAAAATAGACACTCTCTTGTTGAGTCGATCTTATTTTAGCCTCCTCTCCGGCTTTATATAGGGAAATCCCCTAGCCGAGTCAATTACTCTTTTAGCATCAACCTTGTGATTTGATCAAGGCATACAAAAATCAACAATTCCTCTTTAGAGATGACAAATTCCCTCTCAGTCAAACCTTTTAGCTTCAATCTTAGGCTTTGAACAAGACACAAATAAACCCTTTTAGCTTCAATCTTGGGCTTTGAATAAGACACCAAAACATCTTTTTCCTCCCTTAGAATAGGAGGAACTATGATTGCTCTGATTTGCCTGTTTCGTTTAAACGGGAATACGTAGGCATAAGATTGTGAAATCTTAGCGAGCATACTAATCAAAAACTCTAGGTCCAATACCTTCATACGTCAATAAAAAAAATTAGATATAGTATCTTCCCAAAAGCCTCATGAACCGTCAAGACACTCTATTCTTAAGCCAAATAACTTAAGAGAGACCCGCTATTTTGATAGCATCTGTAAACCAACAGTCATATGTTTAAACTCAGTATGCAAGCAGGGTTAATTGGAGACATCTATTTCCCTTCCTTAATCAACTTCACAGGATAAAAAATGAATCGAACTGTAGCACCCCAAAGCGATAGTGATTCGAAACCACAAAAACCGCGCTACACCCGGAACAAAAGCACTTTGACATAGGGAGATTAAGGAATGCAAAACCTTATTTAACCTAGCCGCTAAAAGCTTGGATAAAGCTTTGTATAAGCAACCAACCAAACAAATAGGTCTAAAATCATCCAAACCCAAAGGACTCTCGCACTTCGGAATCAAAGTAAAAAAAGAGGACACAATCGCCTTAGATAACATGTCCCCTTCATGAAAGGCTTTGAAATATCTAATGAAGTCATCTTTAATAAAGAACCAACATTTCTTAATGAACATAAAGGAGTAACCATCCGGCCCCGGACTTTTGTTACTATCGCAACTCCAAATCGCCTCTTTGATTTCCTCCTCCGTAAAAGGACTTTCAAGCATCTCCCCTTCCTCTTGTTTAAGCTCATTAAAAGGGATTTCATCCAAAATAGGTCTCTCTCTATTCACTTCCACAAACTTGTTGGCAAAGTGATTCCTCACTTCCTCTTTTACCTCTTTAACCGACACCAATACCCCACTTGCTGAGTTGATAGACCCTATATGGTTACGCCTTCTTCTCTCCTTCATAACACAATGGAAATACCTACTATTATTATCTCCATCATTAAGCCATTTTAATTTGGAATTTTGAATGAGCATGTTCTCCTTGATTCTCATGTTCATCCAAAACCGACTAGACATCTTCTTTCGATTATCTATGGAATCATGCGACAACATTCCGTTAGCTTCTTCCGCCATCTCGTCATCATCATTAATCTTCCTCACACAATTCTCAATCTCCAAGTCTATTTTACCAAAAACCTCCAAGTTCCATTTTCTTATACTACTTTTGAGAAGTCTAAGTTTTTCTTTAAGGACATAATCACTCCTCCCTGCAACACGCAACTCCCTCCATTCCTTTTCAACAAACGGAATGAAATTCTTGTTGGTAAACCATTCATTGTTGAACAATGAACGGTTTCGGACCCCAATCCGAAGAGTCCACTACTAACCACACCGGACAATGATCGAAAATATCCCTCGAACCAATGAATTGACCAATCACTTTCCAACTATCGATGGCCGCCTCCAACAACAAGAAGCGATCAATTCTACCCATTGAAGATCAATCACCGCTATACCAAGTAAATTTCTTCCCTTTACAAGGAACGCCAAACAATTCACTCACCACAACAAACTCCGAAAACTCTTTCATCTCTATATTACGACTACAAGCGCTCTTTCCCTTTCTCTCCCAAGAATTACAAATAGCGTTAAAATCTCCCCCTAAACACCACTCCCCATCCGTAAAAATAGATTTCAAATCCAACAAACTCTTCCAAAGTAACCTTTTCTTACCAAGATCACAAGAAGAATAAATGTTCACCACATAGTAACAAGAATCTCTCCAAATAACTTTGACACCGACATACCCTTCACCTCTAAAACTACACAAAACCTCCACATTATTCACCTTCCAAAGAATAAGTAATCCACCGGAAAAACCATCTGTACAAGATGAAGTCCACCCGATCTCCTTCTTCGACCAGAAACTTCTCGCCACCGCTTCTGACATTGAGCCTAATTTAGTTTCTTGAATTAAAAAGATATCCGCCCCACCTTTTTTGATAATTTGACTAATTCTTTTTCTCTTGATCAAACTGCCTCCCCCTCTGATATTGAAAGAACCTATAATCATTTCAACACAATTAATTTCTCCTTCTCTCCCAATGATCTATCATTGTCCAACTTTTCTAATTCATCAATCATCTTCTTATAGTCCCTCTCTTTATCCACAACCACCACCCCCAATTTAGAAATTGCCTCCCACAATTTACCACCTACGTTTGAATCAAAATTCCCCCATAACTTCGCATTGCTTCTAAAAATATCGGATGCATCCGAATTCTCATAATGAAACTTAACCAAAGGGAAGTTAGTCAAATTAGGCGGAACAGTCTTAGACTGGCTCTCACCATTACAAAAACCCGAAGAACCAATCGGATCTGAAGCCAATGAAGAAGATTGCACTATTCGCTTGTTTTTCCATTTATTTTCTTAATATCTCCTAAAACTCCATGTGGGCCATACCATTTTCTGAATTTCATCTTTTTAAGACTGTTATATTTAAATTTCTTGACCCCACCCTGCGCTAAATCCTCAGCCCCTTCTGAATAATTCACAAAAGGCCCTCTACTTTCCCTAACAAAAGTGTCAGAGGAAAGGATATTTTCAGTACCTTTACAAGTACCCTTTAGTCCCTTGTGAGAAGATAGAAGCATATTCTTGCAATTTCCCACTGCCTCGTCAAACACACCAACTCCCTTAAACATCAAAACATCATTACCTATATCTACTTTTTCTGCCACCTCAGAAAAAACAGCCTTATATCCTGTACCCTCAAACCCTATATCACAGCTATTATCATCATACCTTTTGATATCCTTCGGACAAAACAACGTTTCTTCTGTTTTCTCTCCGGCGTCATCATCTTCTTCCTTTCCTTCTTGTTCTTTCGAGTACCACTTATTCTCAGAACCAGACGAATCTGCCACGCTGCTCTTTGTGCTGGTAGACGAAACCGGCTTACGCCACTGACCATCTGAATCTTCGCGCAGCTGAATGGTAAAAGCTTGGCCATCCACCTCAACCTCCATCGAGTCCATAAGTCTGAAACTTGCAGGGACCCTGACTAAAAATCTAGCCATGTCCATGGATATCCCTTTCAAAGAGTTTTCATCAGTGCAAACAAAAGAGCCAAAAGAATTGGCTATTGACTCGAAAAACTCCAAATACCATGCATTGCATGGTGTTCCATACGCTCTAACCCATAAAACACGATCAACATCAACCTCAACCTCAATCGCACTCCATTTTCTGATATCAGTAAACCACTGTTTCCGCCATGAAACCCCACCCTCCACAAAATCTTTCAGAGCACTCTCATCCAACTCTTCAACCAGACATATATATATATATATATATATATATATATATATATATATATATATATATATATATATATATATATATATATATATATATATATATATATATATATATATAGGGAGAGGATCATTTGACACCAGTGTCAAAATATTAACTTTGACACCAAATCCTACCCATTTATTATTATTCATTCAATGACTAAGATAAATTCCCTTAAAAAAACTCATGTGTTAATTTTAAGTGAATATATTTTAACCTTTAAATTAATAATAATAAACGATTAGGATTTGGTGTCAAAGTTAATATTTTGACACCGGTCTCAAATGATCTCATCCCATATATATATATATATATATATATATATATATATATATATGGGTTGATGAATATTATATAATGCAATGGCAAGCCCCAGGCAACTGCTCTTGGATGCTCAAGAAAATTTTGAAGTGTATAGACCTTGTTATCCAAAATGAATACTAGGATGAAGTTGTGAAACAAGGAAACTTTGGATCTTTGCTGGTATGTTGAGGATTATGGTAGAATTTGTGTTCCACCTCTTTGCCTACCATCTTCTTTGAAGAGCTTGAAAATTGTCCTTAAACATTTAAGGTTGAGTCGTTCAGTAATAAAGGTACGACATGTGTTGACAAGTCTTTCTATTCACACGATTTTCACTAAATTCTTCTAATATTAGCAGTAATTGCGATTTTAGTGATATAATTTGATATATAAAAACAAAAATATGAAATTATAATATAAGATCTTTATCGGTTATTTTTCTACTTGCTGACATTACGTCATTACTACTTGTGAACATAGCGGTGGTTCTTGGCGACGACACTCATTCACATTTTCCAAAATTTGGCAATTTACTTCATCTAAATCTCAATCTTTTGCGGTTCAACTCGGATTCTATTATGAGCCTACTTCAAGAATGTCATTCACTTAAAGTGCTCATAATTCAAAATGACAAGGAGGTTTGTAATGACAAACAGGTATGCTTAGCTCTTAAATTTGTTTAATTGAAGTTTTGTGGCTTAATAACCTTTTGGCCCTTATGTCAACTTAAAAAGTACCATGTTTATCCTCAACTTTTTAGAATACACTATTTTGGTCTTTTTCGTTTAATTAGCAATCTAAATTTGTCATTAATGGATAAAAATAACTAACGTGGTCCATTGAGCCTAATATGTTACTTTTTTTTTAGGATGCATAAATCTTAATTTTGTGTTTTTCAGTATCTGCAGAAACAACCATCCTTATTAAAATGGGCCACACAACTCAGTGTTCCTAATTGTCTTGAATCACACCTGAGTTTTATTCAATTCAAAGGATATCGAGGATTTACAGATGAATTGTACTTTACTGAATATATTTTACAAAAAGAATGTGTTTTGAAATCAATGATTATCGTTGATATTTCGGCGGATCTAAAGAAAAAGTTCGACATTCTTAAACGATTATCTAATGTCCCGAGGGCCTCTAGAATGTGTCAACTTACATTTGACTAAGTTATGCTTGCCATATAGTACAACCGATATCATATGGAATATGTTTAATGAAATGGGTGACATGCACATTATGAGAATGAAATTGGTCTTAATTCAAGATATGAGGTGGATGAGTGTGGACTCAAATGGCTATGGGAAAAAGCCTGTTCACCTCCATCTTGATCTTTTTTTTCATGACAAATATGTTTTCCAACTTTATTTCCAGAATCTTTCCTCACGTGTTAATCTCTAAATCTATTTACTATTTTTAATTTTTTTGGATAAAAATATATTTCAATTTTGATGTAGATCTCAGAAATAGAACACTAAAAAATATGATCAGAAAGTGTAAAATAGAGGAAAATGGTTTATTTGATATGGTTTAATTAAAATTTTTGGATTTGGTTTGATTGAATTTGCGTTGAAGAAAAGATTTATTTGAAATATGTTTTGAAGGAAGATTTGTGTGAAATTTTGTTTATTCAAAGATTGATATGCAAAAATATTGATTGAAGACTTATGTTTCATAAAGAGATATTATTGAATTTATTTTCAATTACAAGATTTGGAGTTGCATTTAATGAGGAAATCTCCAATCTCTATAAAAGATGATTTGAAGTGTGGTTCAGTTTTAGCAAAAGATTTATTATGAATCCTTTGCTTGAGAAGTTGGAATTGTGTTTTATATCAAGTAAGGGTTTTATTTGATTTGTTCAAGATTTATAATTATGTTGTGTGGATAGATGTCGAGCCAAATTCTCCATGATATAATAGACATTGGACTCAGTCTGTTACTTGGTGAGTAAGATAAATTAAAGTATGTCTTGTCTTTTTAAAATTTGTTTCTTTTGCTGTTATATCAGAGATATAAGTATGTTAGTTTGAGTTTGGATTTGGAAAAGATCTTATTTTATCAAGATTGTATTTGGATTGCTTATGTGTTCAAGATTTGTATCAATCAAGGATGTCAATTTTCCTAATAAAAATTTGATTGATTATGTGAATTTTTGGAGGATGTAATCTAAATCAAATACAACAATAATACTCAAGAGATTCTGATTTATTCAAAGTGATCAGTCAAGATTGGAAATCCTCAATATTGAAGATTGATCGCATGTGATTTTAAAAGTCCAACCAAATCCAAAATATATTTCCTTATGAGATTTTGAAGTTGGAATTTTGTGGCTATATAAATAGTTCATCTCCTTTGTGAAAACGTAGACCTGAAGATAAAATATCTACTTATTAGGAGAATTTTGTTTTAGTTGAATTGTCTGTATCTTTCACTCCTCTATAACACCTAAGTTTCATATCAAAGGTATAGAGGTTGTGTGTTTTGATAGAGTTTTAACTCAACAAACACTAATCTGGTTTATATATTGATCATTAGGATTAATGGTTGTGAGAAAGTGAGAGATGTCTCATATTTATGGGGAGTCCTAAATAGAAAGGCACAAGTAGTATTAGGAAGAGGGGCGTTGAACAAGGTTTGTTCATCTAAGACACTTTAGTGGATTTCCTTTCTTGGGTTGGAAGCTCCCCCAGACGTAAGGGACGTTGCACCAAACTAGGTTACCAATTCCTTTGTGTTCTTTATTGCTTTAATTGTTATTTTCTATCTGTCTTGTAAATTGTTTTTTCTGGTATATATTGTCCTTGACATTGTGTCCAACATTTGTCCACGCGCTAGAACAAAATTTCAGGGGGGAGTTGCTCTATAACTTTGATATTTTTGCATTTAGAGTAGCGGGGTTTTCCTTGAACCCCGAATTGTATGAGATTTCCACATGAATTCCACATGAGATGACGATTCATAGGCCATAGGTTATGAATCTCTCTTATCACCAATGATTTAGTTAAATTGCATAATTTTGATGTAATTTTCCCATGAAATATATGTTTAAATGTTCTTATTATGTATTGATTAAATGATGATGTATTGTGATGAATAAGTGATATTAAATTGTTATTCAGATGATGCCATACCGTATAAGATTTTGTGATTTCGGCATATGTTGATTATTGTGTTTAAATTGAGTTTCTGTATGATTACAGTTGCAAAAAATCGAAAATACACAGGGTGTAACCGGTTACACTCTGTCTGTAACTAGTTACCACCCTCAAAATTGGCCAAAATATGAGGCAAAACCAGTGTGTAACCAATTACGGGTTTTGTGCAACCGGTTACGCACCCTGAAACCACCATGAAATGAGTTTCGTAACTCCGATTGAGACGCGGTCGAATGCATTGGACAACTAGTTCAAAGATCTATCCAATGGTGAATTAAAATTATGCTTATATTAAATATTTATGTTAAAAGATTTGAATTTCCAATGTAATCCTTCTAATGCATGTGATAACACTTATTGAATAAAGAATCTTATTGACTATGTGATACTTGGTAAAGTCATGGACATACCTATATTAGGGTAAATGTTTAATGATAATAGTGTGTGAAAAATGTTGTGAATAATGAATATTTGTGTAGATTAGTAATTATATGGAATTAGTGAAAAATAGTTAAGATTAAAATTTTGAAACTTGTGATTAGTATACTCTATTAGTCATTTGCATATAGCTTTAGTTACATAGATCTTTTAGGAGTGAAAAAAACTTTAGAAATTAGACAAGATTTACCATGAGATAGAATTTGAATTGGATCATTTTAGTATAGTGGCAATGTTTAGAAAGTTGAACTGCAAGTTCAACTACTGTCTTGAAACTCTGCAGCACAATCATTTGACATACTGTTAGTATTTTGGATACAACTCAATCTACATAAGTACTTTAAGATATGACTAGTAGAAAACATGATTTTGGGGCTATTTTGATAAGAATATTTTTGTGCAAGATGAATGATAAAATGTATGCTATGTAAAATCTTTGTTATGCTTTAATTCATGTTACATGTATGATTCTATACATATTATGCCTTGTTTGTAAACTTGCATAATTTTTACGTGGTATTTCTATGGTTTCGTGATGTTTATACGTGTGAGTATGATAATGGTTTCGTGATGTTTATATATGTGAATGATGTCGTGAATATGGTAATAGTTTCATGATGTGTATATGTTAAGTTTGGCTCATAGGTAATGTCAAGTAGGCATGGGTCGGAGCCTAGGAGCGGGCACGAGTCTTGCCTTGCATTTGGCCTAAATGTTTGTTGGGGGGTAACTTGGGTGTATTATTGTAATCTGGATCATTAGTATCCCTATATATGCTTGTAACAGTGAAATCCTAAAGTGAGGAATTTAGAACAAATAAATAAGACGGGACAATAAATGCTTCATATTCACACACATAGACAATTTGCTCGAATTTCCTGAACAGAGCTTTTGTGAGTTTCTCTCTACTTTGATTTCTATCCACGTACCTGTTCAAATAATTGGTATCAGGTGATATTTAATCTTGAAGATGAGAAATTCGAAGTGACTCAATTCGACGGAACGGGCAATTTCTGTTTATGGCAAAGAAGGGTTAAGGATATGTTGGCTCGGCAAGGTTTATAGGAGGCGCTTCGTGATGAGAAACATTCGGACATTGCAACCATTGATTGGAATGAGATGAAGGAGAATGTCGCAGGTTTGATAAAACTTTGTGTTTTTGATGACCTAATGAATCATATCATGGATCTCATGAGATGTCTGGGATAAATTGGAAAATCGGGACATGTCCAAGACACTAATGAATAAATTGTTTGTGAAACAGCGTCTCTATATATCTTGAAAATGCAGGAAGAAGGCAATTTGAATACTCATGTCAATGCTTTCAACAACATCCTCGCCGATTTGACACGGCTTGGTGTGAAGGTTGAAGATGTTGATAAAACCATTATTTTATTTTGTTCTTTACCAACTTCTTATGATCACTTGGTGACCACTCTCACATACAGAAAGGAAACAATCACGTTGAATTCTATTTCTTCTACTCTTTTTCAACATGCACAACATTGCCAAAGTGTAGAGGAATGTGGAGGAAGTTCAGATGAAAGTTTGTTTGTGATGGGAGGTCAAGATCGTGGCAGAGTCAAGGGTAAAGCAGTTGATTCTGGAAAGAAAAAAAAGGTTCAAGTCCAAGGATAGAAAAATAGTAGAATATTTTGGTTGCCAGTAAATTGACCGTTGGAGGAGGGATTGTCCTAACAAGTTAGACAACAGTAGTTCAACAAATGTAGTCCATACTGATGGTTCCTGAAGTAAAGAGGATTTGTTTTGCTCTTCATCAACAAAGTGCACTGATGCATGGATCCTTGATTCTGAGCGCTCTTGCCATATGACGTCATACCAAGAGTGGTTCAACTCTTTTAAATCAGGTGATTTTGGTTTTTTATCAAACACCAGTGATAGCTTTTGGGTAGACATGGAAGAAAATCGTGGTTCTGGATTGGATTTGGGTTATCTTTATCGTTTTAAACAATTTCAGATTTAGTTTTGCAGTATCTGGATATTTTGTTACTGCGGTCGCTGAATCATTTTTTTTTATCCGCGATGCATTTTGTCAACTATTCAGATGTATCAAGAACAAAAAAAAAGCAGGTAGTACTGATCCTTCACTTGTAGGGTTGAGTACCCCTAGTACTCTTTTTATTAATACAAATTTTCTTATAAAAAAAGATGTGTTGATAATTTATTTGTCATTTTCGGTTTAGGTGTCTTGGCCTGCTTGACCAGGAATGGTCGAGATTGTTTGCTGCAATTTGTGAATGATTTGTTGGTTAATGAATTTGTTACCATGTTGGCAGACAAATTTATTCGTCGTTTTCAAAATGTGATTTTGGTGCTCGTCATTTTACTTTTTTGCAATTTAATTTTTTGCAATTTAATTTTGCACCCCTAAATGAGTTCGCTGGAATGTGCACGTGATACCTGATTGTAGCTATGAATTCAAATTTTTTTCATATTTTGTTTGCTTTATATTTTCATCGAGTTTGGTTCTCTATCCCTCAATTTGTTTGCAAGATTTTTATTTCATAATCTATTTTCAATGAAACATATTCTTCTGAATCCTTTTTGCTTAAAAAAAAATCTCCTTTATGTTACTAAATCGAATTTTCAAAAAAATTAAAACTTATTTTCACTAAAAACAGTTAAAATTATTAATAATTAAAAAAAAAAACTAGATTTAAAAAAAAAACAAATACCATGTTATTTCGAAATGTTTGGTGGCAATCAAAATCTGTACCACAATTTTCAAATAATCTAATATATATACCTACGTATTTGTAGATATTTAAAAAACCTATATTACCCCTTAGATTTTACAAAATATTTGGTGATAATTGAATTTTTAAACCGATTATATTAAAAATTTAATATTGATATGAAACTTTGATGCATTTATATCAGATTTGCTCCAAACATATACAATATCCGGATACACTACAAGTACAAGAAAATTAAAAGACAGTTCAAAAACTAGCAAGTAGACATCAACAAAATAACAGTTCAGAATATAGTGTAAAGAGCTAAAATTCCTCTCTTGAATGTTGAAAAGAAAATTACAAGGTGATGCAAAGTAACTGACATCTCTATAGTTTCATTTGTTTGAGTTTATCTATTTAGATTCTAAAGCTTCTTAACTCAAAATCATAGTACTATTATACTATATATGAAACACATGTACTACACTAAGAATACGATGAATCACATGATGTTTATTTAGTTAATACTTATAGTTTCGATATATGTTAAGGTTGGTTTCTTTGATTTTAGCGAAGATTCGATGCTTCATATTCTTCTTATTGGACAATGTTGGTTTGTGTAATTGGTAAGATTTGGATTGTGAACTGTTATTAAGCTGGAGCTGAAATCTTTCTCTTACAATTATGTTTCCACATTTGAGATTGCAAAATTGTGTTCTACTTTTTTCTCCAATTTTAGAGACAAATTTGAAATTAAATACTCTAGCAAATTCTTCAAATGAGTCTTATTTTGCTGGATTTTTTTTTTAATATTGGAATTCGGCTTTATGAGCAACTAATTCAAAAAGATTAATTATTATAAAACACATGGCCTTTGATGTCAACGAGTTTTCTCTTTTTCTTCATCAAAGTCAAGTAATAATTCCATATTGCAGAGTGATCATCTCCCGCATTCATTTTTATCAACTGAATTAAGGATATTTAAAAATATGGTTAACTGAGTTGTATAGTTAAATTGAATTGAATTATACTATAAAAAAACAGAATCACTTAAAAGGTTAATGAACTGAATCATTTAATTAAAACAATTCAAATTCTATTTAAAACCGATTCAGAACCAATTTTTTTTTTATAAATTGGTTTAATTATATAAATTAATTATTTTTTAATAAAAGAATAAAAATTAAATGAGAGTAAAAAAATTCTGAAAAATTCAAAAAAAAAATTTTCTAAAATAAAAAAAAAAATTCTAGAAAATATATTTTTTATTTCCTTAAAATAAAATAAAATACTAATATCGATTTTATCTGAAAAATCGGGTTTTTCGAAAATAGAAAACATCGATTTTTTAGAAATACAATAAATCTTTTTTTTTCAAAAATACTAAAAAAAATCAAATTTTTTCGAAAAATACAAAAAATCAGTTTTTTTTTTTGAAAATATGAAAAAATTGAGTTTTTTTTTTCGAAAATATGAAAAAATTGAGTTTTTTCGGAAATATGAAAAAGTCGAGTTTTTTCGAAAATATAAAAAGTAGAGATTTATCGAAGATTTGAAAAAAGTCGAGTTTTTTTGGAAATATGAAAAAGTCGAGTTTTTTTCGGAAATATGAAAAAGTCGAGTTTTTTCAGAAATATGAAAAAGTCGAGTTTTTTCAGAAATATGAAAAAGTCGAGTCGAGTTTTTTCAGAAATATGAAAAAGTCGAGTTTTTTCGGAAATATGAAAATTTTGAGTTTTTCGGAAATATGAAAGTTCGAGTTTTTTCGGAAATATGAAAAATTCAAGTTTTTTCGGAAATATGAAAAAGTCAAATTTTTTCGAAAATATGAAAAAAGTCGAGCTTTTCGAAAATATGAAAAAGTCGAGTTTTTTCAAAAATATGAAAAAGTAGAGTTTTTTCGGAAATATGAAAAGGTCGAGTTATTTCCGGATATATGAAAAAGTCGAGTTTTTTTTTTAAATATGAAAAAGTTGAGGTTTTTTAGAAATATGAAAAAAATGAGTTTTTTTTTTTCGGAAATATGAGAAAGTCGAGTTTTTCCGGAAATATGAAAAAGGTGAGTCAAGTTTTTTTTGAAAATATGAAAAAGTCGAGTTTTTTTTGGAAATATGAAAAATTCGAGTTTTTTTCGGAATTATGAAAAAGTCGAGTTTTTTCGGAAATATGAAAAAGTCGAGTTATTTCGAAAATATAAAAAAGTCGATTTTTTTCGGAAATATTAAAAAGTCGAGTTTTTTCGAAAATATGAAAAGGTAGAGTATTTTCGGAAATATAAAAGTCGAGTTTTTTCCGAAATATGAAAAAGTCGAGTTTTTTTGAAATATGAAAAAGTCTAGTTTTTTTTAAAATATAAAAAAGTCAAATTTTTTGGAAATTTGAAAAAAGTCAAATTTTTTTCAAAAATATGAAAATATCAAGTTTTTTCGAAAATATGAAAATGTCAATTTTTTTAAAAATACGAAAACGTCGAGTTTTTTCAAAAATACGAAAAAATTGAGTTTTTTTTAAAATACGAAAATTTGGTTTTAAAAAAGTTCAAAATATATAATTAGTTTAAGATCGTAAACCGATTCTAAACTAGTTTATAAAATAAACTAATTTTAAATTATTTTTAAATTGAATTAAAATCATTTTAATTGTTAATTAAATTTTTATTAAAATAATTATTGTATATTGTATATTGAATCTAAACTGAATAATGGATTCAGAGAAGTTGTGTATAGAAGAATAAGAAAGTGATTTAGTAATGAACAAATCCCATATCTGGTGGGTTGTATTTACTTTGACTGTATATATAATATTTACAAACAATGTAGAATATAAATTTTGGGTTGGAGAGTTGGGCTTTCAATCAAATTTATTTGTTTTTAAATTTTATTTAATTAATAATTAATTTTATATAAAATTTTTAAAAAAATTAAAAAAAATTAATTAATAATTTATTTACAAAATAACATTGATAATAAAAAAATTAATAAATTTCATATCAAATAAGAGTCAGGTATTAAAAAAATTAACTTCTCAATAATTTTTGGACCAAAACTATTTAAAGACACAATAACGGGACTCATATCATGAGTAGAGCATAATCGAAAGACGAAAATTGTAATTTAACTTTTCTTTTATTCAATTAAATACCAATATGATTTTTTTAATCCAAAATTTTAGATGTCTGTTTGTTGATTTTTATGGTACATATATAAATTATTTTGTTAATTTTAAAATGGTTAATGTCTAAGTAGCACATATGTACCATACAAAAAAAAAAAAAAAAATATTTATTTGAAAAAAAATAGTAAGTTACTAAATCAAAGTATGTTAAAATAATTTAAATATTATTTAATTATTTAAAAATAGTTACATACTAATATAAAATTTTAGAAAAATTATTGAATAAGATACAAGTAATAAATATTTCTGTTAAGTTTTGATACTAAATAAAACTGGATGAATTTTATTGAAAGTAATATATGTACGGTTAAAAAGGAAGATTTAAAAGAAAAAAAAAAGGTCGTATATTCTAATCAAAAAATAAATATCACAAGGACAATTTATTTTTATTTTTATTTACTTAATAATATATGACGATATGCTTCCAAAATAAGAACAAGAAATCAATTTACTAAATCAATTTATTTACTAAATCAATTTATTTTTATTTTTAATTTATTCAGGCTTTTGCCCTCTTTCATTAAAAAAAAAAAACAAGAAATCATAATCCCGTGAAAGAGAGCATAGAAATAAAATAATAAATGCTTCAATATTTTGACATATCCATAACATAAAATAAAAATTGACTCTACTAAAAAAAATTATTAAATTTGCAAGCATATAAGTTGTCAAAAGGAACAATAATAGAAAGTATAATCTTAAACAAAACAGACATATATCCATATAAAAATTATACCTAAAATAATAAAATATCGATAATACATAATTATGTATTATCAATAAATCATAAATAATTATACCTTATTCAAAATTTCTGATTTGGAGTTAGCAATCTTCATCCTTTCACTTCTTCGTTTTTCTTCAGTTTTCGAAATCACAATTGAATTCTTCAGTTCTCCACTTTCTTCAATTTCTTCCAGCTCATTAGTGTCGAATAAAAAGTATAATTTGTTGTCAACTCTGAATGACCAAATGTCAATTTTTTGGTTTTTCTTAAAATTATTTTTCGCTAAAACTTTTGTCCAATCTTGAGCAAGATTATAAACACTAGTAGTGCTCA